>CM056054.1:174571421-175171421 GCA_029574335.1 Rana kukunoris | reverse complement strand
GTCCCTTGTACATAGGGGCAACCATCGGTCACCTCCTCCAGTCTGTCCCCCCCCCCCCCACAGTAAGAATCACCAAGCAGGGAATACATATAAACCCTTGATCACCCCCTAGTGTTAACCCCTTCCCTGTCAGTCACATTTATACAGTAATCAGTGCATATTTATAGCATTGTTCGCTGTATAAATGTGAATGGTCCCAAAAATGTGTCAAAAGTGTCCGATGTGTCCGCTGTAATATCACAGTCCTGACAAAAATCACAGATCGCTGCCATTATTAGTAAAAAATAAATAAAATAATAAATGTCATAATTCTATTCCCTATTTTGTAGGCGATATAACTTTTGCGCAAACCAGTTATTATACTCTTATTGCGATTTTATTTTACCAAAAATATGTAGAAGAACACTTATCGGCCTAAACTGAAAAAAAAATGTATATTTATTGTGGCAAAAAGTAAAAAATATAGGGGCAGATTCACAGAGAATTAGATTCTCGTAGAGTATCAGAAATACACTACGCCGCCGTTTTTTACCTGGCTCTACCTGGAATCCAGGTAGATTTTGTCCAGTAAACGACGGCGGCGTAGTGTATTTCTCACGTCGCAATCCATCTGCGCGAGTAGGGGGCGTGAAGCATTTAAAATAGGCGCGTTCCCGCGGCGATCGAACTGCGCATGCTCCGTTCGCAAATTTCCCGCCGTGCATTGCGCGAAAACACGTCGTCACGTCGTAGTAGCGTCGTTTACGTACATTCCTATTCCCGAACGAGTTACGTTAAAAAAAAACAAAATAGTTTCAAATCGACGCGGGAACGACGGCCATACTTTACATGGGTTACGCACTGTTAGACCAGCAAAAAGCTCCTCTAACATTACGTAGCCAAAAAATGACGTAGGCGATTGCGAGGGACACTCGTACCTTCGTGGATCGCCGTAAAAACTCATTTGCATATCCCGACGCATGAAAACGACGCAAACTCCTCCCAGCGGCCGCAAAAATATCGCAGTGTAGATCCGAAGGCTTACGAGGACGTAAGCCTCTCGGATCGAAGCCCGAAGCCGCCGTATCATGGTTTGAGGATTCAAACTAGTGATACGGCGCGCGAAATTTGAAATTACTCCTGTCTAACACCAGTTAGACAGGCGTAATTGCTCTGTGAATTTGGGCCATAGTTTTTTTCAAAATCGTCACTCTATTTTTGTTTATAGTGCAAAAAATAAAAACTGCAGAGATGATCAAATACCACCAAATACATACCATCCCATAAATATACAGTTTTGCCCAAGAGAGCTATTAGAGGGCGCGCAAGCCCGCTGCATGGTGGGGGACCCAATGCATGTGGCTGGTGGCCATGATCACATGCACAATCGGTAGCAGGGGGGTTTGTGTGTGTAAACACACAAATCCCTGTGCTGTCAGAGGAGAGGAGACAGATCATGTGTTTCTACTAAGTAGAAACAGCGATCTGTCATCTCTCCTAGTTGGTCCGATCACCCCACAGTTAGAACGCACACACAGGGAACACGGATAACCCCGTGATTGCCCGTCGTGTTAACCCCTTCCCTACCAGTGACATTTACATAGTAATCAGTGCATATTTATAGCACTAACCACTCTGTAAATGTCAATGGTCCCAAAAATGTGTCTGACCTGTCCACCGCAATGTTGCAATACCACAAAAAAGATTGCCGCCATTACTAGTAAAAAAATAATAATAATAAAAACGCCATATAAATGCCATAAATCTTTCCCATAATTTGCAGATGCTATAACTTTTGCACAAACCAATCAATATAAGCTTTTCGTGATATTTTAACCACAAATATGTAGAACAATACATATCGGCCTAAACTGAGCCTCCCCGCATCCCTTGTGTAGAATAGCCAATCAGGCATGACGTTGATGGGGCCCTGTCTGGGAATGAGGGTATATAGTAGCCTTGGAGCAGCCGATGGTTCATTTGCTTGAATCAATCACAAGGAACCACACACCTGATCCTATACAAAGGTCACTCTTATTGCTGGGAGCTTAGTCACCATCTCTTGGTATGTTTTTTTCTCCCTTGTTTGGCTCTGTCTCTTACACATTTCCCCATGCAATCCCCTTATGGGAACACATTGATATCTTGCTACCCCATTTTTACATTTTTTAATTTAGAATTTTTTTGATACACTTGTTTTATGAACACTATGCACTTAATGTGTACACATAGTATTTTGGATCAAGCTGTGAATACTTAGTTATGCTCTGGGCACTGTTCCCTGTCCTTGGGGGGTTTCCCCGTCTCAACCCCGGGGAGATACCATGCCCGAACCCCCCTTTTTCCTTGGCAGATACCGGACCAGGTCTTGAGGCTGTATAGTAAGTCTCCCAACTGTTTCCATCCTGTTGGGACATCCTTCTCTATTCATAAGGCATTATTATTTATCCTTGTTTATTTTTATTTCCAGTATACTACTTTAAAACACTCCTGATGAATGGCTGAAATGCCAGGAAACACGTAGAATGCCACTAGATGCCAACAGTCATCTGTTTATATTTCATATCTTCTTTAATTGATTAATTTTACCATGTATATCTGCCATGTCTGTTTTTATGAGCAGCATATTTAGAGTAAGACTTGTGACTACCTATCTAGTTGATACAAAATATCTGACATGTTTTAATTTAAGATGTACTTTAACTAAATGTTTATGTTATTATTCCCTTTGACATGGCGCTCCCTCATTTAAAGTCCCACAAACCCCTTTTCTATATACTAAATTAGGGATGAAGGACGCCATGTGTTTTATTAGTGTGTGTGTCAGGTCACATCCATTTTCTGTATAAAAGATATTGACTTTTTTCAAAATTGTCGCTCTTCTTTTCTTTATAGCGCTAAAAAATATATTTGTGTGGGTACAACATTGCATGACCATGCAAATGTCAGCTAAAGCGACACAGTGCCGTATCACAAAAAATGGCCTGGTCATTGAGCAGCCAAATTTTCCGGGGGCTAAAGTGGTTAAACATTGTTTCAAAAATAACTAAGTCTACTTGAAAAAAATATATACCGTCCCTTGGCACCCTACTAGTCCAAAGTATTGGGTGACTTCTGGGCACTTCACTAGAGACCTAAGCAACGGGTTCCCTAACCCCAGGCTGGTCACATTTTGCCTTGTTTGATAACCATTGCTTTGTATGGAATGTGATACACCTCTAGTTTTATTCTGTTTGCATTTTTGGTTGTGAATCCTATCCCATCCTATGCATTTGTATGTTATTTTCTCATGTCTTGCAATGGTAAATTAATCTGTCTCTCATTTTGACTCATTTATATAAATAAACAATTTGAACAAGAAAAATAAAAATGTATATTCTGCTGCTTCTTTGGTAATTAATCCAGGCCATACATTAGGGTATCTCTTAAGACACATACGAAGCAGTAGATATTGTATGTTCTCCACAAACATTCAAAGCCTCACATGTACAAAAAATGTACAAACATTTTTATGTTAGTGTCTCAAACTATACCCAAACTATACACAACCCATGTAAGAGAGAAACATTTCAGATCTCATCTATTTTCAGTTGTCCAATGGCTGCATAGTTCAAGGATGTTTGACACAACTCTGATGCCGCGTACACACGATCACTTTTCGGCATTAAAAAAAAAACATTGTTTTTCATCATGTAGAAAAAACGACGTTTTTCCAACTTCATCATTAAAAATGACGTTGCCCACACACCATCGATTTAAAAAAAATGATGAATAAAGCGCGGTGACGTACAACATGTACGACTGCACTCTAAAGGGGAAGTTCCATTCAAGCTCCCGTCTCATAACTTGCTTCTGAGCATGCACAGGTTTTTTTTTTGTTGTTTTTCAGAAGATGAAAAACGATGTAAAGTCCACACACGATCATTTTAAATGACGTTTTTAAAAAAAATATTTCATGCCAAAAAGTGATCGTGTGTACGTGGCTTGACAGTTGCTACATATGATTACTAACAATTTTCGTTTCTGACACAACACAGCTGCATGTACAACAAAATGTTCTTATGCTGTTTATCCTAAAAGGTGCTTTATTTTTATTTTTTATTGTATTTCTACTATGTAACACAGTACATTACAACTAAAAGCAAAAGAGTAAGTTAGGGTTAGAACTCTTATTGTTTTTTTTTTTGCCGTTAATGTTCCATTGGGGAGATTTCCCTTTTATTGTCTGTCCCACAGTTAAAACGGGAAGTGAGAGAAAATCCCTTCAAAATGAGGGAATCCAGAACTCCCCAATGGAATATTTCCTCTCTGTTTCTATTCTGGTGACAATCCAAAATTTGGGATTTTCTTTCACTTCCAAGCTTGGTGATAACAGTAAACAGCATTAAAAGGTAGGGTAAATTTCCCTAACTGGGGGAACTATTGGCAATAGAAACCTGACAGTTGATCCAATCCTTTGCTCCAAGTAATTAAAATGTTTTGACTTAGTAATACTTTAAGAAACACTTAACAGAGGACACAGAACCATTCATGCCATTCCTTGCCCCTCAATTTGTAATCTGAAGTTTCACTATTCTCATACATGCAGGTCTATATGTTTTGCCAACACATAGGCAACCAATCTAGAACTGAACTTCTGTAACAGTAGGACAACAGTTTATGAGTGCAGGTTTTGGAGTGGTGAAGTGATCCAAGTTAACAACTGTTAAACGCTAGTAACTTGGTCTTAAGAGACCGTCTATGATAAACCTGTAAGTGTGAGATTTAAGCTTTTGCCCGATCCCTGCTAAATTGCTCAACATTCGAGCTGTGGGTGACTATTTTGGCACCACCTGGCTTGACAAACTTGTAGGCACAGTTGGGGTATTCAGACAGCCATATGTGCTGCAGTCTAAATGCAACAGTCAGCAGGGGAGATTCTGAATAGTGTGGATGGAGGAATCTAGTGGTTTCTTTTGTTTAGCCTGTTGGACTGAATAAATGTATGGCTAGAATAAGGCTAGATAATTGACTGGGGTGAGGAGGACTGCACAGAGTAGTTTGCCATTGGCAGCAAAAAGTATAAACAAGGTCCTGCATACACTGTTTTGTGGTCAGTTTGAGATGTGCCAATTAAACTAATAGCATGATTTTGGGTTGTGTGAGTCAAAACTATGATGACAACATACAAATTCCACGTTGATAAAAGTGGGTTTTAAATTCATAACTCAAGGCTGCAAAGCAAGAATATAGATCACCAATGTTTAAGGCTTCATGTACACTGGATGTTTTTACAACCTCTCGTGCACGATTTAACTTGAGAGATAGTAACCCACATTTAAAACGTATGTTTTGCCGTGTTTACATGCCACGTTTTTTTTTCTTAAATGGGCAAAAAACGAAACGCTGTTATACGTGGGTTACGGCGCTTAGAAGTGTTTGGCGTCTGAAACGTGGGAAACTTTGGCGTCTGAACTAATTTTTTTGCCTTCATGTACACATAAGATAACATTGAATGAGTTCAGGGGCAGTTGAAAAAAGTGTCCAACTGTCTCTGAATGTCCGTTTAGCACCAGTAGTGAACATGGGGCCTAAGAGTTTTTTTTTTTTTAAATCACAGAAGAAGGCACCTGGGTTCCTTACTGTGGTGCATGGTGGGAAGGGCACCATCCAGACTCAAGTGTTGGGAGCAGCTATACATCTTAGTTACAGATTTGTATATGTGGAGGTTAATAACAGGAAGCATACATTTATTCCTGAACTTAACCAGGAAATTGTATCTCCAATGGCTAGCATCATTGGTGGCTGTATGATACTAGTAACTTTGAATAGCTGAAGCTATTTTCTCTTATTCACTAATGCTAGGCTTGTTGATGCCATTTTTGTCTATGTCATACTGATTAACTAGAGAACCTCTCATTATTATATCCTGTTGTCTACAGAAGTGATTCACAACAGGAAACAGCATTGAGGGTGACTCCACTCCCACTCACATGCCTTGCCAAATGACATAATGGCATGTAAAAAAAACATTTTAGATTAATGAACATTTTAAATGTTCACAAAAATTTCAATAGTAATTAGATTTTATAAAGTCCCATTCAAACTTCATTTATAAAGTCAATTAGATTGATTTACTAATAGAATAGATAATATCAAATTACCAGAAAGAATGTTTACTTAGTATAGTGAATTAGGCAAAGCTGTGTTAACGTCAAACATCCACTCATGTGCAAGCAAAATTCCTGTTTTATAATTTTTTTTCTTGCACACGATTGGGTATTTGAGGTAAGCAAGTTCTTCTCCTTGAAGTGGAGGTCCACCCACTGCCGCAAAAATTACACCACGAAACCAACATAGTCTCCCATCCTAGACTGCCTTCTGCTGTACCAATGCATTGGTGAGACAGACTAACACATACCCTAGGGACTGCGCTCATGCCCAAATAACGCAGAATACTAATCCCCATGGTTCACACATATAGTACTACGACAGTGCACTTATTAACTGACTCATCAGGTCACAAACTGAACTCGACCCCACAAGCATAGAAAAACAGTATGTCACGTACTACTACCAATTATACAACCTACCCCATCGGACACAATCACCGACAAAAATGTGAGGAAACGGCTGATCACTGACTTCCTAAAACAACACAGCCCCACCTCCATTTCGGAATCATCTTTTCAAGACCTAGACAAACCCCTGACTAAAGAAGAAGCTGACCTGGCACTGAAACAAATGAAGATGGTTAAAAGCCCGGGACCTGATGGACTGACAGCAGGCTATTATAAAACATATGCAGATATTCTAACCCCCTTCTTTGTAGCAGCCTGTGCATTGTTGTAATTCCAAAACTGGGAAAAGACTCTTCACTTGTAACGAACTACAGACCTCATTACTGAACATGGACCTTAAGTGGTATGCCAAAGTGCTAGCAAATTGGCTTCTTCCCCTGCTTCACAACTTAGTTCACCTTGACCGAGTTGGATTCATCCCAGGCAGAGAAGCGAGGGATAACACACTCAAAGCTCTTAACATTCATCATTGGCTTACATCCAACCACCCCCGGGGATTTCTACTATCCCTCGACGCAGAGAAGGCATTCGATAGAGTGGCCTGGGACTACATGACAGAAACTCTAAAAACTATGGGCCTTCCTTCCCGAATGCTAAATCTCATACTTACGATTTACTCCACTCTCACTGTGAGGGTTTGAGTCAACGGCCACCTATCGGATGCCTTCTCCATTTGGTATGGTACCTGCCAAGGTTGCCCCTTGTTCCCTTTAATGTTGGTTGCATTTCACTACAACAGACGAATACAAATGGGGCATAACATGAAATGATCTTGAGAGCTGTGGCAGAACATTTGAGACACAGGTAAACCCAACCTTCCTCTTCACCCCCTCCCCTCTTTCTATGGTCAAATAGCCCCCCCTTATTTTAGGTGAAATCAGTACAGAACGACACCTAATGTCCCCGATAGCACCCCCTGTAATGCATGCTTTTCTTACCCCCCCATCCCCTACCAAGGGCTAATCACTCCATACCACACTACCTTTAAATCCTGGACACCCAAATAAGCCATCAGTGAATAGATAAGTTATTACAATAAAGGTACCTTTAACTCACACGTGATAACTAAAAACACATTCCTCTATCTGTTCATAAGGATTCCCACTCCCAATAGAAAATTTAGTTTGCTATGTTTACTAATGTTTGATTTATCTACTCCACTTTACAAATGTAATACTATGCATCTTCTTTCTTTATAGCGGCTGCTTCTGCATTAATTAATTTCCTGTTATCCTGTTTATGCTATCAATAAAAACCTTTACAACAAAGCCAGGTATCCTGTGCCAAGAGGTGCCAATTGTGGCACCAGAGGGGGAGGAAACAAATGAGTGAAAGTTCCACTTTTGGGTGGGACTCCGCTTTAAGTAATCTTAAAGTAAAATGCACAACAAGATTTGTGTATATACTGTGAACAATATGAATGGTCTCATTGAAGAAAATGTAGCAAGGTAATCATTGCCAATAAAGTATAACTAAAAGCAAAAAAATATATATATTTTTTTTGGATGGAACGAAGAGGGATTGGATACCTGTCAACATTCACTGTTGTCTGTCCCAGTTAAGGAGATTCAAGTCTCTATTTGTCCCATTTACCATTATCACTGAAAGTGAAAGTAAAGAAAATCCCAAATTTTGAGTTGTCCCTAGAAAAGTAATAGAGGGTAAATCCTTCAATAGGGACACTAGTTCCAGCTTTTGGAACATTTTACAAACAACTAAATGGTGTCCTAACCATTTCAATTTTTTTTAGCAATTTGTTTGAGGACTGAAATTATCACGTAGTAAGGGGCTCTAAGAATTCTGGCGCCGTTTGAGGGTTTAGCAAACCCTTTATGTGTTATCTGAGTTTTGTTAGACTACATGTACACTGGCCCCCCTAAACATAACTCTTCTGGCAGCAGAAAATCGCTAAACACAGCAAAAAAATGGTACCATGTTTTTTGCATCGGTCTATGACGTCACAGGGGGGCAGTGCCACCCAGTGTCATCGCCAGGTGGAGCTGCCCCCTAGCTGTTTAAGAACTTCGCTAAGATGTTGGAGATGTCAGACGGCAGGAGTCTTCACATGATCAAAGCTTTTTTTTTTTCTTTTCGGTCAGCGGCGGCAGCGGGCATCATGACTAACGATGAATCTACCCAGGGGGGCATTTTTTATTGTTTATTTAGTAAAGGAATTGTCAAAAACTGTCTCTTTGTTTTTATTTTCTTTACACATTTTTTGGGTGAATGAGTATTTACATAGGGGGTGGGTGGAATCCGATGAGTATTCACATATGGAGGGGCAGTATCTGGGGCCCCCTTGGTAAAGGGGGCTTCCAGATTCCAATACCTACCCTATCCTGCCCGCAGACCCCCACAACCACCAGCTAGGGTTGTAGGGTTGTAAGGACCTGGTATGGATTTGAATGGACACCATTTAAAAAAATAAAGTTGGGCGTGGGATTCCCCCGAAAGGGCCTGGTATGGATTGGGGGGGGGGGGGGCACACACCATTGTTTTCACAATTTTTTTATTGCCAGCAATGTTTTTTTGCATTTATCTGTTAGCGGGAAACCCTGCTGACAGCTGATGAGTCATCCGCCGTTAAGGGCACAGCAGCAGGCTTTCCGGTGTGCTCTTGGACAACCAGCTAATGTTAAAGACTAATGTCCAGTAGCCATTAGCTCCAAAAATGTGTATCTGAACCGCATCTGAATCACATCTGAACCACTGAACAGCTGCTTAGGAAATTTGCAGTGAAAACTGAAGTGAAATTCACATTAGACATGTGTGAACCTAGCCTAAAACTGGTGCACTCAGAATCTGGTGCAACTGTGCATGGTAGGCAATCAGCTTCTAACTTTAGCGTGTTCAATTAAGCTTTGGCAATAAAACCTGGAACCAAATTGCTTACTATGCTGAGATGCACCAGGTTTTGCAGTTTTAGTAAATAAACCCCAATATGCATGTCAGTATTAACATAGATGGTGATCAAAAAAAGGGAAAAAACATCCAATGTGTCGCAGGATCAGCTCTGGAAAGCCAATTGTGTGCATAGCTTGCATTTTAGAGTGAGCCTATTGGGATATAAATTAGAAATGCACTTTTAATCATTTGTCTTTAGGGGTGTATGCCCCATGACCTAGTGATTATGGCTTCACTACCTAATGGTTCATTGCCCTGGAACAATATGCAGACTGAATAACCGGAACCCTTATAATATTACTAATATTTGTTCCAGTATAATGGATAGCATAATTCACCTACCCCAGTAATGACCACTCTTAGTTTTCTTGTGCGTAGATGTCTGAACTGAGTGAGGCTATAATGTGTAATGCTTCACATTCTGGTCACAACAGTGTGATCTGAGAGTGCAATCATCACGATTTCACCACAGAATGTGTGTATTTCAATTAGGCCTTCAAAGGCAGCATTGTGGCTATTTAACAAGAAGCCCATCTTCGCACCACCTGCTCTTCCAAGCTCCACTCTCTTCAATAGATAAGCTTACTGAGGGATCCAAAGCATGTAGTATGCTTTCAGGTATGGTGGACACTTGGTCCCACTGATGTACTCTGTGGTTCCTTCTACTGGCATGTACACCATCATTGTGTATATGGTAGTGATCTATGGACCGGCATTGGAAACCATAGTGGTTTACTAGTAAGATTCAAAAATAAGGTTCAATCTACAGTAGTCAGCAGCTATCCTGTGGAGTGTTCACAGCAGTACATTATTTCTATAATTTCCACATGACCGTGAACCAACCATGTATGGGACAGCAAGCAGTAAAAAAGAAGGGCCCATAATGAATAAATAAATTAAATATAACTATCACATAAATTAATAATGAAAGACAACTTTCTGGATTTTAAACGGCCGCGGCTGCTTTATTATTGGTTTCTTAAATATTATTTACACAATACTAAAAAGATAATAATACAAAATACAACTGAACCACCACGGCTCAGGCTGTATAAACATTTTTATTAACTTAAAACATCCAAAACCAAAAATAACTCGTAAACAGATTAGTCCCCCTTTGCCATATATACCTATACTTAGATACCTATATATTAACAAAGGTGACACATGACCACATAATAGCAGCTCGCGACAAAATGCAATTAAGGGGGAGGGGGGGAGGGGAACACCACAGCTTGATGCCTTCTGAGGCGAATTGATTAGCCTCACTCTAAAACCTGCCTTATATAAACTTTATTCCCGCCTAATTCAAGAAAAAGACCGGGAAACACACGTGTACCTCTCCTGAGCACACGTGAGCCTCCAGGTGTAGACCTAATCTGCCTAGCTCCCCCAGAGATAGGGAAACTAGAAACTGCCCGTCCTGCTGCTATCCCATGGGAAAAGGGGGAGGCTTGAAACCGTTTTTTCCCCCCTTTTCTTACATGGGACAGCAAGCAGTAAAAAAGAAGGGCCCATAATGAATAAATAAATTAAATATAACTATCACATAAATTAATAATGAAAGACAACTTTCTGGATTTTAAACGGCCGCGGCTGCTTTATTATTGGTTTCTTAAATATTATTTACACAATACTAAAAAGATAATAATACAAAATACAACTGAACCACCACGGCTCAGGCTGTATAAACATTTTTATTAACTTAAAACATCCAAAAGACAGGTGACATTAAGTCCACCTGTCACCAAAACCCACAACCGCGGCCAAGTCAATACAAGAACTTAAGTCAGTATTAAAAATGTCCAAACCTATGTTGGACAGGTGAACTCCATCCTCCCTAAAAAGCCCTGGAATGAAACCCTCCAACTCGGTGTGCCTAAAGCATAATATACCCAGTGGCAAAAGCAATTTTGCCACTGCCCTATTAACACGCCTCCTAATTTTCTCCAAAGGGCGCAGAGGGGGAAAAGATAACCACTTCAGTCTCTGCACCACTTCAGAAAAAACAAAAACCGTATGTGGCAAAGTCATTTGAAGCCTGTTAAGGTCATCCCTTATTTTAAAAATAATGTCTAATGTCCTGTGTTTTCCAATGTCGTTTCCCCCCAGATGTACTATCAACACATCTGGAGGGGAAAATTGTTGAAGAAGCTTGCTCACCTCCCCGATTAGGCCTGCCCATAACATTCCTTTTCTGCCAAACCAAAACACTTTAAACTGTCGTGGATCCAGACTCAAATTGCTGGAGTAGGTTCTTTTCATTGCTCTCTGGTGAGCCCAGAATACAAAAGAATGACCAATAATCCATATATTTCTGACAGGACCTAAAATGAATCAAAAACATTGATTAGGCCGAATATATGACATATACGCACTTGATCTCCACCTACCAACTTTTTTTATCATTGCTTCGTTTAAACCCAACCTAGCTGCTTCCGTAGCAGCTCCAATCCTGAAAGAATGAGAGGACAATAAACCTGTATCCATATTAATAGCTCTTAAGCATTTGTGAAAAACACTATTGAATTGGAAAGTGGTCAACGGGCGACCGGATTCGTGCAAAAAGAAATTATTGGAAAGGCCTGGACGGACACTGGCGTATTGACTTACCAGTGAAACAGGGCACAGAGGGGAACCGGCGCATGCTGACAAATTAATCCAAACACCCTTCCCCATCTGGTCAGTTTTTGAGCGCCGTAAAAATAAACGAATCGACCCACCCACAATGGATATGTCTGATAGCTGAATGATGTTTAATTCGGACACCCTAAGTGCAGCAAAGAACATTAACGAAAATGCTGCTTTAAAAAGCAAAGCCTCGAAACGAGAAAAACAAACCCGGCTTGTTATAAAACATAACTGTTCTAAAAGTGCCGGAGTAATAGGCAAACGTCGATCTTTGTTAAAATTACGCCTCTTGTAACCTTTTAGCGATTGTCGCACCGAAAAGAAACTTAAACAAGGAGGTAGATTGTTAAGTTTAAAAAAGAAAGATACACCAGCCAATGTTTTGTTAACATATGACCAGGAGTAATTTCGATTAAACAGAGACTTCAAAAACAACAATATCAAATATTCCGAGAATGCGCCGGTCGGCTCTCGAATGGAATTTAGAAAAGATAGCCACATCAACCAAGCTGATCGGTATCCCGCCCAAGTTGATGGAGCCACCGACTGCACAATGAATTCAGCCATGGGTCTTACACCAGATCCCATAAATGAGGCGGACAAGTCAATCCCGTCGGCTCTGCTTCCGGAAACAGCCGAAAAAATCGCTCCATCTGCAGGCGAGATAAAGAGTCTGCCACGTCATTATCTTTACCTGCCACATGCACAGCCTTCAAACATATATTCAAACTTAGACATTTGAACAGTATGTAACGAAGTAACGCAATAACTGGAGTGGACTTAGAGGTTAAACAATTAAGTGCGAAAAGAACTCCTTTATTATCAGTTCTAATGATAATTCTTCTATCTTTAAAAACTGTACCCCATAGTTCCAAAGCTACCACTATGGGGAACAGTTCCAGCAAAACTATGTTTTTAAGGAAACCTTTTTTCTTCCAGCTGTGATGCCAGAGATCTGCACACCACCTCGATTGCCATATAGCACCAAAACCGCATGAGCCCGCCGCATCGGTATACAAACAGAGGTCCTTGTCTAGAATAAAGTCCTTCTGCCACACCATTCGACCATTAAAAACGCGGAGAAATTGTAGCCATACCAATATGTCTTCCTTTAATTCCGTCGTGACCCGTATGTGCGAAAAAGGGGACTTCAAACCCGAAATAGCAAGGTACATCCTTCTAGAGAATATCTTTCCCATTGGCATTATTCTGGTGGCAAAAGCCAAAGAACCTAATAAAGACTGCATTTCTTTTAGGCAAACTTTTTTTCTTCTAAGAATGGTAATAAGTAAAACACTAAGCTTCTCTAATTTATCTTCTGGCAAACGAAATTCCATTAGCTCTGAATCTATGGTGATGCCAAGAAATTCCAAACACGTAGATGGCAAAGCCGTTTTTTCCAAAGCCAATGGAACTCCAAAAAAGTGACAGATCCTGAAGAATAGGTTTAGCAACTCCAGGCACTCAAACGTATCCGCTTTTCCTAAGAATAAAAAATCGTCTAAGTAGTGAATTACAAAGAGGGAACCTGACTCCTTACGGACTACCCATTCCAAAAAAGTTGAAAAAGATTCGAAATAAAAACACGATAACGAGCACCCCATGGGGAGGCATTTATCAAAATAAAATTTGTTCCGAAAGAAAAAACCCAATGAGTTGAAACTGACGGGGTTGATTGGTAATAGGCGAAAGGCTGACTGAATATCCGCCTTAGCCAACAATGCTCTTTTACCTAAAACCCTCAACTGCACCAACGCATCTTCAAAAGAGGCGTACTGTACAGAGGAGAGACTGACATCAATTTGATCATTTAAAGAGTCCTCCTTGGGATATGACAAATGGTGAATTAAGCGGAAAGCGTTATTTTCTTTCTTCGGAACAATTCCTAACGGTGAAATCCTGAAATTTAAGAAGGGGGGCTGACTAAAAGGACCACCAACCCTACCTTCCTTGATTTCTTTTTCAATCTTTTCTGCAACAATAGAGGAATACCTATCAACCGATCGTAAGTTGTTAACAATAGTACAACCTGATCCAGAAAAAACCGGGAGTAAAAAACCATCCCGAAAACCTTCAGTTAAGAGTTGTGCTTTCCCCTTGTCTGGGTACATTTTGAGCCAAGGAAGCATTTCTTGCCATTTCACTGGTGTTACTGCCTTTTGAAACATTGCCTGACAACTGATTTGTGGTAGCCATCTTTTTAAAGCATTTGGATATTGAATGCGGTCCCGCACAAAAGGCGCATTCATGTCGATATCGACATGAATTGGGCCACTTGCATTGTCCATCGTTGAAATTAAAACAGATACCTTTTTTATATGTTGTTGATGTGACGGATTGAGCGACTGGTGCACCCTGCTTTGTATATGAGGGCCTTTGGGGGAGAAAAAGATTCAGCCAAAGGCCCACATCCTTAACCCCCCATTTCAACGACGGATGAACCGACAGCTTCTGACGAAAAGCCTCGTCATATGAAAACCAGGCAGTGCCACCAAAATTTTTATATGCTTCAAGAATTATGTCTAGATGTTGGAACAAGCCCTTACCTTTATCAGGAAAACGCTCACACAAAACACCAGAGAAAATACAAAATGACTGTAGCCAATTATTAAAAGACTTAGTAACTGGCCTCCTTCTGTCTTCATCCTCTTTTTTATCTTTTGACATAAATTCTTTTGCAGAGGGAAGAAGAGATAAAATATCTAAATATTCCCCTTTCCATATTTTTTCTTTTACAGTTGTCGCCAAATGATAACCTAAAGGGGATATCTCACACTGAATTGGCTCTTTTAAACATGTTTCCGGCAAGTTTTGGGAACGAGCAGCATTAAAAGAGGATGAAATATTTGATTCTAAAATGTGTAACGTGTCATTTGAAACTTGCCCACAAGATGGCGCCCACACTGTTTTTGCTGTCTCTTGTGCTGTAAATACCTGAGATCTTTCCTTCAAAGATTGAACATCCTTAACTAAATTAGCCAATAAATCGGATATATTAGATAATGCAGGCACATTAAAAAACTCACCCGCACCTTGTGTAGCTGTGTGTGAAATGGCCTGTGCTGACACAGCCTCCGCAATCCCCCGAACATCTCGATTTAGGATCGCGCTGTCAATTCCGTCACCTAGGCTGATGACATCCTCGTCCCGCTCCGCCATCCGCTGCCATCCGACCGCCTCAGTGACCTGTGAAAAAACAGGACTCCGCTCCCTGGACCTCCTTTGGCTCTTACTAACACCACTAGCTGTGAAAACAGCTGAGGTGTTTCTTACCCTTGCTCCAGGCGCCGCCACCGATTCTCCTGCAGACGCCAACCCGGAGCCTTTCCCACGACCTTTCCCTTTCTTCCCAGAGCTTTTTGCTGCTGTTGACCTCGGAGGGGAGGGCGAAAGCCTGAGGACCGGAAGGCGCCGCCTCTTCGCCGAGGAGGATTGGACCTCGGATCTAACGCTGCCGCTCCTCCCACGATCAGCTGCTTCCTCTGGAGAGACAATTTCGTCTTCTTCTGGGCACATCTCTGTCACACAGCTGCGCTCACCGGAACCAGCCGTCATGAAATCCGCTGCTGACACAGCCGACTCAGCTCCCGCCGATGCAGCTCCCACCGGAGCTTCTTGACTCGAGGTCCGTGGTAGGTTAAGGCATTCCTTAATCCAATCTTCCCCTCCTTCTTCTCCAGCTCTCTCAATCAGACGCCGAAGAAGGCTCATTTTCTGGTTGCAGAAAAAACGCTGGTTGCTAAGTTGAAGGGGTCCCTTGGAACACCACAGCTTGATGCCTTCTGAGGCGAATTGATTAGCCTCACTCTAAAACCTGCCTTATATAAACTTTATTCCCGCCTAATTCAAGAAAAAGACCGGGAAACACACGTGTACCTCTCCTGAGCACACGTGAGCCTCCAGGTGTAGACCTAATCTGCCTAGCTCCCCCAGAGATAGGGAAACTAGAAACTGCCCGTCCTGCTGCTATCCCATGGGAAAAGGGGGGAGGCTTGAAACCGTTTTTTCCCCCCTTTTCTTACATTATGACGAATTGTGCACAGTGAAAGTTTCAAGAGCTGGTGCAATTATAATAATATGAAATAAGGAAGAACTAATAATGTTTTGCGCTGCAGACATTTTATATCAATTTAGCTGGAATGTGTATTTAGATGGAAATAATCTTTAATGTTTTAATCTCAAAGTCTATGTTTCACTATTATCTGGTCCTGTGAAAACAACTGAAATGATAGACAAAAGCCAGAGAATTTGTTAACATGCCAAAGGAATCTTAAACACTGGAATCTGCAGTCTCATTATAGCAATACAGACTCCAACAGCAGAATATATATAATGTGAGCATTACTCATTTTTAGATTGCCCTAGGATTGGACACAGAACATGCAGATATGCTGTGATCAGGATTTAGATAGAGCAGCTCAGTGTTGGAATATATCAGTATTTGTGAGATCTTTGCTCCTGAACACCAGATATGGTTAAAGATGAATTCCAGGAACAAACAAATGTATTTATTTTATAAAAATAAATATCTTCTAATGATGGATTCCATGTGTAGAGTTGCTGCTGTGCTTTGTATTCCACCTTGTGCATTCTCAAACATTTTTTTTTTCTTTTTACAGAATACAAGGCATTCTGTGGTTGGCCAAAACTAGATCATCACTGTTATCTCCTCATTCTGTCCTCTTATTGAATCACAGAACTACAGTATTCTGTAAAAAGAACATTAAACTTTTTATGAATGGAGGCGATGAAGTGTGATTGACCCACCATCCTTCAATGTATATATTTGTGAGCCATAGATTTAAGTTTCAACTCTGGACGTTCAGGACTTATACTAGTGTAGCATTACTCCGGAGGAGCTGCTGGATTTATGTGTGGCACATTACCTCATGGCTCCTCCGAATTCCAAGGGATGAGTGATGCGTATTGCATATAGTAGAAGTAAAGGAATGTGCACGACAGGTGCTCTTTGCTGTGCTCTTTATTACCCACCAGTAAAAGCAGCAAACTTATGGTGAGGAAAGTAAAGTTGAAGAAGGGAGAATAGCAGATTCAGGCGTGATGATAGGGAAACAGTCCTGCTCCCAAGCGTAACACTTCTCTGTGACACTCCCACCGGAGTGGGATTAGTGTACCTGGAAAGGCCTCTCTCACTGACCTGGCAGCCGGAGTATCGCTCGAAGTTGTAAAGTTATGTCCATTAGTGTGTGCTGATTCTTTCTTTATTGGATGTATCTGTTTTGGTTTTAACATTTCTGGAACGCATTTCATTTAGTAGTTCCGGCCATCTTTAGTTTCGTTACACATCCGGTAATGAGCTGTGTTTATATATAACTGTTGGTTGAAATTTATAAAGTGGTGCCTTGAGAACACAAGCACGCTACGAGCCAAGGTTACAATACTTTTTAAATGCTTGTTTTCAACTCTGTTTGTGAGTACCTTTTTAACCCCCCCTGGCGGTATTCCCGAGTCTGACTCGGGGTTTAATTTCTGTGCTGCGATCGGTAACCCAGAGTCAGACTCGGGCTTGCCTCGCAGAATCCACAGGCATGGTTTACTTACCTTGTCCCTGGATCCAGCGATGCCACCACGCTGTGTGAGCGAGCGGATGCTCGCTCAATTCACACAGTGCCTCTGTGTGCCACCGATCTCCGTTCCCTGCGACGTTACGACGCACAGGGGTGGAGAAACTGCACCAAATTCAAAAAGGTAAACAAACACATTACCAACAGTAAACTGTAATCTTATAGATTACAGTACTGTTTGTAAAAAATACACACCCCCCTTGTCCCTAGTGGTCTGTCCAGTGCCCTACATGTTCTTTTATATAATAAAAACTGTTCTTTCTGCTTGCAAACTGTAGATTGTCCATAGCAACCAAAAGTGTCCCTTTATGTCAAAAATGGTTTTAAAGCAGCTAGAAAAAAGCGATAATAAATTATAAGCACTTGCAGAATTGTGCGATAGCGATTTGTGGGGAAATTCGTCATAAAAAAATAAAAGTAATGACAGCGACAATTCTGCAACTGAGTAAATTTCAGTGATTTTGAGTTTTTTACATTATTGAATAATTTGTATTATAATTATATTATTATTTGTTATAATTATTTATTATATTATAATTTATAATTTTTTTTTTTTTTTAAATGTCATACCCGGGATGCCTACTAGACTCTTGTTTGGTCAGATTTAAGTAAGTTATTCCTAAGAATTAAAAGCCTACAGTATAAAACGCCCAATTTCCTTGCAAATAATGGTACCGCTTTCAGCACCTAAAATCTGAAATAATCATACCGCCAGGGAGGTTAATAAATGTATCAAATACTCATACGTGCTTCACTATGCTCTTCCTTATATTCATTTTAGGGAGCATTTCCCTCATTGGATAATCAAGTGGAGCATTCTGTGATAGCTGGATCCTGTGCAGAAACCTGTCATTGAATCCTTGTGTGGGAAAGCAGTTCATGCTTGAGTTTGGAGATATCCTTAGCATCTATGTCTACATGCTTGTTTGATCTGCCTTCTTGTAAGTGTAATATATGAGTGCACGGTGGTGTGGTGTGTTGATACATACACTGAGTTGGTGCAAGGGTCTTGTTTGAGTCACGACCTAGTGACACACTTCCACCTAGACGTCCAAACCAGGAAATCGAGCCTTTACCGCGCCAGCGGCTTCATGTACTGATTGGGCAGATTTCACGGATAACTTTTTACCTGCTGTTCACTCCGGGTGCCAGGATATCAGGCACTCATACATATGAGCTGAATACTTTCTATTAATCTTTTGGAATAAAGTATTTTAAGCGGTACTGCGCAATTCGTTTTTTCCATTGCATCTATCCACATGAGGATTATCCACTATAGCCAACCACCGGTCCAGAAGATATCTACAGGGGTCGCCCCACACATGCATTTGACCTAACTAGCGATAGTTGGTACAATCCCAAGGGTGAGTGCACATCTATTAGGGAGGCACCCTTATTTAAGCACTTAAGGAGCACGGAATAATTCATCCATATTTCAAATCACAGCACTGTGTATGAGATCTTCAATACTGTTCCAGCAGCACAAGAACTTTATCACTGGGGACTATACCCAGCGATTGTTTTTATAGTGTCTCATATAATACTTTGTTATATCTAGCATTTAGCGCAGTTCATCACTTTTACCATTATTTATTGTTTATATCAATATACGCTGCAGCTGCTCAAGCCATTCGATAATTTTATTCATGGTATCAAAACTTTTATGGAGTTATTTTTCAAGTATCTGATTCACCATCTTTTAGCCTTTTTTGAGCTTCAGTCAGTGAGGCAGACGGATTAGCTTCAGGAGCTCCCAGCGGCGCACGTCTCCTAGGAGTAGGAGCGTGTGTGTCATAGCTCCAGGCAGGCGTAGGAGGCAGTTAGGCAGTGTCTCTCCCAGCCTGCTAGCCAGCCCAGCTCAGCCCCAGCTCCTGGACTTTACCTATGCCCCAATCTGACCTCTCCTCGTTACTAGATCAGCCCCTTGGCTCCCTGGCTCTCCTGCAGGTAAGCTGCTGACGGCCGTCCTTTTCAGGATAGCCTCAGCAACACGGATCTCTCCTGCTCCTTCTCCGGCTCCATTCCGCGGTCCCCTGCTTTCCCATACCCCCATCATCATTAGGGCCCCCCTTCTGTCACCCCCCCACGACATTTCCGCCATTCCAGGGCTTTTTTGGAGACCCGCGCCAGACGGCATTGAATCGCGGGGGCCGCGATCTAGGAAAGACCGCGGCTTCACTTGCGGCCTAACAGGCGCGCCGCTCCTCACGCCCTACAATCCTCACCCAGCCTCCAGGAAATCCCCCCTCACCTCATGATAGCCTGTACCCGGCCTTATTGTCACCCTCTCAGCCCCCCCAGCATTACAGAAGTACCCCACCTGTCAGCCCTGGTCTGCATCCCACTGCCTGTTCAGGCAACCATCTTTCTGTACCAGCAACACACTCACCTCTCATCCCCAGCCCCCCCTAGTCTCTCCAACGAACAGAAGCTTGATCCAGGGGTCACCCGATCGCCTCTTGCAGGGGTCAGGAAGGAATTTTTTCACTACCGGAGCGTATTGGCCTAGCGCCGAGAGGGTTTTTTGCCTTCCTCTGGACCAAGTCAGGGAGAGGAATTAGCCAATTCCTCTCCCCATCTGCCCCTGAACTCCCCCCCCCCGGCACATTGGCGATCATGGCAGGTCGGCAATATTCTGCCGACACCATTTGGAGTTTGAGGCAATGCGCCGCAATACTGCCAGCCATCACCAAAAAGGCCCTAAGAACTGAGCGACTATTGAGAATCGATCATAGATCGACGGTCAGACATTTCAGCCATTTACCCCAGCTCAAGCACATATCATGTGCTCTGATCAACACAAGATCGGCAGTAAAACACCGACTAGAAATTCGCGACTTCATTCAACAAAAGGATCTAGACTGTCTCTTTATTACAGAGAGCTGGCTCACAGCCGACTGTAACACCATTCTAGGAGAACTGGTGCCAGAAAATTACCGTATCATAACGGAAAACAGAATAGGGCAAAGAGGAGGTGGCCTGGCGGTGATCCACAAGACTCATCTTACGATCACCAAACCAGTCCGCCAAAACCCTCTTCCATTCATGGAAACCCTTACTCTGCAACTGCAAGCAAGTTCAAAGGAGACCGTCCACATTCTGCTCTGCTATAGGCCGCCCGGCCCAAAATCGCAGCTGCTATCATCATGGACGGATTTCTTCTCCACTTACACCCTCAACAGCAAACATCTTTTGCTGCTCGGGGATTTCAATCTCTGGGCCAACTCCGCACAAGACCCCATTGCCGACGCCTGTATTGACCACGTCGAAGGATTAGGATTGCAGCAACTAGTATGTGGGCCCACACATGCTTCAGGTCACACACTTGATCTTATTTTCAGACAAGCTCTGGAAATAAAAATTTGGGAAAATGAAAAATTGCCATGGACAGATCACCATGCAATTATATTCAGTATTTCCACCATCCCCCCTGCAACAAAAACATCAAATCCAGTGATAACACACTGGACTAGATGTCAGAAGAAGCTCCACTCGGAACTCTTCAAAACTACTCTAAGGAAAAAAATAGAAACAACTCAGCCGCATCAAACGGCCGTTGAAACATTGGAAGCCATAAACTCGGCCATGCTACAGTCAGCCGACTTGGTAGCGCCGAAACGAAGAACCCGCATTCGGAAAAACAACCGCAGCTGGTTTAACAACCAGCTGTCGTTACTGAAGCAAGAACGCAGAAGGACAGAATCAGCCTGGAAAAGATGTTCTTCAGAGCTAAACCTATCCATCTACAAGGCGACAACAAGAAAATACCACAAAGGAATTTTCCAAGCCAAGAAAAAGAATTTTTCAGAGGCTATCAACGGTGCCCTAAACCGACCCCGCGAACTCTTCAAGATGGTCACCCAGACCATGAAACCAAGTTGCATTGAAGCCCCCAGTTCGGACACTCAAGAATTTTGCAATGAACTATCGGATTATTTCGTTACTAAAATCGAGGCAATCCGTGAAAGCATTCAGCAAAGCAATTCTCCCCTCAGCCCCCCCTGCAGCCCCTCACACAGCACCCATAGTAATTCTCCTATATCAGGTAAGTTTACCCTGGAACCCATCTCCATCGAGACCACTAAGAATGTCATTTGTACTCTGCGTAATGGCACAGCGCCAAATGACATTATCCCCACAAAACTGCTGAAGGAATGCGCCTACATCTTGGCTCCTCCCATCACGCAGCTCATCAACCAGTCTTTCTTGGAGGGCATAGTGCCCTCTCAGTTGAAAGAGGGTATAATCCTACCCATCATGAAGAACCCCTCCCTGGACCCCAAGGACCCACTCAACCGCCGTCCCATAACAAGCCTCAACGTACTCTCAAAGATAATGGAAAAAGTAGTGGTGCAACAGCTGCAAAAGCATCTAGATACCTACAAGCTACTTGACCCATTGCAATCAGGCTTCCGTCCCGGACACGGGACGGAAACAGCATTGCTGAAAGTATGGGACGATGTTCTCAAGGCCGCAGACGAAGGAGAATCTTGTCTTCTAGTTCTGTTGGACCTAAGTGCCGCTTTCGACACTGTAGACCACAATCTGTTACTGACTCGGCTTGCTGAAGTAGCCAGAGTCGCAGAAGGCGATTTATCTTGGTTCTCCTCTTTTCTGGAAAACCGATCGCAAACAGTGAAGTTAGGACCTTTTACGTCTAAAAAACGCACAGTAACATGCGGAGTCCCTCAAGGATCGCCTCTGTCACCAGTGCTGTTTAACATATATCTTCGTCCTCTTTTTGAGATTATCAGCAGCCAAAAACTGCTCTACCACTCATATGCAGATGATACGCAACTGTATTTCCGCATCTGCAACAGACAGGATCACCACCTCAATCTAGAGACATGCCTCTCTTTGATAGAGGACTGGATGACAAAGAGTTATCTTAAACTCAATGGAGCGAAAACAGAACTTCTCCTGTTTCACGCCAAGCGCAGGAATCAACTCTCAACAGTGTGGACCCCCCCGCCTATTTTGGGCAAGCTCATCACCCCTAGCGCCAAAGTCAAAAGCCTAGGGGTCATTTTTGACTCCTTTATGACAATGGACGCACAAATAGGGTCAGTAGTCAGCGGATCTCACCATCTACTGCGCCTACTACGCAGACTCACTCCGTTCATCCCTAAAGAAGATTTAGCGGTCGTGGTGGGAACAATTGTAAACTCCAGGCTGGATTATGCAAATGCCCTTTACCTCGGCCTCCCCAAGTACCAAATCGCTCGTCTGCAAGTCGTTCAGAATACGGCCGCCAGACTTGTGACTGGGAAAAAACCTTGGGAATCCATTTCACCATCACTGAGAGCCCTTCATTGGCTGCCAGTCAAGGACAGAATTACTTTTAAAGCTCTCTGTCTTACGCATAGATGTGTCCATGGGAATGCCCCCCTTTATTTATGCGAAATAATAAAAGCGCATAATCCCAATCGCGTTTTGCGATCCACGAATCAGAACCTACTCCAGGTTCCGAAAGCCAACTTCAAGTACAAAGGAGAAAGAAGATTCGCGGTCCAAGGTCCCAGACTATGGAACGCTTTACCAACCAGCATTCGGTTGGAGGAGAACCACCTAGCATTTAGGAAAAAGGTCAAGACTTTTCTCTTTTGATATCAAAGGAGACAGGAACAACAAGCGCCCAGAGGCGATTCAGTTCGCATGTGCCGCGCTATACAAGTTTTCATTCATTCATTCATTCATTGGTGCTTTGGTCCATTTATATTTTAATGCCTCGTACACACGACCGGTTTTCCCGTCAGGAAAACTGCCATGACAGCTTTTGGCTGGAAAAACGGCTGTGTGTATGCTCCATCACAGGAAAAGCGCCGGGAATCCCAGCTGGAAAAATGAGAACATGTTCTCTTTTTTCCCGCCGGGATTTACGGCGGTTTTTAAGCCGGCGGTTCCCCTATGTGAAACACTGTGGTGGAGAATACCCATGGCTGGGTTTCCTGACCAAAGCTCTCATTGCAGTTTTCCTGTCGGGAAAACCAGCCGTGTGTAGGGGGAATAAGCTACCGAGCAGGTTCTCGGTTTTCCTGGCAGATTTTTTTCCGCCAGGAAAACCGATGGTGTGTACAAGGCATAAGACTGTTTTACTGTCCAGCTCACAGGAAATAAAAGGTCACTGCAATTCTGGCAAGAGCAATGGGTATTCTTTGTAATTTCAGAAAGTGTTCTTGGCTTGAACAAATGCCACCACCACATCTTATAACTGGTAAACTGCGCTAAATAAAATTTATTTTTTTGGGTTGAATATGTGTACCTACTGAGAAAAAACTGTAGTTAATGATTGTAATTAGCTACTAAAGGTACTAAATGATTTTATTCAAGGTAATACACAGCGCTGGCTTTTATGACAATTAAGTTGCTGGCTTGGTCCAGAGAGGGAATGAAATAACTGAACAAGTTCACCTTACTCAGCAGTGAATGGGAAGCAATCATTCTGCGGTAAAAGCAAATGGAATAGAAAAGTGTGTGTTTGCATGCCTTCTATTCTGTCAACAAAGAGCTCAGTGAGAACTCAATTTTTGTTTTATTTTCCTTACATTTCAGCCTTAGAAAGCCCAATGAACTGAAAAATAAGATTACAGACAGTGTGTTATTTAAAGATCTAAGTGTGTTTTTCTCCTGCAGGTGTGAGATGGTCGATCAGCACGATAGAATTGGGGAAACAGAAGAACTCAGTTCTGTTTTCTAAAATATGCATGTGAACCATGCGAAGAAGGAGCTGTTGTGAAGTCTCAGCAGGCCGCAAATCAATGCTAAGTCTCTGAATCACAAGAACTTGAGATGTAAATCAATTTATGCACAATATGCAGAGGTGAATTTACCACTGGGCACAACAGGCCTGCACCTATAGGCACCAGAGGAAATAAGGCTGCTTTCCCCTGTCAGCCACACAATTTCTTCCCTTTATTACAAGAAAAACAGTCATCTCATGTAAGCTCAATCACCCATACTCACATTTTTCTAAGTCAGGTTAAAGAACATCTGAACTGAAAACTTTTTTTAACTTCCAGATAGATAGACAATGGATGTACAAAAAGGGTCAGTAGCCAGCGGATCGCATCATCTGCTGTGCCTACTACGCAGACTTATTCCATTTATCCTAAAAGAAGACATAGCAGTCGTGGTGGGAACAATTATCAACTCCAGACTTGACTATGCAAATGCCCTTTACCTTGGACTCCCGAAGTACCAAATCTCTCGTCTGCAAGTCGTTCAAAATACAGCTGCTAGACTGATGACTGGGAAAAAAACATGGGAATCAATCTCACCTTCACTGAGATCCCTTCATTGATTGCCAGTTAAAGACAGGATTACCTTTAAAGCACTCTGTCTAACGCATAAGTCTATTCAAGGAAATGCCCCCCAATATCTATGCGAAAAACTAAAAGCTCACAACCCCAATCCCATTCTGCGATCCACCAACCAAAATCTACTTCAGATACCCAAAGCCAAATACAAGTCCAAAGAAGAAAGAAGATTTGCGGTCCAAGGCCCTAGACTATGGAATCCTTTACCAACCAGCATTCGGTTGGAGGAAAACCACTTGGCCTTTAGGAGAAAGATCAAAACCCATCTCTTCTGAGGACAAAGGAGAAATGGACAACGAGCGCCCACGAGGCGATTTAGTTTGCATGTGCTGCGCTATATAAGTTTCTCACTCACTCACTCATAGAATAAGGAATAGATAAATCCCAGCGTCATTCTTCTGCCATCTGGGTGCTTCATTTTCCTGTCCCAGACACAGAACAGGAAGTGAAATAAATATATCCAAAGTTAGGGGAAATCTCAAAAAACTCTCACTGAAAATGTGTTACTGTGGTAACACTGTATTACTCTGGTCACAGTAAGTAAAAAAAGAAAAAGAAATAAAAAAAAGAAAAACATATTTTAATTTTTTTTTTTTTTTTTACATACAGTACTGTCACCAGTCAGTATCCCTGATCACCACCACACCTTCTATATAATGACGCTGTACTGCACTGTTGACAGTATGTTAAAAAAAACTGTGAAACAAAACTTTGAATTTCTTAATTTTTCAATACATTTGGACAAAAAAATGACAACTTCAGAAAACATGTCTCTTAATACCTTGGACTTTCTAAAAAGGGGTAATTCGGGGGATATTTGTACTGACCTGGCATTTTGGGCCTCAAAAAATGAGACCGTCAGAACATCAGGATTGATCAATTTTCATATACAGTATATATACCATAGTTTGTGGACTCTAACTTTCCTACAGACTAAATAATTTATACTGATTTGGTTTTTTTTTTCACCAAAGAAATGTAGGAAAAAAAAATTTGGTCTAAATTTGTGGAGAAAGATTATTTATTTGCAACATTTTATAACAGAAACAAAGAAAAAACATGTTTTTTCCATTTTTTTATGGTATTTTTTGGTTTATTTAGCAAACAAAAGCAGTGGTGAATAAAAAAGAAAGCTCTATTTGTGTGAAAAATATGATAGAAATGTCATATGGGTACAGTGTTGCATGACCGCGCAATTGTCATTCAAAGTGTGACTGCGCTGAAAGCTGAAAATTGACCTGGGCAGGAAGAGGGGAAAAGTGCCCTGTATTGAAGTGGTTAAAGTATTTAAAGCGGAGTTCCACCCAAAAATGGAACTTCCGCTTATCCCACTCCTTACCCCCTTACATGCCACATTTGGCATGTAATTTTTTGGGGGGGGGGGGGTGGGGGCTTCAGGAGGAGTGGGACTTCCTGTCCCACTTCCTGCTTCCGCCGAGGGGCTGGTTAGGCGATTAAGCTTAATCGCCTACACCAGCCCCTCCCTGTAGGCGATCGCATGGGACACATGACAAGTCCCATACAATCGCCTGTCTAATCAGCGACGAGCCGCGCCACGCGCGCATGCGCAGTGCGGCTCGCGCATGCGCAGTGGGTGCCCGGCCATGAAGCCGAAGGCTATAATTCCCTCGTGCCAGGTTTATCACTTTGTTGTGCTATCTATGTAAGGGTTAAAATTGAAAACCACCCAGAAAAATAGGACAATGCAGCAATAGAATTTTACTGCCCAAATGCCTAGAACATAGGAGCTGATCCTGTTAGAAGACCAAAACTAAGAACTCCTATCAAATGGAAAAGATCCAATGTATTTCAGAGCAACATGGCTCCCTCTTCAGAATTAGTAAATTCGCAGACTGGTATACAGATACATTTACATAGAATCAGAGCACTTTTAGTAGCTAATTACAATTTTTATTAAAGAACATAATTACCCCAACATTGACAATGTCATTGGTATAATAGCTGCTGGTTCACTAGGATGAAATCAAATCAAATATACTGTGATTACAATGTTTGAATTAAGAGAAACCATTTACTTAAAAGAACAAAGCACCCTATAAAACATTAATTGCACCAAACTAAAATTGGATTACGAAAGTAAATTGTAATAATCAAGGACTCTACCTATATACATTTAGTTTGAACTCACCTTTCATAAATGTATTGCTTTTATGTTTCAGACATGTGGGATGTAAAACACACAGAACACCAGTTCTAGGGATTTTTAAAGGGTTTGTAAACCCTCAATTTTAAAATAAATAAAACTAACAAGCATGCCTATACTTACCTGCTCTGTGCAATGCTTTTGCACAGAGCAGCCTTGATCCTCTTCTTCTAGGGTCCCCCACTGGCACTAAAAGTACTCCTCTTCATTAAGTGCCCCCATGGAAACCTGCTTTCCATGGGGGCACCTGCTCAGGCTCATTCCCGAATCCTGCTGCTGTGTCCATTGGCACAAACAGCGGGACTTAGCTCCGCCCCCCCGCTCCCTTGTCACAGCTATTGATTGACAGCAGCGGGAGCCAATGGCTCCTGCAACTATCAAACTGTCCAGTGAGGAGAGGAACTGCACTTGTGCACATCGCTGGATTGGATCGGGTTCAGGTAAGAAAAAGGGGGGGGGTCTGGGGGGAAGCTGCAGCACAAAAGGTTTTTCACCTTAATGCATTGAATGCATTAAGGTGTACAACCTTAAGACTTTACAATCACTTTAATCTGGCAACCTCCTCATGCTGGCATGTAGTCTTCATTTTAACAGATACACCTAGAAGAGGTGTCTTATCTTTTCTATTAGAGACACTGAGGTTAATTTACTAAAGGCAAATAGACTATGAACATTGCAAACCGCAGTTACACTTTGCACGTGCAGCTGCTCCAGAGCTTAGTAAATGAGTAGAAGCTCTGCTGACTTCCATTATCAAATCATGTGCAAGCAAAAAGCTGTTTTTTTTTTATTTTCTTGTATGTGATTGGGTACTCTTTACAAAGTGAATCGAAGCAAAGCTTTACTTCATTTACTAAGCTTTGGAGAAACTGCACATTGCAAAATGCACAGTCTATTAGTAAATCAACCCAAAGTGAGCACAATACATTAATTGATTTGCTGATATTTCTAGAGGGTCTTCTGTTTCTTTTTTTTGTGGTGTGGAAAGAGGACCTGGGTGCATGAGGTATGTCTAAAGTGCTTAAAGCGACAATAAAATCTGTTTTAAAATTAAATACATTTTAATACATATGTATTCTTAACTTGAAAATACCTTCTATTGCTCCTAGCCTCCTGCAAATTCTTTTTTTTTGCTGTTGTGATAGAGGGTGGCCATGTTCATACTCCATGGTCCCACTGTATGTAAGGAACATAGGGGGTGGAAAATCCACTTTGCGCTACAAGTGCAAACTACAAGTGCAAAGTGCAAAGTGCACTGAAAAATACAGCATTTTAGCTTGCACATGATTGGATGATGAAATTAGCAGAGTTTCCCCTCATTTCAGATCTTCCCCAAAAATGTACAGCGACTGCACTTCCAAGTGCACTTTCAGTGCAATTTCAAGTGCACTTTGCACTTGTAGTTTGCACTTGTAATGCAAAGTGGATTTGCCTTTCATACATAACCCCCAGAGTCACCCTCTCTTTCTCTATGGGACTATGGGATTTATAGTGTGTATAGTGTGTATACAGCGGTGCACATGACTGTAACTAACATCTACAGCTCGCTCCAATCATAGGAAGTGAGAGGCTCTCAAGCTTGCAGAGGACATCACAAGGAGGCAGAAAAATTATTCCATGAAAAATAGATTACAGGACCATTAAGTAATAGATGTGTCAGAACATTTGGGGTTAAAAGAATACATATAAAAATCGCACATAATATATGTTTCATAATGTTCCATATACATGGATATGGTGAACTAAAGCACAACCATTTTTCCCTGTTAAAGTTTAAACATAGGTTCTCAGGCATTAATAGACATTGGGCCAGATTCACAGAGCGATTACTCCTGTCTATCTCGCGTTAGACTGGAGTACTTTCGAATTACGCGCGTTTTTTCACTACTCTGAAACCTCAAACCATGAAAATATGGCTGCGGGCTTCAATCCGACTGGTTTATGTGTTCGTACGCCTTCGGATCTACGCTGCAATAAAATTGCGGCCGCTGGGTGGAGTTCCCGTCGTTTTCCGCATCGGGGTATGCAAATGAGCTTTTGCCGACGATCCACGAAGTTACGAACGTCAATCGCAATCTCTTACGGCATCTTTAGTCATCTTTTTGCCTCGTAAAGTTATACCAGCTTTTTGCTGGTCTAATATTAGAAAGCCCATGTTAAGTATGGCCGTCGTTCCTGCGTCAAATTTCAACGTTTTCCGACGTCTTTTTTTATTTTTGACGTAAAACGTCCGGGAATAGGAATGTCCGTAAACTACGCTACTCAAACAAAAAATGACGTAACAACGTTATTTCGCGCAATGCACGGCGGGAAATTTCTGAACGGAGCATGTGCAGTTCGAGAAATACACTACGCCGCCGTACCGTAAGGGACAAAATCTACCAGGATTCGTCGTACAGCCTGGTAAAATACGGCAGCGTAGTATATCTCTGATACTCTGCGCCAATGTAATTGTATCTGAATCTGGCCCATTGTTTTTAGGTTGTAAAGAGCCTATCTGTGCCATCATTTCAAAGGTCATATCTCTTTGGGTTTGACACTTATAAGATAAGAGAATGAAAAGCCTGGCACGGCATGACATTAAACAGTGTGGTCCCTGTACTATGAGACTAAAGGGGCTTATTCACTATCCCAGTGGAATTATATATCTTAAATAGCATTGTGTCTTTACTATGCCATAAGAATATATGTGTATTAGTAGTTCACATAGTATACTCGCAAATACATAGACATCACCGGGGTCCCAGGTATAAGATCCTATAATACTTCAAAGTATTAGATGGCTTTGATCACATCCCAGCATTAGTTTAAAGGAACATTCCCAGGCATGTGTGTTGATCATTACACCTTATCTCAAATTTAACAAAAAGCTTGTGTACAATATAACATTTGTTATGTATACGTATATAATAAGTAATAGCAAGAGATCTGTTTGATATTGAGAAGAAATAATACAATGTCAAGGTTATGTCAATAAGAGCTAAAAGGTCTCAAGTTACACCAGGATGATTTAAATAAGAGCTAGGAATATACCTCGTCATATAATGTAAATATCATCTGAATATTCAAGCGTCATTTATCTCTATTGTAGAAGCATATCATTTATTTGTTTTAACACGAATTGTACCTGATCTTAATTTTTGCGCTATATCTTTAGTTAATAAATATATATATGTTAAATATCCATTTGTATTACTCGTCCTCAAAATAGCACGGATAAAAGAATTTTGATATCTTGTATCGCAGGAAAAGTGTATATCTCCCAAAAGCACAGATTTACATATTTCCATAAATACAATAATATTTTATAAGTTCAGAATAAACATTCTGACGGTATATGTAGGCTCTATGCCAAGATACGTCAATGGTTCTGACAGATGTGTATGGATTATATTTGAAGAATAAGGAAATTGTTTAAATGTCACTTTAAATAAAGTTTTTGTTGAGTAAACTTTCTACATCTAAGATTCAGCAACAGTGGCATGGACAAGCAAGAGCCTTCTAAGGGCCTCAAACCCCAAGCAGTCACCCACATTGCTCCAATGTTGATCCACTATCGTTCACTTTTATAATGAATTTGATCTCTCACCCCCAAATGTCACCTACTTCCGACAAATCTCTTTACATGAACATGGCTTGAACAGCACTTTTTGTACAGCCATTAAAAATAGGTGCATTTTGGCATTTTTTATTTTTATTTTTTCGTTATTGGCTGCTAACTCAGTCAACCCAGGTAACAGTAAGTAGACAGGACACAGTATATGGAACTCAACAGTGACACGCAGAGGTATTTCTAAACCACAAAATTCAAAATGATCTATTATTGGGCGTTTATTGAAGCAAAGCATGATAAGTTACTGTAATGAGGCAGACAAGAAGATGGTGCTTATTTTCTCAGATTCTGAATAATAAGAAGGTAATGGGTGCCAGTTACATCACCTACTTATAAAACAAATGTGCAGTGCAGTGAAAAATTAGATTGAATGCTACCTATATAAATTTCATCTGAAAAGAAAACCAAGAGGCATAGAAAATGAGAGAAGCAATCTTTCTGCTGGATTGATTTGCCTGTAAACAAGCAGAATATTTGATAAGGTTAAGATAATTTTACCATCAAAGTAGACAATCCAAACAATATGTATGTGCCTCTGAGTTATATATCCAGTAAACCCATAACGGGATGTTATCTTTCGATAAAAATGTTTGGAAAATGCATCTTTTTATAAAAGAAGTGGTGTATTCTAGGTTTACATAGATGCTGGATGTTTTACACCCAAAAAGGATATTTTGTACGCCATCAGAGATTTTTAGCCAAGCAGTTTTTTACAGGAAGCAATTGATGGAAGCAGAATGTCATAATTAGTGTGGAGCAGCCGTTTCCAATCAGTATAGTGTGCCATTTCTTACCTGGTGATTGAGGGGCACTCTGCATACATTTATAATATCTGCCAAGCACCTCAGTTTGAAATGTCTGGATATGAGCTGCAAGATCTTGAGAATTACAGTTCAATGTCATTTAACTATATTTGTTCTGTGAAGCCCAATGGTTTTGGTAGGGTCCTTTCATATACCAAAAATATCCCAGGACCTAGCAAGCAAGTCTATGTTTCAAGCCAGCAGATACCAATTGCCCAAAAACTTGAGCTATCAGCAAACTTTTCTCTCAGTGAGTGAAGAGTCCATTCTTGCTTGGCCAAAATGGACCAACCTGTTGGTGTTGGCAGCTCGCAAATATGCGCCCTCGTGGCCGTTGAGTGGCTGCATATTTGCGTACCACATTGTAAATAAAGCTGTGACTATAGCACACTCTCGACACAGTTACTGGCAGCTAATGGAAAGCTCCTGATCGCAAGCAGCTTTCCAATCATGTGACCGCCATGGCAGTCAATCATGGCCACATGGTCTATGATCATGGTCACATGATCATAGGGCCACTTTTTCAAAGTCACATGTGCCTTCTTGAGCAGGGGGACTTTGCGGGTGCTGAAGGACTTCCATCCATGGTGGCATATTGTGTTACCAATGGTTTGTTTGGTGACTGTGGTCCCAACCGCCCAGAAATCATTCACAAGCTCCCCCTGTGTACTTCTCACTTTTCTCATAATCATGCTTACCCCATGAAGCAAAATATGGCATGGAGCTCCAGACCGAGTGCGATGGTTATTTTGTATTTCTTCCATTTGTGAATAATTGCTCCAACAGTTGTCTCCTTCTCACCAAGCTTCTTGCTGAATAGCCAAGAGCTCAGCAATTAAAACGGCAAAATGTCAGTTTTGCTGCAGTATGTTCTATGCATGCTACATATGCGCTACATTACAGGCAGACTAAGGCACTATATTTAAAGGAATATTTCATGTTTATTGTTGTACTTCAAGCATCATTAAAAGCACTGCTCCTGTTTCAAACTTTTTTTGCATTGATACATGTTTGCCAGGGCAATACCCAGGGCCCCATACCCCTTTTATGGCCAATTACTTGCATATAAGCCTTTTTTAAAACAATCACGGGGGGGGGGTCTGACCATTGCTATAGTTATCGCAAGCTTGGACCAGTACTTAAAGTGGATAAAAACCTGATTCGTGAAATTTGAGCTGGGCACATATATCTGCAGTGTTTTCTTATCTCTCTTCAAAGCTCTATGTCCCGTAGCTGTCTCCTGTTCCGTTCTTCTGTTATCAGCCTGAGAACATCTGGCAAGTTCTCGGTCATATATGATAAAAGTAGCCAGAGTTTTGTGTTGGGGAGGATGCTATAAATAGATTAGCAGAGCCCTGAAGTATTCAATGAACAGAGCTGAAAGTCTCTACCTATGAGGAGAGAGGGTGTGTGCCTTTCCTCCAATCAGCTGTCTGGGCTGTATGCCCAGGCTTCACTGCGGTGCTAACCAGGAAGAGAAAATCTCCTAACACAATGTGCATTTATAAACAGTATATAAAGGTGAAGACAGCAGATATACATGTAAAACGTATGTAGAGAGATTTGTTTAATCTCTGTGTATTATCTGAGGCTGTTCACTTCACTGGATATATGTGACATTCACTTTAATTACTGCATGCATTTATTTCCTTTTGTGAATTTACTTTTTATGCAGTATTTGACAACGCTTTTGGTGTTTGTGCTAAATACTGCATATGAGTATTGACATTTTCATTATCGCATTCGTTAAGTGGTCATGTGTCTGTCATAACGTATGCAATAAGCTTAAGTGAATTGTGGCAAGTATCCTCTCCACAATACCATGCTGTAATAATATACTTATAATTTAAAATGTTTAATTTATTCATGTTCATTTTCTTTTACAGAATCAGTACATGCTGAAAATCATTTCGGAACATGTGCTAATATGAAGCTGAGATTAAATGTGCTAACAGCAGTGGCAGTATTTATAGAACTGCCATAAGTATGTTTACATTTAATGCTATAATTTGAGGATGCTTGTATCTTGTAAAATGAACAAATGACATGCCGGTCTTTTTTCTAGGGCTGCTAATGTGAAATATGATTTGTTCAAAAGGGCTTTTGGTACACTGAGAAATGTATTATGATTGTATTATGTATCATGATAAAACAGGGACCTAAAGAGGAAATCAAAGCAAATAACTCTAATAATAGCACAAAAGTGCTGTACAGTAACTAGCCTTAGGCACGTAGGGCATGCTTATTTATTATGCACATACATTTTTTTTATTTATATTTCATATTTTTTCCAACCCATATCAAACTACTTTTATCAGCTAATATCTGTTCTATTTTTAATAAATGTATTCAACATGCCAATGCCCAAGCGCTCTCTTTTTCCATGTCTTTTGTTTTTTGTTTTTTTGCACATGCATTTTTCTTTTGACAAAACAAGCACAAAACAAATGGGCACCCTTTTCCTGGTATCTAGGTAAAGCTTTCAGGAATTTTATAGAACAATTAAAAACTCTCTTTTTAGCATTTTGGGTGGGTTGAGAAATGATTGCGCACCATGTGGGGGTCTTTATCTTTATCCACTACTAGCGCAGCTTTAAAGAGGAAGTAAACCCTGATGGGTGTTACTTCCTCTTTGTTTCCCTGCAAAAGTAAAGCATAATGGGCTACTATGTATCGCATAGTAGCCCATTATGTGACACTTAACTGCAGGAGAAGCCCACAATGTCCCGTCTTCCTCGCTAGTAGCGAGCGTCCATTCTTCACCCCTCTTCCTCCAGCTCTCTGACTGGCCAGTCGCATGACGTCGAGTGATGTAACTCCCACGCATGCGCATGGGAGCCGCCTTTAACGGCATGACCCAAGATAGAAACGGCACAACGTGCCCTTTCTAAGTCCGGCGCATGCGCAGAAAAAATTGCTGTATGGTGACTTGCTAAAATCTCCTAGACCGTCCAGGTCTGGGAGATATTTCTAGAACATCCAGGTAAGCCTTAATCTAGGCTTACTTACAACCACTTTAACAGGCCATACTTGTCTTTCCAGCTATGCTTCTGTCGTCACCAGACTGTATTCTCCCATCATACCTATAGAAAATCCAGTGGAATACACCCAGTGCAATGCAGTGCTGTGCCCTGCACTTTCTAGTTCACTCTCACTCAACTCTCTGATTCTCCATAGGCAAGTATGTAAAACCTAAATAGGTTAAGGCAAGGCAACGAGGCAAGGCACTTGCTCCTCATAACTCAAAAATGATGAATTAAAATGTAATGCATCATACCATGCAAAAGGTATTGTATTATGCCTATTATTAGCAGCTTCTTAAAGTGGAACATCATTCATTTTTTTATCTTTCCATCTATTAAATCTTCAGCCCTTGTTGTTTTAACTTTGGATAGTATAACATTTATTTTCTACCGGTAAATACCTTATACAGCCCACTTCCTGTTTCTTGTCTGGAAAAAAACCTAGGCTTATGACATCATGCACATCTCTCTCTCTCACTCTCGTGAGAGTTTTCCAGGACTTACAAGAGCTGCAGAGCTGGAGATGTGTGTCTGTGTAAATTCAGGAAGTGAACAGGAAGCAGCTTCAGCTGCCCACACTTAAAATGGATGCAGCCAGACTTAGCGGAGGGAGATTTCTGCAGCATATTTGGCAAGTCCATAATAACAATATATATAAAATAATATGCAAAGTGGTTGGAGGGAAGCATCAGAATGGCAAGGATTTTTTCATTACAAATTATGTAAGCAGACTGTGGTTCCTCTTTTAACCACTTACTAACCGCCCCAAAGCAGATTTACTGCTACAGGGTGCCTCTCCTGTGCACTTCCGCCTATAGGGGGCGTGCCTGCGCCACGGGCAGGCCTCTTCTGCTGTGATTATTCAGATTGATCAGTTTTCCAGCAAAGATGCAGAAATGAGAAGTCTAATGTCACAACACATGACACAGGGTAATTTGTTTTTCTTGTTTGAAGCAAATTGTTTCCAATTACATTTAATGGTTTTTGATTGCAGAAAATTATGCTCATAAAAACCACAAATGTTTTATCCTGAAAATTCACTGTTTTCAGTGTCACTGGGTTCACACCTCATCATTTTCAGTACTGTTTGAGTGACAGCTCCCTTTTTTTTTTGGAAGAGTAGCCTGATTTTACATCTCTAATGTAAGGGACTGTATGACAAATATGTCTTATAAACATCTGTTGAAAGCTCTCAATGGAAGACAGAGAGGGTGTATTATAAAGTGTATATTTTATTTTTTAAAGTAAGACACACAAACTAAATGGCATTCTCTGTATGCATGTCAAAGAGATCTTTGTAATTGTAAAATGATTTCTACAATCTGAGTTTATATTGTTGTATGTTGGTAGTTGAGGAGCTAAACTCAAATTTTCATTAACCATTTAGAAAATGGCAGATTTAACATCCTATGAAATATAGAATAATGTATCCTTTGATTAATCCCTTGCTATTGCACAGCACATCTATTACAGTGCCTTGAAAAAGTATTCATATCCCTTGACATATTACAAATTTTTTCATGTTACAACCAAAAACGTTTATGTATTCTATTGGGATTTTATGTGATTGACCAACACAAAGTGGCACATAATTGTGAAGTGGAAGGAAAATTATAAGTTTTCTTTTTTTTTTTAAATAAATATGTGAAAAGTGTGGCGTGCATTTGTATTCAGCCCCCTTTACTCCGATACCCCTAAATTACATATATTGGAACCAATTGTCTTCAAAAGTCACCTAATTGTGAGCAATTCAATCTCAGTATAAATGCAGCTGTTCTGTGAAGCCCTCAGAGGATTGCTAGAGAACCTTAGTGAACAAACAGAATTATGAAGGCCAATGAACACACCAGATAGGTCAGGGATAAAGTTGTGGAGAAGTTTAAAGCAGGGTTAAGTTATAAAAAAAAATCCCAAGCTTTGAACATCTCACAGAGCACTGTTCAACCCATCATCTGAAAATGGAAAGAGTATGGCACAACTGCAAACCTACCAAAACATGGCCGTCCACCTAAACTGACAGGCCAGGCAAGGAGAGCTTTAATCAGAGAAGCAGCCAAGAGGAGGAACTGCAGAGACCCACAGCTCAGGTGGGAGAATCTGTCCACAGGACAACTATTAGTCGTGCACTCCAAAAATATGGCGTTTATGGAAGAGTGGCAAGAAGAAAGCCATTGTTGAAGGAAAGCCATAGGAGGTCCCACTTTACCACTCTTCCTTAAAGATCAACATAGAAACTAAAACAAAATAGTCTATACTTCCTAAATAGCTGCATCACATCTAACAGAGTGGTCAGCAGTTTAGTTCACTCTGACCCCCCTCCCAGTAGTGATTCAGCAGTGGGATCTGCATGTTGCACACCAATCTTTGCACAATCCACCATATGTTTGCCAATATCTATGGATGTTTAGAGGCATTTAGAGTCCTTGTGGTAGCCATAAAAATATGTCTCATGGCTTGATGCCAAGGTACACCAAATGTGTGCAGACACCCCTTTCAAATATGTGAGTTTTTGCATGCAAAGTACGGTCTAGATCTTGATTTACAAAAACAGAGTGCAAACTCTGGTGGAGCTGTTCATAGAAACCAAATCAGCTTCCAGTTTTTTTTTGTCAAAGCCTAATTGAACAAGCTGAAGCTAGAAGCTGATTGGCTACAATGCACAGCTGCACCATATATTGCACTCTCCAGTTTTAGTAAAACACATTTTGTGTGGATGACTTCAAGTGACCTGCACAGAGCCCTGATGTCTATTGTGTTCTATTACCCAACATCCGTACTTAACCTCACAAATGAACGGGCACATATTCATCTGCCCACCCATCTGTCTCAGCCAATTAAGAGGAAGTTTTGTATTCATTCGTAGAATACACAGCTGCCTGTGACTGGCCAAACATTTCTCATCCTAATTCTTTTTTCTTCTGGGTATGAGACAAGAAATTCTTGTTTCACTGCTGAAACACAGGGCAGTATACCGCTGAGGCAACATACTGTTCATACAGCTTTTCCAGTGAGTGCAACTGTTATGCCACGTACACACGATCGGTTCATCCGATGAAAACAGACCGATGGATTTTTTCATCAGATATCCGATGAAGCTGACTTTTATCAGTCTTGCCCACACAATCAGTTAAAAATCCCATCGCGTCCAACGCGGTGATGTAAAACACAGTGACGTGATGGGAAAAATTAAGTTCAATGCTTCCAAGCATGCGTCGACTTGATTCTGAGCATGCGTGGATTTTTGACCGATGGATTTTCCCACAGATGATCTTTTTTTCTATCGGTTTTTTAACCATCAGAAAACAGATTTTATTTTTTTTCACCGATGGGGCCCACACACGATCGGTCCGTCCGATGAAAATGGACCTGGTTCATTAGACGAACCAATCGTGTGTACAGGGCATTAGTGTAGACAATTGTTTGTTTGAGCCAGCCTGTTGCAAACAAACTAGTTAAAGGTATACTAAATCTGTAATTTCAGTGTTTTTATGTTGCACATATTCGTGCATATTTGCACATATTCACACATAGTTGTGCAGACATGTATTCTCACACACAATACATTCGCAAAGGTAAACTATATTTGGTCATGCGCCCCTATGTGCATATATGGGAGTATTCGTATTTACGGTACAAAATACTGACCTGGAACGCAGATTTATTTTTTACTCCTGAATACGGGGGCTGCATTTTAGATCAGTTAAAAATTTGTACTGTACTGACGGTTTTCAAGCTTCAGTGTGCAAGAGGCCTTATAGAGCGTGACCATACAGCAGAAAGGACTTTTGGTTTAATTTCAGCAGTTCAGCTCACCATGCTTCCCCCCCCCCCCCCCCAGTAAATTGGTAGCATCAAAGCCCTCCAATCGCTAAAGTAAATACAGAACAAAAGATCTGAAGGAGGATAACAGGGTGAGATGAGCTGCTGAGAGAAATACTTGAAAGATTTTAGTGTTTCTTCTGTGAATATAGAGGATAGATTGCTCAACAATGCCTGCAGCTACTGAGGTCAGTGATTGTTGTCCTAAAGCTTATTTACTGCTTGTAAACAATATGAAATACAGTATTTCACTATCAGTGATTACAGTTTTTCTATTTTAGGAAATATTACAAAAAATATAAAAAGGCATACAAATACTATCCTTCTCAAAGGCACATCACAAGAAAAAAAAGCTCTACCATTTTTTTTAACAACAGAAATGATACAGGAAGTAAGAGGAAGCTGTGATTTTCCTCTTGGCGAGAGAAGGCGACAAATAACAGTATGTGCAGTACAGCAGTATTGTGTGTTGACACTGCAGCTTTGGAGAGCTGCACGCTTGTAGAAATTGTCTAGCTATTTTCTTCTTTCATTCAGCATGGAAGCTACATGTGCCGATATAATGGAAATCTACACTTCCTTTGTGGATAGATTTAATACAGATGATTGTGCTCTCTCTGTTTCCAAGGAAATGGTCAGACTTAGACTTACATTTTACTGTCATGCCTCTATGCTTAATGGGACACCTAGTGAGTAATGAATGATTACTCTCCTCTTCCTCAGGGTAGAATAGCAAATGTATTTTGTTGATTGGCTTTACTTGAAAAGAATATATATATCTCTCTTCCTTTCAATGGATTTATTACTTTATTACTATGAGACAAAAATAAACACTAAGTGTTTTTTTTTGGCATAATATCCACGATTGGAAAAAAATACAGATAGCATGTCAGAGAGGTTTATAAAAAGTGAAAAAAAAAATCTTTTGTTTGCGCATCTGTGTGACAATTTTACTTAATTTTTCTTTAACCAGTTAAGGACCGCCTACTGTACATTTACGTCAGCAGAATGGCACGGCTGGGCACATCAACGTATATATATACGTTGGCTCTAGTACCCAGCCGTGGGTCACGGCGTGCGCCCGCGGCGCGCTCCCGTGACCCGGTCCAAAGCTCCGGGACCGGGACTGCGGGACTCGTGGACCTGATCGCCGCTGGAGTGCGGCGATTGGTCCCCGGAGCTGAAGAACGGGGAGAGCCATGTGTAAACACGGCTTCCCCATGCTTTACTGTGGCCGTAGCATCGATCACGTCATCCCTGTTATAGGGGGACGTGATTGATGACGTCACACCTACAGCCACACCCCCTACAGTTGTAAACACACACAGGGAACACACAAATCCTACAGCGCCCCCTTGTGGTTAACTCCCAAACTGCAACTGTCATTTTCACAGTAAACAATGCAATTTAAATGCATTTTTTGCTGTGAAAATGACAATTGTCCTAAAAATGTGTCAAAATTGTCCGAAGTGTCCGCCATAATGTCGCAATCACGAAAAAAATCGCTGATCCCTGCTATTAGTAGTAAAAAAAATAAAAATGCAATAAAACTATCCCTTATTTTGTAAACGCTATAAATTTTGCGAAAACCAACCGATAAACGCTTATTGCAATTTTTTTTACCAAAAATAGGTAGAAGAATATGTATCGGCCTAAACTGAGGAAAAAAATAATGTTTATATATATTTTGGGGGGATATTTATTATAGCAAAAAGTAAAAAATATTGAATTTTTTTCAAAATTGTCGCTATTTTTGTTTATAGCGCAAAAAATAAAAACCACAGAGGTGATCAAATACCACCAAAAGAAAGCTCTACTTGTGGGGAAAAAAGGACGCCAATTTTGTTTGGGAGCCACGTCGCACGACCGCGCAATTGTCATTTAAAACGACGCAGTTCCGAATCGCAAAAAGGAGCAAGGTCCTTTACCTGCATTATGGTCCGGGTCTTAAGTGGTTAAATAGATATTAGTGCACCAAAGGTATTAAATGGAAGGGCACTATCATTTCAAAAACCTGCAATTTTTTGTTCGGTAAGTGAACTTTAAAATGGCAGATTATTTAACCACTTGGCCACCGCAGTACGAGAAAATACGTCCTGTGTTTGTGCGGTGATATCTGAATGATGCCTGCAGCTACAGGCATCATTCAGATATCACCATCTTCAGCCGGCGTTTCTGTGCACAATAAGAACGATCAAAGCGGCAGTTCCGCCGCTTGATCGTTCTTATAGGCGGCGGAGGGGACGTCCCCCCTCCCGCCGCCTCTGGTGTTTCTCCGGGCTCTCCCGTGCCATCGGGGGCCCGGAGAGCGAATCAGGCGGCGCTGTCTGGGGAACCAGGTGGTGACTGGTGACCTATGTCATCTCTATGACTGTCAGAGATCCCAGAAGTAAACAAAGCCGCAATCACGGCTGTCGGTGTGAGATCGGTGAATGTTTTTTCACCGATTTCATGCTTGTAAGCCTGGAGGAGAGATGTGGGGTCTTATTGACCCCACATCTCTCCATAAAGAGGACCTGTCACACTCATTCCTATTACAAGGGATGTTTACATTCCTTGTAATAGGAATAAAAGTGATCAAAAAAATATTTAAAATAAAAAAGTGTAAAAATAAAAAAATTAAGTAAAATAAAAATAAAATGAATTTTTTTTTATTTTTAAAGTGTCGCCTATGGAGATTTTGAAGTACCGAAGTTTGGCGCCATTCCATGAGTGTGCGCAATTTTAAAGCGTGACATGTTAGGTATCTATTTACTCGGCGTAACATCATCTTTCACATTATACAAAAAAATTAGGCTAACTTTACTGTTTTGTTATTTTTTCGTTCATGAAACCGTTTTTTTTCCCAAAAGTTGCAATTACTCACATTTTATTCCCTAGGATGTCTGCTAAAAAAATATATATATATATAATGTTTGGGGGTTCTGATTAATTTTCTAGCAAAAAAAATGTGATTTTTACATGAAGGAGAGAAGTGCCAAAGTAGGCCTGGTGGTCAAGTGGTTAAAAAAAATTGTATACTAGCAACATAGTGAGTGCAGATTGTTTTTTCATACTTTGCTATTTACTCTTATCATAAATTCTATTGATTGCATATCGGCATAAAAACTTTCCAAGGTAAAACTGTTCCATTACTACTAATGTACAAAGGAATTTAAATAGACCTTGCCAAAATGTGCATCGACACAAGGTGACTGGTTACTGTGGATGTATCAGTGTGAGTGTACCAACGTCCGGGTAGTATGATCATCAGGAGCATGAAAGTAGACAAGTCGAATTTAGGGGATGAAACACCGACCCGACTGCCACCATTAAGGCTGTATATGTATAGTTAACCCAGCCAGCCAGATGGGCATTAATTGGATATTTGTTGTATATGGCATTGGAAGGTAAACCATAACACAAACTGCTGGTAAGCAGAAAAAAAGTAGAAAAGTGGGCATCCCTCCAATGTATTCAACTCTCTCAGTAACCCAACAGGGCTCCATGTAAATCGCCACAAAGGACTAGGCACAAAAAGGAGAGCTAGCCACCTCTGCCTGTAAATACGTCCAAAGAAAAAGGATTTTTTTTCCAAAACTGGGCTGTTTTCAGCCACTGTGTGAAGCCACCAAGGGGGAAGAGGAGAGGAGCGAGGGGGACCCTCCTTCATAGAAACACTCCTTATATTGATTACTTGTACCAGCAAAAGTAAATTTGTAGTTTCCATTTTCAATGTACAAAGGAATGTATAGTGCACTCCAAATGAACCCCATTGAGTACTATATAAATTTATTGTGGTTAGGCCATCATTCAAGCATCAAATTAATTGTAGATATCAACAGTACATCACATGGGGTGCTCACCCGAAGCCATTTACTCATCATGTATAAGTAACTTTTAGGAGCCCAAACACTAGCCCCATCATCAGTGCCTGATGAAGGAGCTTGTGTTTGGGTTCCAAAATGTTTCTTATATATGACAAATAAAGGTTACACACACCTTGTGATAGTCAGTTGTATTTTTGTTACCTATGTGGCACCCCAGTGTCAGTGTCTTTAACCCTTTCCCAGGGAGCGTACAAATGTATACAGCCTCATGGAGGTAGGTCTTTTTTCCGTGGGGCTGCATATATGCTGTGTTTGTGCTAAAAGTGCACTGCACTGCAAGGTTTAGAGGTCAGTAGTAAATGATGCAGACTTCAGGGCCAATAGTATTAGATACAGAGCTCTGGAGTCAGTATAAAGTGATGCAGATTTCAGGGGTCAGTAGTAAATGATGCTAGTTCAGGGATCAGTAACAAGTGATGCAAAGGTCAGGGTCAGTAGTAAGTGACACAGAGTTCAGGGATCAGTAGTAAGTGACACAGAGTTCAGGGATCAGTAGTATGTGACACAAAGTTCAGGGGTCAATAGTAAATGAGGCAGGGGTCAGTAGGTAATAAAGCAGAGTTCAGGGGTCAGGTGTAAGTGAACCAGAGGTCAGGGATCAGCAGTAAGTGACATGGAGTTCAGGGGTCAGTTGTAAGTGATGCACAGTTCAGAGGTCAGTAGTAAATTACTTAGAGCTTAGGAGTCAATAGTAAGTGACAATGTAGAAAGGAAACTGCTCTGGGCAGGTGCATATATCTAAAGCCCCTCTCCACACATCAGCCGGTGCCAGCTCGATCCGCGATCGCAGTAGCTGGGAGAACACAAAAGTAGGAGGATTGCACTTCAGCGATGTTGCATATTATAACTTGTATTTATAGAAATATTCAAAAACATATAAAAACAGACATCCCAGCTCCCTGGATGGACGGAGGACAGTAAATGTGTTTACTGTTCTCCATCTGGGAGCTGTGATGTCTGTTTTTATATATCTTTGAAGATTTAAATAAATATAAGTTTTAATCTGCAACATGGCTGAAGTGCGCCCAGCCTACTAGTGTGTTCTCCTTGTCAACAGTAAGTGACTCAGGGACTACATGAGAGTCAGTACGCTCTCTACGTTGCAGATAGAGAAAGGAGCTGTGTGTTAGTGGGCATCCTGACACTCCTGTAGTCCAAGGGAGGGGGAGAGCATGACACTCCACACCAGGGAGAAAGCCTTTCATTACTGTGTGGAGTTACAAACAGAAGAACAGGAAGTGAGGAATTCTTAGAAGAAATAAAGACATTTAAAATCAAAATCAAAGGATGAGGTAAGTGAAGGAGGACTGCACTGAGGTAAAGGAGGCTATTTAGGAAAAAAAATTGTACCTTTACAACCTCTTTAAAGCTGGATTCACACAATTTCCATTGCATTTAGCGTGCAGTAGGTAAATCTGACATCCAATTTTTAATGCACTGCGGTTCCCTTATGTGCATTTTGTTAATGCCTTGCACTGATGTGCAGCTTTTATCACAGGAAGAGCCACATACATTTTTTTTAATGTGCTTTGCAGTGCTCATGTTGCAGCACCTTGTGCCTTCTTTACGTGTAATATGGCCATTTTTATCCAGTGCATAATATTAATTCCGAGCATTGAAGAGAACTGGTTCATTGTATTGGGCCTGCTTTGAGAAATGCAGCCCAATGGACATAATAGAAATGAGCCCCAATTCAAAGCATCAATGACCTTTGTAAACTCTGTGGCTGGAAGCATGGTTATCAGCATTGTCACTGCTGATTTAAGTCTGTAGCCCCACCCAGTCCCACCCACTGTCTTCTGGATTGGCAAAATTGGCTGTTCTACTGAAGTCCTCCCACTGTGAGCTGCAGTGTCTGGGATGGGGAGCGCATGAAACCCAATGAAGGATTTAGTTTGTCCAACAGAGGTAAAAAAGTCACAGAGCAATATGATTTAAGACCAGTATGGCGGTCACACAGAAGCCTTTACATGTACTCTTATATGCTATTGACTAAAGATGCTGCTATAGCAGATTTTCATGCTTTGAAGGCAGTTGATTTTATAGCATGCATATAAACCATTGTAAAAATACAATGAACAAATCACAGATATGTAAAAATACTTTTCATCAAAAACACAGCTGTAAGACAAATTTTACTCCAGTGGAAGATATTTAAACACAGCCTAAAATCTGTTCCTAAGCTGCAAAACTACATTTGTTTTTGTTTTTCGGTGCCTGAATCCTGAAATGACTAGCTGACATTTTAAAAACAATAAATGCTTCCACAAACCTAGTGAGAACTGTAATTTGTAGATAATGTTGCTAACATAAAATGTCAGAATATTTTGCATAACATTATGCTGCAGAGAGGTTTGGCTTTAATGTAGAGCAGTGGTCTCCAAACTCCGGATGTGGCCCTTTGCTTGCCTTTATCCGGCCCTTGGGGCAGTATCCCTCCCACTGATACGAGACACTATTCTGACATCTAAGGCGGCGTACACACGAGGGGATATGTCCGCTGAAAACGGTCCGATGGACCGTTTCAGCAGACATCTCCGCTCGTGTGTATGGGCTAGCGGACAGATTTCTCCACCCGACAGATTTCAAAGCAAGCTTTGAAATCTATCCGGTGGGAATCTGTCCGCCCGACATGTCTGCTGGTTAGTACACTTACCAGCAGACATGTCGGCCCCCACCGCCGCCGCGCCGCTGCCGAATGGATTCGGCGCATGCGCGGAAGTGTTTTACTTCCTGGTGCGGTGACGTGGCGGCGTCAACGTCACCGCCGCGTCACCGCCACGTCACCGCGCCGTCCGGCGGCGGGGAATTTGATCCGATGGTGTGTACACGCCATCGGATCAAACTCCCGATCGGACATATCCGATGGAAATGGTCCGCGGACCATTTTCATCGGATATGTCCGATCGTGTGTACGCCGCCTAACACCGACAGTGGAGCACCATTTCTCCCACTGACACCACTAATAGGGCACTATTCTTCCCTATGATACTATGATACTAACGATGGGGCACTATTTCTCCCCCTAATACCATATGTTAAGTCTCACTGATGCCAGGAAAATTTCCACCCCCCTGCTTGCCAAAGTCTGGCCCTCCAAGAGTCTGAAGGACAATAAACCGACCCTTTGTTTATAATGTTTGGAGACCCCTGATGTAGAGGCATAGATAAATAGGTAAACAGTTGGACACTCAGAAGGATAGATCTCCTTGTGTAATAGTACGCATTTCTGATACTGGAAAAACCTTGATGATGCATAGTGCTTACCCCCAGCATGGCCTGTCACTAGATATGCACAAATAAGCCTCACCTGACAGACTTTTTTCATCTGAAATTTGACCGTGTGTATGCCCCATCGGACTTTTTTCCGAGGAATTCCTTCAGAGTTTAGATAGAGAACATATTCTCTTTTACTCCGATGGAATTCCGTTGAAATTCCGATGTGAGTTTGGCCGGGAAAAAGCCTGATCGTGTGAACGGGGCATAAGTCTGTCATTGTCTGTAGAAATCCTTCCCTCATGCCACTGGTTACTGTCAGGAGTGGCAATATCCTGATGCTGAAAGGGTTAACAGCCACGTCTGTGAATGTGATAGACTTGTGTGACTCCCCCATCCTTTCTGCACCCTCCACCATTAAACAACTAGTAGTATTACTGTCTCACAATGCAACACATTCTCTGAAGGGGCAGGGGAGATCCTGTCATGCATTCACTTCCCTTTGCTGTTGCATTGTGGGACAATAATACTACATATTCTGTAATGGCAGAGGGGGCAGGAAGGGGAGGGCAAGAGGCCCAAGTCCTTCAAACTAGCAACCACTGCCGTTAATCCCCGCAACACTGAAAGATTGCAGCACTCAGCAGTATCCAATGGTATGAAGGAAGGACTTTTTTTAACATGAAAAAGCTTCCTGTCTGCATATACAAGGTAAATTACCGTTCCTATACCTGACAGTAACCCCTGCTCATGCAAAGAAATGAGGAGAGAAAATAAGAAATAATGCATGATTATAGATTGCTTGAAGTACATGTGAACCACAGATACTTTCTAGAGATGTTAGATCATTCATGTGAGTTTTAAAAATGATTTATAGTTTAAAGGTTTGTCCACCCAGAAAATGATATTTTGTTATAGATGAATACTGATATATTACTTATATCCTCTCTTATGTCCTGTTCCCCTGGAAGTTGTGGGTGTTCCTGCCTATGCATGTTCCAACTCAACCTGTTGCATTCTCCATAATATAAGAAAAAAATCCAAGAGGGAGTGTGGAGAGAGACTTTCATTATGACCACAACAAGTGACTGGCCATGCATTATACAATTTTCTTATTTAATCTCCTTTGGATTTGCCTTAAACTATGTAGTGAAAGATTGCATGCAAACTGAAAGTGTTTAGGTTTGACCTTATATTATATGGTTTTGGTAAATCTAAAGGAAAATTTTACAAGATAATTGTATAATTTATGGCAAGCCTAAGAGACCCAAGCACACATCTAACACAAATACAGTCACTGAGCACTATAGGAAATGGTGACTTCCCAAACATTCTTTTGAATATTGAGAAATCAAATTATATCTAAAGACATGCTTATTTTTCCATTTAGGATACATTTGGGAATTGTTAAAACCCATCAGTTTGTTTTGCTATCTGTGTCCCACTGGGGAGATTTTTCTTTACTTCCTGTCTTGTAGACACAACAGGAAGTAGATGAAATCCCTCCAAAGAGAGTAAAATATTCCTTAAGCGTCCCCATCAAAATGTTTACTCTCTATCCCAGTCCTGGTGACAACTTAAATGTTTGGCTTTTCCTTATTTTTACAAAATAGTGACAATGGTCACCTGTTCCCAATGGTCACCAGGACAAACTGATAGAGTGAATCTTCCTAGCAGGGACACATACAGCAATTAAATATAGGAGCTCTAACACCTCACTACTCTATCCACAATGTAATAATCATTTGGCTTTATTTACATTTTAAACTCTCAGATACATTATTGTGGACATGCATAAGACTTTATACACACATGCACACATACATGCTGAGATGTATCACAGATAAACTTTAAATAAAGCAAAAAAAAAAAGTGAAGTACAAACACAACAGTTTTATTAACCTGATTTGTGGTTGGCCGTTGCACTTGTAATAGCCTTGGCGCTGTCCTTGAGCGAACCCGTTTTTTGCTTATTTTTCGTTGACTCTAGTGTTTTGACCTTCTTGGCATGTTTACTGCCTTTGTAGTGTGCCTCGGCTTGGCTCTACAAAGGAGAACAAATCAGGTTTACTTCTTTATGTTTTACTACAACAATGGAGCAATGAATTTAATGGGGAACAACACAAACACATCACAAACCGAATAAACAGAATCTCTATTAAAATTTGTAGTGCACCTCTGTTTTTGTGGCATAAATACATTTGGGCAAGTTCTATTCAACTTTTATAATATATATATATATATATACACACAGTATCTCACAAAGGCGAGTACACCCCTCACATTTTTGTAAATATTTTATTATATCTTTTCATGTGACAACAATGACGAAATTACCCTTTGCTACAATGTAAAGTAGTGAGTGTAACAGTGTAAATTTGCTGTCCTTTTAAAATAACTCAACACACAGCCATTAATGTCTGAACCGCTGGCAACAAAAGTGAGTACACCCCTAAGTGAAAATGTCAATTTTCTCAGATGTGAATGGGGAGCAGGTGTGATAAATTTGGTATTATCGCTTTCACTCCCTCATACTGGTACTGGAAGTTCAACATGGCACCTCATGGCAAAGAACTCTCTGAGATCTGAGAAAAAGAATTGTTGCTCTACATAAAGATGGTCTAGGCTATAAGAAGATTGCCAAGACCCTGAAACTGAGCTGCAGAATGGTGGCCAAGACCATACAGCAGTTTAACAGGACAGGTTCCACTCGGAAAATGCCTCGCCATGGTCGACCAAAGAAGTTGATTGCACTTGTTCTGCATCATTTTCAGAGTTTGTCTTTGGAAAAAAGATCAATGAGTACTACCATCATTGCTGCAGAGGTTGAAGGGGTGAGGGGTCAGCCTGTCAGTACTCAGCATGGCTGTCGTCCCAGAGGAAAGCCTCTTCTAAAGATTATGCACAAGAAAGCCTAAAAACTGTTTGCTGAAGACAAGCAGACTAAGGACAAGGATTACTGGAACCATGTCCTGTGGACTGATGAGACCAAGATATTTGGATCAGATGGTGTCAAGTGTGTGTGGCGGCAACCAGGTGAGGAGTACAAAGACAAGTGTGTCTTGCATACAGACTCAGTCAAGTATGGTGGTGGGAGTGTCATGGTCTGGGGCTGCATGAGTGCTGCCGACACTGGGGAGCTACAGTTTATTGACAGAACCATGAATGCCAACATGTACTGTGACAAACTGAAGCAGAGCATGATCTCCTCCCTTCAGAGACTGGGCTTTTGGGAAAGGGGGGGATATATAGGAAAATAATTACATAAGGCAGGTGATCCATTTTCTTAGTGTACCTAGTGTTATGATGACTCCCAATCTCATGAAGATAGGAGAGGGTTGCATAGGTATAGGTTATGAGCACAATGTCTTATTCTGGATTTTGTGGATACCTATGGATGTGATGTATCTATGTTATGTTTATTGGTATACTATTGCTTTATCATTATTGTTGGTTTGACATGGAACTGCCTTTTTTGTTGAAAATAAAATGGATATTTTGAAAAAAATAAAAAAAAGGTGATGGACTGGCCAAGCATGTCTTCAGACCTGGCCAGCGATTTAAACATTAATGGCTGTGTGTTGAGTTATTTTGAGGGGACAGAAAATTTACACTGTAGTAAAGCGTTTTGTGAGATTATATATATATATATATATATATATATATATACAGTATATATATATATATGCAATGAAAAGCACAGTAAAGTTAATTTGAAACCATAGTATTTGTAATTTAGCTTCAGTTCTTCTTAACAGTATACTCTCATCGCCATCATACCTGCGCTCCAAATAAAAGCAGACCTGTAGAGTTGCTAGATATGCTTTAATAGGCTGTTCAAGAATAAGGGGGCAGGCTAGAGGTAGAAAATACATCACATACCTCAGGGTTGAATGAAGCAAAATCCAGGTCACGTGTCCTGGAGTTGAAGCAACATGAACTGGGGCCTTGCTTGATATCAGTCAAGTCTTCAGATCATGTGCCCTAAAATGCCAGCTCATGTGACGTGGAACCAAAGTTTCATGAGACTTTCTATTATTGGCTTTAAAATGAACATTTGATTATCTTACTACCCCAAGCCTGCTTTCTTAATTTATTAAAATTAAAAGCCCCCTTACCTGGACTGCAGTCAAAGTATGTTTGCCGTGACTGGTAAAATGGGAAATGTATGCAAATAATAGTGCTAGTCTCATATTTACTGAAAGTCTACATAAATAATTGCTGGCCTAGCAAATGGATGACTCACTCTTCCAAATAAAGCAGTGATAGGGTATAGCATAGGAAACAATGAATGATTAAATTCTCCAAAACAACATGGCTGTTGGTGGCATTAATTGTTTCTATGATTTGATGCTGTAAATTAGGAAAACCATTGGATTAAATGGATAGCAATAGCTTGCGAATTTTGTTTAGAAGGTGTTTTGAAGATAAGTAAAGAATGTGAATACACATCTATGTGCCTGGCTTTACACCACTCTCAAGTAAAGTGATATTAAAGTCAAAAGCTTTTAAAAAAAAAAAAAATGTTAAGAGTAGCCCCAAATCCTCCTTTTCTCGGGCCCCCACTAGCACTCCTATCCCCTCCTTCCTGCCAGGTGCTCCCAGAGCAAGCAGCTTGCATGTACAATCATACACAGAGCTGCAGCTTGGCCCCACCCCTCTCTTCTCCACATTAGCTCACTGGATGTGATTAACAGCAGCGGGCTCCCACTGCTGTCTTAGCCAATGAGGAGGGAGAGTCCTCTTGAGCATATCACTAAAAGAAGATTAGGTTCAGTTAAATATTAGGGGGGCTGGGGGCTACACAGAGAAGACTTTTTACCTTCATGCATAGAATGCATAAAGGCAAAAGGCCTACAACCTTTACAAACCCTTTAAATGTTAGGATAGGTACACTAATAATAAACAATACATGCTTTATAAAACATTGTGCATACCTTCATTTTAACATGCTTGTGCTGATAAAATTACTAGCATAAGTGTAAGCCCAAATGATCTGATTTCTAAATGGTCGATTTCATTATATGTGATTTGTACATCCCAACGTGCCATAAATAAATTAGATATTCCCTTGGAACAATGTTGCAAGAAATGTAATCATCAGACCAATGCTCTAATTGGCATAATTGCATTTCCTGTATTACATTTGTCCTGTGATATAAAGATATGTATACTGTAGAATGAATATTAGCACTGCAAGATAATGTTGTAAAATGAAACAGGAAATCACAAAAATAACTCGCATGGGAGATGTCCAAAGATAGCGATGCGTCTTTATTGTGCTCATGTAATTATTTCGCACAATATGAAAATAATCAGTTCATTAACATGTATTATTTGCTTCCCCAGGTATATTTCATGTTGAGATCAAAGTAAAAATATTTCCTTCTACTTTATTAAGCTATTTGTATATATATATATATATATATATATATATATATATATATATATATATATATATATATATATATATATATATATATATATATATATATATCATATAATAAAATCATTTCTGTAAATAAAAATTAAAGGACTTATTGGCATATAATATAATTTGTCTAAGCATAGAATTTAGTTATTGTTTTAAGATAAGTTCACAACAGTACACTGTAGTGCCCTGTACACACGATCGGTTCATCCGATGAAAACGGACTGATGGATTTTTTCATCAGATATCCGATGAAGCTGACTTTCATCAGTCGTGCCTACACACCATCAGTTAAAAAAACAATCGTGTCAGAACACGGTGACGTAAAACACAACGACGTGCTGAGAAAAATGAAATTCAATGCTTCCGAGCATGCATCGACTTGATTCTGAGCATGCATGGATTTTTAACCAATGGACGTGCCCACATACGATCGTTTTTTTTTATCGGTTCTTTAACCATCAGATAATTTTAAAACAAGTTACTAGTTTTTTAACCGATGGATAAAAAACCTATGGGGCACACACACGATCGGTTCGTCTGATGAAAACGGTCCATCAGACAAACCGATCGTGTGTACGCGGCATAAGTGAGCCCAAACGTTTTTCTTCAGTTGATGGGCACATCCATGGTTCTCCAACACATTATTGCCATCTAATGTGTTTGAGCAGCAAATCTTATCTATCTTTGGAACAAATTACCAACAATTATTTAAAGCTGAAGTTTAGTTATGACAATTTTTACACACAGTAGTTGGAGCTTCAGTGGGGACAATGGCACCAATACACATTTAACAGAAGGTCTAACCTTTCCTATACTTTAACATAATTATTACATTTTCTGAAATCATTACACTGTACCATTTTGGTCATTAAAAAAGAGACTACTTTTTCTCAGGCATTATCATTATGAAGAACTATCTTCTTCCAAATGCCAGCAATTTACAATTTCCAATTCCAGTTTAATTTATTCTGAGTTATCATCTAAAGTCATTTTGATCACAATCTTTAAATTTTAACAATGGATCAATGAATCAAGTCAAACAATCATTATGGAAATGCAAACAATGATAATTGTGTTTTTTGCTAAATTTGCTTTGCTTTTAGTTATGATAAGTGTGGCATGTTCCATTTTTCCCCTAATACACTTGAAAGTAAGACAGAAGCAACCAACTCTGCATTTAACCACTTGCTTACTGTGCACATATACCCCCTTCCTGCCCAGGTGAAATTTCAGCACTGCATCGCTTTAACTGACAATTGCGACGTGGCTCCCAATCAAAATTTACGTCCATTTTATGTGCTATAAACAATTAAAGAGCGTCAATTTTGAAAAAAACAATATTTTTTACTTTCTGCTATAATAAATATCTATTTTTTTTTTTTATTCAAATTTTCTCCGTTTAGGCCGATACATATTCTTCTTCATATTTTTGGTAAAAAATAAAATAATAAAAAAAATCGCAATAAGCTTATAGTGACTGGTTTGCACAAAAGATATAGCGCCTACAAAATACGGGACATAATTATTATTATTTTTTTATTATTATTTTTATTTTTACTAGGAATGGCGGAGATCTGCTATTTTTATTGGAACTGCGACATTATAGCGGACACATCGGACACTGTTGACACATTTTTGTGGACCATTCACGGTCTTGCTCAGTTACTGGGCAATCTCGGGTGCCCGGCGGCCCCCTATCGGCTTTAAAAGACGAGGACGTCATATGATGTCCTGTCAGAACAATTGAGCTACTGTGCCACCGTCAATTGATGGTGTCTGGTAGTTGGGAGGTTAAATCGATCTCAAACGCAAGACATTCTTCACTGAAAATACCCGAAAAGGATGACTCAGATAATTGTGTACTCAGTTCCTAATACTGAGAGCCCTATAGTTTGCAGACCACAGGCAACCCCACATCCATCCTCTGTTGAGTGGCTAGAGGGAATTCAGCTTCTTATGCCACGTACACACGATCGGAAATTCCGACAAGAAAATCGTGGATTTTTTCCCGATGGAATGTTGGCTCAAACTTGTGTTGCATACACATGGTCACAAAAAATTCAGACCATCAAGAACGCAGTGACGTACAACACTACAACAAGCCGAGAAAAATGAAGTTCAATGATTCCGAGCATGCGTCAAATTGATTCTGAGTATGCTTGATTTTTTGCGCGTCAGAATTGCATACAGACGATCAGAATTTCCGACAAGAACTTTTCTTGTCGGAAAAATTGAGAACCAGCTCTTAAAATTTTTGCTGTCGGAAATTCCCGACAGAAAAAGTCTGAAGGAGCCTACACATGGTCGGAATTTCCGACCAAAAGCTGACATTGAACTTTTCTTGTCGTAAATCTGACCGTGTATGCGCTACATTACTCTATCAAGCCAGCAGGTAGACACCCTTAACGTACCCTGCACAGAATTAGAAATAACTAAAATGAAAAAATACTTGAAAACTTCTACTGATCCGGGTCCCGATGGATACTCTACCACCTATTACAAGAAATTCTCCACCTTACTAGCACCTCATTTAGCTAAACTAAATAATTACATATTACCAGGGAATCAATTCCCAAACTAAATGCCTTTAGCCAATATATGTTTATTACCAAAACCCCACAAAGATCATACTCTCCTACAACATTTTCACCCAATTTCTTTTCTTAACAAGACCTCAAAATATTTGAGCATTTGCTGGCTGATAGACTGTCTGCTGTCATCACTTCCTTGGTCCACTCAGACCCAACTGGTTTTATCCGAGGCAGACAAATTACTAATAACATCCGTCTAGTCACCAATGTATTGATTCAACATGCTAATCTACATTCTCACCCAGTTTGTATACTTAGCCTCGATATAGAGAAAGACAGGTATCACCGCTCCAGGTGGGTACTGTAAACCTTCAAACAGGAGGAATCTTCGGATCACCAGGGTGCCGGCAATGCATGTAGCAATGGGGAAAATGGTAGAACAAGAAATTGGATAGCCGCACTCCAACGAACTTCAAGAAAAGTGGTCTTTATTGGATAAAATTCAGCATAGATGCGAACCAACACAGCCACAGACTGTACAACCGACGCGTTTCACACTATACCTATTAGTCCTTAGTCATGGTTGATCTAAGGTTCACACACAGAGAGGTTTTAACAAACTCCCCCATAGATCACATGATTCCGTTTGGCCAACAGTGAGGAATGTCCAATCAAACAGAAATGAAAACAAGATAGTTGGGATCATGTGTGTATGGGAGAGAAAACCCTTCTAAAAGCACACATACAAATATGCATGTAGTTATACAGCAAAAAGCAAATGACATTTCATAGAAAAATACACAGAGTAACTGGATAAATAGATAGATATAAATATAAATATAAAAAAATATAGAAATAAGGATATAAATATATATATACAAATATAGATAAACCGACGCGAATGCGCATACATATACACATGAAAATATAAATATAAATATAAACTGGTATATAAATGTACACATGAAGAATGTAGTTCAACAGAACGATTGATATCTAGACAATAAGATGCAAGTGTATGACCAATGGACTATTTTGATTTTCATTAAATAATAGTAGTCTAAACATGTATATATTTTTAAATGACATACATGGCTTGCATCGAGCAACCGATCTATTCTAGATTCATGTGTATAGCACACGCCATATACCATACGACCCAATGACCATTGTTAAAACCTCTCTGTGTGTGAACCTTAGATCAACCATGACTAAGCACTAATAGGTATAGTGTGAAACGCGTCGGTTGTACAGTCTGTTTTATCCAATAAAGACCACTTTTCTTGAAGTTCGTTGGAGTGCGGCTATCCAATTTCTTGTCCTACCATTTAGCCTCGATATACATGAGGCTTTTGATAGCTGGCCCTATTTAAATTGTCTGCTACCTAAATTTGGCATCTCTGACAAATTTCTACATGGATATAATCTCCTCAAACTATAATTAAGCCCGGGCAGCAACTCAGAATTCTTCCCCCTGGTAAGGGGCACTAGACATGGATGCTCCCTCTTCCCACTAGTATTTGCTTTGGCGATTGAACTCCCTGCTTGTGCAATTAGAAACAACAGAAACAGCAAAGGATTAACTAAAGGCTCTAACGAATTTAAATTAAGTTTATATGTGGATTATGTCCTTTTATTCTTACCAGAACCCCTTATTTCCCTACCTAATCTTATCTCTGAACTAAAAATCAAAACATCAATCCTAAAAAAACAAGATACATCAAAGGTAAAGGAGGAAGATAAAAATAAGGACAACCTATACTGGTGATATTTTTCTTCTTATTCTAGTATAAATAAAATTTAAATTGTATTATTCAAAGAGTGTGTTGGATTTTGGTTCCTTTATTCTTTCATCTGACTTGCTTATACATTTTAACAATTCTATGTAAATTTAATTTTGTTCCTCAGAGAAAAAGTATTTCAGCAGCAATCTAGAGGCTGTTTTTTTTTTACATCTGGAAAAGTGTTATGCCATCCATATCTGCTGGCAGAGCAAACTAGCACTGTGAGAGGCATTACTCCAACAACACTGACTACGAGTAAGGGAAGAAAATCGAATCAACTATGGGCTGCTTTACTGTTGTGGGTTCTTAGTAAACAGACTCCAGCCAGTCCAACCTGGGAGAGGTAGATGTTTATTAAAGAAGCACTATGGTCAAACTATAAAATTGCATATATGATGTAGGTTGCCCATACTGGCATAATAGGCTCTCTTCTTTCCTTACTAGCCCTTGGACATTTTGTAAATTTATTTTATATATACAGACAAATGTTTTGCCTTTCATTTCTATTTTAAACCCATGCGGGTTGTTTTGCAAGGTACAGGTTCACATACACATTTTGGGCCAGATTCACAGAGCCCTTACTCCTGTCTAACTCGCGTTAGACTGGAGTACTTTCAAATTACGCGTGTTGTTTCACTACTCTGAAACCTCAAACCATGAAAATACGGCTGCGGGCTTCAATCCGACTGGCTTACGTGTTCGTGTGCCTTCGGATCTACGCTGCAATAAATTTGCGGCCGCTGGGTGGAGTTCCCGTCGTTTTCCGCGTCAGGGTATGCAAATGAGCTTTTGCCGGCGATCCACAAAGTTACGAACGTCAATCGCAATCTCTTACAGCATCTTTAGTCATCTTTTTGCTGCGTAAAATTATACCAGCTTTTTGCTGGTCTAATATTAGACAGCCCATATTAAGTATGGCCGTCGTTCCCGCGTCGAATGTCAACGTCTTTTTTTATTTTTTACGTAAGTCGTCCGGGAATAGGAATGTACGTAAACGACGCTACTCAAACAACGAATGACGTATCGACGTTATTTCGCGCAATGCACGGCGGGAAATTTCTGAACGGAGCATGCGCAGTTCGATCACCGCGGGGACACGCCTAATTTAAATGCTTCACGCCCCCTAATCGCGTATTTCGATTACGCGGCGAGAAATACACTACGCCGCCATACCGTTTATGAGGATAGTGTACTAATTTATTTTGTTTCAGCAGCACTACACATTTAATTTGGTGCGATTATTAGTGGTAGTGTGGGAACACGTTATAGGTGGCATCAGCAGCTGAACATTTGTAGTGGTAGGATACAGGTGGCAGCGCATAAGTAATGTTTCCTTAGTATATGTTGTGATGGTAGCCCCCTCTAACATGTGATGTTATCTTAGATGTGCCAAGCTCCAATGAATGAATGTAGAAACCATCACAAACACAATTTTTTCTGTTTTTCAACAATGGTTTAGGCTCCCTTAATTTGAAATTCTAATTTAAAGAGATTAAAGAGATAATTGTAAGTGCAAAGCTGCAGACACATTGTACAGAGAGTTCAAGACTCAATACTATTTTCAGGTAAATCAGATTGCTTTAATTGAAACTGCTACTGCTGTCAGTGCTGGTTGTACTTTGTTGTACAACTAATAAATGTTAATTGTATTAACTTTTGCTTTATTCCCAGCTGTCTCTCTGCTATGGAATTTATTAACAGTGACTTCTATTTCTAGAGATGAGTGAATATAGAACAATATATATAGTAAGAGGTCCAGTGAGCATATGGCTAGCATTAGACCTGCGGTTTCCCCCAAACCTGCAAGTATAGATCAAAATCATTTATTCTTTTAATTATCCACAGCATGGGAACAAAAACCAACATCCACTGCTTCTGGGGTAAAAAGTGATTCTTCATAGAATTCACTTATTATGCTGCTGTAAAGTCACAAAGTTAGATGTTTTCTACCCCAGATTTAGATTACAGCTTTTTATTTGCAGAAATAAGAGTCATTGTGGGACAAAGTATGTCTTGTACACACGATTGGGTTTCTCGGCGGTCAAAAGACCGCCGGGAAACCCGAGGGGAAAACCGAGAGGCGGCTCAGTCACTTTTCCCGATGTACACACTGCGGGTTTCCCCATCAGGAAATCTGCCTGAGAGCTTTGGTCAGGAAAACCTTCTTATAGCCTAGGCCATCTTTATGTAGAGCTAATATTCTTTTTTTCAGATCCTCAGAGAGTTGTTTGCCATGAGGAGCCATGTTTAACTTCCAGTGACCAGTATGAGAGCATGAGAGCGATAACACCAAATTTAACACACCTGTTCCCCATTCACACCTGAGAGCTTGTAAAACTAACGAGTCGCATTACACTAGCGAGGGGAAAATGGGTAATTGGGCCCTTTTTGGACATTTTCATTTAGGGGTATAGTTTCTTTTGTTTTCACCGGTTTAGACATTAATGTGTTGAGTTATTTTGAGGAGACAGCTAATTTACACAGTTATACAAGCTGCACACTCACTACTTTACATTGTAGCAAAGTGTCATTTATTCAGTGGTGTCACATAAAAAGATATAATAAAATATTTACAAAAATGTGAGGGGTGGACTCACTTTTGTGAGATACTGTATGCTTTGTTAATTTTTGTTTTCAGAGGTTTAAAACTACCATAAAGATATTCAAACTCATACTTTATTGGCTACTTGTTGAAGAGTGTTTTTTTCATAAGTTGCACTTCCTATTCAGTTGCAAATGCGTGCCCGCGGGACCCGCGGACCCGATTGCCGCCGGTGTCCCATGATCGGTCACAGGAGCTGAAGAATGGGGAGAGGTGTGTGTAAATACACCTTCCCCGTACTTCACAGTGGCAATGTCAGTGATCGTCTGTTCCCTGATATAGGGAAAGACGATCACTGATGTCACACGTCCAGCCCCACCCTCCTACAGTTAGAAACACATATGAGGTCGCACTTAACCCCTACAGCGCCACATAGGGGTTAACTCCTAAACTGCAATTGTCATTTTCAGAGTAATCAGTGCATTTTATAGCACTTTTCGCTGTGAAAATGACAATGGTCCCAAAAATGTGTCAAAATTGTCCGATGTGTCCACAAAAATGTTGCAGTCATGAAAATAACGCTGATAGCCGCCATTAGTAGTAAAAAAAATATTATTAATAAACATGCCATAAAACGATTTTGCGCAAACCAATCGTTAAACGCTTATTGCGATTTTTTTTACCAAAAATAGGTAGACGAATACGTATCAGCCTAAACTGAGGACATTTTTTATTTTTTTAGATCTTTTTTGGGAATATTTATTATAGCAAAAAATAAAAAAAATATTGAATTTATTTTTAAAATTGTCACTCTATTTGTGTTTATAGCGCAAAAAACAAAAACCGTAGAGGTGATCAAATACCACCAAAAGAAAGCTCTATTTGTGGGAAAAAAATAACTCCAATTTTGTTTGGGAGCCACATTGCACAACCGCGCAATTGTCAGTTAAAGCAACGCAGTGCCGAATCACAAAAAGATGCAAGGTCCTTTAGCTGCATAATCTTAAGTGGTTAATGTTGGACATTGCATACTTTCTTGTTTGCAAGAGGGTACTTTATCTGTATTGTCAATTTTTGTATTTATTCTAAAAATCGCAATAAATATATTGAAAATAAATCAGCCTCTGAAATGACATGTAAACTGCTCAGTTGAAGTCAATGTGATTTTGCAGACCTGCATTTCAGGTTTATTCAAAATGCATGTCAAACACTGTAAAACAAAGCCCAAAGATATGAGCCCCTAATTTGCAAAGATGTTTTAATACCACACTTTAATGTGAATAGTTCTGAAGATAACGATAACAGTACAAAGGGTAGACTAGAGGAGAAGAGAGGACTACGATAAGGGCTGTGCTCAGGGTAGTGTTCTGAAAACTACAGAGGAGCCTATGTGGTCAGAGTCAGAAGTTTTAACTATATTTTCAATTTAATTAGCAGCCAGTGGAGGACCGACAGAGAGGAAAGGCACTCAAGGACTGAGAAGAGCAGTGAATGAGTCAAGTAGCAGAGTTCCTAAAAGGTTGGATTAATGCCAGTCTGGTTATTGTTAGACCACAGAGGAGTAAATTACATTTGTCAAGCCAAGATATGATAAGGGCTTTTGGCAAACATTTTAATTATGTCACCAATATGGAAGGAAGAGGGAAGGGGATTTTTTTTTTAATTGAAGAACATAGGATGTAGAGTGATAATGTTAGGTGTAAATGAAAGAGCAGACTTAATAAGTATTACTTGTAAGCAGTAAGTTTGGGGTGTCCAAGTTATTTGGCTTCTTACTGACAATAAGGAGTCTATGTATAAAAAGTTAGCTTTGCGAATGTCTCAGTATTCAAGTGAAAGTCACAAATAATACCAGTAATGTTTGAAATATGTGTAAAATGTCTGTTTCAATGTGTTGCCTTTCACAGGGCAAATTGAACTTGTCTTAACATTTGAGCCTAAGGCAGCGTACACACGACCGGTTTCCTCGGCAGAATTCAGCAAGAAACTCGATGGGAGACGTATTCTGCCGAGGAAACCGGTCGTGTGTACACTTTTCGCCGAGAAACCCGTCGGGAAACTCGTCGAGCCAAAAAGAGAGCATGTTCTCTATTTCCTCGTTGGGCAATGGGAAAATTTGGCTTGACGAGTTTTTTAACTGCCGAACTAGGAACTCGACGGGGAAAACGATGTGTTTCGCCCGACGAGTTTCTCTGTCGTGTGTACGCCGCCTAAGAGAAAACATTCAACCAGAAGAGTTAAAGGACAAAAGAACAATAGAGAAAATAGCACTAACACTATAGGCTAAAAACCTTTGACCCGAAGAGAAAATAATATGAAGGAGTCCTCTGCACTGTGCACAGTGTATGGCAATTGCGGTGCTCACCACTTAAGCCGCGTACACACGACCATTTTTAATGTCCTAGAAAAAACAAAGTTTTTCTCGACGTGATTCTTGTCAAGCCTGCCTTGCATACACACGATCGTGAAAAAAAAATGCTTAAGCAAAGCGCGGTGATGTACAACACGTACAACGACACTATAAAGGGAAAGTTCCATTCAGATGGCGCCACCCTTTGGGCTGCTTTTATTGATTTTCTGTTAGTAAAAGTTTGGTGAGAGACGAATCACGCTTTTCAGTCTGTTACAGCATGCTGAATGTACTATCTCTATTACGAACGCTACTGAGCATGCATGTTTTTTTCCCGTTGTTGAAGCCTACACCAACCGTTTTTCACTACGTGAAAAATGACAAGAAAAATTAGAGCATGTTCTACATTTTTAATGGCTATTTTTCACATTGAGAAAAATGCTCTGGAGCCTACACACGATCGTTTTTAGAGACCAATTTAAAAAGTGTAATTAATCAGCTAATGCAGAGAGTGAACTGCTATACAGAATTGGTACAATATCACAGAGACAGAACACAGGTAATGTTTTGTGACTTTTGTTCGACATTAAGAAAGCAAATTTTTTTATACATAAACCCCTGAGTGTTAAAGTGCAAAAAAACAAATATGCAGTTCATCTCTGCAATACATGCACATTTCCCTATATTATCCCTATTTATATCCATATTAAAGACAAGTAAAGGAAAAGTAAAGACAAGACAGGTAAAGAAAAATATCATAAAGCCATTCAGCTTAAAGGCTTTCCATACATTATTGTCTTGTGAAATGTTCCTTTAAATTTACCAAAACCTACACACTTTCAATTTGTATGCAGTCAGGCAGGCCCTTGCACTACATAGTTGAAGGTAAACCTAAAGGAAATTGAATAGGAAATTGTCCAGCTTAACCCCTCGGCACCTGTGCCAAATATGCGGCCTCTCGGAGGGTGGACCATGGCGCTGAGCAGATGCATACTTGTGTGAACTAGTGTAAAAATAGCTGTGCCAAGAGCACCCGCCCTGCACGCTCCAGGAACAGTTACCGGTGGCTAACGGAAAGTTCCCAATCACTACTTGTGATCGGGAGCTTTTCGATAACGTAACCTCCATGACAACCAATCATGGTAGTCACATGATCATAAACCCTGCCTACCGGAATCCTAAGCCTCTTTAAAGGCTTGGGAGGCACCGGTGCCAAGATGTTAAGTCTAGTGTCTGGCCTGTTCAGTTTTGTTTGTAAACTATTCAGAACCAACCCACTCCCCCATAGACATTCTACATAGAGACTAACTGTTCTACATTCCTAAAATATAAGCTAGGAGGGCTAATTCCCCTCCTTAAAGTGTCATTAAACATATACTGTATCATTAAAAACTATTAATAAATGCTGTATTATATGCTGTTCGTACTCACTCAGTCACTATGGGATTTGGTTCTTGTAGTCTGCAAAAAACCTGGTTGATCATGCTGCTCTCTGTCTCTCCATCCTGTCCATGCCCCCCCCCCCCACTGCAGTTGGGGATTTTGCAGAGCACTGTTTGCAGCTAGTGTACATATTCAGTTTTCAGTGTATTTTACCCTGAGCACTTCAAATTCATACCCTATCACATGTGAGTCGCCCATCTGACAATAGAGTTACACATGTGGACGTATACACAGTGGTAACATACAGCTCACTCTGCTCCTCCATACCCACTAACCAGCTAAAGAAATAGGGGTATGACATCTTAATTGATGGAGGCTTCACCTCCCTATATTCTATGACATAGCCTGTGACTTGCAGAAATCCACCCACACCATGTTTTTGCCAAACAATAATACACACTTCATTTCAAATATGTATTTATATGTCAATTTAAAGCAGTTTATTAATATTAATTGTTTATTTTTTCTCTGTATCCCAGTGGCAGTTTTTTTTATATTTTGCACATGTGACCATCAGTAGAAGACTAGAAGCTCCACCTGCCATTGTTTCCCTGCAGAAAGGCTGGGAAAGAGCGGGGTCATGTGACAGCTGTATATCGATTAGGAAAAAGGTACATGTACAGTGTGTGTTTGATAACACTTCAAGATAATACAGTACGTGTGCACCAGACACAGGGCAGCTTTACATTTCTGACACGATTCACAGATATCTTATTGTACTTATTAAACAATATTCTTTCAATGGTATTTTCAACAGATTAGATGGGAACATACAGTATAAGAGAAGTTAATTGTTAGCGTTTACATACAGTTTGGGGTCTATTCATAAAAGTAATTTGGTGTAGTCACACACATTCATGCAGGTTGCTTGAATTTTCCTTGCATATTCTGAAATCAATGAATTCCTTAATCCATTATCATGTGGCGAAAAAGCAGTATCGTTTCCTGAAATACCTCAATGAGAAAATATACCACTTTTTGGCCACTAGATGGAGCTGACAATCACAGTAATTAATCTATTACAGAAAATACAGAAAAAAATGCACCTAGCTTGCATGAATGTGTGTGATATCCATCCAACTAATGTTTTATAAATACACCCCTTTTAAAGGATAACTAAACCCCCCAAAAAAATCACAAGTTAATATATTTCAGCTTACCAGCCCTCTGATATAGTGGCTGCATTCATTTAAAATTTTCAGACTAATGCCCCGTATACACGATTGGAAATTCTGACAGCAAAAGTCCGATGTGAGCATTTGAAAGGAAATTCCGACCCTGTGTGTGCTCCATCGGACTTTTGCTGTCGGAATTTCTGCCAACAAAAGATTGAGAGCTGGTTCTCAAATCGGAAAATCTGATCGCCTGTAGCAATTTCGACGTTCAAAATTCTGACGCATGCGCGGAAAGAATTCAACACATGCTCAGAAGCATTGAACTTCATTTTCTCGGCTCATCGTAGTGTTGTACGTCACCGCGTTCTTGACGGACGAAAGTTCTGAGAACTTTTGTGTGAACGTGTGTATGCAAGCCAAGCTTGACCGGAATTCCGTAGGAAAAACCATCCAAGATTTTTCCGACGGAAAATCCAATCGTGTGTATGGGGGAATTCGATTTTTTTTTCGCAAGTGTCGAAAATACCTATTTATCTTGCCAGAAATGCAAAGTTTCAGTAGTGATCTACAAGCTGAAAAAAAACAAAAAAACAAAAACAAAACAAGGACCTTATGATTTTTGCATTAAAGTGGATGTAAACCCCCCAAAAAATTTTTTTTTGATGTCACAATGTAGAGTATAAGATTTCCTATCATCTGTGCCCAGTCTTGACACACAGAGTTAATCCAGCGCCAAGTAATCCTCTTTTAATGTCCAGTGCAAATTAACAGAATTCCAGATAAAAACTTGCCAAATTATAAAGTCAGTTTCTCTCTTCTTGCTTTCAGTGACAGGTTATTTACATATCTAGCTTGGACATGTTTATCATATATTATGTTATGTTTATCATAACATGAGGTGATCCAAAGTTCATTGTATATTACCAGGATGTGTTATGTGGGGGAGGGGTGGATTTCTCACTTTTTATACCTCATGTTATGATAAACATAACATAACATATGATAAACATGTCCAAGCTAGATATGTAAATAACCTGTCACTCAAAGCAAGAAGAGAGAAAACTGACTTTTTATTTAGGCAGGTTTTTATCTGGAAGGCTGTTCATTTTCACTGAACATTAAAAGAGGATTACTCAGATCTGCATTAACTCTGTGTGGCAAGACTGAGCACAGATGATAGGAAATCCTATACTCTACATTGTGACATCAAAAAAAATGTTTATTTTTTATTTTTTTGGGGTTTACATCCACTTTAACTACTAATTCCATAGATTATCTATGTAAAATTGGCAGGAATGTGTGAAGTCTAGCATGGGTGGCAACCATGGCTTCCTCCAAAGATACAGTGGAGTGCAGTGAGCATAGCTACCCAAGGAATTGTGTTATTTGCAGGATCTCCTGGTTAAAATAAAGGGAAAAAAAGACAATGAAATAAGAAATCAAATGCAACACATCTGAGGACTGGCAAGGTTACTTGTGAGATAATACATTTTTGTTTTTGAGGTCACATACATGTTATTTTAAGCCAAGGTGTAGCTTTAGATGGTACAGACAGGGGTGTATTTAGGTTTTGTGCTGCCCCAGGCCTGACTAAACTTGTGCACCCCCTAATTTAAATATGACCCACCCCTTCCTGTCAAGGCCACACCCCTTGCGGTTAAAGACCCACCCTGACATTTTCAAGTGGGGACACCAGTTTTGATGGCCTGGGGGGGCTATGGATTCCCTTAATTTGCATATATTTCCTCTCACTTCCTGTTTGACTATGGGACAAGAAGTGAAGAGAAATCTCTGCAATGGGACAGGGATGGTAAAAAAATTGAAGCAACGTCCCCCCCCCCACAGTTGCAGAATGCCAACCGCCCACATACTGGAAGCAGTGCGGCCGATTTATGGGGGCGATAAACCAATTTGTCAAACAGTGTAGCGCAAGCCGGCGGGGACACTGTCTGTGCTGCCCCCCTGCAAAGTGCTGCCCTAGGCCTGGGCCTTGTTGGCCTAGGCCAGGATACAGCATTGGGTACAGAACATATTCTGCTTTAACCATAATATAGCAACATCTTTTACACATAACTGGGGTTGTTGTCCACAATGACCAATGAGAATTCTTGTTTCATTTTGTCCATAAAAAGAACTGTGAAATCTGATAGGTTGCTGTGGGAAAAACAGCTTGTAAAAAACAGTCAATTCATATACAGCAACAAGAACGGGATATGAAGCAAACACCCTTTGATCTCCTAGCTTATATTCCCAGCATGCCCACTTATTTGCCTATGTCTTACAGAGCCTAGTCACGATTTGCTTCTGATTGCCATCACAGTCTTTTAAAACATTACAAAAATTACAAAACTGTGAAAATGGAGCATGACACTATCCAGTTAATTTGGAACCTCCTAGGTGAAATTACAGAATACAGTTTTAATGTGTTAGGCAAAGATGTGTTTTTTATTTTTAGCAGAAATGCAAAATGTGCAAGAGTTGAGAGAGAGAAAGCTGCAGGCCTTTCAGCGAGTACTTAGCCCTACACGACAGACAATAACCACAAGATGATGAAACAAAGCCATAATTTAATATTCATTGCTCGTGTCGCTCGTGTCACCCGGTAGATGTGAGAAAACTGACCTGACTGGTAATTAAAGACTGAAGGAACTTATGCCAGGAACATCACTATGCTACAATGACATGTCAGCCTAGATCATTTCGGTCTCTCCAGCCCAAACATAAACACATAATTAAAAGCAAGAAGAAAGGAGACATAAAGAACACAAAAGAAACTTAACACATTGGCTGGAAGCAGTCATTTGTAGTTAGCTCCATTACATAAAACCAGAAAGCCAAAGTGAGCAGTAAGGTCAAAAGAGAATTAACCAAAGGATTAGAAAGCAGATAAGATTAAAAAATCATTAAAGCACACCTTTTGCCTTTTTTTACTCTCATGCCTTCAGTTCTCATCCTCTTTGTTTCAATCATTTTTACTGCTTTTATTAAAAAAAGTCAAGTGTCACAAACATGCATCTCTTGGTCTTACATCTCTGAGATACCAGCATACAAAATATAGGTACATTACAGATGTATAAAGAATAAAAAAGTCCAACATATAGTGCTGAATTCCATATATTCATATGAATGTTGTACTAATTTTGGTCAATGGGAGCTGCACATCTAGTCTCGTAAGCTGGCCATAGAGGGTTCGAAATTCGCCTGGTTCATCAGTACCCAGCCAACATTCGAACCATGCATGGGCAGGCTGAATGTCCCTAAGTTGATTGATCAACTTGGGTACAACCAGCCTGTCGGATCTTCCATGTGTTTTCCTGATGGAGCTGCACATCCTGTCTCGTAAGCTGGCCATAGAGGGTTCAAAACTCAGCCGGTTCATCAGTATCCAGCCAACATTTGAACAATGCATGGGCAGACTGAATGTACCCAAGTTGATTGATTGATCAACTTGGGTACAACCAGCCTGTCAGATCTTCCATGTGTTCTCCTGTCGGGGATGACCTGATGTTTCAGGAAACATTTGTGAACAAATGATAAGGAGGGAAGGTCTCTGGACAGGGTCAATATGGAAGCACTTGTATCTAACTGCACAATATATAGCTTTGGAGGAAGAGACTTAGATGGCAAGAGGAAACAAGCTTTATGAGTCTGTACCCAACAGGGCTGCTGTTAAAAATCAGGGGGCCCCATACAGCCTACCTGGCAGCCCTCCGCCCCCCAATATATTAAGACCATATTTAAAAAAATACACTAAAATCATTATTAGTGGATACAAACATAACCTGTGTGAATTAGCCCTTTGTTATTTGTTTTTTACATAAATATATATATATATATATTCACAGTGACAAAAGGGCACATGGGGGGGGGGGGGTCAGAAGCAGGCAGAACAAGGTGGAGAATGAGTGTTGGGAAAGCAATTACAACAATAATGCCCTGTGTCTGTGTCTCTCCCTGCAGCAGCTGAAAGCCTAAGGAGGGGGACAAACTGGCTTTGAGCTGCTGCAGAGAGCTGCACAGGGCATCCTTTTGTACCTGCCCCTCCGCCAAACCACACTAATTCCCCCTGTGTGCCCGGGCCCCCTACAGGAGAATTGGTGGTCCCCCCCTATCAGCGGCTCTGCGTTCACATAGAGTGAATGAGGTGCAGGTCTTGAGCTGTGCTACAAGTTTGAAATGTTCTACTCAGTTACCGGTATTTTGAAAGGCAAGGTCAGCCACAAAATTATCTGTTATTCCAGGAATATTGTTGAAGGCATTATCCTAAGCAGTCTACAGTATATTGTTCTGGCCATAGCAGCTGCTGACTATAAAACGGGAGAGCTGAAAGCTGGTGTATATAGAGGTTTAACAAAAGGAAGAACAAATGGAGGAATAGAAAAGGAGAGAAAGAAGGCATAAGTCTGCCTAAGCCGAGGTTCCACACCACTCCCAGTCATCTCCTTCCCAAGGTGCCAGACTCAGTTAGGCAACACATGTAGCATATGCCAGGGTTCCAGTCTCTCGCAAATATTTCCTGTTTATCTCTTAAAATGCTGACCATTTTTTCATAGAACATGTACCAGGATTTTTTTTCTTATTGTTGTAGCATATTGAACACAGCGGATTTCCAGGATTTTGCTACGGACATTTTTACAACCAAGAATATATACTGTAAAAAATGAATAAATAAGGGTCTGAGAGTGTATGGGGAAAATAAACAAATGGTTAATTTAATAGGGCAGTGCAATCATTATTGGGGTTAATAATATTAGCTATCAATTTTATCTTATTTTTTCTTCAGTAGAAATTAACTTTGGGTCCACCAAATGCTTAAATTTGCCCACAGCCCTTATGCCCCTTTCACATTTTTAGAGGCATTAGGAAAGATTTTAGCAAGTCTAGTATGTACTTAGTTATTGTTCTTTCCACCTCTACAGTTTCATTACCAAATGTTATTGCTTACTTAAAGGCTCACTAAAATAACGTGTTCTGGTAACACACATCTTTATTTATGTTTCTCCCCCTTTTACGTGCAGGCCAAGTTGTTCAGCAAAAGTGACAATTACAGGGCTTGGAACAAACTAATATACTGAGAGCAGTGCTTAACATAGTCTTATTATATTTAAAGGTTTACAAAAAAAAGTGTCTGTTGCTTAAAAAGTGCTTGCTGGATTTAGCCTTTAACCACTTTAGCCCCGGACCTTATTGCTGTCCAATGACCAGAGCACTTTTTGTGATTCGGCACTGCGTCTCTTTAACTGACAATTGCGCAGTCGTGCGACGTGGCTCCCAAACAAAATTGGCGTCCTTTTTTTCCTACAAATACAGCTTTCTTTTGGTGGTATTTGATCATCTCTGCGGTTTTTATTTTTTACGCTATAAACAAAAATAGAGCGACTATTTTGAAAAAAATGCAATATTTTTTACTTTTTGCTATAATAAATATCCCTCAAAAATATATAAAAAAACATTTTTTTTCCTCAGTTTAGGCCGATACGTATTCTTCTACATATTTTTCGTAAAAAAAAAAAAATCGCAATAATCGTTTATTGATTGGTTTGCGCAAAAGTTATAGCGTTTACTAAATAGGGGGTCGTTTTATGGCATTTTTATTAATATTTTTTTTTTACTAGTAATGGCGGCGATCAGCATTTTTTTTCAGTACTGCGACATTATGGCGGGTACTTCTGACACTTTTGACACATTTTTGGGACCATTGGCATTTTTATAGCGATCAATGCTATAAAAATGCATTGTATTACTATAAAAATGCCATTGGCAGTGAAGGGGTTAACACTAGGGGGCAGGGAAGGGGTTTAGTGTGTTCCTGGGTGTGTTCTAACTGTATGGGGGGGGGGTGGACTCACTAGGGGAAATCAATGATCTTCTGTTCATACATTGTATGAACAGAAAAAAGGAAAATTGTATACTCACCTTTCCGTAATTTTCCTTTCCTGATGCATCTTCATGGCAGCACACACTGGTTGTGACTCCGCCCCCACAACCTGACAGGATTGGTTAGCTATAAATTTGATTGGGAGACACCCGGCATCATTCTCCGTATATATCATCATTGAACAACAGGGCGGGCAGTTGTGTGCTGCCATGAAGATGCGTCAGGAAAGGAAAATTACGGAAAGGTGAGTATACAATTTTCCATTTTCCTGACGCATTCATGGCAGCACACACTGGGAAATAACTCGCCAGTCGGGAGGGTTCAATGCAAAGTATTTATTTCTTAGAGAGCAGAAGAATTGGCCCTGAAGATAGATCTGCCAAATTCAGCTGTAGCCAAAAGAGCTGCGTCCACTCTGTAGTGGGAGATGAAGGTATGCCTGGAGGACCAGGTTGCTGCCCTGCAGATGGTTTCTGACGAGACCCCGCAATATGCTGCCCAAGAGGTCGCCACTGCCCTGGTTGAATGCGCCTTAATGCCTTCCGGAACCTTCCGCTGTTGAGTAGAGTATGCCTTTCCTATAGCCTTGACTAGCCAAGAGGCGATGGTCCGGGAAGTGGCTGCCTGGCCTCGCCTGGCTCCGTGAGGTATAATCAGGAGGGCGTCCATTGACCGAAGGTGGACGGTAGCTGACAGGTAGCTGGAAATTGTAGACTTAATGTCCAAGGCATGAGGCTCACCAACTTCGTTAGTAAGGCATGGCAAGATGATGTCCTGACCGTAGTGGAAGGCCGAGGTAACTTTGGGGAGGAAACGATCAGAAGGCCTCAACACCACCCTGTCTGGCAGAAAGACTAAATATGGTTCTTTGGACATGAGAGCTTGTAGCTCCGACACTCTCCTAGCTGAAGCTATAGCAATGAGGAAGGACAGTTTTAGGGTCAGGTCCCATAAGGAGATAGCGCTGAGTGGGAAGAAAGGTGGATTGGATAATGCTTCAAGAACCAGTGAAAGGTCCCAGGCCGGAAAGGATGGTCTTCTTGGGGGCCTGATCTTTACACAGGCCTGCATGAACTGGATAATTAAAGGGTGCAGGGCCCATCTAGTGCCAGTTTTTGCCGACAGAGCGGAGATCTGTACTTTTAGGGTGCTAGAGCTTAGGCCCTTGTCAACTCCCGTTTGTAGGAACTCTAGGACCTGGTAAGGATCTGGCGAGATATGATTCCAACCTTTAAGTTGTGCCAAGTGGGCGAACCTTTCCCAAATTCTGGTGTAAACAGTGTTTGTAGAGACCTTCCTGGCCTGCATCAAAGTTGCTATAACTGCCTGGGAACATCCCTGTTCCCTTAATCTAGCCCTCTCAACCTCCAGGCTGTCAAGTGGAGCCTGTCGGGGGCTGGATGGAGGAACGGACCTTGGTGTAGGAGGTCTGGTGATGCTGGTAGGTGGATCGGAGGTCGGGTATTGAGTTGTAGGAGAGTTGTGAACCACGACCTCCTTGGCCAGAATGGTATTACCGCAATTACTGTGGCTGATGATCTTCGGAGTCGGCATAGAAATCTTGCTATCAGGGGAGTCGGGGGAAAGACGTACCCCAGGTTGAAGTCCCATGGGTGGAGAAGGCAATCTGTCCCTTCCGCTGTCGGAAAGGGCACTCTGGACAGGAATCTTGAGCACTTGGTATTGGCTGGTGTTGCTGCCAGGTCGATCTCCGGGATCCCCCAGGCTTCCGTCAGAATAGAGAACTCCCGGAGGTTCAGGGACCACTCGTTGTTCGACCGAAGTTCCCTGCTCAGGAAGTCGGCCAGCGTGTTCTGAGCCGCTGGGACGTAAACCGCTCGCAGATCCGACAGATGTGCTTGGGCCCATTTCATTATGGGGAGAACCTCCTCTAACAGTGTGCGGCTTCGAGTACCGCCTTGCCTCTGGATATAGGTCACCGCCACCTTGTTGTCCATCCGGATTAGGACGGACCTCCCTCGCAGCAGAGGCGCGAACGCTAAGAGGGCCTGGAACGCCCCTCGAAGCTCCAGAATGTTTGAGACTACTCCCCGAGCGGAAAAGTGCCACTGTCCCTGGGCTGTCTGATCCTGGTAGTGAGCCCCCCAGCCCTTCTCGCTGGCATCTGATGTCACAACCTCCGGACTCGGAGGAGCTATAGGTCTGAATCCCCTGAGATTGGGAGGCTGAGTCCACCAGAGAAGATCGAAATGCACCTGGATGGGGATATTGATGGGTTGGTGCATTGAGGCTCCGTCCCATTGTCTGAGAAAGGTGTTTGGTAAGGATTTCATTTGCCACTGGGACCACTGGATCATAGGTATAGTTGAAGACATAGAGCCCAGCATGCTGAGGCAGGTTCTGGCTGACTTGGATCTGGAGGATAGTAGATTTCGTACCTTCCGAGCTAGGGGTTCCACCTTTTCTAGGGGCAGCTGCACCCTGTTCTGCTTCATGTCCAACTCTGCTCCGAGGAATGTCATCACTTGTGAAGGTTGGAGGCTGCTCTTCTGCCAATTGATTAACCACCCGAAGCTCTGAAGGGTCGAGATTAGGATCTCCCGCTGGAGGAGGAGAGTCTCTCGATTTGCCGCCAAGAGCAGTATGTCGTCCAAGTAATGATGAACCCGCAAGCCCTTCTTTCTGAGGAGTGCTATGAGCGGGAGGAGGACTTTTGTGAACGTCCTGGGTGCTGAAGAGATGCCGAAGGGTAGGCATCGGAACTGGAAGTGGTGTCAGAGGGGATAAGCCCTGACTTTCCTCCCGTAACTTTGGAGATTGCCGAATCTAATTTTGCGCTGAACAGGTTTATGCCATCATATGGTATTTTACACCAGTTGGATTTAGAGGTCGCGTCGGCGACCCAGGGCTTCAGCCATAGGGCTCTGCGGGCCATACCGAAGCCAACATGGAACGAGCCGAGGAACGAATGACATCTACTGAGGCTCCTGCCACAAAGTCCCCCGCTAGCCTGATTTCTTGTAAAGAGGATATCACTTCCTCTTGGTCAGTGCCCTCCAGGAGAGCCTTCTCCGTGTTGGCTGCCCATGTGGACATAGCCCTGGCAACAGCAGCTGTGGCAATAGCTGGTCTACATGCTCCCCCTGCTGAAGAGTAAGCTTTCTTCAACTCCAAGTCCATCTTGCGGTCAAGAACATCTTGGAAAGAGACCGCGTCCTCTATTGGTAAAGTGACATGCCGGGCGAGCCGCATCAGAGATGAGTCAACAACAGGAGCGTTAATAAGGGAATAAGCTTTAGACTCCATTAGCGGGTATAGCTTAGCGATATTATTACAGAGACCAGGCCGTTTATCAAGCCTTTCCCACTCATCTTTAATGATATCCTCCAATTCCTCTATGAAAGGAAACAGTTCGGGAGCCTTCCTTAATTCGGGGAAATATTTCCCAACCTTCAGTTCTGCTACGGGTTCCTCCCAGCCTATGGTCTCCTTAACAGAGCGTGCAAAGTGTTCAACTAGGCTGAAGTCAAATCCCGATCTCATCTCATGCTCCTCATGGTCGGACAGGGTTCCCGCTAGCTGGACGTAAGGGCTGAAAGCGGATGAGGTGCCAGGAGCGGGATCGTCACAGGCCAGAGGGGCCATAGTCCAGCTTGATTCCTGTACCGGCTCTCGAGCAAGGTCTGTAGCTATCCTGGCGTCCGCCTCTGTCTCTCCGACTGCCTCTTTAAGACAGGTGCGACAGGCTAATTTCCCTGGCAATGCAATAGCACCGCACACCCAGCAGGCATTAGCCGCAGGACGGGTATGGTGGCGTTCGCGGTGCAATGAGGGAGACCATCTCCGGTGAGACCTGCTGTGGCGGGATCGGCTGCGGCGTGATTGGCTATGCCTAGACCGATGGTAGCGGGAGGAAGATCTTGATCGGCTTCTGCGGGATCTCCTGCTTGATGTATGCCTGGATCTCTCCCTGCGCCGTGGGCTTGCATCTCTGGGCCTGGTGGGACTGCAAACAAAAGCAGTGCTTAGTGGCCGGCTCTCTTTTGTCTTCTTCACTACTTACCCCTATGACGGCCTCCATACCTAGTTTGTTGGCAGTGGTCTGCTAGGGCAGTGGACTCCATGAAATGGACAGAGACAGCAGTGGAAGAAGCAGCTGGAGGAGGCAAAAGGGTGGAAGGGAAAAAGAAAAAAAGTTAGACAAGGTGAGGAAATAGCTGTTCCCAGAAGGGAGAAGGAACAGAGTTACCTGGGGCAAAAATTCCTGGAGGAATTGGGGCAAAGCAGCAGCCTTAAGTAGGAAAAGAAAGGATTCCTATTTAAATCTGGCGCCGCCGTCGCGGCGCTGATGACGTAATCGCGCATGCGCAGTAGCGCCGCGCGCGGCCCGACGCCATCTTGGATGAGGGCAGAGGAGACTGCCGACATCATAGCTCTGCTGCGCGCATGCGCAGAGCGGCCGGGGGGGGGGGCGCGGTGGATCAGGGGGACGTAGGACAACAAAGCCCAGCAAGCCTGCTGACTACAAAAAGGTACAACAATAAAAAGAAATACTGGAAGGTAATTGGAGTGTAACAGACAGCACACTGTGTTAGTAAGGCATGGCAAGGGAGAGATGCTGCCACTAAAGATAAGGGGAGCCACTGCCAAATATAAGCTCATTTAGAGCTTGTGAAAAGCCAGGTATTGCCGGGATTTAACCCCCGAGACCACCAGAGTGTGGCTCCCCCCATAAAGCTCTATTAGAGACTGTACAGGGGGGACTTCCAAACAGGAGAGGCTGAACCTGCTGGGGCGATAGCGGTAGGAGGCAAGCTGTACGTCCGTGTCCTGTTCAGGTGAGGATAAAAAAAGAGAATGATGCCGGGTGTCTCCCAATCAAATTTATAGCTAACCAATCCTGTCAGGTTGTGGGGGCGGAGTCACAACCAGTGTGTGCTGCCATGAATGCGTTAGGAAATCAGCGTTTCCCCCCGCTGACAGGAACGAGAGCTTTGTGTTTAGCGGCCGCTAAAGAGAGGACGTAGAGCTACGTGCTCTCGCGGAACAGTGCCACCGTCCCGCAGTAATATGACGGCGGGCGGTCGGCAAGTAGTTAATTAGTTTAAATTGATCTAAAATTGGGCAATAATACTGCAGTGATTTCCTTGCAATGACCTGTTGAAATGGGAGTGGAAAATCAACAGAGCAACTGGCAGGACCAAAAGGTAATAACACTATGGGCCAGATTTAGTAAGAATTTACGCGGCGTATCTCGAGATACACCGCGTAACTTCTTAGATGCGCCTGCGTATCTTTTTTCTGTATTCAGAAAACAAGATACGCCAGGATTGAGCTAAGATACGAGCAGCGTAAGTGTATTAAGCCGTCGTATCTTAGTTGCATATTTACGCTGGCCGCTAGGTGGAGCTTCCGTCGATTTACGCATCGAATATGTAAATTAGCTAGATACGCCGATTCACGAACATACGCCCGGCCTTCGCAGTAAAATACGCCGTTTACGTGAGGCCTTTTTCAGGCGTAAAGATAAACCACCAAAAACATTGTGCAGCCAATGTTAAGTATGGACGTCGGAACAGCCGTCGAATTTCACGTCGTTTACGTTGTTTGCGTAAGCCGATTCAGAATGGGGCTGGGCGTAAGTTACGTTCACGTCATTTTCATTGAGAATTTGCGACGTGATTTGGAGCATGCGCACTGGGATACGTCCACGGCCGGCGCATGCGCAGTTCGTTTGGCGCGTCATTTACGTGGGGTCACCGTTCATTTCAATACAACACGCCCCCTACATGCCTAATTTGAATTACACGCACTTACGCCGGCCAATTTACGCTACGCCACCGCAATTTATGGAGCAAGTGCTTTGTGAATACAGCACTTGCCTGTAAAATTTGCGGAGGTGTAACGTAAATAGGATACGCTAAATAGGATATTATCCTTGCATGTCCCCCTCGGATCTACAGCAACTGCACTTCCAAGTGCACTTTCAGTGCAATTTCAAAAGCACTTTGTAGTTTGCACTTGTAGTGCAAAGTGGATTTGCTCTTAGTAAATAACTCATATAGGGGCAGATTCACATAGATGTAATCTTCCGCTGCGTAATCGAAATACGCTACGCTGCCGTCTATCACCAGACTCTACGCCGAATTCAGGTAGTTTTTTTGCGCGTACGCTATTGTATCGTATTTTTTTTCCGCCGCGCAATCGAAATACGTGATTAGGGGGCGTGAAGCATTTAAATTAAGCGCGTCCCCGCGACGATCGAACTGCGCATGCTCTGTTCAGGAATTTCCCGCCGTGCATTGCGCGAAATCACGTCGTGACGTCATTCGTTGTTTGAGTAGCGGCGTTTACGAACATTCCTATTCCCGGACGACTTACGTTAAAAATAATAAAAGACATCGGAAAACGTTGAAATTCGACGCGGGAACGACGGCCATACTTAACATGGGCTGTCTAATATTAGACCAGCAAAAAGCAGGTATAGTGAAACGGAAAAAAAAGATGACTAAAGGTGCCGTAAGAGATTGCGTTGAAAGTGCGAAATTTTGTGGATTGCAGGCAAAAGCTCATTAGCATACCCTGACGGCGAAAAACAACAGGAAGTCCGCCCAGTGGCCGCAATTTTCTGGCAGCGTAGATCTGAAGGCGTACTAACACGTAATACAGTCGAAATGAAGCCCGCAGGTGTCTTTTCATGGTTTGAGGATTTCGACTAGCGTAAAAACGCCCGTAAGTCGAAATTACTCCAGTCTAACAACATTTACACAGGCGTAATCGCTTTGTGAATCTAGGCCAATATATTTTACTGACCTACTAAATGTTTATGTGTTCCTATTCACACAGCATACCTAAAAATCATTTTTAATAGAATATTTTTTAGGTTTCTAGTTGTTTCTTTGGAGCAGGTTTATAAATAGGACAGCAAAATATTTTGAACAATTTTAATTAGAGGGACAAACTGAGGGAAAGTGCATTAACATACAAAGCATCATGATTTTTAACCCTTTGTTAGGACATACTGTTAAAATCAAGTTTACAACTGATAAAGAGATCTGCCAGCACAGTACAGACAGGGTTAAAGGGTTAATGGTGGTAAACATAACTCCTCAGCCCCCTACTAAAAATTGAATCGCAGGAGAAAACTTTGTTTTTGGAGTTTTAAGAAAAAAAGAAAGTGCAAAGGTAAGAAGCAAGTATTAAAGTATAACTAAAGGCAAAACTTTTTTTTTTTAGTTTTAGATAAAGTGGAGAGGGATAAGAACACCTTTTTTTGCTGTCTGTGTCCCCGTTAGAAAGGTTCACCCTCTCTAATTTCCCTGTTGTACCATTATTATTGAAAGTGAAATTAAAAGAAAACCCAACTTCTGGGTTGTCCCTAGGAAAGTAATAGAGTGAAAATCTTCCAATGGGGAAACTAGTTCTAGTGATCTGGGAGTCCCCCAAGGGATTCCCTTCATTTGCAGGGATTTCCTCTTACTTTCTGTTTGGCTATGGGACAGGAAGTGAAAGAAATCTCTACAATGGGATGTGGCAAAAAAAAAAAAAAAGTTTTGCCTAAAGTTCTACTTTAACCACTTAAGGACCGCCGCACGACGATATACATCGGCAGAATGGCACGGCTGGGCACAGGGACGTATATATACGTCCCCTTTAAGAGCCCAGCCTTGGGTCGCGAGCGCACCGCTGCCGGCACGCTCGCGACCAGGTCCGAAGCTCCGTGACCGCGCCTGCGGGACCCGCGGACCCGACCTGCGGTGTCCCGCGATCGGTCACAAGAGCTGAAGAACGGGGAGAGGTGTGTAAACACACCTTCCCCGTTTTTCTGATATAGGGAACGACGATCACTGACATCACATGTCCACCCCCGCCCCTCTACAGTTAGAAACACACATGAGGTCACACTTAACCCCTACGGCACCCCCTAGTGGTTAACCCCTTCACTTCCAATTGTAATTTTCACAGTTATCAGTGCATTTTTATAGCACTTTTTCGCTGTGAAAATGACAAAGGTCCCAAAAATGTGTCAAAAGTGTCCGATGTGTCTGCCATAATGTCGCAGTCATGAAAAAAATCTCTAATCGCCGTCATTAGTAGTAAGAAAAAAATTATTAATAAAAATGCCATAAAACTATCCCCATTTTGTAAACGCTATAAATTTAGCACAAACCAATCGATAAATGCTTATTGCGATTTTTTTTTTTACCAAAAATAGGTATAAGAATACGTATTGGCCTAAACTGAGGAAAAATAATTATGCGCCAGATTCAGGTAGAGTTACGCTGGAGTATCAGTGATTCGCCAGCATAACTCACACTTTGAGCCGGCATATCTGTTTTCTGTAGTCAGAAAACAAGATACGCCGGGATTGAGTTCACATACGAGCGGCGTAATTGTATTTCGCCGTCGTATCGGAACTGCAATTTTAAAATGGGCGCTCGGGGCGTTCCTGCTGATTTACGCCAAGAATATGTAAATCAGCGAGAGACGGAAATTCACGATCGTACGCGGGCCCGACGCAGTGACTTTCCGACGTTTCCGTAAGCGATAGGCGGCATAAAGAAAAACATGCCCCCTAGGTGGAGTATCCTATGTTAAGTATGGCCGTCGTCATCGCGTCGAATTTAAAAAGTTTAGCGTCGTTTGCGTAAAACATCCGTGAATGGGGAGTGACGTCATTGACGTTCACTGACAGAATTTGGAGCATGCGCACTGACAGTCGACGCATGCACAGTACGTTCGCCGCGGGATGGCGCCTAGTTTAAATAATACACGCCCCCTACCCGCCCAATTTGAATTCCGCTGGCTCATTTTCGCTACGCCGCCGCAAATTTAGGAGCAAGTGCTTCATGAATAACAGTACTTGCTCATAAAGTTTCGGCGGAGTAACGTAAATGACAAACGTTACTCCAAAATAAAGATTCGCCCATCTACCTGAATCTGGCCCAATATCTTTTTTGGGGATATTTATTTGCATTTTTTTCAGAATTATAGCGCAAAAAATAAAAACCACAGAGGTGATCAAATACCAACAAAAGAAAGCTCTATTTGTGGGGAAAAAAATACGTCAATTTTGTTTGGGAGCCACATCACAATTGTCGCAATTGTCAGTTAAAGCGACACAGTGCCGAATCGCAAAAAGAGGCAAGGTACCTAACCTGCATATTGGTCCGGGTCTTAAGTGGTTAAATATTTTCAGAGGTATACTATGTGAATTGGAACATGTAACAAGTATAAAGTAGGGGTTATCCCAATTTGGCCAAAGAAGTAGAAATACCCAAGCATTTAATGCTAACATATAAAAAAATAAATTGTTTTGGAGAAGGCCTTGAGGAACCTCCTGACAGGTATTTACAGGTCCCTCCTCTTGGCAATTTGCATAAGTTACTACTCTGGTGTTAAATGACTCTCATGTAATGATATGGAAGTACTGTCTGTGCTGAGTGATGACACAGCCTCTAGAAATTGGGTTAAAAGACCTAGAAGAAGCAGGACATCTTGTGATGGAAGGAAATTACTGTGGAGGACAGCTCTAGATTGAACATTGGTGTTACAGTAGAATCTTATGTTTTTTGTTCTGCTTAAAGCAGAGCTCCAGCCCCCCCACCAAAAATGTAAAGTCATCAGCTACAAATATTGTAGCTGCTGGCTTTTACAATTAGCACACCTGTCTAGGGATCTTAAGCTGTCCTCACCCAAGATGATTCTTGAATCTGCTTTTGTGTGCTTGGGTAAGGGAAACCAGCAGTGAAGCTGCAAGGTTTCCTACTGTGCATGTGTGAATCGCTGCGTTTTCTCAATGGGCTGAATTTCTGGCTGAGTTTACTGCTGCGCACTCAGCAGGAAGTGGGAGCGGATACCTGTTAAAACCAGGTACCCGCTCCCCCTACCACCCCACAAGGTGACAAACATGGCACCAGAGGGGGGAGGGGAAAGATGAGTGGAGCTTCCCCTTTTGGGTGGAATTGCTTTAAAGCAAAATATGTTTCACTTGTGAATTTTTTTTACTGTCACTCCACTTTTGTAGGAAGAAAACGGCAAATTTTTTAACAAATATTTTTAGCAGATTTCTAACATGTTCTGTTTTGAAGAAATAGCTGTTTGTTTCACCATGTCCCTTCCAGACTGATTGCTGAATGGTAGGGTCAGCCTTCATTCTAATTACCTTGAGAACAAGTGTTCTGATGAGAAAACCTGATTCATCTTAATCTCTTTTAGTAGACAGGCCTTATGGGATTGCTCCCCTAAAAATTAAATTCCCATGGAAGAGGGATAACTTTCAATGAAGTCAGTCTGCCAATCACAGTTATGTATATATATATATATATATATATATATATATAGAGAGAGAGAGAGAGAGAGAGAGAGAGAGAGAGAGAGAGAGAGAGAGAGAGAGAGAGAGAGAGAGAGAAAGAGAAAGAGAGATAGATAGTTACATAGTATAGTTACATAGTTAGTCTGGTTTAAAAAATAGATAAATCCATCTAGTCCAACATATTAAAGGGAAAAATCCTAAAAGAAAAATCAAACAATCCTATACCCACAAATGATCCAGAGGAAAGCATAAACCCCCAGCAATGCGTGAGCCAATTTGCTTCAGCAGGGGAAAACAATCTGATCCCCATGAGGACATCAGGTAGCCTAAAGTGAATAACTGAACGACAAGTTCACTATATGAATTTATACATGTTGATCATATTCCCCCTTAACCTCCCTGGCGGTATGATTATTTCAGATTTTAGGTGCTGAAAGCGGTACCATTATTTGCAAGGAAATTGGGCGTTTTAAACTGTAGGCCTGTAATTCTTAGGAATAACTCACTTAAATCTGACCAAACAAGAGTCTAGTAGGCATCCCGGGTATGATTTAAAAAAAAATATATATATAAATTATAATATAATAAATAATTATAAATAATTAGAACAAATAATAATATAATTATAAAAAAAATTATTCAATAATGTAATCAACTCAAAATCACTGAAATTTGCTCAGTTGCAGAATTGTCGCTGTCATTACTTTTATTTTTTTATGACGAATTTCTCCACAAATCGCTATCGCTCAATTCTGCAAGTGATTATAATTTATTATCGCTTTTTTCTAGCTGCTCTAAAACCATTTTTGACATAAAGGGACACTTTTGGTTGCTATGGACAATCTACAGTTTTCAGGCAGAAAAAAATGTTTTTATTATATAAAAGTGCATGCAGGACACTAGGCAGACCACTAGGGACAAGGGGGGTGTATTTTTTTACATACAGTACTGTAATCTATAAGATTACAATATACTGTATGTAATGTGTTTGTTTACCTTTTTGAATTTGGCGCCGTTTCTCCACCCCCGTGCGTCGTAACGTCGCAGGGAACAGAGATTGTCGGCACCCGCTCGCTCACACAGCGTGGTGGCATCGCTGGATCCAGGGACAAGGTAAGTAAACCATGTCTGTGGATTCTGCGAGGCGAGCCCGAGTCAGGCTTGGGGTTACCGATCGCAGCACAGAAATTTAACCCCGAGTCAGACTCGGGAATACCGTCAGGGGGGTTAATCTCCTCTTCTCAAGAGAGAATCAATTCAGTTCCTTTAATCTTTCCTCATATCTGAGCTCCTCCATGCCCCTTATCAGTTTGGTTGCCCTTCTCTGCACTTTCTCCAGTTCCCCGATTTCCTTTTTTGTGAACTGGTGCCCGAAACTGAACTGCATAGTCCAGATGCAGATGAGGGTTTATGACATTTCTGTACATCACTGGTAGATGACATACCAGTGATGTACAGAACATTTCCAGGTTGCCAAATTACATTGAGTTTTTTGACAGTTTTTTTAAAATTACGGCGGCTGTGGACATTTTATTAGCAATAATTTACACAGAGCTAATTACTCCCCTTGAGATAACAGAGGAATTTTACAAAAAGACAATCATGACATTTTTTTATTTTTTGGCAATATCTATCAGATATATATAAAAAAAAAACATTGGATTTCACCTCGCTTACGGGTATTGTTCCCCGCGGAACTGGGCGTGTCGCTCCTTTTCCCCGACGGCCCAGTGTGTGATGGGAGCTGTGCGCAATGTCTCCTGGGAGTTATGTGTCAAGATTCCCAGGAGACGATCTGGACGAGTAACAACAGTATTCCAGCATGTTAGTCACTCACAACGAGGCGTGTATCTGAACTGACTTCTCCCATTGTCATGGTAATGAGGAAGTGTTGACGGCGCAGGTCGTGCTGCTCGTTGTCAACACAGTGCATGCGCAAGATACTGCGGTGCATGATGGGAGCATCGCATCACCGCTTCCCGGAAGTCTTTGCTTGTGGGCTTCACAATGCCCACAAGCAAGATGGAAAACGCCTGGATGAATTTTTAAAAGTTATTCTTTTTGACGGAAAACAATGGGATGCTATTACAAGCGGCTAGCAAATGAGTGTTACAATGATATCTGTATCACTATGGATTGCACATAAAATGAAAAAGTCGAGAACCTCCGCTTTAAGCGGCTTGGTAACCAGGCGTGTGCGGGCCACTGGTTGGGCACACCTGGTCTAGATATAGTTTCACTTAAAAAAAAAAATCATCGATTTGTCGGTTGAGCTGATTAAACATACTATACGCTGATTACAGGGCAAATTCAAATTTGTTGACCGCTTTCTAAACCTGTTAAAAAAAGTATGCAATAGCAAGTTTCCATGACAAATAAAACAGAGTGGATGCACCGAGTTCTGCACCGAGTTCTGTCAATAAAAGGCCAAACAGATATGAAATGTCCAAAATTTTACTCATTATAAAGCAGCTAATGGAAGCCCACGGGATGAAAAATGTTTATCATTCTGTCAGTCCTGTCTCCAAGTACACAATTCCTTTCCACAACTTCCTGAGATTTATGCTTTTAATTACCTCATATCTGCCTTACTACTCTTCAAACTGAACAATCGAACTACTCTTATTTACCAGACAAATGTAAGCTATCTGACAGGTGGAAGGGCTATTTATCATAGTGTTTATTGGTGACGAATGACTGGCTCCGGAGCTTGGCTAACATTTTTTTTACCACCCCCTGTCACCAGAATACGAATGGGACGTCTGTCATTACCTCATTACTGATCAGTTTATTTGCTTCAATTAAAATTAATGTACAATAGCACAGTCCATTCTTCTGCATCTATAATTTGGAACTCATAAAACAGTCAAACAGAGAAAATATCCATTCCCATTAAAAAGTAACCCGTGAGTACAAAGATTAAAAAGCTGTCAATGATGACTTCTATTTGGAAGTGCACGTTCCACGGCTGTATTCTTATCCTTTGTGGTAGCTGTTTTACTAGCATAATTCTCTGATGGTGGAGGACAGGTGTTGTGGATTGTTTGGTGTATATACATTCTATCTTGGCATATGGGAGAAATATCTTTACTTTTAAGACATATTGGCAGGATTGGTTAATTCACTCTAAGGAACTGAGGAACTGGTCTTAATATATGTAAGCAAAGGTTGGTTTATTTTTTCTTGTGGATTGATATATAATCAAGTGATCTGTCATACTACTCCCATTTCACCTCATCTCACATCTTCTATTCAAGGCCGTTTTTTGATTGCGCCATACATGTTACTGTGTTGCACCATATAATACATCCAGTCTGCACCGCAAGTTATTCCACCATCATTGTTAATGCTAGCAGGCTGATACGACACATTTCTTTGCTGCCAAGCTATTGAGATCCTGAAGAAGCGAATAAATGCAAAATTCGTTTTAGGATTCAGCAAAGATTTGTTTTTTGTTATACCACATGGTGAATGTCATCCAATGAGAGCATTCTTTCTTGTTTTTCTTAAATTTCTTTAATATTTTTTGTAATAAATATCGCTATTTATAGATAGATGTGGCCATTCCTCTTATGTTTTTTCCTAGCATAATTCTCAGCCATATGATTGTAAGTTTAACCACTTAAGACCCGGACCAAAATGCTGCTAAAGGACCTTGCCCCTTTTTGCGATTCGGCCCTGCTTCGTTTTAACTGACAATTGCACGGTCGTGCGACGTGGCTCCCAAACAAAATTGGCGTCCTTTTTTCCCCACAAATAGAGCTTTCTTTTGGTGGTATTTGATCACCTCTGCGGTTTTTATTTTTTGCGCTATAAACAAAAATAGAGCGACAATTTTGAAAAAAATGCAATATTTTTTACTTTTTGCTATAATAAATATCCCCCCAAAATATATATATATTTTTTTCCTCAGTTTAGGCCGATACGTATTCTTCTACCTATTTTTGGTAAAAAAAATCGCAATAAGCGTTTATCGGTTGGTTTTCGCAAAATGTATAGCGTTTACAAAATAAGGGATAGTTTTATTGCATTTTTATAAAAAATTTTTTTACTACTAATAGCGGCGATCAGCGATTTTTTTTGTGACTGCGACATTATGGCGGACCAGTCGGACAATTTTGACACATTTTTGGGAGAATTGTCATTTTCACAGCAAAAAATGCATTTAAATTGCATTGTTTACTGTGAAAATGACAATTGCAGTTTGGGAGTTAACCACAAGGGGGCACTGTAGGATTTGTGTGTTCCCTGTGTGTGTTTACAACTGTAGGGGGGTGTGGCATTAGGCGTGATGTCATCGATCACGTCCCCCTATAACAGGGATGACGTGATCGATGCTGCGGCTACAGTGAAGCACGGGGAAGCCGTGTTTACACACGGCTCTCCCCGTTCTTCAGCTCCGGGGACCGATCGCCGCACTCCAGCGGCGATCGGGTCCACGAGTCCCGCGGTCCCAGAGCTTTGGACCGGGTCACGGTAGAGTGCCGCGGGCGCGCGCCCGTGACCCACGGCTGGGTACTAGAAACCAACGTATTTATATGTTGATGTGCCCAGCCGTGCCATTCTGCTGACGTAAATGTACAGTAGGCGGTCCTTAAGTGGTTAAAGTGGTTCTAAAGACAGAAGGTTTTTTATCTTAATGCATTCTGTGCATTAAGATAAAACGCCTTCTTTGTTCAGCAGCCTCCCTCAGCCCCCCTAATACTTATCTGAGTCCTATCTCGATCCAGCGATGTTGCACAAGAGAATCAGCTATACGGAACTCTCCCTCCTGCCATTGCCTCCCGCTGATCTCAAGTTAGTGAGCCAATAAGGAGAGAAAGAGGAGGCGGGGCCGAACCACGGCTCAGCGTCAAAATGGTCACACAGAGCAGCAGCTTGGCTTGAGTGCCCCCATAGCAAGCTGCTTGCTGTGGAGACACGTTGCAGAAGGGAGGAGCAAAAAGCGCTGGCAAGGGACCCGAGAAGAGGAGGATCTGGTTTGCAAAACCACCGCACAGAGAAGGTATGTATAACATGTTTAATATTTTTAAACAAAAAAAAATTGACTTTAGTATTACTTTAAGATTTCTCTGGCACTTGCTTCCATTAGTCTATTTAAAGACTTGCAAATGCTGAGCCCGGATGAAGGATCTCCAAAACATGTAGGATGTCTTTTTTGGACTCCTTTATGAATTTGGTATAGTGTTTCTTATCCTTCCTTCACTACTTTGTGAGCCACTTACCTGGAACAAACATGTGCAAAATGTCGGTCTACCTCATACAAAGAAATGAAGGGTGCCGCTTCAGGTTCTAATAGGTCTTTATATGCTGGCAACCACTGGAAAGAGCTAATCTCAGCTTTATAAAAGTCAACGAGGAAGGAAGAGAAATTCCAGGAATTGCACATTACATAAAAGCCTCATGTAAAGAGTGGAAGCAGCCTCAGTCTAGACTCGGCCACACCCCTCACATGTTTCACTTTGCCCACAGGGTTTATTCATTGGTCTACCTAATATGCATTCGCTTGTTCCAGGTCAATGAACTGAACACCTGTGACTTCTACGCTTTGTGCGGTTGTATGGATTAGTACACCAGGAATTTTTTTCCCCTGCTGTAGCAAATTGGATCATGCTCTGCTGGGGTTTTTTGCCTTCCTCTGGATCAACTATGGGTATGGAGTTGGATGTATGGGATTGTACTATGTTTTTTATTTTGTTTATTTTTTTTGTGGTTGAACTGGATGGACTTGTGTCTTTTTTTAACCTGACTAACTATGTAACCAGTGTGAATGAGGCCAAAGGGAAGTGAATTTCTGAAAACTGGCACACTCAAATGTCACCCAAATGTGTGCAAATAGCAGAGTCCTGGATTTGACAGGGCAGTCCAGCATCTCCATCCTGTGTCACAATAATACTGTGTCTCGGATTTTGTTCCGAGATCACAGCATCACCTCTACTTGAGTTACTGAGCATGCACTGTGACTCAAAAAGGGTATTGGATGAGAAAATCATAACCACAAGTGAGTTATTCATACATTATTAGGGACAGAACTTTACAAAAAGTAGGTGTGAACTGGGCAGAGCCACAAGGAAAGTAGGTGTAATCGGGGAAAGACTACCTGAAAGGTGGGCAAATCAAATGTGGGCCAAGGGCAGGGGTGACAATATCCCAGGGACTGAGACAAGAATGGTGGTTAGTATGTGATTTTTGGAATGTTGGGAGACGTGCAAGTTTTAAAGAGGAGATTGGGAGATCTTAACCACTAGACGTCAAATGACGCACGCCCCTACAAGGCACGCTCGGCGCACGCTGTGATCACTGAGTCACTAAGACTTGGTGGATCACAGATCCGTGTAAGGGGCCGGTCCTGGCCCCTTACTAGGTGATCAGCTGTCAGCCAAAAGTGCCACCTATCAATGCCCACCTGTGATGCCAATCAGTGCCACCTAGTAATGCTGCCTATCAGTGTAACCGATCAGTGCCCATTATTGCCACTCATCAGTGCCTATCACTGCCACCTATCAGTGCCCATCACTGCCATCTATCAGTGCCACCTATCAATGCCACCTATTAGTGCCACTTCTCAGTGCCCACCAGTGCCAACTATCAATGCTCTTCAGTGCCACCCATCGGTGCCACCTCTCAGTGCCTCCTATCAGTGCCCACCAGTGCCGCCTATCAGTGCCCACCAGTGCCAACTTATCGGTGCCCACCAGTGCTGCCTTATTGGTGCCCATCAATGCAGCCCATCGGTGCCCATCAGTGCAGCCCATCAGTGCCAATCAGTACAGCCTCATCAGCGTACATCAATGAAGAAGAAAAATTACTTATTTGCAAAATTTTATAACAAAATATAAAATATATAAAAATATCTATTTTTTAAATCTGTCTTTTTAATTATTTATTTTTTTAACAAAAAAGTAAAACTGCAGAGGTGATCAAATACCACCAAAAGAATGCTTTATTTGTGAGGAATTATAAAAATGTAGTGTGGGTACAGTGTTGCATGACTGTGCAATTGTCATTCAAAATGCGACAGCACTGAAATCTGAAAATTGGTCTGGGCAGGAGGGGGGTTTAAGTGCCCAGTAAGCAAGTGGTTACAAAAAAGTTTATCGAGTTGTCTATTATTGACTTTCTAAAAAAATGTTTAGCTCATAGGCAACAGCAAAAACAACTGAAAAGGGACATATTTATTATGGCAAACTTACAATAATCATATGCATAAATGCCCAGATCCCCTCTGAGAACCATACAGACAGTTCTGCTGACAGTCTGCAGCAATCACTGTCGTAATTGGCTTCACTGTGCTTCCATCCTTCATTCAAACCAACTTAAAATCATCTCAGAAAGCCATTATGTGTGTCATAGATTCAGGGCTGTATGTAAAATATAATAAATGTGTTAGATAGGGTCATAAGATGAACTGGAATTATTGCGTTCTCTACAATGCTAATGAATAATTTAGTGGTTCAGATTTATAATGAATACAAACTTGTGAGGTGATTCATTCACAATGACACATTGAGGCAGAATGACGATTTATTTTATGAGTCGATCTTCCTTCTTGGGATAAAGAGACTCTCTTCCCTTCCTAATAGGTAACCTATATTTATTTCCTTTAGCCTCTGATGCATAATGTAACATTGTAATTTGTCGTAATTGACAGTTGAGACCATTTTTTAAATGTATCAAAAGCGAACCCTATATAAAGTTAAAATATTTATGAGTATATTAAGAGCTTAGTGCCCACATACTGGAGTCCTACGTGACCTCCATTGAATAAAGATAATGCACACTTGCAATTAATCCTGGTGAGGTGCAACTTGATATTTGTAAAGGCACGTAACAATAGTTCAGTTGTTTCTGGGACAGAAGTATCAGAGGTAAGTGTTTATCAGCACAATAAACTGTAAGCAATTTTTTGTCGCCAATAAATATTTGGTACTGGCATTTATGCTGCATGTAATATTTCACTGCTTCTAAAAAAAACTTTAACCACTTATAGCGGATCTCCACCCTAAAGTGAAGTTCCGCTAATCGGAACCCTCCCCCCTCCGGTGTCACATTTGACACCTTTCAGGGTGGAGGGGGGTGCAGTTACCTGTCTAAAGACAGGTATTTGCACCCACTTCCGGCCAGCAGTCTCGGGCAAAAGACGGCTTTTTCCCGTTGTGTGCTGGGAACTCTCGGCTCCCAGCACACAGCGGGAGCCAATCAGCGGGCGCAACGCAACTCGCGAATGCACCGTAGGGAACCGGGCAGTGAAGCCGGAGCGCTTCACTTCCTGGTTCCCTCACCGTGGATGGAGGGGGGAGCAGCAGAGAGACGAGCAAAAGCTCATCCTCTGCTGCGGACGCCGCTGGACTCCAGGACGGGTAAGTGTCCTAATATTAAAAGTCAGCAGCTGCAGTATTTGTAGCTGCTGGCTTTTAATATTTTTTTTTAAGGGGTCATCCGCTTTAAGACTCGGACCATTATGCAGGTTAAGGACCTTGCCCCTTTTTGCAATTCCGCACTGCATCGCTTTAACTGACAATTGCGCGGTCGTGCGACGTGGCATGTTGGATATTTAGACCCGCGCTGTTGCCGTCATTCAACGGTAGCGCGGGCCTGAAGTGGTTAACTGACAATTGCGTGGTTGTGCAATGTGGCTCCCAAACAAAATTGGCGTCCTTTTTTCCCCACAAATAGAGCTTTCTTTTGGTGGTATTTGATTACCTCTGTGGTTTTTATTTTTTGCGCTATAAACAAAAATATTTTGCAATATTTTTAACTTTTTACTATAATAAATTTCCCCCAAAAATATATATAAAAAAAATAGTTTCCTCAGTTTAGGCCGACACGTAAAAAAACCGCAAAAAGGGTTTATTGATTGATTTGCGCAAAAGTTATATAGCTAGATTCAGAAAGACTTACGATGGCGTATCAGCAGATACGCCGTTGTAAGTCCGAATCCGCGCCGTCATATCTTTAAGCGTATTCTCTTAACTGTTGCTAAGATACGACTGGCGTAAGTCTCCTACGCCGTCGTATGTTAGCTGCATATTTACGCTGGCCGCTAGGGGATTTCTGCCTATTCACAATGTAAATTAGCTAGATACGCCTATTCACGAACGTACGTACGCCGTTTACATACGGCGTTTTTCAGGCGTAAAGATAAACCACCAAAAAGATGGCACAGCCAATGTTAAGTATGGACGTCGGAACAGCCGTCGAATTTCATGTCGTTTACGCCGTTTGCGTAAGCCGATTCAGAATGGGGCTGGGTGTAGGTAACGTTCACGTCGAAAGCATTCACTATTTGCGACATGATTTTGAGCATGCGCACTGGGATACATGTGAGCTCGCACCTGAGCCACCCAGTTTGCCTCTATTGACACAGACGGGGAGGACTGGCCTCACCCCCTATCAATTTGCCCAGTGAGGAGTGACAGAGGCAGAAGAACCTCTGCTCTCATGCACAACGCTGGATCAGGAATAGGCTCAGGTAAGTATAAGGGGTGGCTAGGGTAGATTTTGTGGCACAGAAGGTTTTCTACCATCATGCATAGAATGTAATGTAATGCCGTGTACACACGATCGGTCCATTTGATGAGAACGGTCTAATTGACCGTTTTCATTGGTTAACTGATGAAGCTGACTGATGATCCGTCGCGCCTACACACCATTAGTTAAAAAAATTATCGTGTCAGAATGCGGTGACGTACACAACGACGTGATGAAAAAAACGAAGTTGAATGCTTTCAAGCATGCATCGACTTGATTCTGAGCATCTGTGGATTTTTAACCGATGGTCGTGCCTACAAACGATCATTTTTTTGCTATCGGTTAGGTATCCATAGGTTAAATTTAAAACAAGTTGGCTTTTTTTTAACCGATGGTTAAATAACCGGTGGCGCCCACACACGATCAGTTTGAACCGATGAAAACGGTCCATCATTAATCGATCGTGTGTACGCGGCATTAGCCTTTAGAGCTACTTCAAAATTTAAAAAATGTAATACAATTATGTTCATAAAAAACTGAGCATGTAATTTATTAAACAGTAAACCAAAAAAATCCCCTTAATAATTATTATTGAAATACGCTCTAAAAATGTTTTAAATATTTTTAGAAAGGCAAATTAGTCATAAAGTAATTAGCAAGTGAAAGAAGACTGTTACATTTGGTTTGGACACCTGGGCATCAATTCAAGTACCCATTGAATGGAACTGTGTGGCCTAACGATTGAGGGTGATAGATGAAAAAGTAAAAATGGTCTTTGGGAGAAATTACTGAAATTCATGCTGGTTCTTACTCTTCTTGAGGTAAATATATAATTATGTAAATTAGATTTAATTAAGGATGTCTGAAGCCTGAAACATCTTTTAATCTAGCATGCTCTCATCCGAAAGCTAATACACATAACATGCAGACAGGAAGACGCTTGGCTGCATGTCAAAACATCAAATTACTATTATGCATTACAATCAATAGGTACAAAACTGTACTTTCTACCTTTCAGTACAATGTTCTGCTTTTGTTTTATTCAACTGGCAAAACAAATGGTGTTTTAAATGGAATTTTACATGCATGGTCGTGGAGTATGTGTGACAATGGAAACACAAATTCCTTATCCCATTAAGAATAATCCTTATTAGATCTAAGGTCATTTGGTAGAGCTGACAGGATAAATATTGGCATAGTCACTGGGACGTGCCTATAAACTGGCATTAGTATAAACAGCTGATAAACCAGGCCTAATGCATCTACTCCGCTTGCCAAACACTACAGTCTTTGACACAGTCAGTCTGAACATAGTCGCAATACCAAGTAAGGACTTGGATGGAACTTGATTGTTTTTGTGTAGTGCCATTTTATTACACTGGAGCAGGAAAAATAATTATTTTGCACATACAAAATTATCCAAGTTTCCCAAGTACAAAGTGGTACTTTATGTCACTTTGTATTTGATGTATATGTAAAGGACTTACATTAAATTTCTATAAAACAAATACTTTTGTAAATTTTGTAGGGAGAGAAACCACAGCCCCTTATTTGTCATTTAAAACTGAACTCCAGGCAGATCTAAAACAGAAAAAAAAGCATTTAGGTGTTCACAAGAGTTAAATGCAAGTGTTGGTCTCGAGAATGGTTGTCAAACTGATGGCCCTCAAGCTGTTGCAGAACTACAAGTCCCATCATGCCTTTGCCTGAGGTAGTTATGCTTATAACTGTTAGCCTTGCAATGCTTCATGGGACTTGTAGTTTTGCAACAGCTGGAAGGCCGCCAGTTTGAGACCCCTGGTCTAGAGGGCTAAAAAAACAGTTTTACTTACTCGATTCTACATTAGTATAGTAGCTAGCACTCTCTATTACTCCTTATGCTCTGTCAGTGGTTTTCCCTCAACATCCTCATGTTCCATGCAGGACGGGTCGTAAGTGGGGTCTCACACTGGTTATTCCACTTTTAGTCACACGTTACCAGAGGCAGAAATACTGAAAAGGTCACTACAACTTCCATACGGATATTGCTCTTTCACTATCTGAATTGTGGCAGAATCTCAGTTGTTATCTCTAGCAACTGAGGGTTCAATGGCAGAGAGACACCTTGTTAAATCTGAAAGTAAGAGATTGATGCCATAGGAGGTTAGGTGACTCTTAGCAATTCTGTTGCTATAGAGATGATGTTGCTACCAGCAAAATCACTAGTGTGACATGATGATTTAACTGAACTTTAAAAATTCAAATAAGTCAGTAATAGTTTCCAACTTACAGCTGTTCTAGAAAAAAAACACGTATCACTCTGTACTGTAATGCATTTGGTTGAGAAATATTGACAAGAAATGAGAACAGCATATCAACACAGACTTAAGGCTGGTACACACAGGCTGAATATCGACTGGAATCGGCTTGTTTAAAAGAAACCGGACAACATTTGGTCAATATGTACATTTGAACATGCTGGAAAACCAGCAGCCTTTGATCGCCATCGGATCAGCGCTTGCAGCCAATAGCAATAACAATACAACGAGAAAAAATAAAATTCTTTGCCCATCTGCATTGAGCCAAGTAGTCAAATACAACTCTTATACAATCAGAAATGGAAACCACTCTAGGAATGCCAAAAAAATACTGTGTTCCCTTTTGCTGCTTGTGTAAGGTCTTCCCCTATGGCCTAGGCCTTGTGTTTACGTATGGCCCCTTGATTCCCAGACTTAAATGCAGAAAGTGAGTAGCCACAGAGCAGTTAACCCTACGGTGAGTATATTTACAGAATGTAAGAGTAGCAATTTTTGTAAATATGAAGACGTTGTCTTAAAATAACAATGTAGCATATTCTAGAGGTGGAACTTGAAATTCTAAGGCCCCGTTCACATGAGCGGACCGTTCGTCCGCTAATTACAAGTCCATTTAAGGACTTGTAATGGGCCCCTATGGGAGCGGATCCGTTAGCGGATGATGCATCCGCTAACGTCCGCCTAAGATTCGCGTCCGTCTGGATCCGTTTTGCGGACGGAAGAAAACCCTATTTTTCTTCCGTCCGGTGGAACGGATCGGATGCAAACGGACAGACGGTCCGTTTTCATCTGATTCCCCATAGGGGATAGCGGAGGAGAGACAGGGCGGTCCCTGCACAGTGTGCGGGGACCGCCCTGTCCGCCGACAGCTGAGCAGGACCCCCCGCTGAGCCGACGGACACACACGGAGCGGACCGAAAAACGCACCGCTCTGTGTGAAAGGGGCCTAAAACACATTGGGATCAAGATTAGCCAAAGACAAGCAGGAGTGGAAGAATCTGCAGCCTTGTATAGCAGTTTCCATTTAGTGATAAAAATGATTGCAGGCTGCAATGTGTTAAAGAAGTCCAAATACACAGATAACCCCACTGCTGCAGCCAGCCGTGATATCACTGGATTGGTCAGGTCTTACTTTTACTCAGGTTGAGTCTTTATATTTTAATAAACTATGACACATTTTTTGATAAAGTATTCCTCTTTCTGGGGGGTAACAGTTTAGACATTTAGGAGGTAATTTTATCGGTGTTTCTTAAAAATATAATTCTCAGTATTAAGGTTAACACCAAAATGATGGCTTCCTCCCTGCATTAAGTGTACTTTTAAGAACTGGTAGCTTTTCATTGTAAATTGTGTAATTTATTTGCTCAAAAATTATGTTCTGCCCTAGAAAGATTTTTGATTTAACTTTTTGATCCTCAGTTATCACAATTATTATTAATACTTACATCAGAATTAAATCGAAGCTGGCAAACGTTGCAAGAAATAACTTGCTTTTTCTTTGGTGGAATGGAAACGCCAAAGGTATGGTTTATCACAGCTTTTTGTACTGGGTCCATCTAAAATAAAAATAAGTAAATATGAGCACATAAATATGCCATAGCTTACAATAAGGCAATGTAAAGCAATTATCTTTTTATCTTTTTTGTGAATGGTTCACTATGTTTGCTGAACCGCTTTTTTGCCAGAACTGATTTTGTCAAGCCAGGCAGTGAACTTTTATAATGAATAATTATTACTTCTCTTGTCCTGTTTGCACATTATTTCAATTTTTGCACTGTATGCATTGAGAACAATTTAAATGCAATTTTTTTCAAATTTTTGCCAGCCATACCTTTATACTGATGTCTATGGTTACCTACAGTTGTTTACAAAATGTTCTCATTGGCACAGCATTCCATGGGCCTGATTTACTAAGGCCATAAGTTTGCTAGCTTTTTCATTAATCCCTCAAGCATGTGTTTCCCAGATATATAAAACACAAGAAATCCACATTAAGACCTAGTTCAGAACCATGCATATACAGATCCATCATGAGCAAATCAAGCAATTTAGCAAGCTGACTTTCCATTCTCACAGTTGCAAAAGTCCTGTAGATGTTTATTTCTTTGTATCACAAAAGGGGGCAATTCTTTAGGACAGACTACAATAAATAGACTATGATACTATTTAATTTAATTCTTAGTTAAGTCTTTCTAAATGTAACTTGAAATACAAATTCATATTTTTTTTTGGATAGAGCAGATTTTTTTTTTAAATGATATCTGTGTCCAAGTTCAGAATGTTGTATTTGAACCCACAAAAGGAATTTCTCTTCTTTTACCATGTGACACCCTGCCATTTGTACAGGAAGTGAAATTAAATCTCATTCGTAGTGACATAACCCTTCTTTACTCTGCTAGACAACATGGCCCAGATTCACAGAGCAATTACGCTTGTCTAACTGGTGTTAGACAGGAGTAATTTCAAATTTCGCGCGCCGTATCACTAGTTTGAATCCTCAAACCATGATACGGCGGCTTCGGGCTTCGATCCGAGAGGCTTACGTCTTCGTAAGCCTTTGGATCTACGCTGCAATATTTTTGCGGCCGCTGGGAGGAGTTCGCGTCGTTTTGATGCGTCGGGATATGCAAATGAGTTTTTACGGCGATCCACGAAGATACGAGCGGTCTTCGCAATCGCTTACGTCTATTTTTTTTTACGTACTGTTAGACCAGCTTTTTGCTGGTCTAACGGTGCGTAGCCCATGTTAAGTATGGCCGTCGTTCACGCGTCAAATTTTTTTTTTTTTTTTTTACGTAAGTCGTTCAGGAATAGAAATGTCCGTAAACGACGCTACTCAAACAACGAATGACGTAACGACGTGATTTCGCGCAATGCACGGCGGGAAATTTGCGAACGGAGCATGCGCAGTTCGATCGCCGCGGGAACGCGCCTATTTTAAATGATTCACGCCCCCTACTCGCGCAGATGGATTGCGACAGGAGAAATACACTACGCCGCCGTCGTTTACTGGACAAAATCTACCTGGATTCCACGTAGAGCCAGGTAAAAAACGGCGGCGTAGTGTATTTCTGATACTCTACGATAGTCTAATTCTATCTGAATCTGGGCCCATGTTTTTATTAGTGTCCCCATTGAAGGGATTTGCCTTAACTTCCCATGCTGTTTGGCACTTGCCAGCCAAACAGGAAGTACGGAGGAAGGGAAAGCGACAGTAATAACAATTTTAAAGACGTTTTGGGAATTATAAAACGAAAGAAAAATTGTATTGGCTGGGCCAGGGCTAACAGATAACAAAGGCTGACACTTCATATTTAACCACTTGCGGACCGCCGCATGTACATATACGTTGGCAGAATGGCACGTACAGGCACATTGGCTTAACTGTACGTCCCTGTCTAGACGTGGGTCGGGGGTCCGATTGGGCTTCAGGAGCGATCCGGGATGAGGGGGCGGCTGTTGGTTTTTGTCCGCCCCCCCCAGATCGCTCCGAGCCAATCCGCGCGCTCCCCCCGTGTCACTTCCTCTGCCTGTGTAAACACAGGAAGGGGGAAGTGATGTGATCTCTGCTCTCGGCGGTATTTTCAACCGCCGCTGAGGAGAGAAGACATCACAAGTGAGTCTGCACAACACTACTCTGACACCAGTACACACAGGCACATTAACCCCTTGCGATCACCCCCCCCACCCCCCTGTCACAGTGTCACTGAATGCAGTGAACATATATGTACTGATCACTGCATTTAGTGTCACTGTGTCAGGCAGTTAATGTTAGGTCCAGGGTAGCCCCCACACCCCCCTAATAAAGTTTTAACCCCTTGATCACCGCCCTAGTTAACCCTTTTACTCCCTATTGCCAGTGTCACTAAGCGATCATTTTTCTGATCACTGTATTAGTGTCGCTGTTCCCGTTAGGTAGCTATTTTTTTTTATTGCAATTTTTTTTTTACTAAAGACATGTGGCTGAATACATTTTGGCCTAAATGTTTGACTAAAATTTAGTTTATTTGATTTTTCTTATAACAAAAAGTTAAAAATATAGATTTTTTTCAAAAATGTTGCTCTATTTTTGTATATAGCGCAAAAAATAAAAATCGCAGAGGCAATCAAATACCACCAAAAGAAAGCTCTATTTGTGGGAAGAAAAGGACGCAAATTTTGTTTGGGAGCCACGTCGCACGACCGTGCAATTGTCTGTTAAAGTGACGCAGTGCCGAATTGTAAAAACCCCTTGGGTCATTTAGCAGCATATTGGTCCGGTCCTTAAGTGGTTAATTGTATTTATTCTCTGATAGCATTCTCCTGGCATCTGTAAGATGCTGAGAATGGAGGTGTGTGCCAGGGCAATTTTTACTCCAATTTACAGTGGTTACATCATCAGTAGCTGCCCATAGGCTGAAGAGGGAAATGGAGGGCTCAGAAGAAGCAACACAGAAGAAGAAGCATTTACATTTTGGCATTAACCCCCCTCTGTTGACACTTGATTTCTGATTTAAATTAGATTGTAGCCTGCCATTTAAAAATATATATATCTGCCCTAGGACTTATTTAAAAGTGTATGTGCATTTACAGTTTTCTCTTATGCCCTGTACACACAATCGGACCTTTGTCTGACCAAATTCACACCGGAATTCCAACGGAATTCCTTTGGAGTAAAATGGCAAATGTTCTCTATGTAAACTCCGAAGGAAATCATCGGAATTTCCGATGGAATTACTCCGATGGGGCATACACACGGTCGGAATTTCCGATGGAAAAAGTCTGTCTGACTTTTTCCATCAGAAATTCCGATCGTGTGTATGGGGCTTTAGTCCTACGGCAAAATCCCTCTTAGCATTTCTAGCTATGGTCATCTTGAGTAAGGGAAGATGAGTCATATAGCAGAATGTGTTTTGTGGTGTCATTAACCACTTAAGACCCGGACCAATACGCTGGCAAATGACCCAAGGGGTTTTTGCGATTCGGCACTGCGTCGCTTTAACAGACAATTGCGCGGTCGTGCGACGTGGCTCCCAAACAAAATTCGCGTCCTTTTTTTCCCACAAATAGAGCTTTCTTTTGGTGGTATTTGATCGTCTCTGCGATTTTTATTTTTTGCGCTATATACAAAAATAGAGCGACATTTTTGAAAAAAAATCAATATTTTTTACTTTTTGTTATAATAAAAAACCAATAAACTAAATTTTAGTCAAACATTTAGGCCAAAATTTATTTAGCCACATGTCTTTAGTAAAAAAAAAAATCGCATTAAAAAAAAATTAGCTACCTAGCGGGAACAGCGACACTAATACAGCGATCAGAAAAATGATCGCTTAGTGACGCTGGCAATAGGGAGTGAAAGGGTTAACTAGGGCAGTGATCAAGGGGTTAAAACTTTATTGGGGGGGGTGGGGGGGCTACCCTGACACTAATACTGACTGACTGTCACACTGTCTGTCACACTGACACTAAATACAGTAATCATACATGTATGATTACTGCATTCAGTGACACTGTGACAGGGGGAGGGGGGGCGATCGCGGGGGTTAAATGTGTTTGTGTGTGTGTGTAAGTGTGCTGTTTGGTGCAGACTTACTTGGTGTGTGGTGATCTCTCCTCAGCGGCGCTTGAAACAAACGCCGAGGGAGAGATCACGTCGCTTCCTCCTTCCTGTGTTTACACAGGAGGAGGAAGTGACAGGGCGGGCGGGCGCGCGCATTGGCTGGGAGCGATCCGGAGGGGGCGGATGAAAACGGATAGCCGCCCCCACTTGTCGGATCGCTCCTGCAGCCGCGCAGACCGCCGCATGTACGGGGGGGGGGTCCGATCGGACCCCCGATCCCCCCCAAGGCACCAACGTATATATACGTTGATGTGCCTGTCAGTGCCATTCTGCCGACGTAAATGTACATGCGGCGGTCCTTAAGTGGTTAAAAGTATACCTATACTGTGTGTGAGAAATAACTTTTTAATATGACAATTTTGTGTAAATTTTTTTTTGTAAATCGTAATTTTCCTAAGAATTGTCGGAATTTTTTTTTTTTTAAAACTCACCATGCCTCTTATATAATACCTTGGACTGCCTGCTTTCCAAAAGGGGGTCAATTAGGGAATATTTGTATTATCCAGACATGTCAGGACCTCAAGAAATGAAATAGGCCATCAGGTGTGATCAGGTGTGATGCTTTTTCAATGATTGGCAACATAGCTTGTAGACTCTCTAACTTTCACACAGACTAAATAATAGCCACTAATTTGTGTTATTTTTACCAAGGATATGTAGCAGTATACATTTTGGCCCAAATTTATGAACATAAATTACTTATCTGCAAAATATTATATAGAAACTAAAAAAAGCTTGGTTTTTCATAATTGTTGCTTTGTTATATCGCAAAACATAATAAAAACTGTGGTGATTAAATCCCCCCCCCCCCAAAAAAAAAAGGTCTATTTGTTCATAAAAGATAATAAAAATGTTGTTTGGGTACAGTGTTGCATGACTGAGTAATTGTCATTCGAAATGTGAGAGTACTGAAATCTGAAAATTTGTCTGGGCAGGAAGGGAGTGAGAGTGCCCTCTATTGAAGTGGTTAACTAACCCCTCAACTCTTATTTGTCTGCTAATTTATTCTCTGTTTTTTATATATTCAAAGGGTGGGGTCTCCACACAATATTCTATCCATGACTCCCACAGATATTAATCTGGTCCTGAGTGCAGGGATGTTTAGACATGCAAGTTTCATATTGCTGACCAGACGTGTGATCACTGTTGGTTTTTGTGGGTAGCATCAGGTCATATTTAGTATGTTGAAGCCCATGTTTCTACAGACACCACATGGAAAGAAACAAAACTTGATTTTTACCCAATAGGAACATTGAACACTTCTACAGCAATTTTTATAGGGAACAAAAATGTGATGAACAAGGTTTTTAAATATTTCCATGTACTGCTTAGTGATAACACACTTGTAAAATCTACATTTAACAGGAAGCAAAAGTAATTCTACATGTAGCCCAAATACAGATAACTGCCAGCCTCATTCGTCAATGTCTGGCTGCTTATACAAACGTCACTTGTTGCCCACAGCATCAATAAGATTCAGACTTTTCTGATTCTACCTGTGAAAGGTTGGAGGACCAATCTGTAGCTGTGGACAATGCATACAGGTTTTATCTAACACATACTTATCAATGAGATTAAGTATGTGTAACTCATTACAAAAATAATTCTACAAACCGCGAATTACTCAAATTATGCATAATCATTATTAATCCTTCATTTTAAGAGACTGCCCCAAGTTCTGGCACTTGCAATTATCTCTGATGTGGGGGATAACTGAGGGTCATTAACTAAAGAAGTAGTGAATGTTCACTTAGCATACTGTAAAGCAATAACATGAGGGTACATTTACATTGAATACCCAATCATGTGCAAGAAAAAAATATATATTTTTTTTGCAAGCACGATTGGACGATTGAACCAAATTCAGATTACTCACCAAGTGTAATGCTAACTGAAATGTCTCTACTTCTTTAGTAAACCATCTACATTAACTTTCCCTGTTTTTTTTTTTAAAATCAATGTAAAAGAAAATATATATTTGAAATTAAAAAAGGTATTCTGCAATTCAGGTTGTAAACCTGATGGGCCTGCACGCATACAGTGAATGAGTAGTAGTTTAGAGCTTTAGGCTCCATGCACACAGAAGCTATAAAAAAACACCAGTAGCTTTGCAGGGAGCCTTTGAACGTTTTTTAGCGTTTTTGCAATAGCGTTTATTAGCGTTTTTCAGTGTAACGTTTTTTAGCTTTTTTTTTCCATTTTAATTTTTTTTTTCAATGGATAAAAAAATGCTAAAAAGCGATGGTGCCGTCGTTTTTGAGAGTTTTTTTAGCGGTTTTCTGTGTTTTGTGTTTTTTCCCCACAAAAAAAAACAGCACTTTAAATGCATATTTCGGGCGTTCAGAAAAAAGCCAATAAAATCCAAATGTGTCCATGGGCAAATAGGCTAACACAGAGTTCAGTTTACTGTTTTTTAACCACTTGCTTACTGGGCACATAAACCCCCTTCGTGCCCAGGCGAAATTTCAGCTTGCGGCACTGCGTCGCTTTAACTGACAATTGCGCGGTCGTGCGACGTGGCACCCAAACAAAATTGGCGTCCTTTTTTTCCCCACAAATAGAGCTTTCTTTTGGTGGTATTTGATCGCCCGTGCGGTTTTTATTTTTTGCGTTATAAACAAAAAAAGAGCGACAATTTAAAAATATATATATATTTTTAACTTGTTGCTATAATAAATATCCCAATTTTTTAAAACATTTTTTTTTTTTCTCAGTTAAGGCCGATAAGTATTCTTCTACATATTTTTGTAAAAAAAAAAAAAAAAATCACAATAAGTGACTGCTTTGCGCAAAAGTTATAGCATCTACAAAATAGGGGACAGAATTATGAGTTTTTTTTTATATTTTTTTTTTACTAGTAATGGCGGCGATCTGCGATTTTTATTTTGACTGCGATATTGCGGCGGACACATCGGACACTTTTGACACAATTTTGGCGCCATTCACATTTATACAGCGACCAGTGTTATAAATATGCACCAATTACTGTATAAATGTGACTGGCATTGAAGGGGTTAACACTAGGGGGCGAGGAAGGGGTTAAATGTATTGCCTGGGTGTGTTCTAACTGTGTGGGGGGAGGGGGGTGACTGGGGGAGGTGATCGATGCTGTCTCCCTATGTACAAGGGAAACAGCATCTGTCACCTCTCCCTGACAGGACGTGGAGCTCTGTATTTACACACAGAGCTCCACGTCCCTGCTCTCTCACCAACGATCGCGTGTACCTGACGGACATCGCGGCCGCCGGGTACACGCATCGGATCCTCGGTGATGCGTCGGGACTGTTTTTCCCCGCCGCGCGCCACCCTGTGGCGCGCGCGGGGAATTACAAGCAAATCACGTCCAAAGACGTGACCCCGGCGCCTCAGGTCCGCGCTGCTGACGTATTATGTCAATAGCGCGGACCGGAAGTGGTTAAAAAAAGCCCAAAACGCCAATAAACTGCAGTTTATCAGCTTTAGTGTGCATGGAGCCTTATACACATCTGAGCCAAAAAAGTTATATTGGGTGAAATACCAAACTCAAACTCATAACAAAGTCTTTGCTTCCCTACATGCTGCATGTCTTTGAAATAGACAGTACCTGCAACATCTGGTTGGCATTGATGCCACAACATTAAAATATATATACAGGTGGTCCCCTAGTTACAAACACTAGTTACTAGTTATGGGAAAAGGGTACCTCCACTGATGCTTTATCACCAAGGCTTGTTTCCACAACAAGCAAACATTTTCAAAATCCAATTGTCATTGGGACAGAAAGTGAGGTGACATCTTCTGAACAGGGGAACAGACAGCAAAAAAAACCTTATAACGGTGATAACCCTTCCCTATGCTATCCATAAAGCTTAAAAATTGTTTATGGCTGGAGCTACACTTAAAAAATGTACCTGTTCCAACTTACAAAGAGATCCAACTTAAGAATCAACCTACAGACCCTATCTTGCTTGTAACCCGGGTACCGCCTATATATAGTTCACTTGTTCAGTTGTTTTATATGTGCTCTGTGTACACCACCTGTGTGTGGTGCTGTGCAGAAAAACGTAGCTCAACTGACATAGTGTGACTTTAACCGGCCTAGCGGTTATTCCCGAGTCTGGCTGAGGGTGGAATTTCAGTACCATTAGCATTGCAGGATCCAGGCAAAGTTACTTACCTTGTCCCCTGGATCCTGCAATGTCTGCCCGCTGTGTGAGCGAGCTGTCTCCTTGCTTGATTCACACAGTGCCCACGTGCCGCCGAGCTCTGTTCCCTGCAACGTTGCGATGCATGGGGGCAGAGATGGGCGCCGAGTTCAAAAAAGTAAAAAACACACAATACATAAAATATTATCTTACAGATTACAGTGCTGTATAAAATAATTCCACATCCCCCTTGTCCCTAGTGGTTTGTCTAGTGTTCTGCATGCACTTTTTTATAATAAAGACTGTTTTTTCTGACTGGAAACTGGAGATTGTCCATAGCAACCAAAAAGTGTCCCTTTATGTCAAAAGTGGTTTGAGACAGCTAGAAAACAGCGATAGTAAATAAGAACACATGCAGAATTGAGCGATAGTGAATAGTGGGGAAATAAATTTTATTATAATTATTATATATATTTTTTTATAATTATTTATAGTTATTATATTATAATTTATGATTTTGTGTTTCAAACTTTATCATACCCGGGATGTCTACTAGACTCTTGTTTGGACAGATTTAAGTGAGCTATTTCTAAGAATTACAGGCCTACAATATAAAACGCAAAATTTCCATGCAAAATAATTGTACTGCTTTCAGCATCAAAAATCTGACATAATCATACCGCCAGGGAGGTTAAATACTAGGGGCAGAGGTCACCAGGACAAATAGAGAGTGTGAATATACTTAGGTGACACAGACAGAATTAAAAACCAAGGTGTGCAAAGTGGAAAGGGTCAAAAGCAGAAAGTAAAAAAATACAGACTTAAGAATTTTGATAAAAAATGTAGTTTATGTCCGAAAACTCATTACGTGAGTTGAAAGGGTCCCTCTTCATTAGGGCATGGTACTGTTGAATGAAGCATGTATTGGACTTATACCATTGGAGGTATCCTGCTTCATTAGGGCTTGGGGTTGTTGAATGAAGCATGTATTGGACTTATACCATTGGAGGTATCCTGCTTCATTAGGGCTTGGGGTTGTTGAATGAAGCATGTATTGGACTGATAAATTTGGAGGGATCCTGAGGGGTAATCAGTATCATCGCACCAGATACTATCATCAAAGCCAACCTTTGGCCTTCACTCTATAAAGAAATGCTTAGATATATTTATTTCCTCTACACTGCTTAAAACCTGACAAAAACACCTACTGCTTTGAGAGATCCAGGACCCCAAACTTGTCTAACCTCCCACAACTTTATTCAACTATACAGAAATAAGATCCTGCCTTCGCATACACGTCTATCCAAATGGCTCCCACAAGTGGGCACTCTTCTGCACTCTTCTGCACTAGGCACAGCACTAAGCAGAAAGCCAACAACTGACATTTAAAAACACAAGCACATGGTCTGCTGTACACCCAAACCTTGTGTGTGTAAGACTTTTTTAAACTGATCCTGGAAAACAGAACAAAAACAAAAACGCACAACACACAGCTGCAATGCATTGTACTGAGTGGACAAACGAAGAGTACAAATGAACAGGAATAGAGGTTCACCCTATTATAAAACAGAATGAAATAACCGTTTTTCTTTCGTACCTTCTCAAGTCTTATTTCCACCGGGAAAAATTCAGCATGAAGAAACTTTTGCCTGCACAGCAGAGTGGACTTTGTGAGAAATCCTGTGACCTCCAAAAATAATTCTCCACTAGTAACTGTGAGACGACAGAGAAGAACGCACCGTGCCTAATGCCACTGTACTCTGCGAGTAGATGTAACAGAGACAACGCAACACAAACAGTGCTGTGTGCAAGTCTCCTGGGGTTAAAGTGTAAGATTCCCTTCTGAGCAGATGACGATGTTTCCCAAACACGGGATCTGTGTGGAGTTAGGTCATTATTAGAATTCAGGAAGGTGCCACATTAACATTTAAATATGGCTGACACTCAGGTGGATTACTCTAAGTTTGAATAGCAGAACAGGACACATGGGATGGATGTAATGTGATCACTGAAACAATATAGATACTAACAACTTTTCATTCAATTAAGTTTTTACTTGTAAGGCTGCTGGGCAACTTCAAGTGCAGTAGAAGGTAATCAGCATAAAAGTTTAATTTGGCATGAGACGCAGTTGTAAACACGTTTAACCCTTTCCTGCAATAGCCAACTCATTTCAACAAAAATTTTTATATTAACAATGACATAAATATATGTATAATTTACAGCAAATTATATGTGTTTAACAGTGGAGTGTTGTACCATTTTGGTACAAAAGCAGAAATATACATCCCTAAAGAAGACCTTCAGTAAAAAAAATAATAGCCCTATAAAATATTCAAAAAATGTGCCGCAATACTCACCTTTAATCTGGAGCTAACTACTCAGGACCGCACTACAAGATGTTCTTCGTTTTCCGGGCTGAATAAGTGTCAGCATCATTAAATGACCAGGCTGTCTTGGACCAGCACACAGTGCACAAAGCTCATCTTCTCCTATCCTTTGGCCCTTTGTATTGCTTTTTCCTCTCCCACTCCAAGCTCTGCTGTACAGGGGCTACAGGAGTTACATACCAGGCATAATTTAGGTACTTAAACCTTTACCAAAATTATTGGGAAGCCTACCTTTACACGCACATGAACTTTAATCCCAGTCTTAGTCCGTAGGGTTCAATACTGAGTTGGCCCACCCTTTGCAGCTATAACAGCTTCAACTTGTCTGGGAAGGCTGTCCACAAGGTTTAGGAGTGCGTCTATGGGGATGTTTGACCATTCTTTCAGAAGCACATTTGTGAGGTCAGGCACTGATGTTGATGAGAAGGCCTGGCTCATAGTCTCCACTCTAATTCATCCCAAAGATGTTGTATTGGGTTAAGGTCAGGACACAGTGCAGGCCAGTCAAGTTCCTCCACCCCAAACTCACTCATCCATGTCTTTATGGCTCTTGCTTTGTGCACTGGTGCGCAGTCATGTTGGTATAGGAAGGGGCCATCCTTAAACTTTTCCCACAAAGTTGGGAGCATGAAATTGTCCAAAATCTTTTGGTATGCTGACGCTTTAAGAGTTCCCTTCACTGGAACTAAGGGGCCAAACCCAACCGTTGAAAGACAGCCCCACACCATAATCCCCCCCCCACCAAATGATTTGGACCAGTGTACAAAGCAAGGTCCATAAAGACATGGATGAGCGAGTTTGGGGTGGAGGAACTTGAATGGCCTGTACAGACTCCGGACCTCATTCCGATACAACACCTTTGGTAGAGTGGATACTACGAGCCACCCGGTCCGAAGCTCCGTGACCGCACCCGCGAAACCCACGGACCCGATCGCCGCGGGTGTCCCGCAATCAGGTCACAGAAGCTGAAGAACAGGGAGAGGTGAGTGTAAACAAACCTTCCCCGTTCTGTAATCAATCACCTGTTCCCTGATATAGGGAACGACGATCACTGATGTCATGCGTCAAGCTCCGCCCCCTACAGTTAGAAACACACATGAGGTCACACTTAACCCCTACAGTGCTCCCTAGTGGTTAACCTCACCACTGCCTTTGTCATTTTCACACTATTCAGTGCATTTTTATAGCACTTTTCGCTGTGAAAATGACAATGGTCCCAAAAATGTGTCAAAAGTGTCCTATGTGTCCACCATAATGTCGCAGTCACGAAAAAAATTGTTGATCGCCGCCATTAGTAGTAAGAAAAAAATATTAATAAAAATGACATAAAACTATCCCCTATTTTGTAAACGCTATACATTTTGCACAAACCAATCAATAAACACTTATTGCGATTTTTTTTACCAAAAATAGGTAGAAGAATACGTATCGGCCTAAACTGAGGCAAACAAATGTTTTTTTTATATCTTTTTTGGGGATATTTATTATAGCAAAAAGTAAAAAATATTGATTCTTTTTACAAAATTGTCACTCTATTTTTGTTAATAGCGCAAAAAATAAAAACTGCAGAGGTGATCAAATACCACCAAAAGAAAGCTCTATTCGTGAGAAAAAATGGACGCCAATTTTGTTTGGGAGCCACTTCGCATGACCGCACAATTGTCAGTTAAAGCAACGCAGTGCCGAATCGCAAAAAGGGGCAAGGTCCTTAAACGGCATATTGGTCCTGGTCTTAACTGGTTAAAGTTTTACTGCAGAACAGTTAAGGAGGTGAGTATTAGGGGTCCCAGATACAATAGCAGATCACATACAGACTCTCCAGCTCAAGATCAATGTCCACTTTTACAGTATCAGAACCTTTAAGCCGACCCGGCAACACTGTAAGCATTTACCCAAATTTCAGTGCGTCCTCCAAGTAAGTCACCAGGCCCTTTTGAGAGACCAGAATTGGACTTTGGGTCTCTAAACCTACCCCATTATTGTAAATATACCTATGAATTGTGCTACTCATTCACAAAAACACAAATTTGTCATACTAAGTACACTGACAAATGCACTTTTTGGAAGCGATCTATTTGTTTTATAAACAGCAGTACACAGCTCACAAATGATTATGGATAAATGTAAGATCTAAAAGCATTTGTTAGTAATATATTCTATTTGGTAGAAGAAAACCAGCTTTAAGTGAGAAAGGCAACAAGGCTGTCCTTCTTCACTATGTTTCATTATCATTATCAGTAGATCATATAAACATTTATTAGCCTGCCAGCAAGGCACTAGCTAGATCCTTGTAGCTGGCCAAGAAAATAAATTACAAATAAAAGGTGACAAAAGTAGTTACATGAGCCACTGAAATCTAGTTAGAGTTTTCCATTTCACTGGTAATCTTGAATATAGGGCTTGATTACAAACACATCTATCAGTACACGGCAAGGCAGAGTTTGTACACTATGAATGAAATTCTTTATTAGGGTATGATGAGGACATGTAAATAAAGAATGCTGTTACAATATTCACTAATGAGGCCGCATCTGAAAAACTGCAGTAAACCGTATCGGAATGTGTCATCTTTTGGTTAGACAGACGAGCAATAACATAAAATAAAAAAGCACATTCATAATTCACACATTTAAAAATGAGATAGCAAACTGCTTACGGCAAAACCATTTTTATTTAATGAATTATATTCAATTAAAGCAGAACTGTATCTGAGCACCTCAATACAAACTAACCCATTCATTTATGTCTACATGCTTTATTTTGCGGAGAAATCACCCCCTAGCATTCCTGACCGTGGCTATCTTGAGTAAGCGCAGATGATTCATGTAGCATTTACTTCCTGGAATCTATGTGCCCTTAGCTTAGACATGCAAGCAGGTGGGTGTACTTAGCTAAGAAAGCCCCTCCCCCTTCTCCAGATAAAGAAAAAAAATGCTCATGAAGACTCCTGGGATAGACATAAACCAGGAAGTATCTAAAGAAATGTTAAAAAAAGTAAAAAATGAGTAAATACAATAAAATATTTCCTATCTATTTATAAATGTGAGTAGCATTGAGGATTCAAAATTCATGTTGATTGAGATAGTCTAGCTCCGCTTTAACAAAAATTTGTTTTCACATCAACTGCATTTTGTGTAGACAAACAACGAGAAAGGCAACTGTGACCAGGAGGGGGTCGTTTACTATGGATCATTCTAATAGTTGTGTTGGTGTAAAATATCTCTCACTACACTGGCGCAAAACAAAAGCTTAGCAGTGCATTTCGCTAAAATGAACATGTCCTACAAAGATAAAAAACATGCATTTTTCCCGGTGGGATAATAAATGCTGCAAGGTGGAAATTCTAACATTTAAGGTCAGTGATGCCATAAAGCCAGAGTAAATATTATCAGATGTCCTTGTGATTCAACCTGAGTGAAATCAATACTGTAGTTCTCACTGTATCTCAGACTAATGAATCATAAAATATTTTCATTCCTGCGTCAATAGAATGATAGAATGGCCAGCCACCAAGTCTTATTTATTATACATGGAACCCACAGACAGTTTAATTGAACATTTCAAGACAAGTGCAGAAAAGAAACAACTTGGTTTTAGAATGAGGCACTTTGGATTGTTAATTGTAGCTCAACAAATTGATAAATGTCTAGAAATTAACATTATTATTATATAAACATAATTTAGCAAAACTATTAAAAAAAATAATTAATAATACAAAAATAGCTGCTGACATATAAAATGCTGGCACCTAAATGTACCTACCTACACCATCCTTTTACAAACCTTCTGTTGTCCTTCATTTACAGGAACATCATGTGTTTTATTTAAATTGATGAGTAGTATAATGGCTCATTCACGCTGAGTGCAGTGACCTACATTTTCCCGCACTGGTTAAATGCAGGTCGCCACCAGGGCACATAGAAAACAATTGGTTTCTATGTGCCCTGTTCACACCACAATGCTGGTGTGATGTGTGGTGCATTTCACCACACAGCAGAGCAATGTATTATGCTGCTTTTCAGAGACATAAATTTAGTGTCACTATGTAACACTTCAAATAAAGTTGGACAAAAAAAAAACAAGCACTGTGATGCGCGTAAATCCGCTCCCTGAAAGAGCCAAGACTGACACTAAACTGCTTTAAAAAACATTGCGCTTTAGTATTTGTTACCCGTTTATTATATTTAAGATTTTATATCTCAAAGATAGGATGTTATGTGGGTTAAATGAGAGTTCTTTTGACCAAGAGTGAAAGCGTTAACACAATAACATTTATTGGAGTGTAGTTGATAATATCTAATACACAAACATCTATCTATATAGTTTACAGCAAGGATGAAACTATTCGGATAAAATAAAATAATTATTTGAAGGAATACAGAGTATATTCTTTAACCACTTAAGGACCGCCTACTGCACATATACGTCGGCAGAATGGCACGGCTGGGCACATGAACGTATATATACGTTGATTTTAGTACCCAGCCGTGGGTCACGGGCGTGCGCCCGCGGCGCGCTCCCGTGACCCGGTCCGAAGCTCCAGGAACGGGACCGCGGGACTCGCGGACCCGATCGCCGCTGCAGTGCGGCGATCCATCCCTGGAGCTGAAGAACGGGGAGAGCCGTGTGGAAACACGGCTTCCCCGTGCTTCACTGTGGCCGCAGCATCGATCGCGTCATCCCTGTTATAGGGGGACGCGATCGATGACGTCACACCTACAGCCACATCCCCCTACAGTTGTAAACACACACACAGGGTACACTCAAATTCACAGCGCCCCCTGTGGTTAACTCCCAAACTGCAACTGTCATTTCCACAGTAAACAATGCAATTTAAATGCATTTTTTGCTGTGAAAATGACAATTGTCCCAAAAATGTGTCAAAATTGTCCAAAGTGTCCGCCATAATGTCGCAGTCATGAAAAAAATCGCTGATCGCCGCTATTAGTAGTAAAAACATTTTTTTTTATAAAAATGCAACATTTTGCGAAAACCAACCGATAAACGCTTATTGCGATTTTTTTTACCAAAAATATGTAGAAAAATACGTATCGGCCTAAACTGAGGAAAAAAAATGTTTTTTTATATATTTTTGGGGAGTATTTATTATAGCAAAAAGTAAAAAATATTGAATTTTTTTTTAAATTGTCGCTCTATTTTTGTTTATAGCGCAAAAAATAAAAACCGCAGAGGTGATCAAATACCACCAAAAGAAAGCTCTATTTGTGGGGAAAAAAGGACACCAATTTTGTTTGAGAGCCACGTCGCACGACCGCGCAATTGTCAGTTAAAACGACGCAGTGCCGAATCGCAAAAAGGGGCAAGGTCCTTTACCTGCATTTTGGTCCGGGTCTTAAGTGGTTAAAACATTAATCTACAAACATATTCAGTTACAAGTAAAAAAGCAGACCTTTCCCATATTTACCCTTTGGTTCCATTCTGATGGCTTTTCCATAAAGTGAATTTCCCTCCCATCTAGTCCGTTTATATCATTACAAGCTGATTGGTTGGCATAGCGTGGCTCTTGATTGGAGGGCTTACTTATTACTGGTTCAGGACTGGCTACATCTCCAATCCCTATACTTTGCATAAGTCAGCCCCCTTTAATGCAAATCCTTGTAACTATTTTGAGCAGGAGATATACTTGAATTTTCCCGGGAAGTTAAAGGAGTAGTAAAGGAAAACATTATTTTTGCTGAAATGACTGTTTACAGGGTATAGAGACATAATAGTTAACTTATTCCTTTTTAAAATGATTAAAATAGATAAAAATCAATCATATAATGTGCCTGCAGTTTAGTTTTGTTTTTAGACTGGTTTCAGTTTGTTCTGTGTGTACAGAGACACACAGAACAAAAACAAACAAACACAGGGCAGTGTTTGTTTTTAAAATTAATCTGATTGGTTCTGAGGAGTTTTAGACACATAGGCCCAGATTCAGAAAGGCTTTATGCCAGTGTATCAAAAGATACGCCGTCGTAAGTACAAATGTGCGCCGACGCATCTTTGCGCCAATTCACAAAGCAATATACGCCGAAAAACATGTCTTCAGCCGTCCGACGTAACTTGCCTACGCCGGCATATCGTGGGCGCATAGTTACGCTGGACGCATTCGGCGTTTCCATTATAAATATCCAAATGAGTAAGATACGCCGATTCACGAACGTAAATGCGCCCGGCCGCTTCATATACGCGATTTGCGTAAGGCTTACGTCCAGCGTAAAGTTACCCCTGCTATATGAGGCGCAGCTAATGCAAAGGTATGGGCCAGGGAGAACGACGCCGTAGAATTTTACGTCTTTTACGCCGTTTACGTAGTACGTGAATAGGGCTGGGTGTAGGTTACGTTCACACGTGGTAGGCATTGCGCCAACGTCTCTTTAGGGAGTATATGCAACGTGATTCTGAGCATGCGCACGCATGCCCAGTTCGATCGGCCATTCATTAGCATGGGGTCACGCTTAATTTAAATAAATGCCGCCCACCTACTTCCTACTTTGAATTAGGTGGGCTTACGCCACTGTAAGCCCACCGCAACTTACGGAGCAAATGCTTTGTGAATACTGCACTTGCCTCTCTAAGTTGCGGCGGCGTAGCGTAAAGAAGATACGCTACGCCCACACAAAGATACTCCTCTCTACGTGAATCCAGGCCCTAGTAATCACATCTTCTTGATCATGGACCACAATGAAAAGCTACCATGAGTTTTTTCATAAGGAGCCAGACAAGTAGGAAGTGTGGAGTTCAGCAAGGGATTACAGCAACTTCTAAGACGGACATGGAGGACATGAAAGCAGGACTGCTATAAGGTAAAACAAGCTATTTAGCATTAAAAGTGTTTTCCTTTACTGATCCTTTAAGTATTGATTATGGGTTGGCCTTCCTTCATTGCATATCCCAGCATGGGATCCTTTGAAGTGAGTATGTGTACAACAATGAGGTTTGTATCCCATTGTTTGTATACACAAGCCTATGTACCAAAGTGTCTGCTCTAACAGGCACTTCTGTGGAGCCATGTTGCACGCCTTCCATAGATGCAAGCTAAATTAAATATATTCATAACTACAACATATTACAGCTATTAATTGAGATTTCATATAAACTCATAAGGCAACATATACGAGATAGTTAGAACATATCTTTAACAAACTTTATATTTCCCAAATCAAGTCCTCCTGCATTTGAATGTACTTGCGTTTATATGCATTTGAAAACGTTCTAATCTGCCCTTGGATGCACAGATTTTACTTTTGCTAAATACAGCTAAACAAAATGCTCAAAACTGTAACTACGTGCTCATTGTGAGTTATTCCGTTTAAACCCATTACATACAATGTAATTTAATGTCTTATAAACACATCTAAATGCATATAATCACACATCTATGTGAATAAAGCCTTATAGGCTAATCCAAAATAGTTCTGACAGCTTTGGCACTTCCTGATAGGTGCCTACACTTTATAATGCAGCTGTTTTTTCTTGATTTAGACATAGGAGAATGCATACTAGAGACCCAGTTTTGTGGTTGATTTACTATAGGAGTTGTAAAGTTCACATACTGAATAAGAAGAAGCGGTATTCACTATGATGTGCAAAGAAACAAAATATTTTTGGTAGAGGTTCTGTGTTTTATATACCCACATCCTAAAATGTACATACATCACATCATCAGATTTGTAGCCATTGACTTTTTTGGGGAATATAGAAAAGTACATCACAAGCAATTATATAAACACACATGTATTGTGCATAAAATTAAAAATCACATATAGCACCATGTCCATTGCAAGGTTCACACATTATTGCATCCAAAATCCATATGTGGGCTCAACGCATTTCAAAAGGTCTTCCTTCGGAGCACATGTGAATGAATATCACTATCATGGAACCCGATCTCTTTAAAATCAAGAATGTGCAAAGTTTGCTGGAACCGAATAAGTGTGAGACATCTTTTCCAAACGGGGACCACCAAGGAGCAATTATGGGCTGAAAACATCAGTTCCCTGTCAGGGGACACTTTCATCAACCACATAGTATCATATTATTCCCTATTCCAATATAGGTCAGCATTCCTATCTTAGTCAATCAGGTAAAGATTTAAGGCTGCCCTTGGAAAATCTTCACAGAATTCCAGGCACTCATGATGTACAGCAAATTATCCAACATGTCCATATCACAAAGCAAATTTATCCATGTGCATGGGAAATCATAATACTACGTTTTTCTTGTACACGAATGGGTGATGCAACTGTATGCTGCTGGGGATCTGTCATTTAGCAACTTTACTGCTAGCACAGTGACAGCACTAATGGTAGTGCAGCATTAGTCCTACCAATGTGCTAGCACTATCACTGTTAATTGACAGATCCCTGGCTAGTTTGTTGATAAACAGCCATTTAGGGATCTGTCATTTTGCGGTTAGGCCCCTTTCACATGAGCGGACCGTTCGTCCGCTTATTACAAGTCCGTTTACGGACTTGTAATGGGCCCCTATGGGATCGCGTCCGTTAGCGGATGATGCATCTGCTAACGTCCGCCTAAGATCCGCGTCCGTCTGGATCCGTTTTTCGGACAGAAGAAAACCCTATTTTTCTTCCGTCTGAAGGATCGGATTGGATGAAGACGGACAGACGTTCTGTTTTCATCCGATTCCCCATAGGGGATAGCGGAGGAGAGACAGGGCGGTCCCGGCACAGTGTGCGGTGACCGCCCTGTCCGCCGACAGCTCAGCGGGACCCCCGAAAAATAGACCGCTCCGCGTGAAAGAGGCCTTATAGAACTACTGCTGTTAAATAACAAGTTTCCTCTGTCAGCTGGGGTTTGTGTACAAAATAGCTGGGGATCTGGAGTGACATGATTGTCCAGATATGGTCACGAGGTCATGACCATATGTGGTCAATGATGTCACCCAGGATCCCCAGCCAGTTTCTTCACAAACACCAGCCAGTGATTTTGTGAAGAAAGTGTAGTGGGGCAAAATCACCAGTTGGCAGGTGATTGACAAGGATTTGTATCAATGAATGATGTGAATAATGCTGGGAATATTGAGGGTATGGGTTGTAAAGGTTTGTTTTTTATTTTCTAAATAGGTTCCTTTAAGCTAGTGCATTGTTGGTTCACTAACCTTTTCCTTCTATTTCCCTTCTAAGTGTTTTTTTCTTTGTTTTTTGTGTCTAAATTTCTCACTTCCTGTTCCTCCTCAGTAAGCTGTTCTGGCTGACTAACCCCCAGCCAGATGATGGGGGCAAGCTTACTGAGAGAAACAGGAAGTGAGAAATTCAAACAAAGAAAACATTTTTAGAAGGGAAATCGTAGGAAAATGTAAGTGAACCAACAATGCACTAGCTTAAAGGAACCTATTTAGAAAATAAAAACAAAACTTTAAAACCCCTTTAAGTATTGTGTCTATAGTGTTGGTGTGTTAATTTATTCCCTTCTGCAAATAGGTAATACGGGTACTAATATATTATGACCCATTCTCATGTAGGATTTTTACGAAGGCCGCATGCTTTCTGCCCTGACCTTTTCAGGCGATCTGCTATGGATAAGGGCTGTGTGTGAATGGCTCTAAAAAACACAATGGATTTCCTTTACCGGCCATGGCACATGAGAAGGTCTGGAAAGTGTAGGGTAGTAGAGTAACCACTGAAAGCCCTGAGAGATAAAGAGCCAATATCATCAGTATTGGGAGTTAAGTTTAGGTGAACTGAGCCTTTATAAAGCTTCTCTATTGGCAATAAATATTTAATCATCATCCCAAGTTTGCAAAGTGCGGAGACTTTTTCATAGAGATTTGTGAGTATTACAGCTATCTCTAGTGGCAAGTTCTTTAAGCTTCTTTTTTTACAGGTAGTACTTGGCGTACACAAAAGGAACAGAATCCCTCCAGAGTATATAAGGCTCTATCAATGGAATGAATTAGAAAATAAAAAGTTCTCCATCACGTAGGAGAAAGAAAACTTTCCATTTTTCCTTTTTCTTTCCTTCTACTGCAGGTCATAAAATATGCAAACAGAAGGAAAGAATAGTTCAGTTTCAATAAGAAGAGTATAACAGGAAGACAAGAGATTGCATGGCAGGTCTGAACCCTTCAGATAGAAATAAAAAAGATATTGTGGGATAATGGCACATCTGTCTCTTTGTGTACACCAACTGCAGCTATAGCAGAGGTCACAGCAAAGAGGATAATTCTGAGAATGGTGAATGTTGCGATTAATTGTTCAGCTTTTTATAAAGATGCTACATTCTCTTTTTATTTGGGAGCGTATGAATCTATTTCACAGTAAAAATGTTTTAGTTTTAGTTACATTCCAACTCATAACCCTCAGTAAAAGTACATACTAGGAAATAAAAACTAAAGTGATATTTTTTTATTGCTGTTTGTATCCCTGTGGCAGATCTTACTCTCTCTTGTCTGGTGAAACCACTGTCACTGTAACAGTGAGAATGAGTCTCTTTAACCACTTAAGGACCGCCTACTGCACATTTACGTCGGCAGAATGGCACGGCTGGGCACATCAACGTATATATACGTTGATTTTAGTACCCAGCCGTGGGCCGCGGGTGCGCGCGCCCGCGACCCGGTCCGAAGCTCCGGGACCGGGACCGCGGGATTCGCTGACCCGATCGCCGCTGCAGTGCGGCGATCCGTCCCTGGAGCGGAAGAACGGGGAGAGCCGTGTGTACACACGGCTTCCCCGTGCTTCTCTGTGGCTGTAGCATCGATCGCGTCATCCCTGTAATAGGGGGACGCGATCGATGACGTCACACCTACAGCCAAACCCCCCTACAGTAGTAAACAAAACACATAGGCACACATCCCCTACAGCGCCACCTGTGGTTAACTCCCAAACTGCAACTGTCATTTCCACAGTAAACAATGCAAATTTAAATGCATTTTTTGCTGTGAAAATGACAATTGTCCCAAAAATGTGTCAAAATTGTCCGAAGTGTCCGCCATATTGTCGCAGTCACGAAAAAAATCGCTGATCGCCGCTATTAGTAGTAAAAAAAAAATTATTAATAAAAATGCAATAAAACTATTCCTTATTTTGTAAACGCTATAAATTTTGCGAAAACCAACCGATAAACGCTTATTGTGATTTTTTTTACCAAAAATATGTAGAAGAATACGTATCGGCCTAAACTGAGGAAAAAAAATGTTTTTTTTTATATATTTTTGGGGGATTTTTATTATAGCAAAAAGTAAAAAATATTGCATTTTTTTTTAAAATTGTCGCTCTATTTTTGTTTATAGCGCAAAAAATAAAAACCGCAGAGGTGATCAAATAACACCAAAAGAAAGCTCTATTTGTGGGGAAAAAAGGACGCCAATTTTGTTTGGGAGCCACGTCGCACGACCGCGCAATTGTCAGTTAAAGTGACGCAGTGCCGAATCGCAAAAAGGGGCAAGGTCCTTTACCTGCATTTTGGTCCGGGTCTTAAGTGGTTAAAGAGTCCTAATAGCAGAATAAACTATTTAGATGGACATATACTTTAAACCCTGAAATATACACAGGCAGTAAAGCCAACCATCTAAGGACTTCAGTTCTCCATCCCAGACCCATATTCGTTGGTTGCTAATTTGATTCACTAAAGGTAAATAGACTGTGCACTTTGCAGCTTAGTAAATTAGGGGAAGTTCTGCTGACTTCCATCATCTAATCATGTGCAAGCAAAAAAAAAAAATTTTTTCTTGCTTATGATTGGTTATTCTTTGCAAAGTGATGCTTCATCTCATTTACTAAGCTCTGGATGCCCTTGCAGTGTCACTGCAATAACAGCTGCAAGTCTTTTTGGGAGGTCTCTACCAGCTTTGAACATCTACAGAGTATTTTTTTTGCAAAATATCTCAAGCTCTGTTAGATTGGATGGAGGGTGTCTGTGAACAGCAATTTTTATGTCTTGCCACAGATTCTCAATTGGATTTAGGTCTGGATATTGACTGGGCCATTCTAAAGCCCCATACACACTATTAGTTTTCCTGCGGGTTTTTCTCTTCAGGTTTACCAAAACCATATAGTGCAAGGGCCTGCCTGATTGCATACGAATTGAAACTCTTAGGCCGCGTACACACGATTGGTCCAGCCCGATGAGACTGGTCCGACGGACCATTTTCATCGGTTCACTGTTGAAGTGGCCTGATGGTCTGATGTGCGAACACACCATCAGTCCAAAATCCAATCGGGTCAGAACGCGGTGACGTAGAACACAACGACGTGCTGAAAAAATGAAGTTGAGTGCTTCCAAGCATGCGTCGACTCGATTATGAGCATGCGCGGGTTTTTGGTCCGATGGTCAGGCGTCCATCGGTCCGATTTTAAAGCAAGTTTTAAAACTTTGGTCCGACGGACGACGGTCCGATGGGCCATACACACGCTCAGTTTGGACCGATGAAACTGGCCTTAAGGCCAGTTTCATCGGACAAAACCGATCGTTTGTACGCAGCCTCAAGATTTGACTTCATATTAGATGGTTTTGGCAAACCTGAAGAGAAAAACCTGCAGGAAAACTGATAGTGTGTATGGGGCTTTACACATTATTATGCTTTAAACTAAACCATTCTATTGTAGCTCTGGCTATTTATTTAGGGTTGTTGTCCTGCTTGAAGTTGAACCTCTGCCCCAGTCTCAGATTGCCCTGTATTTGACTCCCGCCATCAACTCTGACCAGCTTCCCTGTCCTGACTCCCTGCTGAACAAAAGCATCCCCACAAAATGATCCGACCACCACCATGTTTCACAGTGGGGATGGTGTATTCAGGGTGATGTGCAGTGTTAGTTTTTTGCCACACATTTTGTTTCTAGGCCAAAAGGTTACATTTTGGTCCCATCAGACCAGAGCACCTTCTTCCATATGTTTGCTGTGTCCTCCACATGGCTTCTCGCAAAACTGTAAACAGGACTTCTTAGGGTTTAATAGATAGCAATAAAGTGTATCTTAATATTTTTTTTTCAATTGTGGATAAAGTGGTGATGGAATTAGAACGCCTATCATGTTTCATTGATCAAATGTAAAACGAGTAATCACTGTGCTATCCAGTGAAAAAACTAATAATCACCTCTGGTTCTTCCTCTGTGCTTGTGCCCCCCCAAAAAATATTCTAGTGATCCTGGAAGGAGCATTTCATCTACAGTATGCTAATACTCCCCGAGCTGGTGTTCAATGGATTGTATTCTCAAGACTTGCCCCCCATTTGATTAGCAGATGCTTTTTCTTTAGAAACGTTTTACAATAATTTGAATATTAATAATTATGGAATTAATTGCATAAGACCACTATGAACATTTTAGATGTAACAAATTTTACCCAAGAGAATGTTATTTGCACTAACACCCTCTTAAAATAATCTGACAAGATTGGGGTCTGTTCCTAGTACAAGTTGTCACCATTCTAGCTGAAATAGTAATTGTCCTTTGGGAATAGTTCACTAGTATAAGGAGAAATGGTCATTGTATCACTATTATGATCAAGCAAAAATGTTAATAGCTATATATTTGTGAAGGGTTATAACAGGGAGTTTCTAAAGCAGTGAATTTACAATGTAGCCTTCAAGAGGAAGATAAAGATAAATATAAGGATAAGAATGTAATTGATAAAGGAAAGTCTCATTGGGCTATATGTACCCAATATAATGTATACATTATTGGGTAAATAAGGCATTGAAAAATATTTTATTGAAATACTGGTCAATCCTCTTAAAGGAAATGTTAGGCCACTTACTACAACAAAAAACACAAGTAGTATATATAAAGGTTACTGTAGCAGTTAATGTTGAAAATACATTTGGTTACAATCAGTTTCAATTTTTGGATTGCAAGAGCTATTTTAGATGTGGTAGGTGTGCGCTATGTGTGAATAACATGAACATGCCTAGAAAAATTATAGTTATAGAGTTATAAAATAGAAATATTAGACGGAGTTTAAAATAGGCATAATTTATCATTACTTTATAGAGAACACCTGTGTCATGATCGGTGTCATGACTTGGGTCGCCTGCTGGTGGCACTGTTCCCTCTGGTAACAGGGGTGCAGTTTTGGTGGCCACCAGCAGGTGTCTCCCAAGTTACAGCTGCACTGGTATATAAGCCCGCCCTGCACTTCAGTCCAGTGCTGCAGTATTTTGTCTGTTTAGCCCTGTTCCTGTCTGTCCTGATACCAGTCTGTTTCCTGATCTGTTCCCTTTGACCTTGGCTTGTACTTCTGGACTTCGCTGCCGTCTCCGATCCTTGACCCCGGCTTTGACCCTGGACTTGCTTGTTTCTTATCCCTGCTGGTTATGTTCTGATTTACTGTACATATTTATGTTCACTAGTTTTGGTGGTTTTGACGTTTATTGTATGTGTAGTTGGCGTGCTTGTTTGTGGGTGTCTTGTTTTTTCACGTGTGCCTTGTCCTCAATAAATTCATATTGTTCACTTACCTTCTGCCTATCTCCTTAGTGCAGCCCACTGACCTGTCCTCTAGTATTGGGTGTCTGTGTAGACAGCCCCCCTGACAACCTGTCTCTCCATGGGGACGTTGCACGATGAAACGCATAGGGCGGGGCAAGGACACTGATGTCACCGCACATGTCAGTTTGTGCTTGCGGCCCAGGAGATGAACGACTAAGACAGCTGAGCTTGTTTCCCTAGTTTTGGGTGGAAACTTTCAACATATGAGTGGAATGTTTACTACTTTTAAAAAAAGCCTGTTACAATTTCACACGCTGGGATCCTCCTTCCTTCTTTTTATTTCCCATATTGGATGCTATGACATATAAGAGTGGATATTCAGTGATTGCTGGGAGAGATTTGGCGTGTGTGTTGTTTTATAATTTAAATAAGCCTATTCTGGTGAGTTTGATTTAGTGACATTGAAGAGGAGCTGGGATGTTATATTGAATTTTATTATATTTTTACATTTTTCATAATTTTTTTTTTTAAGAGAGTTCATATAGAATTCATAGCACTTTAGAACACCACAGTACTGACTTATTAGTAGGGTTGTCCCGATGCCTCTTTTTTAGGACCGAGTACAAGTACGGATACTTTTTTTCAAGTAGTCGCCGATACCAAATACCGATACTTTTTTTAAATGTGTCCCCAAATGCAGCCATGTCCCCCACATATGCAGCCATGTCCCCCCACAAATGCAGCCATGTCCCCCACATATTGCAGCCATGTCATATCCCCCCACATATGCAGTCATGTATGTCCCCCCACATATGCAGTCATGTATGTCCCCCCACATATGCAGTCATGTATGTCCCCCCACATATGCAGTCATGTATGTCCCCCACATATGCAGTCATGTATGTCCCCCACATATGCAGCCATGTATGTCCCCCACATGCAGCCATGTATGTCCCCCACATGCAGCCATGTATGTCCCCCATATGCAGCCATGTATGTCCCCCATATGCAGCCATGTATGTCCCCCATATGCAGCCATGTATGTCCCCCATATGCAGCCATGTATGTCCCCCATATTGCAGCGATGTGTCCCTCATACCTTTTAGATATGCTGATGCCACCTCTGCCGCATACCGCCGTATCCCCTGCACAATCGCGTAGCGCATTACAAGCTTTCATTCTAAAAACTTGTTAATGGCCGCGCTCCGTGTATTAAAACTCCCCTTCTCCGGATTGGAGGGATCCGTCCAATCCCACGCAAGGGGGAGTGTCTATACGCGGATTCGTGCATAGACACTCCCCCTTGCTCGGGATTGGAGGGATCCCTCCAATCCGGAGAAGGGGAGTGTCAATACACGGCCATTTACAAGTATTCAGAATGAATGCTTGTAATGTGTGCCATGCGATTGTGCAGGGGGATACGGCGGTATGCGGCGGCGTCAGCATATCTAAAAAGGTATGGAGGGACGCATCGCTGCAATATGGGGGGGAAGTATTCAATTTCAGTATCGGGGGTATTTGCGGGAGTACAAGTACTCCCGCAAATACTCGGCATCGGTCCCGATACCGATACTAGTATCAGTATCGGGACAACCCTACTTATTAGTAGTTCGTTTTTAATTAGTAGATTTAAAGGCAATTTATTTTCATTTTGGATAGAGTAAGAGAGGATTATAACCTGTGCCATTTTTTTTCTCTGTGTTAGATTGGGAAGTTTTTGGCTTCCAAAGTTAGGGAATCCCTCATTGTCACCAGGGTCATCAGAACTAGTGTCCCCACTGTAAGGTTTACCCTCTATCCCTTTGCATGGATCATTTTTTGGATCAAACTTGTGTTGCATACACACAGTCACACGAAATTCCGACTGTCAAGAACACAGTGACGTACAACACTACAACGAGCTGAGAAAAATTAAGTTTAATGATTCCGAGCATGCGTTAAATTAATTCTGAGCATGCATGTTTTTTTGCGCGGCGGAATTGCATACAGACGATCGGAATTTCCAAAAATAACTTTTCCTGTCGGAAAATTTGAGAACCAACTCTCAATGACTTGCTTTTCGGAAATTCCGACAGAAAAAGTCCGATGGAGCCTACACACGGTCGGAATTTCGAACTTTTCTTGTCGGAAATTCCGACCACGTGTACGCGGCATCATGCACACAGGGCTTAAAAAAACATCTGTTCCCTTAGCAGAAAAAAAAAAACCGCTCATATAGGTCATTTATTGTACAGTTTAAGTGAGTTTTTCATTTTTTTCTGCCAGAAAGCTTCAATCAGAATGTTTTTTTGTTAGCATAATCATAGCACATTGATTGGTGGCACACCTCTGAGTTTCCTTTTAAAACCTTAATTACTCTGTACATGTCCATCAACTACTAACAAAATATTGGCTGGTAAGATGAGAATGGAGAGCTAGATGGAGAGGGTGGGTGTGGCCAACATACATATAATAATGAAGCTCTGTGTAGTGTATTAGTTTACTGGGAAAAGGATATCCAGTAACAGAAGCAGAGTCTGGAAGAATTTCTGGATATCATTAGCAGCCTGAATGTTACATCATCTGTAGAGATGGATCTCCATCTGCTAATGGTCTGAAACATCCAATGTTCTATTTCTCAACAAAGGAAGAAAAAAACTAAAAGTGAGATAGTACAAAATTATGCTTCTAAATTAAATCTCCTTCTGAGAAACCATTCTTAATTAAGATAAGGTAGCACATCCACACGGAACCAGTCATGGCAGAAATATGGGAATTGCTATTGCTGTCTTGTTTTTTAAAAGTCAATATCACATCCAACACCGCAAACCTTCCTTCATCTACCTGTAGATAACACACTTGCGGCTTAGGCCGCGTACACACGATCAGAGATGTCCGATGAAACAGGTCTGATGGACCGTTTTCATCGGACATGTCTGAAGGGATCTTTTGGTCTGATGTGTGTACACACCATCAGACCAAAATCCCTGCGGACCAGAACGCGGTGACGTAGAACACACCAACGTGCTGGAAAAAGGAAGATCAATGCTTCCACGCATGCGCCGAATCAATTCGATGCATGCGCGGGATTTCGGTCCGATGGTTTCTAAGCATGTTTAGAAACTTTTGTCCGCTGGAAACCTGTCCGCTAGGCCGTACACACGATCGAACATGTCTGCTGAAACTGGTCTGCGGACCAATTTCAGCGGACATGTTCGATCGTGTGTATGCTGCCTAAATGTATACACCATATGTTAGGTCAATACGCGCTTATAGGGTAGCCTATGTGGATTGACTCTAGGGACACCAACACCTCCATTGCAGCAATACTCACCTGGTTCCCAGCATTTCTGTCAATGCTAAGGGACTGACAATCCTGATCTTCAAATGGCAATAAAGTATTTCACACAGGAAAGAAAAACAAAAAAATAAGTTTAATAAAAATCTGTGTTAATGTAAAAGGAATTAAAAACAACAAGCTTGTCCAAGAATGCCAGGAACTGAATGCCTGGAAGCTGCTGGTTATGTAAAAGGTGTTTTAGTAGACTAAAATGTGTTTTTGTTTTTTAAGAGAAAATTCAGTTTTTTTTGTAATCCTTTTCCCTCATTCACTAATAATTGAGAACCTGTCCTGGAACAAACATGAGGGCAGCAAAGAGAACACCTGCAAGGGTCCACTAAATGCTGAAGCACAGAGAAACCACCAGCCCCTGAGCTCTGCACTGTGTGTGGTCAGTACATGGGGAAGTGCAAGAGACAACATCAGCATAATTGGGGAAGGATGCTATGTGGATAAGTATACCTTGCACCATTCCTCCAAAGTGTCTGCACAGATACAATTCGTATTTATTTAAAAAAAACATATATGAATCTGTCAGTAAAACTAAACTGGGGGCACATTACTCTGGATAATCTGGTATAACCCAGGTGAACCAAATTCCAAAGAGCCCAAGTTTGCATATTTTGACAGTTGTGTATATAGCTTTTTATCTCCATTCTGCATTTCCTATTTACCAATCACTGTAATGGACAGTCTTACTGGCCAGCAGTGATGGAGTTGAAGGAAGTGGCAGAAGATGGTTTGTCAGCTATCAACACTAGCAGGAAATGTCAAAATGTTATTATTAGGGATCTAGGCCATCTAGAATACTTTGGAACACGTCTACAGAGATTCTGCACTGCAATGCTAAGGTCTGTTCACTATCATAATGGTACATTACCCAATTTCTGGAAGAGACCTAACAGATCTAAGAGTTACTAGCAACAATTGTTCAATGATGTACATCCCTGGGAATTACAGATCAGTTAGCCTAACTTCAATAGTATGTAAGCTCTTGGAGGGGATGATAAGGCACCATATACAAGATTTTAGTAATGACAATGGTATCATTAACAGTAATCAGCATGGATTCATGAAGAATTGTTCTTGCCAAACCAATCTATTAACCTTCTATGAGGAGAAGAGCTGCCATCTAAAAAAAAGGAAGTCTCGTAGATGTGGTATATCTGGACTTTGCAAAAGCATTTGATACAGTTCCCCATAAACGTTTAGGCCCCTTTCACACTAGGGCGGGAGGTGCGGTGGCGTTATAGCACCGATAAAAATAGCGGCGCTATACCGTCAGAATTTCCGTGGGATTCGGTCACTAGCGGTGCAGTATTAACCCCCGCTAGCGGACGAAAAAGGGATAATACCGCGGTTTCCCATTGTTTTAAATGGGAAGGAGTGGTATACACACCGCTCCTCTCAACGCTCCAAAGATGCTGCTTGCAGGAGATTTTTTTCTCTCCCGCCAGCGCATCGCCTCAGTGTGAAAGCCCTCGAGCTTTCACTTTGAGAATGCTGCGCAGGAGTTTTTCAGGTGGTATTTAGGCACTATTTTTAGCACTATACCGCCTGAAAAACTCCTCAGTGTGAAAGGGGACTTACTGTACAAAGTAAGGTCTGTTGGCATGGACCATAGGGTGAGTACATGGATTGAAAAGTTGCTACAAGAGCGAGTTCAGAGGGTAGTGATAAATGGGGAGTGCTCGGAATGGTCTGGGGTAAAAAAGTGGGGTCCTCCAGGGTTCTCTCCTGGGACCAATCTTATTTAATTTATTCATAAACGACCCAGGGGATGGGATAAAAAGCTAAATCTCTGTATTTGTGGACAATACTAAGCTAAGCAGGGCAATAACTTCTCCAAAGGATGTGGAAACCTTGCAAGAAGATTTGAACAAATGAATGAGATGGGCAACTACATGACAAATGAGGTTTAATGTAGAAAAAATTCAAATAATGCATTTGGGTAGCAAAAATATTAATGTAATCTACTCACTAGGTTGAGAACCTCTGGGGGAATCTAGGATGGAAAAGGACCTGCGGGTTGTAGTAGATAACAGGCTCAGCAATGGCATGCAATACCAACCTGCTGCACGCAAAGCAAACAGAATATTGGCATGCATTAAAAAGGGGATTAACTCCAGAGATTTCCCACTCTACATGACTCTGGTCCAGCCGCAACTGAAGTATGCTGTCCAGTTCTGGGCACTCAGTCCTCAGGAAGGATGTGCTGGAACTGGAGATAGTCCAGAGAAGGGCAACAAAACAAATAAAGGTACTGGAGGACCTTAGATATGAGGAAAGGTTATGAGCACTGAACTTGTTCTAACTGGAGAGGAGAAGCTTGAGAGGGGATATGATTTCAATGTACAAATACTGTACTGGTGACCCCACAACAGGGATAAAACTTTTCCACAAAAGGGAATTCAATAAGACATGCGGCCATTCATTAAAATTAGAAGAAAAGCAGTTTAACCCTAAACTGCGTAGAGGGTTCTTTACTGTAAGAGCAATTAGGATGTGGAATTCCCTTCCACAGGCGGTGGTTTCAGCAGGGAGCATCAATAATTTAAAAAAACTATTAGATAAGAACCTGAATGACCACAACATACAGGGATATACAATGTAATGCTGATATAAAATCACACACATAGGTTGTACTTGATGGACTTGTGTCTTTTTTCAACCTCATCTACTATATAACTATGTAGTTAAAACCCTAAATGAGCTCAGACCCTGTCACATAAATGTGTGAAATGGTGGAAATGTTGTGTGAAGCGTGTGTGCATCCAGTGCATGTTTGATGCTGTACAGAACTGGTCTCCCCATTACAATTGGGAAATGGCAGCCTCTTACATTAGATGGGAAGTTCGGCCATAACAGGTAACGACCTTTGGGACAGGTTCTTCTTTAAGAAATAAAAGGATCTAAATCTTCAAACTACAACCTGTGCAACTTTCCATTATGTGTGATTAAAGAGTCAGAATTATTATAAATGCATTAAAACAAGTATATACATGGACCAGAGATATACTGCTGTGTATAAGCAAAGCAGACAAATGGACCCATTAAGATAAAATATGCTGCATTTTCATAAATTTCTAGTAGCTAATTGTAGCTAAATGGTCACTAAATTCTGCGGCTCTGTAAAAGGCTTTGAAATGGTAGGAATTAAAAATAACAGAACATTTCATATTCCTTTAAACAGATCTGCACCATGGTTACCTATAATGGTCTTGACTCAATTACCTAAGCTATGGTTTGTTTAACCTCCCTGGCGTTATGATTCTGTCTGGAATTTTGTACCAAAAGCGTTGCAATTGTTTTGCAAGGAAATGTGGTGTTATGTATTATAGGCCTGCAATTCTTAGTAAGTACTTACTTAAATCTATCTAAACAAGAGTCTAATAGGCATCCCAGGTATGATTTTTTTTTTTTTTTATTAAAAATTATAATATAATAAATAATTATAAAAAATTATAACAAATAATAATATAATTATAGTAAAAATTATTGAATAATGTAATCAAATCAAAATCACTGAAATTTGCTCAGTTGCAGAATTTTTGCTGTCATAATTTTTTTTTTTTATGACGAATTTCCCCACAGATCGCTATCGCTAAATTCTGCAAGTGATTATAATTTATTATCGCTGTTTTTTAGCTGCTCTAAAACAATTTTTGCCATAAAGGGACACTTTTGGTTGCTATGGGCAATCTACAGTTTGCAGGGAGAAAGAAAAGTTTTTATTATATAAAATGACATGCAGGGCACAGGGCAGACCACTAGGGACATGGGGGGTGTGTATTTTTTACATACAGTACTGTAATCTATAAGATTACATTGTACTGTATGTAAAGTGTTTGTTTACATTTTTGAATTTGGTGCCGTTCTCCGTCCCCGTGCGACGTAACGTCGCAGGAAACGGAGCTCGGCGGCACACGGGGACGCTGTGTGAATCGAGCGAGCACCCGCTCGCTCACACAGCGTGGATGCATCGCTGGATCCAGGGAGAAGGTAAGTAAACAGTCTCTGGATTCAGCGAGGCGAGCCCGTGTCTGACACGGGATCAACAATAGTAGCAGCAAATTTTTACCCCGTGTCAGACACGGGAAAAACGCCAAGGAGGTTAAAGTAACCCCGTTGGCAGAATTAAATTAGCAAAAAAAAAGTCTTTGCAAAAGGAGATAGTAAATGGCTTTCCTACTGACCACATCAACAATGGCTGCTTGATAAACAAGATTCCGTTGAAGACTGTGGAAAGACTGAGGCCTCGTACACATGACCGGGTTTCTCAACAAAAAAACAGCAAGAAAACCGATTCTTGCTAAGATTCCTGTTTGTGTGTAGGAGGCATTCAGGTTTCTCGCTCTCTTTTTTCTCATCGAGATTCTTGTCGGCCTGTTTCCCGACAAGAAACTCGAGAGTGTGTATACTTTCCTGTTGCCGTGGAAACCAACTCATGCTCGAAATGACTTTGTAGCATGCGCGGTAGCTTCCACGACATAGGTAGGGTGAAGCAAGATGGCGGCGTTCTTTCCTTTCAAGAGAACCACGGTTCTTTTAAAAATGAAAGTCAGTACACTCCGGCGGGTGATTCTTCTCCACAACCTCCAAGTCACTGCAAGGCACAGTAGTGACTTGGAGTTTGGTAGGGTGAACCACTGAGGGTAGCATTGGACACAAGATATTGATAGTAGTCACTTTCTGCACAGTCTTCAGAGGAGGGATTTTACTCAACAGAGCATGATTTAGTGGTGCAGACAGTGGGAAAGGTATTTGCTATTTTCTTCAGGGAGCCTTTTAAGCCAATCTAAGTCTATTACCAGGGCTGTTTTAAGGATTTATGTTTGTGCATCCACTGTCAGTCTGAAACACTGACAATGATGCAGAAATACATTTTCTTTGATTGTGGCTCACTAATGTATAAGAATGCCTCCAAAACCTGGTTAGGAGACATATAAAGACATACAAGGATGGTTTTACCTCAGATGACTTCACACTATAGAAATGTCATTACAAACTGACAAATGGGGAGGTAGGACATACACTATATTAAAAAAAGAACTAAACAAAAGAGTAAAAAAATAAAAAGTAGCTATATTTCTGCAGAGAACGGAAAGAAGGGGTAGAGAGGTGGGATCGTGCTTGGGAGATTGAAATTACATTTTATAAGCTTTTAATTTACATTACATTTTTTTTTAAATCTACAGTTATCACAAAAATAATACCTTGTAATCTTGCCATTGAAGGTCTTTTTTCAGGTACTGGTTACTATGGAGTGACAACTGTCTCCCAACTGTGCTAAATTTATAAGCCACATGTCCTGTTTTGCCTCTCTTACCCCAGTAAACTGGTTAGCATTAAAGGAGTTGTAAAGCCAGAAGGTTTTTTATCCTAATGCATTCTATGTAGTAGTGCATTCCGTGCAGTAGTCTCTCTCAGCCCCCCTAATACGTACCTGAGCCCCCTCTATCTCCAGCAACGTCCACGAGTGTTTGTTATTTTTATTTTGAAAAAAACAAGACTTTACAATCACTTTAATATAACACGATCTTATACATCATAAATGTCGAAAACTTGCTGAGACTGGGTATGAAGAGGCTGAAAGCCATAGTCTGTCCACACCAGTTACATAAATCTGTTTAGGGGCATCAACAACAAGGACCCAATCTGATTTCACAGGCAGGGTGTTAGTCAGGTACTTTTTATGCAATGCATTACTGTTCGACAACATAATGTGGGGGTTGGCTGTGTGCCTTGGGAGTCTTGACTCCCTAGGACATCAGCTATGTTTGTTTTACAGAAATCTGTCTCTGCATGTACTCTTTTTCATAGATGAGACCAACTCCTGTACTACTTTTCCCAAGAACCTGCCATGGCCAATCACGACAAGTTTCCAGTGACTGTAATCTGTCATTTAAAGAAAGGTCCAAATTTGAAGGCCAGACTGATCGGCCAGGCCAGGTATGGTAGGACTGCTAGGGATTCTGCCCTGAAAGCTATACGCAGAAGAGTGGTCAACCCCTACAATGACAGCTGTTTGTTAACTGTTCATTTTACAGGCAAAAAGGACCACTTTTTGGCTTAATACTGTTGGTTTAAAAGTTATATCTACTACAGGTGGTGGGAAGTTGCATGTGGCTGCATGTTACTGTAAGAAAACATACACTATTCTCCATGAAGGGGTTCAGCACTGTTATGATGGCTTTGGGGTAGCTTAAAAAGCAATCAGTTCTTGAAAAGAGAGGATAAACATTTAACTTTTTTTAACAAAAAGTTTTTTTATTTTTCATTGAAAACAAAAAACACATTAGGCAGTGATTATGTTCACAACATCTTCAAGTATCAATATAAATGGTACATAACAGTCAGTATTCCCTACATGTAGTAAAATAGAAGGAAAGAGGGGGAGAAGGATGAATACAGTATAATACCTTCATCATCATATCTTCCTTGTATACCTGAGGTTTCCATTAGCTTGGTTCAAAGAAGCACACATGTATGTGAAACACCATGAACATCGGGTAGTGAGTGTGCAAGGAGTCACTTCTGGTGGCAAGGCATCCCTTGCCCAATATGGGTCAATGGATATCATGCACTGGGTCTGGGTAGGGGAGGGGAGGGGAGGGGGAGGGATAAACATTTAACTTTAAAGTACAATTATAGACACAACTTTTATTTATTTTTTATTTGAGATCTTTTTTTGCCATCTTTGCCCCATTGGGGTGATTTTTCTTACTTCTCACCCCATAGTCAAAAAAGGAAGTGAGAGGAAATCCTGCCATCACCAGGGTCACTAGAACTAGTGTCTTGATTGGAAGATTTTCCTTCCTATTCTGGTGGCAAGCCAAAATTTGGGATTTTCTTTCACTTTCACTCTCGTCGATAAAGGTAAACCGGACGAATATAGAGGGTGAATCTCCCTGATGGGGGCACAGACAGAAAAACCTGGCAGGTATTATAATTAGGGTTGTCCCGATACCACTTTTTTAGGACCGAGTACAAGTACCGATACTTTTTTTCATGTACTCGCTGATACCGAATACCGATACTTTTTTTAAATGTCATGTGACAGTTTTCAAACCGCAATACAGACTAAGGATATTTTCTTTAGAATTATGAAGAACTCTAACTCAAGACATTATAAAAGAATAAAAATGAGTAACAATGAATAAAAATGTTTTATTTTCTTGTCACGCAGTAGTAAAAAACTCAAAGAATTTTCACAGAACATGTTGATAAATACAAAAAAAGTATTCCATTTAGGTATCGGGAGCATTTGCGTGAGTACAAGTACTACCGCAAATACTCGGTATCGGTCCCGATACCGATACTAGTATCGGTATCTGGACAACCCTAATTATAATCCCTCTGCGCTCCATCCAGAATTGAAAAAAAAAGTTATGCCTTTAGGTATACTTTGTGAAAGAAAGATTTAACACTGTTCTTAAAAAGATCACTTTAGGCATAAAGACTGTTCTCCTGTCATTGTTCAACTGGCTTTAACAAGTCGTTGCTAGAAGATATACCCTCAGGAGAGTATTAATGAGTAGTGTTGTCTGGATCATTGGTCTGGGGCTCCAGGAGCACAGGTCATAAGGCCTCTCTTCTATAAAAACAAAACCTTTGACTAGTCCTCAAGAGGAACACAGTTCTGGTTCTCCTAACAAGTATTTGTCCACAGGGCATATGTCTCATCAGACAGGTATCTTGTCTTCATCATTCTTCAGCAGACCTTTGGTGACCCTTTTACTAAGGAAACAGCTTCTGCTCACTTGTTTCGATTGCATTCATTGTAGGTAAAGAAATAATACAGATGCATGTTCACAGGGCTACTGCTATTGTTAGTTAATAATAGTGACATATTTACCTTAAAACAACACTAAAACAACGTTACATGACTAATTCTAACAGATTTAATACATGTTTGCTATTTTTAGTTGAAGTTTGGTTTTTTGGGAAAAGTGGAATTCTGTAATGATTTATAAATGCTAAAAGAGTCATTGCTAAATTCAGAAACATTCAAAATAAGAACTAGCAAAAAAAATCAAAGTGGAAGCTAGAAGCAGATGCCAAAAAGTGCTTCACTAAACTGGGAAATTCAGACTAGTCACGGTATATGATGAGCAGTATACCTTCAGTAAAACCACATATCAAGCCACCAGCACATCCGAAGATATATACAGCTGAAGTTATATGCAAATTATTATTATTACAAGATTTTTAATTAGGGGGCGACAATTTATGCAGCACACCAAAACACAGAATTTGAAATCCCACTTTGAATTCTGATAAACCAAACTTCTATAATGTGCAAATTCTCAAATACAGTATACAGTGCTTATCAAATAGTCAACATGTTTTACTCCATTTGTCCTTGACCCTTAATCAAATATAACGTTTGTTATGCAGAGAAAGCAATGAGTCCACTGCTACCCACCCCAACCAGATGCATTTACTCCCTTTGCTGTTGCACCCCCTTCCTCCCTTATACTCTGTTGGCAAAGAAGCCATGTGCCAGATTAAACTCGGTGGAGGCCCCTAGGCATTCAAAACCATAGGGACCCCTTGCAGGTTTCTGGTGCGTACTCTCTAATGGGATAACATTGAACTAAGCAGTGTGCACATCGGCCGCTAGATGGGGATGACCATCACTACTGTACACATTACACATATGTAGGTTGCACCAACATTATTTTACAAATTGACAGCTGCAAAAAGATGAGCTTTTAAGAAACAAACTGTAAAGTGAACTTGATGCCTATGGTTTATGTGCTTTAAGTTGTTATTGGGTACATTAAATGAGTACAGGATTTTCTCTTTATTGCCTTTAATGCATTTTTTTTTAAGTATATATACATTTTTTTTCGTTTCTTTGAGTTGATTTTCTAGGTTTTTTAAACAATTTAAGAAAACTTTAATGTAGTTTTCTTTCAAGATCAAATAAATGTTGTTTTGATCCATTGTCGCACGGCCCTTAAACAGTGTGGAGCTCATAGACAAGTGCTTACTCTGTCTTTTTGGTTATCTGGCAATATGTGGGTAAGCTAACGTTTCTCCCCTAGTCCAATTTAGCAATACTGGGTACTTGAGCGGTCAATGACCAGCACTTTCTTGTGAAAGGAAGGGGATTGAGACACACATTTCTCACGCCAGAAAATATAATTCATGGGTATATTTCATCATTCGCAGAGTGGAGGATGGTGAAAGAAAGTGGACATGTGCGGTTAAAGGAGGAACGCAGTGCCTCAGTCCCATGGCGTGACAAACATAGCCATGGAAAACCAGATTAAGCAGAAAAATTCTACATTCCGAAGATGAATATAAAAAAAATTAATTCCCCGGACTGTTAGACTCTAATGAAAAAAGTGCAAGTGAATACATTATGGGCCAGATTCTCGTACAATTGCCGCTGGCGTAGCGTAAGCCATTTACACTACGCCGCCACAATTTAACAGAGCAAGTGCCGTATTCCCAAAGCACTTGCTCCGTAAGTTGCGGCGGCGTAGTGAAAATGGCTCTGCGTATCCCCGCGTAATTCAAAGGGGGCGGCTTGTATTTAAATTAAGCGCGCCCCCGCGTCGATCGAACTGCGCATGCGCCGGCCTCAAAAATAGCCCAGTGCGCATGCTCCAGCTCACGTTGTAAAAAATTAATGAAGCCGACGTGAGCGTCGTTTAGGTAAATCCCTATTCGCGAACGACTTAGTAAAATAACGTAACCGACGGAAAAAGACGACCCTGACCCGACGCCATACTTAACATAGCAACGACGGAACTTCATAAAACCTACCCCTCATATAGCAGGGGTAGGTTTACGCTTACGGAAACAACGTAAACGACGACGGGGCGGCGTAAAAATGTTCGGGAATCGACGGATTAGGCTCATTTGCATAGGCATGTCATTACATCTACGATCCGATGGTGTAATTGTTTTACACCTGTCGGTTCTTCACTGTATCTATGCGTAAGTGATTCTAGGAATCGCACGCATAGATACCCAGGAAAAAAAACAGAGATACGACGGTGTTTCCTACGAAACGCTGGCGTATCTCTTTTGAGAATCTGGCCCTGTATTTTTATAGTCACTCATCAGGCAGGGCTCTATGCTCCTTTTTACATGTTTTTTGGGCTATCATCATCTGCTTTGCTGAAAAAAAAATGTCATTCTTTTTTGATATTGAGCCCAAAGCTTAGATTTAAATTTTTTAGATACAACTAAACAAGAACAAGTGATGGTTCCTACAACTAACTTCCCCACATCCCTCCTGCTCTCGGCAGAAGCTTTTGTATAAAGTTTCAACCAGGAACACATTGGTTATTTTCTTTTGGCGCATGTGTGATGCACACTTGAAAAAGGTTCTATGTTGAAGGGGATGTGAGACATGTGCTTCAAAAACTAGAAAAAAATAGCACAGATTGCAATTTGTCACAGTTTCTGAACCACCAAGAACTGATATGTGCGTTATTAGCTTCAGATCTGTTTTGCATATCCCTTTGATAAGCATTTCTTCAGTCGCTTACCAGAGGAAGACTGAGATGGCAGAAGCTGTCTCCTCCCTCCTGCCTAGCTAAGCAGAGGTCAGGAGGCAGCTGGTAGGCTCCTGATGATGAGTGTTTGGTCTGACACTCTCTGGAGGGCTCTGTGCTACTTTACCACTGCACTTGTCTCTCCCCCTGGGAATTACTTCCTGATGGCAGGGGATCGAAAGGGGTAGAAGCAATGCAGAGAACTACTACAGCTCTTCATATCTCTCCCTATGCAATTACAGCGCTACATGTGTGCGCTGTTACTGTGCAATGTGCACCTAGGTCCCTCGGTGGTCCCTGCAGGTCACCACAGTATGTACATCAGGTCCGCTGTCTGAAAATAACCAGCTACCACTATGCTTTCTCATTAGAAAACGATCAATGATACTCTCTGAATGCCTTGCCATGAGTGCATCTGTATTCAATGCTTGTTTGTAAAACAAGGTTTTCATAAAAATGGTGAAACAAGAAAATACAAAACATGAATTAAAAAACATTAAAAAAATGTTAAAGAATATTGTCACAAATCCGTTATAGTTTCCTTTTAAAATATTAATTGAAGAATAAAGCTTTTTTTTTTACCCTTGGTTAATGAGTTATTTTTAATAGTTTTCACATTCATCCTCATTTTATCAAGGAAATAAAAAAATAAATATAAATATTCTGTATATTAGAGTAGCAGATTTGGATTTAGGACAACTGAAATCTGTTAAGCAATCTTTAATTAACCTTTTTATTGACCTGGAAACGTCCCATAAAATAATATAGTAAATATATGACATTTGAGATGTGATTGATAGGTGCTAATGTACCAGATAATTCTATGTTAATAGCACACATATGCGGTTAAATTCAGCTAGTACTTGTTATTTTGACTTTTAGGAAGCATTAGTCGGACTTTATTTTTGCTCTAGAGTACATTCTTTAGTAATCATGGTTTAATAAGACTGAATGAATAGTGCTTAATTCTAAGTTCACTCTCTAAAGCCCTGCATCAAACAAGGTCAGCCAACTAAATTCTCTTTAGTTAGTAGGGCAGACCATTCATATCAGACAGAAGAGGACATGTCTTTTAAAACTGGAAACTTACGTCAGCAAGCTTGTATCAGAGATGATGAAGTGAAAAGGCTTATATTGGTCATATAGAAACCCGTGATTACATATCAGAGATATAATGGTTGATTTACTAAAGGCAAAGTGAATGTGACATTTCACTTTGCATAAAGAACGAGCAAGCATGTGCAAAAAAAAAAACCTATTTATCTGCGTATAACACACACAGGCGTATATAACACGCACCCTAACTTTAAGGCCACGTACACACGATCGAATTTGTCCCCTGAAAACGGTCCGATGGACCGTTTCAGCAGACATCTCCGATCGTGTGTACGGCCGAGCAGACAGATTTGTCCACCCGACAGATTTCAAAGCATGCTTTGAAATCTATCGGGTGGGAATCTGTCCGCCCGACATGTCTGCTGGTTAGTACACTTACCAGCAGACATGTCGTCCCGCACCTTGCCGCACCGCCGCCGAATGGATTCGGCGCATGCGCGGAAGTGTTTTACTTCCTGGTGCGGTGACGTGGCGGCGTCAACGTCACCGCCACATCACCGACACGTCAGCGCGCTCTCTGCTGGCGGGGATTTTGGTTTGCTCGTGTGTACACGCGAGCAAACCAAAATCCCAGCAGACAGATTTGTTCAAATCTGTCGGACGGACAGATTTGAACAAATCTGTCTGCTCGTGTGTACGAGGCCTTAGAGGGAAGTTTCAGGAAAAAACTTTCCACAGCCCCCTGTGTATAACATGCAGGCACAGTTTACCCTCTAATTTCACGGTAAACAAGTGAGTGTTATACACCAATAAATACAGTACATTTTTTTGCTTGCACATAATTGGATGATGAAGAGCTTCAACTTCAACCAAAAAAAACCCAGCAAAGCAAAATGAGTTCCTTATCCCCCGAGAGGCAATCGGATTTTTCCTGGATCAACTTTACCTATAACTGTTAGTACCCAGTTATATTATGTACATTTAGGAAATAATCCTTATAAGGCCTTTTTTTAAAGCAATCTACCGAGTTTGCCTGAACCACCTATGGAGGGAGTCTATCCCCATTTTCTTTTAAAAATAAGCAAATTTTGTCCTCAGTTTAGGCCGGTATGTATTCTAAAGCCTCATAAACAAGATCGGACTTCAAACAAACTTTTCCGTGGATTTTTGTTTAAAGGGAGTTGGCCGGGCACACCCATAGCATTCAAACGGCAGGACTTTTCTGAAAACGTTCCCAAAACTTTCCCAACATCACATGGTTTTTCTGCTCTTTTGTGCTCTTTACCACCACCCTTTGGTCAACTTCTGCCATTGTTGGTTAATTTTAACATTGGTTCTGAGCATGCGTATTTCTACTTCGGACAAAAGTCTGATGGATTTCTGTACACATGGTCGGACTTTGCACCATTAGACTTTTGTTGCCGAAATGTTTGTCCGTTTGCAGAGTGAGCTTTTGTCCGATGAAAACCCAAAAAGTTTGTCCGAGGAGTGTACACACGGTCAGATTTTTTGGAAAACATGCTCATTTTGAAGTTTGTTGGCAAAAAGTCTAAAAGTGTGTATGAGGCTTTATACATATTTTTGGTAATAAAAATCGCAATAAGTGTATATTGATTTGTTTGCGCGAAAGTTGTAGCGTCTACAAAATAGCTGATAGATTTATGTAATTTATTTATTTTTTACTAGTAATGGCGGCAATCTGCGATTTTTATGGTGGACACATTGGACACTTTTGACACATTTTTGGAACCATTGGCATTTATACTGCGATTAGTGCTATAAAAACGCACTGTTTACTGTGTAAATGTCACTGGCAGAGAAGGGGTTAACACTAGGGGGCGATCAAGGGGTTAACCATGTTCCCTAGTGTGTGTTCTAACTGTGGGAGAGGGGACTCACTTTAGGAAATGACAGATTGTGTTTCCCAGCTTGTAGGAACTCACAATCTGCATCTCCTCTCCTCACAGAACAGGGATATGTGTGTTTGCACACACATGTCCCTGTGCTGCCTTTAGTGTCTGTCATCGCTCGTGGCTGGCGGTCATCGCGACCTCGCGACCGGTTACAAGCATTGGTATCTCCGCACTGCAGCGGGTGCACGCCCGCTATCCCGCTTAAAGAGAGCGACGTACAGCTACGCTGGTTTGCGTGATCATGCCGACCTGTCGCATTATAATAATGGCAGCAGGTCGGCAAGTGGTTAAGGACACCCAGCCATGCACAGCAGAGCTGTGGAAAGCTTTCTTTTGATCCCCTTTGGAATAAGCCATATGAGGTCAACTACATTTGTTGAGTGTGAACCCATTGGGGTTGGGGCACAGCCTACATAGAGGGAATTGAAGTGGAATAGCACTGCATGGTCACTTTGAGAGCACTGGCTTGATTATTAGAGAATGTGATTGATAAATACACCAATCAATTTTTTTCTATGAAAAGTTCAGGCACTGTTTTTTTGCTAAAAATGACTGTTTACAAGGTATATAGACAATAGTTTACTGATTCCTTTTAAAAACAATTACAAATAGATAAAAATCAATCATATAATGTACCTGTAGTTTCTAGTTTTGTTTTATCATGTTGTTTCCTGCCTCTCTGCCTTACAGAGACATAGAGCAGTGATGGCTTGGAAAACTAAACTAGAAACTAGACACACAGTAATCACACCTCCTTGAAGTTAGTGACCACAGAAAGAAAGCTCCCAGTACTGTGGTCATCAAGAAACAGACAACCAGGAAATGTGGAGTTTAGAGAAGAATTACAGCAACTTGAGAGCAAGAAACGAACAATGAGGACATGAAAACAGCACTGCATTAAGGTAAAGGAAGCTATTAAGATAAAAAAAAAAATCCTTTACAAACCCTTTAAATTATCTTTGTATCAAACATTTAATTTAATAATATCTTCATTACCTTTTTAGATTCTTATGTTTTTGGATATATGGAGCACATGTAGATGTAAAAAAAAAAAGAGTAGTGCACTTTATACCATTGGTCTCCTTCAAAATTGGAGCCAGGTGCTGGAACAATATAAGTCCAGCACACATGTCCTAGGGTTACATTTTAGACCCACTCCCTATAAAGAAGTTCTGGAGAAGATGGCAACAGCGTGACCAAGATGTGACAGAAGCATGGACCTGCCAGTCTGTGAAACTTGCACATTTTGACCTGAGCCCCCTCACTAAGCTGGTGGTTCCTGCTCACTTTAGAACATATATAATGGCCTGAAATGGTTAAAGTGGATGTAAACCCACTCTCATCCTTTCTAAACTACTGCCATAGTGCTGATCTATAAGGATATACATGCCTCCTGCATGTATCCTTACCTGTCAAATGTTTCCCCTCTGTCTGTTATAAGAACTGAAAAACTGCAGATTCTGTGGGTGGATCTGTTGTCTGGAGCTCTGTGGGTTTGTGGGTGGAGTTGTGATGTCAGTAGACTCCCCACCCTCCTCTACACTCCCCTTGCACTAAATTCTGCTATGATTACTAACATCCAGTCAAAATCCAGAAAAGTAACCACATGACTTCAGAAAAGGAGTGGGGTGGGAATTAAAAAATAATGCCTGTCTCCAGGCTAGTGCATGAGATATGTAAATAACCTGTCACTCACAGCAAGGGGGCAGAACGGACTAAGGTTTTTCTCTGTAAGTCTGTTTTATTTCACTGAACAATAAAAGAGGATTGCTCGGAGCTGGATTCACTCTGTGTGGCAAGACTGGGCACAGATGATAGGAAATCTTATACTCTACATTGTGATATCAATAAAATAAATAAAAACATTTTGGGTTTACATCCACTTTAATAATATAAAACCTACAATAATAAACACAATGTGTACACTTACAGTAGCTTCATTTCAACTGGAAGACAGCACAACATATTTAAAACATTTAAAAATGTATATATAGCACTGATAGCTCTTTTAAGTAAAGTCTGTTGCTTTTATGGGTCATCATTTCCAATTTGCCAGATAAATATACAACTGATCTTGCATAATAAATGCAGTTATGTAAAAAGTAAACACATTACATAGCTTTATGAAATACAGTTTACATTTCAGAACCTCAAATACATTTTTATATAATAGCTTTATGAAACCTTGACAAGTAAAGTCAAAAGTGTAAGCACCCCTCTAAGCAAACATATTACTCATCCTTCTTGATGAAACATTGATTTAAATCCATAAGAAAACAGCATTTGGTGAGATGAAACCCAAAATCAATTTGCTCTTTCCAGTTAAGAAAAAAAAATCGATTCCCCCACTTGAAACTGTACAGAGAAATGCCTTCCCTGCTAGCATGCGGTCTGCTGCACTGCAATTCAACCCTCGGCACATTTACGAAGCGGCCTGCTATTCCATGTTTGTTTTCTAAATAACTAGCTGTCACAATAGATATAAGGAAGATTTCAAAATGCTGAAATCTGACGCCCGTGTTTATTGGTTGAACTAGATGGATTTGTGTCTTTTTTCAAGCTGACTAACTATATATGTAGCTATGTAACTATGTGTTCTATTAACAAGAAACCATTGCTGGGTTTAAGGGCTCATGCACACAGGACGTTTTTACAGCTGCTGTTAGGGGCGTTTGATGTTTTTTTTTTTTACCTGCCTCTAAAAGCCCCTGTATGGCCCGGATTCACATACCTTGGCGCATCTTTTGTCTGGCTTAGTGTATCTTGTTTACGCTACACCGCCGCAACATTGAGAGGCAAGCCTGGTATTCAGGAAGAAAATACGCGCACCGTTGCGGCAGCGTAGCGTATAGTTGTCGGTGTAAGCCGACCTAAGTCAAATTAGGTGGAAGTGGGCGTGATTTAATATAATGAAGCGTGACCCCATGTAAATGAAGGGCCGAACTAACAGCGCATGCGCCGTCCTGTTGACGCTTCCCAGTACGCATGTGCAGAATCACGTCGGGACAAACGCCTAAGATACGTCAATTCACTGAACGTAACCTACGCACAGCCCTATTCACGTAGTACTACGTAAACGATGTACAATACGACGGCTGTTCCCTCGTCCATACCTTTGCATGACTTACACCTGATTTATGTGGGGTAAGTTTACGCCGGATGTACGACTTACGTAAACCGCATATATTAATGTGCCGGGCGCAAGTACTTTCGTGAATCGGCGTATCCTACTAATTCGCATATTTAACATGGGTACGCCGAATGCGTCCAGCGTAACTATGCGCCCACAATACGCCGGCGTAGGCAAGTTACATCGGGCGGCTGAAGCATTGTTTTACGATGTATCTAGCTTCGCGAATCGGCATAACAATACAACGGCGTACATTTGTACTTATGACGGCATATCTCTAGATACGCCGGCGTAAAACTTTTGTGAATCCGGGCCTATGTGTCCATGCACACATAAACTGTGAGGCCGCGTACACACGATCGGTCAAAACCGATGAAAACGGACTGAAGGACCATTTCATCGGTCCAAACCGATCATGTGTGGGCCCCATCGGTCAGTTATTCTTCGGTCAAAAAAAAGAGAACTTGCTATAAAATTTGACCGATGGGTCAAAACCGATCGTTAGTATGCAAAAGCATCGGTTGAAAGGCCGTGCATGCTCAGAATCAAGTCGACGCATGCTTCGAAGCATTAAACTTCATTTTTTTCAGCACGTCGTTGTGTTAAAACACGTAAACGTCACCGCGTTCTAACACGATCGTTTTTTTAACCGATGGTGTGTAGGCACATCAGACCATCAGTCAGCTTTATTGGTTAACCGATGAAACGGTCCTTAGGACCGCTCTCATCGGATGGACTGATCATGTGTACGCGGCCTCAGAGGGGTTTGGAGGCATACGTGTTTAGGGGCAGTCGAAAAAAACGACAGCCTTTGCTTCCAGGGGGAGTAAAAACAAGCTGTAAGACCCCTTTCACACTGAGGTGGTGCAACACTGACGTCAGCGGTTATTTGGTAGCGCTGCAACATGGGCGCTATTAACCTTTTCTCTGGGCTGAAAAATGGGTTAATAGCGCCCATGTTGCGGCACCAAATCTCTTTGCAGGCGCTTCTGCAGCGCTGCCTATTCATTTCAATGGGCAGGAGTGATGAAGGAGTGGTGTATGCACTGCTCCCGCACCACCCCAAAGATGCTTCTTGCAGGACTTTTTTTTTTACAGTCCTGCAAGCACACCGCCCCAGTGCGAAAAAACTCAGGCTTTCGCACCGGGGTGGCTTAAGAGGCTTTTCAGTTGCAATTTTTAGCGCTAAATGCCTGAAAAGTGTCCCAGTGTGAAATTGATATAAAGACAAAAAAAGCAGCTAAATGCGCCAAGTAGCGTTTGGCTGCATTTTACCTTTTTACATCCAAAAACATGGGCGAAAACGCGCAATAGCGCTAATGTAAAAACTGCTGCTATAGCGCTGGCGTTTTAAAAAAGTGTGCATGAGGCCTAATTACAGAGAGTGTATAGTATGCTCAATGTCTTTTTTTTTTACCAATTGCTGACCAGCCGCTGTCATTATATTGCAGCAGGTCGACACGTTCCCGTAAATCACTGCATGTGTATGTCGGTGTCCGGCGGCCATGTTGTTCACCGGCCACTTGTGATTGCTCCACAGAGAGCCACAGCGGGGATCTGTCAATGTAAACAAAGAGATCCCCATTCTTCCAGGAGGTAGAGAGTGATTGTCTGTTCCTAGTGATCAGGAACAGCGATCACTCTGTACTCCCAGTCAATTAGGAAAACCTCCCAGGGAATACATTTAACCCCTTGATCGCCCCCTAGTGTTAACCCCTTCCCTGCCAGTGTAATTTATACAGTAATCAGTGCATTTTTATAGCACTAATCGCTGTATAAATGTCAGTGGTCCCAAAAAGTGTCCGATCTGTCCGCTGCAATGTTGCAGTCCTGCTGAAAATCGCTGATAACCGCCTTTGTAGTAAAAAAAATATATAATAAAAATGCCGTAAATATATCCCCTATTTTGTAGACGCTATAACTTTTGCGCAAACTAATCAATATACGCCTATTTTTTAACAAAAATATGCAGAAGAATACATGCAAACTGATTTGAATGTAAAAAAAATGTTTTATTTAATATAGTAAAAAGTAAAAAATATTTTATTTTTTTGAAATTGTCTATCTTTTTTAGAATATAACACAAAATAAAAAAAAACACGGAGGTGATCAGATACCACCAAAATAAAGCTCTATTTGTGGGGAAATAAAGGACATCAATTGTTTTGGTTATAGAGTCGCACGACTGCACAATTATCAGTTAAAGTTGACACAATGCCATATCACAAAAAAATGGCCCGGTCATTAAGGGGGTCAATTTCCAGGTCCCTAAGTGGTTAAGATAAGCTGTATCATCGATATATATATATATTTAAATATTATTTAAATATTTAATTTTTTAAATATATATTTATTTCAAATGTTTTTTTTTTTTTTAAAAAACCCTTATCTCTGTGAATAGTAAGTTTGTTGATGACATATGCAGTCTCTACTTCCTGCTTTGCAGTGCTGCAAAGTGATTGTGTATCACTGCTCATTTTTATAATGGAACAACATACATATTTGCCAGCACACCATATGGATCTTCAAATAACATCCAAAGGTTTTATTCAAAGCAATCACATCACAGCGGAAGAGTTGCCCCTTTGGACGTTACTTGAAGATCCATGGTGTGCTGGCAAACGTAAATTGATCTGTGAAGTTTCCAGTCTCCAGCTGGCTGTTGCTGAAGCACCCGCTAACCTACTCCAGGAACTCGTGTTATTGGCATATTGATATTCGTTTTTATAATAGAAGTCTAGGGGGTTGATGTACTAAAGGCAAATGAAGATGCACACTGCACGAGAGTTTAGTAAATGTGGTAAAGTTTTACTTTTCCAAGAATACCCAATCACATGCAGGGAAAAAAAGCCTACACTTAATTGGAGGTTGACAATCACTATAGCTTCACCTCAATTTTACTTTATATTTTTTGCAAAATACCCCACCACTCATTCCTCTCCAGAATTCAAATTTGACACCCCACATTACCCGGCCGTACCACCCCAACCATGTTACAATAAAGTATGAAGAAACCCACCTCCGTTGTCAGGCTCTATCCAACAGTCAGGTCAGAGTTGAACCAAGCCTGTCATACCCTGTCCAATTTTTTCCCACAGCCTCTAGAAAGGTATGTAGCCTTATAGTATGGCATCATTGAATTGACTAGGCCCTTCCAAAAGCGCAAATCCGGTGCCCCCGGCTTGCGCCATTTTAACAGAATGGCCTTCCTTCCATAAAACAAAAGGATGTTGCGAAGGGTCCTATGAGCCCTGGACGGCACAACATCCTCCACCAACCCCAGTAAACATACTCTAATCGTCATCAGAATAGGAACCATCAAAACCGCTGATATACAAGAGGTGACCTCAAAACTGCTTGATCCGAGGGCAACTCCAAAACACATACTCAGCTGCCGCAGGAGCAAAAGCACATCTCCAGCAGTCGGCTGGCACTGATGGGTATAAAGCCGCCAGCCTGGCTGGCGTATAGTAAATCCTATGTAAGAACTTAAAATGGATTAACCTATCCCTGGCTGCCACCAGATGTTGGAACGGATGTGTCCACATGTCATCCCAGTCCTCCCCCTGGATATCAGGTACCTCCGCCACCCACCTGTCTCTGCAACGGGCAACCGCCTCTGGACTGGCGGTGGACAGTTTTTTATACGAAACCGAAAGAGTCTTGGGAAGATTTTCTGTAGAAAGCAAATCTTCCAAATCTGAGGGAACCGATTCTATAGACATTGATGTAAATTGAGACCTAAACGCATGCCGAAATTGAATATAGCAAAAAAACTGAATGTTTGGCAGATCACGTCTAGCTTTAAGTTGATCAAAAGTTAGTAACACCCCATCCATCGTGACGTCCTTGATTCCCCTTGTCGCCCAGCCCATGGGGTCTTCAAAAGAGTAGAAGTGCGACAATTTAGGATTCATCCACAGTGGAGTGGAGAAAATCCCCTATAACTGGGATGAGCCAGAGCCACCGCTTCCCCCCCACCCCTTAATCGGGGCCTTCATCGAAGCAGTAAGTGGAAAGTCCATCTTAACTCCCCTATTTACTTCATATTTAATATAATGCCCTTATATTAAATTCATGAAATTAACATACAGTGGAAAATGGTGATGCTACTTACTGTGTTAAAGTTTGGGAAAAGACCAACACTAGCACTGTTATCCATTGGAAATGATACAAATGGTTTGATATCCAGGGATGGCTGCATCATGAGACTCGGAGTTCGTACTAGCGTAGGGAGGGTGGTGGTATGACATGTACTTCCTGCAAAATACAAAATGATCAATCATAAATTCCATCTCACATGTACAATTTAAAAAGGTACAACTGAGAACTTATATAAAGTAGACTTTCTATATTTTGTCAGATAAATCCATATGTACAATAAATATATCTTATCCATTTACCTCTAACACCTAAGAGGAGAGCCACAAGTCCTTAACGAGGTGACAAACATCTTCCTTACTACTTGGTAATATACACAATACCGATAAGACTGCTGATAATGCGGGTAAGAAAATGAAAATGCCGGCCATACATGGATCAAAATTTGTCCAGTTCAGCAGGGACCAGACAAATTTCGATCCATGTATGGGCACCCTGGACAAGCTGATGTATCAATGGAGCCTGTTTTCGGTTTTCCTGAAAGATTAGCATCACCGGCTATTGCTGGCAACACTAATCGAGTTCTGCCAGAAAGGGAAAGCTCCCTGCCGGCAGAACATAATGGTACTGTGGGATAAATTCCCCCATCAACACAGAAGCTCTGTACACACAACCAGGATTCCCGGCGGTATAAAGTCAGATGGGAATCCTGAGGTGAAAACCGAGAACCTGCTCGGTAAGTTTCCCTGTGTACACACGGCTGGGTTTCCCGTTGGGAATACTGCAAGGAGAGCTTTGGCCAGGAATCCCAGCCGTGTGTATGCTCCCTCGCAGTGTTTCCCCATAGGAAAACCGCCAGGTTTTAAACCGCCGGGAATCCCAACGGGAAAAGAGCAGGTTCTCTATTTTCCCGCCGGGATTCCCGGAAGTTTTCCTGTTGGGAAAACTGTGAGGAAACATAAACACGGTCGGTTTTCCTGGCCAAAAGCTCTCCTGGCAGTTTTTCTGGCAGGAAAACCGGTCACGTGTACGAGGCTTGACTGTGCTGGGGGAATCAAACAATTTTCAATTTCAATATCAAAAAAGCATAATCTAAGGCCTACCTGAGGGTAAGGCTTCTGCTAGTTTTGTCTACTATAAAAGTTTTATTGCATTTTATGACTCCCTACTATATTTATTACAATTACTAAACTATATATACTTTAAAAATAATAGTATTTTTCAGTGAGTTTTTCCACCCTAGATTAGGGCAGAATTAGGTAGGAATAGCCATAGAGTTTTCTGAAGATGGCTGGGAGGAAACAAGCGTCTACTTTTCTCAGTTTTTCCATAAAGATTCAGTAATATGTTTGTAAAAAAGTAACTAAACCACTTTATAAAGAACATAATAATTAATTACATAACTGAAGGTTGAACCCAATAAAGAGTGATCTTTATTGAAAAAAATGGCATGTAACAGTCAATACAACAAGGCGTATGTCAAAGCAGTTCTGGTAGTGAGCCAGTAATCAACAGATAATGTTTTCAATTTAGAGTTATGCAACATGTGTAAGTTAGTGGGCTTAAAACACATAAAGTGAAAAAAGTTTATTGCATGTATCACCCATGTAGCCTCAGCCACATGGGGCAGTGAATGAATAAAAAGTACTCTGTGCTGAGCGGCTTCCTGTTCATTCACAAAAAAAAGCATAGTAAATACAGTTTACTATGCTTCCGTTATGAATGGACAGTAAGTGAGCGTATTAACTTTTTCATTTAGAAAAGGAAGGGGATGTTAAATTACATATTTACTAGCCCCTTCCCCTGCTGTTCATCCTGAAACATCCCCACAGAAGCAAGGGAGAGAGGGGAGGATGGAAGCCAGCAGCACTGCAGGGCAGGGGGGGGCAAACAGGAAAGGGGGAAGCCCGGGCAGTAGGGGGAATCGGCACCACACCTAGTGATTAGGGTGTGCCCAGGCACACCTAGCACACCCCCTGCCCATGCCTATTGGGGGGGTTGTAAGACATATTCCCTCATACAGGCAGGCAGCCAGGGAACTACCCAGAGGATCAGGTTTGCTCTGTCCATGGCTGCCAGACCTTATTCTATTTCTGAGGACACTCCCTGTTGATATATGTTAATTTGTACATGGGTAATACCAGGGGCGGACTGACAACTCATGGGGCCCCCGGGCAATAGAAGATTATGGGGCCCCTGGGCTTACTGATGGCCACCACGCCTGGAGGCAGTGCAGAGACGGGGCAGCTAAAATCTCAGGATTTTCACATCAAAAGCATGTCAGTTTTGGACATATCAGGGACAGATGTAAAAAAAACACAGATTTTTACATACAGTCCCTGGTTTTACTGAGCCTTGCAACCCTGATGGGGCCCCCTAGTGGCATGGGGCCCTCGGGCAGTGCCCGAGTGACTCAATGGTCAGTCCGCCCCTGGGTAATACTGCATCAATACAAGATTCCCAGGATTCCACTATAGGGGAGATGGGGGAAGTCCATTTACCAAGTATTTCTTGTATTGCATAGTATAATAAAAATACATTTTAGTGTCACTTTAAGGGGCACAGGAATAAGAAGGAATTGTGACACAACTGGGTTATACTGCTACCTACAGGAGATTTGGACACTGGCAAGCAAAAGATCTGTTAGTAAGCCAGGTATAACCCCACCAGCTTAAGTTTTTTTGCTAGTGTCCTTTTCTCATTAGAGGAAAGCAAACCCATTGGTACTAGGGTTTTTATTGCTCTGAGTCTTCTCCAAATCTTCAAATTCCTTTTTTTTTCCTGCTGTGATCTAACTTCATGTTGGAGGGTAGCAGCATTTGTTCTCCATGGTACCACTGTACGCAGGAGCATAGCCACCCTCTCCTGCTTGCTCCCGAGATAGACTAGGGACTGTGGACTGAGATGTGTAGTGTCCATAGGGCAGTGCACATGGCCACAACAAACATGCATTGCTCGTTCCAAACACATTGATATGGGAAAGGATGAGGTTGGGGAGCTCATGGGGGATGTTACAAGGAGGCAAAAAAACACAACAAGCAACAATTTAATAAAAAAAAGATTACGGGGCTATTAAAGCGGAACTGCATCCAAAAGGGGAAGCTTCACTTCCTCCTACTCCCCCCCCCCCACCACATTTGGAATGTCTTTTTGGTGTGGGGGGGGGGGGTGAATAAATGACAGGTACCCAATTTGATTGGAAGTTTGCCCCCCCCCCAGCCTTTTGGGACACATCACAAGTACAAGGAGACTGCAGGACCAATCAATGGGCGCAGCACTGTTAATGCAAGCTCGTGGGCAGCCATCTGTATAGCCTGCAAGGAGTCAGCTGCCCCCAGTTAAGATGCCGGTGCCTGCAGCCAAAGACCGGCAAAGAACCATGAGGACATCGCTGGATTCTAGGACAGGTAAGGCTTGCATACAATTGAAAGTGTTGTTTAGTTTGACTCATATTATATATTTTTTTGGTAAATCTAAAAGAAAATTGAACATGTAGCTAAGGGTACTTTCACACTGGGGTGGTGCCGGCCTTAGTGGTAAAGCCACTTATCGCTGTTTTAGTGTTGCTTTTCGGCCGCTAGCGGGCCACTTTTAACCCGTGGAAAAGGTTAAAAGAACCTGTGTTGTGGCGCCCCGAAGCACTTTACAGGCAGTATACACCACTCCTGCACCGCCGCAAAGATGCTACTTGCGGAATTTTTTTTCCCCATCCTGCAAGCACACCACCCCAGTGTGAAAGCTTTTGGGCTTTCACACTGGGGAGGCGTGACTATGGCACGCAGATGCCAGCAGCTTGACCCAAATACTATAACGCTGCATAATTATTAAATAAACAAACAACACCCATTTTGGATTAAATTGGCAGAACCCGCCATTTTATTAAACATTTTAACCATAACATTATTTAACACAAAATATTAACCCAGATACGTCACTACTAATGTTGAGGATCATCAAAGGCACTGACCAAACTTTCTCTATCGTATCAGCGTGGCCTAACCAGGTCCACAGTCGCAGCACACCGACTCGAAGACTACCTTCCAACACTGATACACAACTCCCAATGCCAGTTAAACTTTCAAGTGGTTAATAAAGTAATCTGTACTTTTTTCATATGGAGTTCTGTTTACTAAAGCCTTTGAATCTTCTCAGCACATACATAAAAGTTCACAAAACCAAAGTATCCCTTGGAGGAAATGTAGCATGTAGGTGTCAGGTGCAACGCTAAAAGGGCAAGACACAGAGACATGTTTTTCTTTTAAAAAATGTGTAGAGAATGATCGTATGTTCCTAGTGATCAGGAACAGCGATCACTCTGTACTCCCAGTCAGTACACCCCCCCACAGTTAGAAGCACCTCCCAGGGAACACATTTAACCCTTGATTGCCCCCTAGTGTTAGCCCCTCCCTCACAGTGTCATTTATACAGTAATCAGTACATTTTTATAGCACTGATTGCTGTATAAATGTCAGTGGTCCCAAAAAAGTGTCAAAAGTGTCCGATCTGTCCGCTGCAATGTCGCAGTCTGGGTAAAAATCGCTGATCATCGACATTACTAGTAAGAAAAAAATATATAATAAAAATGCCAAAAATGTATCCCCTATTTTGTAAACGCTATAACTTATGTGCAAACTAATCAATATACGTTTATTTTACAAAAAATATGTAGAAGTATACATATTGGGCTAAATTGATGAAGACGTTTTTTTTTTTATTTTTTGGGGGAAATTTATTATAGCAAAAAGTTAAAAATATTGTTGGTTTTTTTTTTTCAAAATTGTCTGTATTTTTTTGTATATAGCGCAAAAAATAGAAACCACAGAGGTGATCAAATACCACCAAAAGAAAGCCCTATTTGGGGGGAAAAGTCTACATAAACGTATTTTGGGTACAGCATTGCACGACCGCACAATTGTCAGTTAAAATAATGCAGTGCCGTATGGAAAAAAAAGGCCTGGTTATGAAGGGGGGTACATCTTCTGGAGGTCAAGTGGATAATAAAGTAATCTGTACTTTTTTCATATGGGGTTCTGTTTACTAAAGCCTTTGAATCTTCTCAGCACATACAAACCAAAGTATCCCTTGGAGGAAATGTAGCATGTAGGTGTCAGGTGCAACGCTAAAAGGGCAAGACACAGAACCATGTTTTTCTTTTACAAAATGATCCAGGTCTAAACATGCGAAAACTGCGTGTCACCAAGTAATTAAGCGGTGCGGTATTATTTCTAACACAAGGTTGCTATGTTGCGCAGTTTGAAAACAAGTGCAGTCCTTTCAGAGAAGGAGAATTCCCTAAAGGGAGATTATTATAAGAGTAACAAAGTGATGATTGGGTTATTCTGGGAAGAGAAACTTATCTGCAGCTCCCTTGGCTTTGCAGACAAAGAATGCGCTATATTTAGGATGCAGCGCACAACTTTAATTATAAGCAACTATTGGAATAAAACGTGAGCAATCAAGTCATATGAAAGAAATGAAACGTTCATTATTGGGACATTCTCCAACAGCAAGGAAAAATAATGCAAAGTAATTGACTTCCTTAAAGAGATTCAATACCTTTTTTAAAGTAAAACTTGTATTTAACAAATACATTTTCTAAAAAATGCGTGCCTGCAAGATAGGAATTGTGCTGCATAATTAAGCTCTGGTCACATGACTCCTTCATTACATAACCACTCTGCAAACAGGCGATGAAGAAAAATAATCAGCATCAAAATTTTGCTCCATTTAAACAAATGCGATTGTGCTTTAAAAGACATTGAAAATGCATTAGTAGGAAATTTCTCATTCAGCTCTATTTATCAGGAAGTCTTCAGAACCCAGCAAACTACATCTGTGCCCACATATCTACCAGATGCATGGCAGCTCCATCCATCACTACTGACAGCATGTACGTTTCTGATATGATTTGTAATAAAGTGGAACAAATGCAAATACCTATCCTTCAGTAAAGCTATGCATTTATTCCAAATGTATTTACAGTATACAATGGAACCTTAGATTACGAGCATAATCCCTTCCAGGAGAATGCTCGTAATCCAAAGCACTCGCCTATCAAAGCGAGTTTCCCCATAGAAGTTAATGGAAACAGAAATAATTTGTTCCGCATGTGGCCAGAGGTGGGGGGGGGGGCGCCGGGGAGCCTCAGAAATACTCGGGGACAGCTCGGCTGAACTTGGAAACCCTCGGAAAGTATTTCTGAGTGTTTCTGAGTATTTCCGATCGGCTCCGGCGCCCCCACCTATGGCTGGAGGCTTGAATCCTGCTTGTTTTGCGAAATAACACTCACAAACCGAGTCAGAATTTAAAAAAAACATGCTTGTATTGCAAAACCGTGTTACTCACAATCTGAGGTTTCACTGTATCTTGGTAATATTGTTTTAATGATTGTATTTCCACTTTTGCATCCAAATTGGGATAACGCCTACTTTTTATTTGTTACATGTCCCCACTCACATAGCATAACTTAAATGGACACTAAAGATTTAGTTTAAAAAAAAGAAATAACAAACATATCATACTTACCTCCACTGTGCAGTTTATTTTTGCACAGAGTGGCCCCCGAAGGTCTGGGGTCCCACGGCAGCTACTCGGCTCCTCCCTGCAAGAGCTAACGCCCTCTGGGAAGCTCTCTCCCGAGGGAATTACCTTGCAGGCACACTCCCCGGCGCATAGTCGCCGAGTGTATGACTCGGCCCCGCATCACTGGATTTGCTTGACAGCGGCGGGAGCCATACAGATAATTACACAAGATCATGCCCATGGAGACTTGGGGCTCAGGTAAGTAAAATGGGGATGGGGGGGCGGAGAGTGAAAGGTGTTTTTTCACCTTAATGCATAGAATGCATGTTCCTGAATGCTGTTTTCTAGAGTCCCACTGTGGCTCTCTTGGCTCCTCCCCGCTTCAGATAACCCAAGAGGGTTACCTTGCGGGCACGCTCCTGAGTCCTGCATTCAGGACTAGCCACCGAGTGCAGGACTCAGCCCCGCCTCCCGCATCGTTGGATTTGATTGACAGCAGCAGGAGCCAATGACTGCACCGCTATGAATCGATCCAATGAAGAGCTGGTAACCCCGGACAAAGATCCAGCATGTTCTCGACGCAGGACTTTCCAGGGCTCAGGTAAGTAAAATGGGGGGGCTGGAGGAGCCGGTAATGGTCAGATGTTTTTTCACCTTAATGCATTTAATTAAGGTGAAAAAACATACGTGCTTACAACCCCTTTAAGGCAAACTTCTGAGAAAATTGGTGAGCCAATCACCCAAGCAGGCAAAGATGTTTCAGGGGGGCGTAGCCATATTGCATTTCATTTTCAGAAAATGACAGAACTGCAGATTGAAAAGAAAAGGTAATTTTTAGTAAGATTCAATTACAATATGACTTGTGTTGCAATTTTACACGCTATAATATTTTCTTTCTCGTACATCACGGGACACAGAGCGGCATATTCATTACTATGTGGGTTATATGGAGTACCTTCAGGTGTGGACACTGGCAATCTCAAACAGGAAGTCCCCTCCCTATATAACCCCCTCCCCTAGAGGGAGTCCCTCAGTTTTTTCGCCAGTGTCTTAGGTGTTGGTCACGGAATAGCTTTGCTCCACATCCTTGGGATTAAGGGCGGGCTAACCGGATCTGTCCAAGGAGCCTCAGTGCCAAAGTGGACAGTACCCGGGCCCCAAGCCGTGGGGTTTTGCCTATAATGCTCCTCTTTGGAGGGCTGGACCCTGGGCCCAGGACTTGGAGTTTGTAAAAACCATAAGTTCCTGTTTGCCAGGGTGCTATATAGGTCCAGGACAGTGGGTACCTTCATAGGACCCCAGGGCCTGAAGGTCTACTACGCTACCCACGGAGATGGGAGAAGATTGGATCAGTTTGCTGGACAAACATCCTGCAGCATGGAGCAGGTAAGGGGGAGCCTGCGGGACTTGGTTCGACAGCAGGCTCTCCGGGGTAACCTAAAAGGGGGGATAGCCTAAGTATGCTCTGCATGGGCAACCTTGTTCACTATGTCTAAAGAGAGACAGGATGACACCTTTTTCCCCCCCCATCACTAGGTCCCCCTGTCTAAATATGTGTGCTAGCTAAACCTGCTGTTTCTTCCTAGGGCTAGTAAGGATCCCTAGGGGCCTTTGGAGAGTCCTACCTGGCCGGGGGTTTGAATCTGCCGCCTGTTTCTGCGTTCCTGGATCTCCAGCAGCGCGGCTCCTCCATGTTCCTCCTGTTTCCGGCATACGCGCGCGTGCGCGCGTACGTCTTATGGACGTTTTTCGCGCCGTTCACACAGGAGGGGGGGGGGGGGCGTGCCTGCGGCGTCATACAGGGGCGCGCCTTTGTGCTGTTATAGACAGCAGGCATTGTCAGTGCTCAGTCTGAGGCTGATTTTCAGAGGAGAGGACGCAGAGCGGCAGAACAGTGACTCCCGGTGGCGGAAGAGGGGTAGTACATGTGGACTTTGTTCCAATACCTTTTTGTTAAGCCAAGAAATCCCCCTTTTTTGCAGCAGGTTTGGAGGCTGGCAAACTTAGTTTGGGGTCACTGTATGTTGTCAAAAGAAAATATATAATATATTTAAAAAAAAAAAAAAAAAAGAACATACGGGATCCCATCAGTTTTTGGGCATTAGTGGTCTATTGTCCCCTAAACTCTGATTTTTGTACTCCTGCCCACTACAGTCTGTTGTGTGGGCGGAGTCCCTCGATTTTGTATTATGGCTTCCAAGGGTTCGGGGTCAAAGGGTACAAAAAAGACCAAAAAACAAAAGGGTTCCCTTTCTGATTCTGATATGCCGATACTTTCCCCGCAACTTATTAATTTAAGAAGCGCCTTGGATGAGCCATTAGGGGATCTGGTGCGGAGGCTGGCCCAGATCAGCCCAGCCCTGTGTTCATCACAGAGGAGATGCTAGCCGTATCCCTAGGGGGGCTAGAAGAGAGAATAGCAACATTGATCGCTAGAGCTATTCCTGGTAAGAAACGGGTTAGATCCCCATCACCAGGAGGTGTATCCTCAGATGCTGAGATTCTCTCTCCAGAGGAATTGGAATCACAGGAGGATCAACTAGACCTGAACCAAGAGGGTTCAGGGATTGAGGGATCTGCCTCTGAGGAACCATTTTCAGACTCCCAGACAGAAAGACTGTGGGTACAGTCTTTGACGGACATGGTCCGCTCGGCATTTAGTTTATCATTGCCAGAGCCTCAGGTTCCTCCGGTATCCTCTCTGGGCTCTTTGAAAGCTCCGTTAAACAACACAGTTTTTCCGGTCCATCCTCTCTTGGAGGAATTGATCTTTCGGGATTGGGTACGGCCGGACAGGATTTTTCTGCCACCGAAAAGGTTTGCGGTCATTTACCCCATGGAGGAAAAGTTCTCCAAGAGGTGGAGGCTCCCAGTAGTGGATGCAGCCATCTCATGTGTGAATAAATCACTACTTGCCCGGTGGAAAACATACACATGTTTAAAGATCCGGTGGATAAAGGATTAGAGACACTTTTAAAAGCATCCTTTGCTACGGCAGGAGCAGTGGTGCAGCCAGCGGTGGCTGCAATTGGAGTTTGTCAGGCATTAAAAGACCAGACAAAGGAAATGTTAAGGGACATGCCTACCCAACAAGCAGAAGAGTTTTCTGACATTCCCAGAGCTCTGTGTTTTGCGGTAGATGCTATAAAAGATTCCATCCAGCAGGCCTCTCGTTTATCACTATGTTTGGTGCACATGAGAAGGCTCTTATGGTTGAAGAACTGGGCGGCGGAGCCCCCATGCAAAAAGCTTCTGGCAGGGTTTCCCTTCCATGGAGGACGACTCTTCGGAGAGGATCTGGATAAATATATTCAGACTATTTCAAATGGCAAAAGTACCCTTTTACCGGTCAAAAAGACATTCCGGGCTCCTACATTTAAAAGGCAGCTCTTTCCTGTCTCGGGGCCCTCAAATTCCAGGCAGTATCGACGGCCGCCTGCACGATCCAACGTTAACAGTAGATCGCAGGGACAGACCCCTGGGGGTAAGAGGCCGTGGTATCGCAAGCCGTCAAAGACAGCCCCTAAGTCTGCCTTATGAAGGGGCGCCCCCACTCTTGCGGGTGGGGGGAAGGCTTCGTTTCTTCTCAGAAGTTTGGGAAGCCAAGATCCCCGACAAATGGGTCCGGGCATCTGTAACCACAGGTTACAGACTGGAGTTTCTAGGGTATCCTCCGCCTCATTTTCAAGAATCAAGCCTACCAAGGGATCCAGCGAGGAAGGCCTCAATGCTGGCAGCTTTGGATCACCTGCTTGGCCAGGACGTAATTATAGAAGTGCCAGCCCAAGAGCAAGGCCTAGGTTTCTATTCCAACCTCTTTGTCATACCAAAGCCCAACGGCGAGGTCAGGCCAATCTTGGACCTAAAGAGGTTAAACGGTTACCTAAGGGTTCGTTCCTTCCGGATGGAATCCATCCGGTCAGCAGCCGCCGCGCTTCAGAAGGACGATTTTCTGGCCTCCATAGACATAAAGGATGCTTACCTTCATGTACCAATCTTTCAGTCGCATCAAAGGTTTTTACGCTTCGCGGTGGGGCAGCGACACTTCCAATTCAGGGCGCTCCCCTTCGGGCTGGCCACGGCCCCCCGGGTATTCACGAAGATCCTAGCCCCAATTCTGGCCAATTTAAGGATCCAAGGGGTCACAGTCCTAGCATACTTGGACGACCTTTTAATCATAGATCACTCACGGCCGGGTCTGCAAAAGGCAGTAAACCTCACGGTTCAGTACCTCGAAGAATTCGGCTGGGTCCTGAACCGGGGAAAGTCAGCGTTCCAGCCTACAAAGCAGTTGGAATACCTCGGCATGAGGTTAGACACAGAACATCAAAAGGTGTTCCTGCCCCTTGTAAAGATCGAAGCCATCAAGGGGTTGGTTCAGTTGGTTCTAAACAAGAAAAAACCAACTATTCGCCTGTGTATGCGATTACTAGGCAAGCTGGTGGCCACGTTCGAGGCGGTACCATACGCTCAGATCCACACTCGCGTCCTACAGGCAGCCATTCTAGCAGCCTGGGGCAAGAGGGCACATGCCTTAGAGTCCCCTTTGACGCTATCATCAAGGGTCCGACAAAGCCTGGCCTGGTGGTTGAACCCTCAGAATCTTCTAAAGGGAAAATCCTTCAGCCCTGTTGTCTGGAAGGTAGTTACCACAGACGCCAGCCTGGCAGGCTGGGGGGCGGTCTTCGAGGGGTTCTCCCGCCAGGGAACTTGGGTGAAAGCAGAGAGGCAGCTCCCCATCAATATCTTGGAAATCAGAGCTGCTCGCCTAGCCCTTCTGGCTTGGACCTCCAGATTAAAGGGGTTCCCGGTGAGAATCCAGTCAGACAATGCCACGGCGGTGGCATACATAAACCACCAAGGGGGGACCAGGAGCCAGGCCGCTCAGAGGGAGGTAAACTTGATTTTTCAATGGGCAGAGGTTCATGTACCCTGCATTTCAGCGATATTCATTCCCGGAGTGGACAACCTGCAGGCAGACTTCTTAAGTCGCCAGAGTCTGTTGCCAGGGGAGTGGTCTCTGCATCCCCAGGTCTTTCAGACAATCTGCCAGAGGTGGGGAATGCCGGACGTAGATATAATGGCATCCAGGTTCAACAAGAAACTAGACAGGTTCGTGTCGCGAGCGAGGGATCCTATGGCCTGCGGAACCGACGCGTTGGTTTGCCCTTGGCATCAATTCAGACTTCTATATGCATTCCCTCCACTACAGTTACTCCCGCGCCTGTTGCGCAAGATCAGAGTGGAGAACAAGCCAGTCATTCTAGTAGCTCCGGCTTGGCCCCGGAGGACTTGGTACTCACTAGTCCTGAAGATGGCAGTGGGAGACCCTTGGACTCTTCCTCTACAACCAGACCTACTCTCACAAGGCCCGATCCTCCACCCTACATTACAGCGTCTAAATTTGACGGCCTGGAGGCTGAATCCCTGATTCTCAGGGATAGAGGCCTGTCTAGGCAGGTAATTCCTACCCTGATTAGGGCTAGGAAGCCGGTCTCCAGGGTGATTTATTACAGGGTGTGGAGGAACTACGTAGGCTGGTGTGAATCCAAAAGATGGAATTCCCGCAAATATACTATTGATAGGGTGTTAAGTTTTCTCCAGCTAGGAGTGGATAAAGGCCTGGCACTAAGCACAATCAAGGGACAGATCTCAGCTCTGTCAGTGTGGTTTCAGAGGCCGCTGGCCACCCACTCGCTGGTAAAGACCTTCTTACAGGGGGTCTTGCGTATTAATCCTCCTGTCAAGTCACCAATTTGTCCATGGGACTTAAATCTTGTCCTGTCCACTCTACAGAAACAGCCTTTTGAGCCGTTGGCTGAGATTCCTTTACTCTTACTGACAAGAAAGTTGGTTTTCTTGGTCGCCATAGTTTCGGCCAGGAGAGTGTCAGAATTAGCAGCCTTATCGTGTAAGGAACCATATCTCGTTCTGCATAAGGACAGGGCAGTTCTCCGGCCCCATCCTTCCTTTCTACCAAAGGTTATATCCAAATTTCACTTAAACCAGGATTTGGTACTTCCATCCTTCTTTCCAAAACCTACATCTAGAAAGGAGGGGTTGCTGCATACCTTGGATATTGTCCGGGCCATGAAGGCCTATCTTAAAGCTACAGAAAAGATCCGGAAAACAGATGTGTTATTCGTTCTACCAGATGGCCCCAAGAAGGGGCAGGCAGCTGCAAAATCCACCATCTCGAGATGGATTAGACAATTAATCATTCAAGCCTACGGATTGAAGAGGTTGCCTCCTCCGTTGTCGGTAAAGGCCCATTCTACCAGGGCCATGGGCGCCTCTTGGGCAGCACACCATCAGATCTCTATGGCTCAGATATGCAAGGCGGCAACGTGGTCATCAGTCCACACGTTTACAAGGTTTTATCAACTAGACGTGAGAAGAAATGCGGATGCTGCCTTTGGTCAGGCGGTACTACAGGCTGCAGTTTGAAATCCTCGGGATCAGAAACACCCTTGGTTATAAAAAAAATAAAAAAAAAAGTTTTTTCTTGACTAAGTTGGAATTATTATTATGATTTGAGTTTATCTCTAAATTGAATCCTTCTTTGGAAGATGTCTCCCTCCCCTCATTAAAGCATTGCTTTCGGACATCCCACATAGTAATGAATATGCCGCTCTGTGTCCCGTGATGTACGAGAAAGAAAAAGGGATTTTTAAATACAGCTTACCTGTAAAATCCTTTTCTTGGAGTACATCACGGGACACAGAGCTCCCACCCCTCTTTTGGGTGACCATTTTGGGAGGCATACTGCTTGCTACAAAACTGAGGGACTCCCTCTAGGGGAGGGGGTTATATAGGGAGGGGACTTCCTGTTTGAGATTGCCAGTGTCCACACCTGAAGGTACTCCATATAACCCACATAGTAATGAATATGCCGCTCTGTGTCCCGTGATGTACTCCAAGAAAAGGATTTTACAGGTAAGCTGTATTTAAAAATCCCTTTTTTTCTTTTTTTGCTATTTTTGCCCTTTAACCACTTAGCAACCACCTGCCGAAAAATAACGGCGGCAAGGTGGTTGCTTAACTCTGGGATCACGTTATATAACGTGATTCCAGAGTCGCGCTCCCGCGCGCCCCCTGGGGCGCGCACACGGGAATGTCCGTGACCGCCGGGTCCAGAGGACCCGGCGGGTCACGAATCACGGTAAATCGCCGCTGATAGCGGCGGTTTACCACGTGATCGCGCCGTCCAATGACGGCGCGATCAGATGTAAACAGACCGGCGTCATTTGATGACGCCGGTTCCTCCCTCCTCTCTCTGTACCGATCGGTACAGTGTGAGAGGAGAGGGGAGGGAGCGGATGGCAGCGCCAGTGCTGCGGGATGGATCTGTGACAAATGTAGTCACAGATCCATCCATCCATCCCTCCCTGCTCAGCCATCCCTGCTGCACATACTCTGCAATGCTGGGCAATACTCTGGGGGGGGGGGGGGGGGGGGGGGCAATACTCTGGGGGGGGGGGGCAATACTCTGGGGGGGGGGGGCAATACTCTGGGGGGGGGGCAATACTCTGGGGGGGGGGGCAATACTCTGGGCATACTCTGGTGGGCATACTCTGGTGGGCATACTCTGGTGGGCATACTCCGCAATACTCTGGGCAATACTCTGGTGGGCATACTCCCGCAATACTCTGGGCATACTCCCGCAATACTCTGGGCATGGGCATACTCCCGCAATACTCTGGCATACTCCCGCATACTGGGCATACTCCCGCAATACTCTGGGCATACTCCCGCAATACTCTGGGCATACTCCCGCAATACTCTGGGCATACTCCCGCAATACTCTGGGCATACTCCCGCAATACTCTGGGCATACTCCCGCAATACTCTGGGCATACTCCCGCAATACTCTGGGCATACTCCCGCAATACTCTGGGCATACTCCCGCAATACTCTGGGCATACTCCCGCAATCTGGGCATACTCCCGCAATACTCTGGGCATACAATACTCTGGGCATACTTCCGCAATACTGGGCATACTGGGCATACTCTGGGCATACTTCCGCAATACTCTGGGCATACTTCCGCAATACTCTGGGCATACTCTGCAATACTCTGGGCATACTCTGCAATACTCTGGGCATACTCCGCAATGGGCATACTCTGGGCATACTCTGCAATACTCTGGGCATACTATGCAATACTCTGGGCATACTCTGCAATACTCTGGGCATACTCCGCAATACTCTGGGCATACTCCGCAATACTCTGGGCATACTCCGCAATACTCTGGGCATACTCCGCAATACTCTGGGCATACTCCGCAATACTCTGGGCATACTCCGCAATACTCTGGGCATACTCCGCAATACTCTGGGCATACTCCGCAATACGCTGGGCATACAGCGCCCCTGTCCCCGTGAGCTCGCATGCAGAAGCGAACGCATACGCAAGTCCCGCCCACATATGAAAACGGTGTTCAAACCACACATGTGAGGTATCGCTGCGAACGTTAGAGCGAGAGCAATAATTTTGGCCCTAGACCTCCTCTCCAACTAAAATTATGTAACCAGTAAAAATATTTAAAGCGTCACCTATGGGGATTTTTAAGTCGCAAAGTTTGGCGCCATTCCATGTGGCCACGCTGTGTAAAAGTCCCACACATGGGGTATCGCCATACTCGGGAGGAATAGCAGAATGTGTTTTGGGGTGTAATTTGTGGTATGCATATGCTGTGTGTGAGAAATAACCCGCTAATATGAAAATTTTGTGGAAAGAAAATAAAAATGAAAAAAATCTTGATTTTGCAAAGAATTGTGGGAAAAATTACAACTTCAAAAAACTCACCAGGCCTCTTTCTAAATACCTTGGAATGTCTTCTTTCCAAAAAGGGGTCATTTGGGGGGTATTTGTACTTTTCTGGCATGTTAGGGTCTCAAGAAATGAGAGAGGATGTCAGTACATCAGATGTGATCAAATTGATAAATTTTCAGTAATTGGTACCATAGCTTTTAGACCCTATAACTTTCACCCACACTAAATAATATCTAATTTTTTTTTGTTTTGTTACCAAAGATATGTAGCAGTATACATTTTAGGCCAAATTTATGAAGAAAAATTACTTTTTTGCAAAATTTTATAATAGAAATGAAGAAAAATTCATTTTTTTACAAAATTTTCGTTCTTTTTTCATTTATAGTGAAAAAAATAAAAACCGCAGAGGTGATAAAATACCACCAAAAGAAAGCTCTATTTGTGGGAAAAAAAGGACAAAAATTTCATTTGGTTATAGTGTTGTATGACTGAGTTATTGTCATTCAAAATGTGAGAGCACCGAAAGCTGAAAATTGGTCTGGTTATTAAGTGGGTTTAAGTGCCCAGTAGTCAAGTGGTTAAGTAAATTTCTTATATTATATAACTATACTTATATAAAAGCGTTGCTTTAGGTAATACACCAACAAGCTCCCTTTTCATTTGCCACTGCTGGGACGTATATTAAAAAAAAGCCTGTGGCTAATTGCAATCAGTGGGCCAGATTCACAGAGCCATTACGCCTGTCTAACTGGTGTTAGACTGGAGTAATTTCAAATTACGCGCGTTTTCTAGCTAGTCGGAAACCTCAAACCATGAATAGACGGCTGCGGGCTTCAATTCGACTGGATTACGTGTTAGTACGCCTTCGGATCTACGCTGCAATAAATTTGTGGCCACTGGGTGGACTTCCCGTCGTTTTCCGCGTCTGGGTATGCAAATGAGCTTTTGCCGGCGATCCCCGAAATTACGATCTTCATTCGCAATCTCTTACGGCACCTTTAGTCATCTTTTTTTTGCGTAACACTATACCAGCTTTTTGCTGCTCTAATATTAGACAGCCCATGTTAAGTATGGCCGTCGTTCCCACGTCGAATTTCTACGTTTTCCGACGTCTTTTATTTTTTTTGACGTAAGTCGTCCGGGAATAGGAATGTTTGTAAACGATGCTACTCAAACAACGAATGACATAACGACGTGATTTTGCGCAATGCACGGCGGGAAATTTCTGAACGGAGCATGCGCAGTTCGATCGCCGCGGGGACGCGCTTAATTTAAATGCTTCACGCCCCCTAATCGCGTATTTCGATTACGCGGCGAGAAATAGACTACGCCGCCGTAGCGTACGGGCATAAATCTACCAGAATTTGGTGTAGAGCCTGGTAAAATACGGCAGCGTAGAGTATTTCGATTACGCAGCGCAATATTAAGTGTATGTGAATCTGGCCCAGTGTGTCTGAGAAAGTGTTCTGTATTAGAATGCTTTCTGACCATGTATTATTTCTTGGTTCCTAAAAAAAATTGTAAAAGAATTATCTAGGCAGGATATTGGAGCAGATCAACAACGTCTAAGCAGGTAATAGAGACATAATGTATGCTTTAGCACATTCGTCTAAGACTGGAACACAATGCTGCAGGCAGGCGCGTGGTTTCGGTGCACACCTTCATCCTACTTCTCTCTATCTACATCACAGAAGGATATCAGAGATCTCTGCACTGTGCTAAAATGAACTGTGATTAAACTCAGCAGGTGATATATTGCCATAATATGAACTTACTATACGGCATGAAAACAATGAAATCTTGAAGTCAGTGATAGCAATGAATTTAATAACATCCAGATGATATTCTAAGGCAATTTTTGCTTGTATATATCCATATCAATGGAACACCATTGCTTCTAATTACATGGATGTTTTGATATCGGCAAGTGTAGCTTTCTTTGTCCATTAAGAGATGCTGGTGACCTATGAGCAAAGCACAGGAAGCATCTTTTTCATTTAGTTCTGGATGAAAAATGATGTACAAGGTATGCAAGAATGAAAGCCTGATTGATTTTGCTAAGTTAAAGTGTTACTAAACCCACAAGAGTAAAATCAGTGTGTATATGCAGTAAAGCATGCTTGTTATACTCACTGTGGAACCTAAGGGGTTGAAGTTACGTTCCACCATAATTTGCATGCACGTCCGCTTGTGTTTTAGCGATCGCTTTGCCATTCCTTTTTGGGTAGTGGAATTTTTTTAAATTACATCAACCTTAGTGGCATCCCAGTCTAAGGCCCCATACACACGAGCAGACAGATTTGTTCAAATCGGTCGGGCCGACCGATTTGAACAAATCTGTCTGCTGGGGACATATTGGTTTGATCGTGTATACACAATCAAACCAAAATCCCCGCCGCCAGACGGCGCGGTGACGTGGCGGTGACGTTGACGCCGCCACGTCGCCGCACCAGGAAGTAAAACACTTCCGCGCATGCGTCGAAACCATTCGGCGCGTGTGCGAGAAGACATGTCTGCTGGTTAGCGTACTAACCAGCAGACATGTTGGGCGGACGGGTTCCCAGCCGACAGATTGGTAAGCATGCTTTCCAATCTGTCGGGTGGCCAAATCCGTCTGTTTGCCCGTACACACGATCAAATCTGTCTGCTGAAACGGTCTAGCAGACCGTTTACAGCAGACAGATTTGATCGTGTGTACGAGGCCTTAGTCTGTAGGGTTCAATATTGAGTTGGCCCACCCTTTGCAGCTATAACAGCTTCAACTCTTCTGGGAAAGCTGTCCACAAGGTTTAGGAGTGTGTCTATGGGAATGTTTGACCATTCTTCCAGAAGCACATTTGTGAGGTCAGGCACTGATATTAGATGAGGCCTGTCTGGAAGCCTCCACTCTAATGTATCGTAAAGGTGTTCTATTGGTTTGAGGGTTGTGCAGGCTAGTCAAGTTCACCACCCCAAACTCACTCATCCATGTCTTTATGGACCTTGTTTGTGCACTGGTCCAAATCATTTGGTGGAGGGGGGATTATGGTGTAGGGTTGTTTTTCAGGGGTTGAGCTTAGCCCCTTAGTTCCAGTGAAGGGAACTCTTAGGCCTCGTACACACGATCAAATCTGTCTGCTGGAAACGTCACCGCCACGTCAGCGCGCTGTCTGCTGGCGGGGATTTTGGTTTGCTTGTGTGTACACGCGAGCAAACCAAAATGCCAGCAGACAGATTTGTTCAAATCGGTCGGACAGACCGTTTTGAACAAATCGATTTACTCGTGTGTACGAGGCCTTAAGGCGTCTGCATATCAAGACATTTTGGACAATTTCATGCTCCCAACTTTATGGGAACAGTTTGGGGATGGCCCCTTCCTGTTCCAACATTACTGCACACCAGTGCACAAAGCAAGAGCCATAGAGACATGGATGGCCAACTGGACATGCACCTCAACTGGATAGAACAACTTTTACGATGAATTAGAGCATAAACTGCAAGCCAGGCCTTCTCGTCGTCCAACATCAGTCCTAACTAACAAATGCGCTTCTGAAAGAATGGTCAAACATTCCCCAAGACACACTAATCCTTGTGGACAGCCTTCCCAGAAGATTTGAAGCTGGTATAGCTGTAAAGGGTGGGCCAACTTAATATTAAACCCTACGGACTAAGACTGGGATGCCATTAAAGTTAATTTGCGCGTAAAGACAGGTGTCCCAATACTTTTGGTAATAAAGTGTGTGTATATATATATATATATATATATATATAGTACAGACCGAAAGTTTGGACACACCTTCTCATTCCAAGAGTTTTCTTTATTTTCATGACTATGAAAATTGTAGATTCACACTGAAGGCATCAAAACTATGAATTAACACATGTGGAATTATATAAAAACAAAAAATTGAGAAACAACTGAAAATATGTCATATTCTAGGTTCTTCAAAGTAGCCACCTTTTGCTTTGATTACTGCTTTGCACACTCTTGGCATTCTCTTGATGAGCTTCAAGAGGTAGTCACATGAAATGGTCTTCCAACAGTCTTGAAGGAGTTCCCAGAGATGCTTAGCACTTGTTGGCCCTTTTTCCTTCACTCTGCGGTCCAGCTCACCCCAAACCATCTCGATTGGGTTCAGGTCCGGTGACTGTGGAGGCCAGGTCATCTGGCGCAGCACCCCATCACTCTACTTCTTGGTCAAATAGCCCTTACACAGCCTGGAGGTGTGTTTGGGGTCATTGTGCTGTTGAAAAATAAATGATGGTCCAACTAAACGCAAACCGGATGGAATAGCATGCCGCTGCAAGATGCTGTGGTAGACATGCTGGTTCAGTATGCCTTCAATTTTGAATAAATCCCCAACAGTGTCACCAGCAAAGCACCCCCACACCATTACACCTCCTCCTCCATGCTTCACGGTGGGAACCAGGCATGTAGAGTCCATCACTTCACCTTTTCTGCGTCGCACAAAGACACGGTGGTTGGAACCAAAGATCTCAAATTTGGACTCATCAGACCAAAGTACAGATTTCCACTGGTCTAATGTCCATTCCTTGTGTTCTTTAGCCCAAACAAGTCTCTTCTGCTTGTTGCCTTTCTTTAGCAGTGGTTTCGCAGCAGATATTCTACAATGAAGGCCTGATTCACACAGTCTCCTTTTTAACAGTTGTTTTAGAGATGTGTCTGTTGCAAAAGGTGGCTACTTTGAAGAACCTAGAATATCACATATATTTTCAGTTGTTTCACACTTTTTATATAATATAATATAATTCCACATGTGTTAATTCATAGTTTTGATGCCTTCAGTGTGACTCTACAATTTTCATAGTCATGAAAATAAAGAAAACTCTTTGAATGAGAAGGTGTGTCCAAACTTTTGGCCTGTACTGTATATATAACAGAAAAGCATTCAGAGTCCAAAATTAATCATTAAGAGATAAATGCAAAACAGCGCTAAATATGGATATAAGTGTCCAACTCCACCATAAAGTAGGCAAAAGGATGGAAAATCTTGATGTCAAAAAAGATAACCAAAGTCTGTGCGTTTATCCAAAAAAGTAGTGTCAGATAGAGAAAAAGGAAGCGTGCACCAGCCTGCCCACTCTCAATCCACCACGTGTTGGAATCAAAATCCCCGCAGGGGTTCAAACTCACCAAACAGACAATAATATCAGGCACTTCATATATACATAGTCGGTCACTGATCGAATTTCCATCCAATGGGGATCACTTGCATGGAGTTAACCTCATAAAGGTGGGATATTTAAACAAAAAGAGGAAACAAATATAGTGTAACTCAATTTATTAAAAAGCCCCTTTCCAGCAAGTATCCCAAAAAATCCTACGTACAAGAAAAACATTAACAATGGACAATGTATGTATCACATCACCAGTCAGGCGTCCTCAACGCGACCACCGAAAGGTTTCCCAGCAGATCAACTCTTCCTGGTTCCTGCAGTGTGGCGTGGATAACATACCAGGCGTAGCATGCAGCTATCACTCTGACTAGTTTCGTCAGTAAATGACTTCAACGGAGAGTGTAGCTGCACATGCGACGCCATGAACTTAATAGTAAAGCTCCACTAATCTCAGCCAATCAGAGCCTGTGGTTTGCAAACATTCGACAGCCAATCGAAATTCCCGTATATAAGCCAATCAGAAGCAAGGATTCGACGGCCAATCGGGATTATCGTATCAAAATTTACGGCAGCGCGTCAGAGACAACGTAGGCACGCCGTGCGACGCCGTGAACTTAGTCACGCACGTCCACTATCGTCGGCCAATCAGAGCCTGTTGTTTGCAAACATTCGGCAGCCAATCGAAATTTCCGTATGTGAACCAATCAACAACGGGAATTCGACGGCCAATCGAAATTATCTTATCATTATTTTTCGGCAGCTCATCAGAAGCAACGTAGGCACAGAGGCGTTCCTAACGGTGCACGTCACGGTACTCCGTGCTTACACTATACTCGCTTCTGGGCTTCAGTGTAGCGAGTTTAGGGAGGTTTCTGTATACAAGAAAAAACACAGCAACACCGTGTTTTTTCTTATTAGTAGACCGGACAATCTGTCTCAGTCCAAAAACAGTGCTAGACTGTCTCACCCTTCATCCTTTTAGATAAATGTATGTTTGCATAATTATAAAGGCTGTACACCATACCATAACCATTAACAAATCATACTATAAAATAAACAAACATAATATAAAAATTAAAATAGTTTAGACAGACACGCCTAAAAACAATATTTAAAATTTCAGAATGCGCAGTTTTGCAATATACATTATATCAAATATACTTGTATTATACACCACAGCTACCAGGCATACTGGTGCCAATCATATATGCAAATCATGCTTATTTAAAAAATGACCAATACTTTAAAAAAGATTATTATAGATACAATAATATCTTACTGAGAACAATGATTGTTAATACAGATCTCAAAAACATGCTATTAGTAGATACTTCCTCAATATAGATAAATTCAAAATAAATTTACTCTAAAAATCGCTAATAAAGCAATTTATATCTAGATCTACGTTCAGGCCTCTAGGGGCTAAAGTATCTACAGAAAAAATCCACTGGGTCTCTCTTTTCGAGAGGTCCCGTACCAGATTAGAACCCCTCCATGTTGGTTTAAGGTGGTCAATACCCCAGAATTTTAAAACCCCAGGGTTTTTATTGTGGAAAAGTTTAAAATGCAGAGACACATTATGGTCCTTGAATCCGTTAATAATATTGACTACATGTTCGGCGATTCTAATCTTCAATTGTCGCTTTGTACGACCTATGTAAATTAACCCACATGGGCATTGGAGGGCATACACAACATATTCAGTATTGCATGTGATAAATTCATTTACATAGAATTCCTGTTGGTTTGATGTAGAAATGAACTTTTCCACTCCTTTTACCGGACGAGAAGCTTCCTTGCAGGCCCGGCACTTTTTGCACGCAAAAAAGCCATCCTTGTCCCAAAAAGTAGCTGGGCGGGATGGAGGATTAAGTACTTTGCAGACTATTCTATCCGCAAAGCTGGAGGCTCTCCGATAAATAAAGCCTGGTTTAGATGGTAATACCGGAGCCAGTGTTTTGTCCATCAACAAAACATGCCAATGTGTAAAGAGGATATTCTCAACCTCTTTATACTGAGAGTGGAAATCTGAGCAGAAATTCCATTCACGTTTTTCATCTCTTTCTTTATATCCTGTGATAGCTAGAAAATCTTCCCTCGGAGCTTGCGCCAATTCTGTAATAATTGTGTCCAGGGTTTCTTCATGATATCCCTTGTCCACAAATTTATTTTTAATAATCTGGGCTTGTATAAGAAAATCTTCTGGTTCAGAGCAATTCCTTTTTACCCTAGTCAATTGTCCTTTAGGAATGTTTTTAAGCCACGTTGGATGGTGGCCACTACAGGTAGGTAGGTAACTATTTGAGTCAGTTGGTTTAAAAAAGACTTTTGTACATAGTCTATTACCCATTCTGAATATATCCACATCTAGAAAGTGAATCTGAGTGGCATTGAATTCACTTGTCAATCTGATACTATCAGTACTCTGATTGAGTTCTTCCAAGAATAGTTGTAGAGTATCTACCACCCCCTCCCAGACAAAAAACAAATCATCAATATATCGTTTGTAAAACAATAGTTGAGGCCGATCTTTAGAGAAAATTATTTTATCCTCCCACTCTCCCATATAGAGGTTCGCTATACTGGGCGCAAATTTAGCGCCCATAGCGACACCAGTACTTTGGGAGTAGTAGACGCCATCAAACCAAAAATAATTGTGATTTAAACAAAAATCTAAGGCATTACGAATAAAAAATTTCTGATCATGGGGTATATCGGTTCGTTTACACAAAGCCCAATTAAGTGCTAAAAGAGCATCATCGTGCTGTATGATAGTATACAGCAATGATACATCTGCTGTAACTAAATAGATGTCATCTTTCCCTGTAAGGTCAATCGTTTGTAGCAATTGAAGCAAACTTTTTGTGTCTCTCAGATATGCCCTTGTCTCAACCACGCTTTTCTGTAGAAAAATATCAAGGTATTCTCCAAGACGAGAAGTGATTGACCCAATCCCATTAACTATGGGCCTGCCAGGCGGATTAATCTGGTCTTTGTGGATCTTTGGAAGGGTGTAGATGGTTGGGGTTCTATTACTGCTCGGAACCAGATATTTTTTCTCACGGCATGTAAGAACACCTCTCTTAAAACCCATCTCAACCAGAACTTTTAGATCCTTCTCATATTGAGAGGAAGGGTCCCTATCCAATCTAGTATAGGTACTTGTATCGCTCAGCATTACATTGAGCTGATCCAAGTAGAAATCTTTATTGAGGATCACGACCCCTCCCCCTTTATCCGCAGGTCGGACAATCACATCTTTCCTTTTTTCCAGGGAAGTTATACCATCCATAATGTTTTGTGGATTTACCTTTTTCTTAGGAACAATAAATTCTAGGTCTCGTATAACCAAATTTTTAAAAGTCTCAACCTGATGGTTGGCTTTATTCAAGGGGTTAAATAGAGATTTATTACGTAACCCACTATCAATTGCCACTGCGGAATTGCTCATAGTGGCTTGTGAATTCTTATTCAAATAATATTTTTTCATATTTATTTTTCGTATATACTTATGTACATCGATAAAAACGTTGAATTTATTCACCGGTCTTCTGAGACCGCACTTTAGACCTAGATGTAAAATATTTGTTTCCTTATGGTTCAAAATCGCATTACTTAAATTAAAAATACCCGTTATTCCGGGGCCCTTCTTCTTTTTCTGGACCTTTCGTCCTCCACGACAACCTCTGGGTCGTTTCTCCTTTGACTTAATTGAGGGGCCTGTTCCCTCTCCCAGTATTGCTGTTCCCTCCAAATGGGGTCCCTCTGGTTCTGGGTTTGGGCATGCTGAGGCGGTTTGCCTCTTCGTTGTGGTTGTCCCCGACCACGTTTCTGCCCCCCCCTCTGCCCCCCCCTCCACCATTTTAACAGCTGCTTCTGTTTATACACATCTATATACCTCAATTCAGAGATATTTAGTGTGTTTCATATATTTTTATTTTTTTTCCTTGAAAGGTATTGTCTGTTGGGCGCTGAGGAGTGTATTATAGGCCTTGTAAATACACTGTTTTGCTATCTATTTGTTGTTTTCTTAGCAGCCATGGACGCCTTACAATTTTTGGAAAATAGAAATATTGACATTACCAATGTATTTTCGTTCAATGAACATAGTACTGCACAAGTGAATTATAATGCTACAATGTCGGCACTAGGTAACGCCCTGGAAAAACAGGTGCGCACCTGGTGGGACATTCTCACTCTAGAACAATATTCTAAAGATCAAATTATTGTTAGAAGTTTACGTTGGGATGTTGTACCTCAGTATGGTCTGGATGACCCTAAGTCACAGGCTGAATGGTACGACTTTTTTAACACCATGGGTTTTAAATTGCAGGATTTAGTCCTGGAACGAAAACGTAGGAAAATGACCATACTGGAAACTAAAATTAATGAGCTTAAAATCAAATTAGACCCTATTAAAGAGTCACAACAAATCATAGATTTTAATATCAGAATTAAGAAAAAAACTTGAAAAAGTGGATAAAGACACACAGAAGAAAAAAACTAAAAAATATCATCGTGATATGCTAGATTTTCAATCAAAAAATGTATACTTATGGCAACAGGGTACATCACCTACTAATAGGGAGCCAAATGTGGACAATAGGAGTGAAAATGTGCCAAGTCAGATTCCCAACACTCCTATACCAAATCCTAATGTAGGGAGAAATGATTATCCCGCGTCTCGGGCCTTCAGAGGTCAATCGACACCAGTGAGACCTGTTGGCCGTGGAGGGGATGGTTATGGCATTAATCGCCATCCTCCATATCCAGATATCCAACATCAGATACCTGTATATAACAGGTTTGAACCACTATATAATGACCCAAGAGTTTTCCACCAAACCCCACGTCCTTTTTTTAGGCCGGGGGAGGGGGGGGCAGAAACGTGGTCGGGGACAACCACAACGAAGAGGCAAACCGCCTCAGCATGCCCAAACCCAGAACCAGAGGGACCCCATTTGGAGGGAACAGCAATACTGGGAGAGGGAACAGGCCCCTCAATTAAGTCAAAGGAGAAACGACCCAGAGGTTGTCGTGGAGGACGAAAGGTCCAGAAAAAGAAGAAGGGCCCCGGAATAACGGGTATTTTTAATTTAAGTAATGCGATTTTGAACCATAAGGAAACAAATATTTTACATCTAGGTCTAAAGTGCGGTCTCAGAAGACCGGTGAATAAATTCAACGTTTTTATCGATGTACATAAGTATATACGAAAAATAAATATGAAAAAATATTATTTGAATAAGAATTCACAAGCCACTATGAGCAATTCCGCAGTGGCAATTGATAGTGGGTTACGTAATAAATCTCTATTTAACCCCTTGAATAAAGCCAACCATCAGGTTGAGACTTTTAAAAATTTGGTTATACGAGACCTAGAATTTATTGTTCCTAAGAAAAAGGTAAATCCACAAAACATTATGGATGGTATAACTTCCCTGGAAAAAAGGAAAGATGTGATTGTCCGACCTGCGGATAAAGGGGGAGGGGTCGTGATCCTCAATAAAGATTTCTACTTGGATCAGCTCAATGTAATGCTGAGCGATACAAGTACCTATACTAGATTGGATAGGGACCCTTCCTCTCAATATGAGAAGGATCTAAAAGTTCTGGTTGAGATGGGTTTTAAGAGAGGTGTTCTTACATGCCGTGAGAAAAAATATCTGGTTCCGAGCAGTAATAGAACCCCAACCATCTACACCCTTCCAAAGATCCACAAAGACCAGATTAATCCGCCTGGCAGGCCCATAGTTAATGGGATTGGGTCAATCACTTCTCGTCTTGGAGAATACCTTGATATTTTTCTACAGAAAAGCGTGGTTGAGACAAGGGCATATCTGAGAGACACAAAAAGTTTGCTTCAATTGCTACAAACGATTGACCTTACAGGGAAAGATGACATCTATTTAGTTACAGCAGATGTATCATCGCTGTATACTATCATACAGCACGATGATGCTCTTTTAGCACTTAATTGGGCTTTGTGTAAACGAACCGATATACCCCATGATCAGAAATTTTTTATTCGTAATGCCTTAGATTTTTGTTTAAATCACAATTATTTTTGGTTTGATGGCGTCTACTACTCCCAAAGTACTGGTGTCGCTATGGGCGCTAAATTTGCGCCCAGTATAGCGAACCTCTATATGGGAGAGTGGGAGGATAAAATAATTTTCTCTAAAGATCGGCCTCAACTATTGTTTTACAAACGATATATTGATGATTTGTTTTTTGTCTGGGAGGGGGTGGTAGATACTCTACAACTATTCTTGGAAGAACTCAATCAGAGTACTGATAGTATCAGATTGACAAGTGAATTCAATGCCACTCAGATTCACTTTCTAGATGTGGATATATTCAGAATGGGTAATAGACTATGTACAAAAGTCTTTTTTAAACCAACTGACTCAAATAGTTACCTACCTACCTGTAGTGGCCACCATCCAACGTGGCTTAAAAACATTCCTAAAGGACAATTGACTAGGGTAAAAAGGAATTGCTCTGAACCAGAAGATTTTCTTATACAAGCCCAGATTATTAAAAATAAATTTGTGGACAAGGGATATCATGAAGAAACCCTGGACACAATTATTACAGAATTGGCGCAAGCTCCGAGGGAAGATTTTCTAGCTATCACAGGATATAAAGAAAGAGATGAAAAACGTGAATGGAATTTCTGCTCAGATTTCCACTCTCAGTATAAAGAGGTTGAGAATATCCTCTTTACACATTGGCATGTTTTGTTGATGGACAAAACACTGGCTCCGGTATAACCATCTAAACCAGGCTTTATTTATCGGAGAGCCTCCAGCTTTGCGGATAGAATAGTCTGCAAAGTACTTAATCCTCCATCCCGCCCAGCTACTTTTTGGGACAAGGATGGCTTTTTTGCGTGCAAAAAGTGCCGGGCCTGCAAGGAAGCTTCTCGTCCGGTAAAAGGAGTGGAAAAGTTCATTTCTACATCAAACCAACAGGAATTCTATGTAAATGAATTTATTACATGCAATACTGAATATGTTGTGTATGCCCTCCAATGCCCATGTGGGTTAATTTACATAGGTCGTACAAAGCGACAATTGAAGATTAGAATCGCCGAACATGTAGTCAATATTATTAACGGATTCAAGGACCATAATGTGTCTCTGCATTTTAAACTTTTCCACAATAAAAACCCTGGGGTTTTAAAATTCTGGGGTATTGACCACCTTAAACCAACATGGAGGGGTTCTAATCTGGTACGGGACCTCTCGAAAAGAGAGACCCAGTGGATTTTTTCTGTAGATACTTTAGCCCCTAGAGGCCTGAACGTAGATCTAGATATAAATTGCTTTATTAGCGATTTTTAGAGTAAATTTATTTTGAATTTATCTATATTGAGGAAGTATCTACTAATAGCATGTTTTTGAGATCTGTATTAACAATCATTGTTCTCAGTAAGATATTATTGTATCTATAATAATCTTTTTTAAAGTATTGGTCATTTTTTAAATAAGCATGATTTGCATATATGATTGGCACCAGTATGCCTGGTAGCTGTGGTGTATAATACAAGTATATTTGATATAATGTATATTGCAAAACTGCGCATTCTGAAATTTTAAATATTGTTTTTAGGCGTGTCTGTCTAAACTATTTTAATTTTTATATTATGTTTGTTTATTTTATAGTATGATTTGTTAATGGTTATGGTATGGTGTACAGCCTTTATAATTATGCAAACGTACATTTATCTAAAAGGATGAAGGGTGAGACAGTCTAGCACTGTTTTTGGACTGAGACAGATTGTCCGGTCTACTAATAAGAAAAAACACGGTGTTGCTGTGTTTTTTCTTGTATACAGAAACCTCCCTAAACTCGCTACACTGAAGCCCAGAAGCGAGTATAGTGTAAGCACGGAGTACCGTGACGTGCACCGTTAGGAACGCCTCCGTGCCTACGTTGCTTCTGATGAGCTGCCGAAAAATAATGATAAGATAATTTCGATTGGCCGTCGAATTCCCGTTGTTGATTGGTTCACATACGGAAATTTCGATTGGCTGCCGAATGTTTGCAAACAACAGGCTCTGATTGGCCGACGATAGTGGACGTGCGTGACTAAGTTCACGGCATCGCACGGCGTGCCTACGTTGTCTCTGACGCGCTGCCGTAAATTTTGATACGATAATCCCGATTGGCTGTCGAATCCTTGCTTCTGATTGGCTTATATACGGGAATTTCGATTGGCTGTCGAATGTTTGCAAACCACAGGCTCTGATTGGCTGAGATTAGTGGAGCTTTACTATTAAGTTCATGGCGTCGCATGTGCAGCTACACTCTCCGTTGAAGTCATTTACTGACGAAACTAGTCAGAGTGATAGCTGCATGCTACGCCTGGTATGTTATCCACGCCACACTGCAGGAACCAGGAAGAGTTGATCTGCTGGGAAACCTTTCGGTGATCGCGTTGAGGACGCCTGACTGGTGATGTGATACATACATTGTCCATTGTTAATGTTTTTCTTGTACGTAGGATTTTTTGGGATACTTGCTGGAAAGGGGCTTTTTAATAAATTGAGTTACACTATATTTGTTTCCTCTTTTTGTTTAAATATCCCACCTTTATGAGGTTAACTCCATGCAAGTGATCCCCATTGGATGGAAATTCGATCAGTGACCGACTATGTATATATGAAGTGCCTGATATTATTGTCTGTTTGGTGAGTTTGAACCCCTGCGGGGATTTTGATTCCAACACGTGGTGGATTGAGAGTGGGCAGGCTGGTGCACGCTTCCTTTTTCTCTATCTGACACTACTTTTTTGGATAAACGCACAGACTTTGGTTATCTTTTTTGACATCAAGATTTTCCATCCTTTTGCCTACTTTATGGTGGAGTTGGACACTTATATCCATATTTAGCGCTGTTTTGCATTTATCTCTTAATGATTCATTTTGGACTCTGAATGCTTTTCTGTTATTTTATGACACACCATTTTAACAGCTGCTTCTGTTTATACACATCTATATACCTCAATTCAGAGATATTTAGTGTGTTTCATATATTTTTATTTTTTTTCCTTGAAAGGTATTGTCTGTTGGGCGCTGAGGAGTGTATTATAGGCCTTGTAAATACACTGTTTTGCTATGTACTGTATATATATACACAGTAAAACCTTGGTTTGAGAGTAACTTGGTTTGAGGGCGTTTTGCAAGACATGTAGAGTAATGTCACAACTGAGTATAAAAGAGAACAGAGGAGCCTCTAATGCCCTGTACACACGATCGGTCAATCCGATAAGAACGATCTGATGGATTTTTCCATCAGTTAACCAATGAAGCTGACTGATAGTCGTGCCTACACACCATCGGTTAAAAAAAACGATCGTGTCTAAACGCGTTGACGTAAAACACAACGACGTGCTGAAAAAAATGAAGTTCAATGATTCCAAGCATGCGTCGACTTGATTCTGAGCATGCGTGGATTTGTAACTGATGGACGTGCCTACAAACGATCGTTTTTTTTCTATCGGTTAGGTTAATTTTAAAACAATTTTCACATTTTTTAACCGTTGGATAAATAACCAATAGGGCCCACATACGATCGGTTTGGTCTGATGAAAACGGTCCATCAGACCGTTCTCATCGGATTGACTGATCGTGTGTACGCGGCAAAAGTGTAGCAATATGGTTACATTTAATGAAGGTACAACATTTAGCAACTTATTGCTACACTTAAAGGTGCCTCTTTTATACTCTGTGCTTTGGATTACAAGAGTGAATTATGCTCACAATCCAAGGTGCTGTACATATTTTGACTATATATTTATATATATGTACTTTAGCAATATTATATGAAGACACAGCAATGTAAATATCTTATGAGACATTGACTGCGTGACTACATTTATAGAGCTGAAACAAGCAAGCCTGAAATAAAAACAAACCAACAGAGTGGAAGAAGCTGTCAGACACCGTGTACTTCACTGGCAAATATATGGAAATGTATGGATTCAATGGCCACAGAGATAATACATCCTCGACTATATCACTGATCCAAACAATATATCCTTCTGATTCTGTGTGTACAACATCCACGTAAAATAAACCACATTTATCTTACATGAATCGCAATCACGTTCAGCCTCAGAATGTCTGCAGACAAAGAAGGCACTATATTTTCGTTTTTCAAAAATCAGAAGCTAAAGTACAGACATTTACGAGCATCTCTAGGAAACAAGTAAACTCCATCAGTGCCTTTCTAATGCTATTCAGGAAGCAATGCAAGTATGGTAAGGAAGATCCACTTCGTTTATTCCATGTTTAAAAAAAGTCTATTGCAGGCAAATTGTGCTTGCAGGGTCTTTACAGGGATAAAACATGGGAAATGTGTACTGTATGTAACGCAGAGGTGTACTGCATCAATTTCTCTGCCTTGACTTACACTTTACATTACCCAACATCTTTTGTTGGCATATATTACATTTTATTGATATCACTCAAAATACTATTGGTTTAACCTCCCTGGCGGTATGATTATTTCAGATTTTAGGTGCTGAAAGCGGTACCATTATTTTGCAAGGAAATTTGGCGTTTTACATTGTAGGCCTGTAATCCTTAGGAATAACTCACTTAAATCTGACCAAACAAGAGTCTAGTAGGAATCCCGGGTATGAAAAAGTTTGAAAAACAAAATCATAAATTATAATATAATAAATAATTATAAATAATTATAACAAATAATATATAATTATAATAAAAATTATTCAATAATGTAATCAACTAAAAATCACTGAAATTTGTTCAGTTGCAGAATTGTCGCTGTCATTACTTTTATTTTTTTATGACGAATTTCCCCACAAATCGATATCGCTTAATTCTGCAAATGATTATAATTTATTATCGCTGTTTTCTAGCTGCTCTAAAAGCACTTTTGACATAAAGGGACACTTTTAGTTGCTATGGACAATCTACAGTTTGCAGGCAGAAAGAACAGTTTTTATTATGTAAAAGAACATGTAGGACACTGGACAGACCACTAGGGACAAGGGGGGTGTGTATTTTTTATATACAGTACTGTAATCTATAAGATTACAGTATGCTGTATTTAATGTGTTTACTATTTTGAATATGGCGCCGTTCCCTGCCCCGTGTGTCATAACTTTGCAGGGAACGGAGCTCGGCGACACACAGGGACACTGTGTGAATCGAACGAGGACGCCGCTCGCTCACACAGCGGGGAGGCATCGCAGGATCCAGGGACAAGGTAAGTAACTTTGTCTGTGGCTGCTGGAGGCGATCCCAAGTCTTGCTCGGGGATTCCGCTTTTAGTACAGAAATCTTACCCTGAGCCAGACTCGGGAATACCGCCAGGGGGGTTAATACAAACACTTTGCTTTAGATGGGAAACACAGCACCTGTCACTCATATCCAGCGAGATAAAATAATGGAGGCAAAATGACATTGTGTCCTATGAAAATAAGTAATTCACACGAGAACATGTAATCTGCCTTCATGTACACTAGCCTACACTAGCAGCTCCTAAACTTGAGTTTAGGAGCTTTTGCCATTTTTTTGTCCAAGCTTCTAAACTCAACTTCATTAAAAGGCCTATAGGGTTGATTTACTAAAGGCAAATAGAATTTGCACTTTTACAAGTGCAGTTGCTCCAGAGCCTTGTAAACGAAGGAAAGCTCTGCTGACTCCCATCATCCAATCATGTGCAAGCAAAAATGCATTTTTTCCCCTAATTTTCCCCGCATCCAAATCTCATTAAAAGGAGACTGTGACCGGCTGTCAATGGTGCTGGTTCACACAGCTGCGGGGCAGCCGCAAAGCATCTTGGATAAGGTTCCTGTGCATCTTTGTCTCAGTTTCAGGTACGAATTCAGGCAAAAAATCTGGTCCCGATTCACACCTGAAACGGAGAACAGGAACACACCAGACCCTATGCTGTGCCTCGCGGCCGCAGCAAGTGTGTACCCAGCTCTAAAGTGTAAGTGATATTTTTTTTTAGGTTTGGATAGAAAGGAGAGAGATTAGAACACCTGTAGGTTTTTATTGCTGTCTTTGCCCCCATTATGGAGATTCACCCTCTCAATTTGAAGATGCTGTCTGAACAAAGTGAAAGCTAGTGTCAATCATCTCTGACTCTGCCTTCACATGACATAATGCACATACATGCACTGTTCAGTAAAGATGCATAGGGATCTGTAAAATAGTTATCATTTATTGTGAATTCATGTGACTGGCATTGACACAACACTCATCAGGCATGGCCAGACACAGACCCATACTTTAGAAAACATACAACAGCAGAGTAAGGGTCCTTTCACGCAATTTTTTCTGTTATACTGACTCCCTTAGCGGGGATTGATTCGCTGTTCCCCGCTGATCATGTGGGTGACAGGTCCGTCTCCGCTCATTGTGCTATGATGGACCTGTCAGAGTCCCGCTCTCCTCTATCGAAGATCGGATGAAAATGGACCGCCAGTGCATTTTCATCCGATCCCATCCTCCAGACGAATGGAAAATAGGCTCAACATTCCTTTGGATTTCGTGGACAGGAGCGGATCAGATAACGGCAGATGTCAGCAGACATGTTACCATTGACATGTGCCACTCCATAGAGGTGAATGAAGCGTCCGATCAGGTACACCTGAAAAGCTGACAGGTGAGCGCCAGTGTGAAAGGGGCCTAATAGAAGCCCCTCCCGAGGATCTTTGCCAAAGTAGACAGAAAGACTGTCTGACCACACAACAGCTCTGCAGGAATAAGGAACTAAGGATTAAAAAAAAAAAAAAAAAGCACAAAAGTACAGTAGCGTGATTTATATATAATTTATGTAAATTAATTATGGCAATTAACACTTCTCTGTTTGTATCACTTTAAACTTCTAGGACTAGAAACTTCTCTACACAACGCTGAACACATACAATGAGGAGTATGACATCCTGTTCAATAAGACAACAAGCAGATGTTTATCTATTCATTAACACTTTACATTTTTGAAGGCAAGTAAAAAAAGATAGCATATGGCTTCCAAATAAGCCAATCTATAAAACCCTCATGTACGCTTATGGCAATATTATATGAAACTCAATTTGAAACTATCGCCCTTTATGATTTTGCCATATAATTTATGAAGCATGACTCAGCTACTTGTTTTCTTTGTGCTGTGGAAGAAGAGAAACACGCAGTAAATCATTCCCCACATTTTTTTTTTTTGTCACTCTGTTTCTCATTTATCTTCTGAATTGTCAAACTCTGTTCTGTTTATTAATGAGGAGGAAATCTATCATGTTCCACGTTGACAGGTGTGTACAGGCTTTAAAGAAGAACTCTAATGCCCTGTACACACGATTGGTTCGTCTGATGAAAACGAACCGATGGATTTTTTCATCAGATATCCGATGAATCTGACTTTCATCAGTCTTGACTACACACCATCGGTTAAAAATCCGATCGTGTCCAACGCGGTGACGTAAAACACAATGATGTGCAGAGAAAAATTAAGTTCAATGCTTCCGAGCATGCGTAGACTTGATTCTAAACATGCGTGTATTTTTGAACGATGGATTTCCCCACAGACGATCGTTTTTTTCTATTGTTTTTTAACCATACGAAAATTTTCAAACAGGTTCTATTTTTTTTCACCGACGGGAAAAAAACTGATGGGGCCCACGCACGATCGGTTCGTCCGATGAAAACGGTCCTTCGGTCCGTTTTCATCAGACAAACCGATCGTGTGCACAGGGCATAACTGTTATTTTTTATTTAATTTAATTTAATTTATTTTAATCAGATAGTTGGCCTCCAGGCTCAATTATCTGCAGGTATCTGCAAATATCTTTGGGAGCTGTCAGCCTATGGCCCATATCTAATAGGTTTTTAAACTTGTGCTTAAAATGACTCTGTTGTATGAAAAAAAATGTCTAAAGATCGTAAAAAACAAAACTCTTAAAGCGGATGTCCAGGGAAAAAGAAATAAAAGCCAACAGCTACACATACTGCAGCTGCTGTCTTTTAATAAATGGACCCTTACCTGTCCTGCTGTCCCTCGATATCGGCACCATAGCTGATGTTTCCATCGGGTGCTGCCGCCGCCATTGCGGGTATGGGAACCCGGCAGTGTAGCCATTCGGCTTCATGTCAGGAACCCTACTGCTTCTCTCTCCTATTAGCCCGGTGGCCAGGGGAGGAGGAGGGAGCCTCATGGTGACGCCACTGCCGCGTCACGGCCGCGGCCAGGCTTCCGGAAGTGGGAGCGCATACCTGTCAAAGACTCCCCCCGAAAGGTGCCAATCCGATGAGTGGAAGTTCCACTTTAGGGTGGAGCTCCGCTTTAATATCTACCACTCTGAAGGGCTGAAAGCCCTAACTGCTCTTAGTTCAGCAGTAGTTGAAAAATATTGTTGTATTATATGCCTGGGCACATCCTAATTCCCCCTGCTGCCCAGGTCCATTTATCTTCCTTTTCTGAATGAGCACAGTGAGTGATTGGTATAGATCCCTGTGTTCATTCATAACTGAAGTATAGTAAACTGTCGTTACTAGGCGTCAGTTTGTAAATGAACAGGAAGTTGCTCAGCACAGAGCATTTCCCATTTATACACTGTCCAGTGCAGCTGACCCAGTGGGGCTCCTAAAAGAATTATAAATAAAAAATATTGTAAAAAAATAAATAAAAATACTGTCACTGCCCAACTGACACCATCCACTGCTGTACTGACACCGTCCACATTTGAATACATTTCAAAATGTTTTTTTACTTTTATAAATGTGTGTCTGTCTATTAATATGTATATATATATATATATATATATATATATATATATATATATATGTACATATACACACACACAGACAGACATGCATGTCTGTTTGAGCTTAGGCCTAGTACAGTTATGCATTAACACTTTAGCTGCCAGGTCTGTACATCATACAAAGCTGACAGCGGTGACATTTGCGGTGGCTACAGCCACGGAATTGTGTGTAAATCTGACAAGCAGACGTAAGTCAGATGGAACATACAGGTAGCTGCATTGCCGCCCAATTGCTTCCACATAACCCTGGTAATGGTGCCACTCCACTGTGCGGGTGCGCCCCCCCCCTCATGTATCTCAGGTTTCGGCTTGCCCATCTGCAGGCCTAGCACTGACATAGCAGGTGCCACGGGGTAGAGGGGAGGGCGCAGAACGGACGCACATCTGCTTTCCTCCCCTCTCCTTGGAAAGCAATGTGTTTGATGTGACTGACAGCAAGCCACGGAAATACCTGGGAAACAATGTCACGAAAAACAGAGAGCAGCAAGGGATCCTCATTAGTAAAATGAAAACAATTTATCCAACAAGAAAAATAGTCCGCTTACATGGTAAAATCTTGGCAATCGGCCAATCGGAGTATTAGATAGAAGCACGGCAGGGTTTATAAGGCAACAGTTGTCAGTCTGGATTGGCAGTACAGAAGATGAGAGACCACACAGTTGTCAGTGTGGATTGGCAATTCCCATATCTCAAAGCTGGCTCAGGAAAAACCTGAACTTGACAGCTAACAAAAGACCCGCCAATGTCCAGCGTTCTGCACCAAAGTAATCCACCTTGTGGCAAACCTAACAAAAGACCCTGGATGTCTGCCCTGTGCTCTACTGAATGCAATGGAATGCAGATTACACTGCATTACATTGTTTCCCAAAACAATGCTGAGGGATTAAATGACCCGCCAATGTCCAGCGGTCTGCACTAGAGCAATCCACCTCATGACAAAACTTCTCATGTTGATAAAGAGGGGGTGGTGGTGCTGAGGGTGCAGTAACACGTTTCAGAGTTTCCTTACTCCTTTGTAAAAAAAAAAATTTTGACTTTTCGTCCGAATTTCAGCTATTTTCATTATTGTTTTAACAAACGAAAACGAAAGTGCAGAATACAAAAAACGAAAGATCCGACATAAAGAAATGCTTTATTTTCCTTTTCGTCAGTCGAATGTGCCTAACCTTAACTCTATTAGTCCAAGATTATTTTACATAAAGAGAAAGAGATTTGACATAATAGAGAGAAAAGATTTGACATTATACAGAGAAAAGATTCGACATTATAGAGAGAAAAGATCGCTGCTGAAATTGGGTGGGGGAAGTAAAATATAAATAATGATGATGATGAATGTTATTGGTTGATTGTAACCAAAGAGGAGGAGCAGTTAAAAAGCTAGAACTAACTTGACAATTCAACATGAATGACGAAGATTTGACAAAGCATCGAAAAACATACAAAGGTCGAATCTATCACTGAAGGCTTAAAATGTCTGTCGAATGTTCAAAGAAGATTCGACAGAGCAGTTAAAACTGTATGACGGTGTAATCGTACATTTCTGGTCAAATGCTTGGCTATAGAAAAATTCTAATATTGGTTGACTAGTAATAATAATGAATAAATATAATTATTACTAGTCATACAACATATGGAAATGTACGATTGCGGCGTCGTACAGTTTCGCTGCTCCGTTGAATGTTCTTTGAACATTCGACAGATACCATAATTATTCAATGGCAGATTCAACCCTAATTCATTCGGATTTTCTGACTAATGCAATTTTTTTTACGAAAAACTAAATAAATAAAAACAAATTTCGGGAGTAACTAAATAAATGTATTTTTCAGACGAAAACGTGTCTAATACATAGAAACATTAAAATATCATTAACATGTATAAAATTATACCACATGATAATGTTACACAATATTTATTCACTTATCTAATTACAATGTGGTTTTCTTTTTAGAACTACATGTTTCAAAATACACTTGCGGATGAATGTGTTAGACTTCTAATGAACTTTATAATAAACCGGGATGAGTTAACCACCCAATATTCATTTTCCAAACTGGTACCTGGTTTTAGGATTAATTACAGTTTATGTTTTTACCTCAAACAGCACGTTTTTTACATGTGCCTTAACTCCAGCAAGTTTTTAATGACATTCAACACACTCATTAGGTACATTGGAATTATATTCTTGACAAGGATGTTCTCTCAGTGGAAATAAATGCATACTGTACATAACATACTGAGCTTGGGCAGATATGTAGGCCAATCCTTGCATCGGGGTTCCTTGAATTCACTAACCAACAGCATGTTGTCCCCCACTATGTTCTGCTTAATTCAGAATAAACAAATGGCTGATTGAATACAGAAGGTGCACATCTCCTTTCCCATCTCAGCTTTATATGGAATGTCAATTAGAGAGAGAGACTTCCAAAGTGAGCAGCTATTTCTAAATTTACTGCAAAAGTTTACTCAAGTAATGAAAAAAGTGGCATACACAGAGACATGGCAGTGAAGCCAGGAAACCAGAAAGTGTCACATGAGATGACACTTACAAGTTTTGAAAATGTATTACATTATTATTCCTCTTTTAAAGTTGTAATAAAAGAAAAGCGTTTAAGCAGGGTTCAACATTAATTTCTCACAATTTTCAATTAAGCTATCGCAGTATATGCACAGATCACATAACATATTGTTTTTAGATCCTTGTGGATCTAAAAACAATATAAGTTATTTCATATATTGTGCATATCTTGTGCCTATATTGTAATTGCTTGATTGAAAATTCTGAAAGATTGTTTAGGCATTGTTCAACATTAATCTCTCACAATTTTCAATCGGCAATTACAATATATGTGCACAATATACTGTATGCACAATATATCACATATCCACAAGGTTCTAAAAATAATATAAGTTATGTGATCTGTGCATATACTGCAATAGCTTAATTGAAAATTGTGAGAGATTAAAGTCATACCCTGCTTAAACAAAGAATAATGTAATGCATTTTAAAAACTTGTAAGTAACATCTCATGTGTACCAGTAAAGTCTGTAGTGTTCTCTTCTTTTTCGGATTATGATGATTGGATGTGGTACAACAAGTGGTGGTGGTTCTCTTATATGATATTTTTCTGATATAAAATAACTTGACGTTTGTCAAATACAATGACTCCGATCTATCCCTAGACAAACCACAATTTTAATACACATTCTACCTCACTAATGGCCATTTTGATTAAACAACAAGTATATCACCAGGCCCTTTCAAAGACCTAGAACTGGAACCCCCAGAAACCCAGAGTATTCTCAACTTGCGCCAGTGGAAGGCTGCATGTCTTGCCCAGCAGGGTTACCGCAACTTTACCGAATGTAAGTAACTATGTTTCTTACTTCTACCTAAACACAACTTTTTTGTAGTTCATAATTTTATATATATATTTATATACTACAATATATGGGGCACATCTGCTTCTTTGTCTATTTTTCTGGTGAACCCTTACAGTCATCCTTTAGGATCCTCCCCTGCTCTTTAAGCCTTACCATACTGATTCCTGAGAAACACCACCAAACAAAATTTTTGTATCAGTATCCCTTCTTCCTTTTTTTTTTAACTTTCTTTTATTAAGGAATGTTTCTGCATACACATATACATTTTAAAATCTTACATACATCCTATATTTTATTTGGCCTTTCCCTCCCATCCCCTCCCAAGATCTGATATTTTTGCAATCTTAGCTTAATTCGGGGGCCCATCCGTTTCTATCATAACTACTGCATATTTCTCTGTTCGCTTAAATCTATAACTTTCCACCGTTCCTGCTCCCTGCTGCACAAGTACTCCATCTCACAAGCATGGTCCACCCTCTGCATTCATTCTTTTATAGAAGGCTTCTCTACCTGAAGCCATTTTTTTGGGGGATCAGAGCTTTTGCAGCATTGGGACCAAAGTTTCTTTGTATAGTTTGTCTGTTTTATTAGTCCCATGGAACAACACATTCCAAGCGTTCGGCTGAATCCCTTTCCTGGTTATTTCCTTGATGTAATCTAGGATACTGTGCCAATACTCTTTTATTTTTGGGCACTCCCACCAAGTATGTATTGTTGTTCCCCTTTGTTTGCAATCTCTCCAACACTGGGGAGACCTATTTGGCTGAAAGGTGCCACCTTACCAAACACTTATAGTTAGCTTCTATTGTGGTGATATCTGTTGCTCCTATCATTTGTCTTTCAACAAACTTTATTGCTAGGACTTGTATGAAGGGTAGGGCCCTAGTTCCTTCTAATTCTGTTACTATATCATACATTTGAGAAATTCCATGCTTCCTAACACTTCAACTGTACGGCCTTGTCTACACGACCGAGGAACTTGTTGTAAATGAAACATCGTTTTCCTCGACGAGTTCCTTGTCGAGAAACTTGACAAGCTTTCTTTGCGTACACACAGTTAAGACCAAATCTCGCGTTCTCAAATGCTGTGACGTACAACACATACAACGGCAGGTGAAGTTCGATTCCACTGGCACAACCCTTGGGGTTGCTTTTGCTAATCTCATGTTACTGCGTGTTAGTAAAAGTTTGGTAAGAGACGATTTGCACTTTTCAGTCTGTTACAGCAGAGGCGATTCAGTTCGCAGGTGCCGCGCTATATAAGTTTTCATTCATTCATTCATTCATTCAGCATGACAAATGTGCTATCTTCATTACAAATGCTACTTTTACCGAAGGTGCACTCCCTTTGTTTATTCTGAGCATGCGCGGGTTTCTAAGCGTACACACAAACGTTTTTTTTGTCGAAAACAAGCCCGACGAGGAACTCGACGAGGAAATTGAGACTCCCAACGAGGAAAAAGAGAACTTGTTCTTTTTTTTTCTCGTCGAGTTCCAAGTCAGTTTTCTCAATGAAAAGCATACACACGACCGTTTTCCTCAGCAAAAAAGCTCTGCCACCAAGTTTCTTGATGGATTCTGTTGAGGAAAACGGTCGTGTGTACGAGGCCTACCACTCCAAAACTACACTAAAAACAACTGCTTTAACAGTTAGTGACATTTTGTTTTATTTGTAACTCCTGTATACAAAGTTATGCATTCACTTTTTCCAATGGATTTTTGTATAATCTCAATAACAATTGTACTGTACTTGTAGCCCCACATAATCTAGAGAGATTCAACATCTCACTATTGCACCAACAAATGATTAGTCCACTTCCAAATACACCAGAACCTCAATGCAACACTTATAGAAGACAAATAGGTTACGTGCCACCCAAGAGGTTGTCAACACACTACAAATGAAATATATCACACCTCTCTAATGATTTCCTCTTGCCTTGGTAACAGAAATGAAAGCTGCATGCATGCTTGGTCTTGCTTTCTGACCACCTATAGTAATGGCACACTTCAGACTAAATGTCAACACGCTCTGTACATTACAAAGTGAAATAATGTTGTAACAATGTGCTATGTTCAAGTAGAGTCAAACTTGAATTAATCTGGCTTCTGTCATTTCTAATTAGTTGCTATAGGTTACTGCATTTTGCACTTGGCTTACTGCACCGGTAATTTGATGCACCCATATTTATGTTATACTTTCTATCACACTGATATTTCCCCATCTTGGTAGGACAAGCAGAATTGCAGTTAACAGCAGGACAGACAGATAGTAGGGTGTAAACTGCAGACCAGTTTGCCACAGTCAATGGTAAGTATTTTCTTGTTTGGTGTGTGTGTGTGGGGGGGGGGGGGGCAAATGCCTGAATGTGTGTACAGTAAAACCTTGGTTTGCAAAAATAATTTGTTCCAGAAACATGCTTGTAATCCAAAGCACTTGTATATCAAAGCATTTTTTACAGGGTATAAAAGAGAGGCCCCTCTAAGTGTAGCAATAAGTTGCTAAATGTTGTACCTTCATTAAATGTAACCATATTGCTACACTTACAGGTTCCTCTCTTCTTTTTTACACTCAGTTTTGACATGACGCTACTCTTATATCAAGACATTGCTTGTATATCAAGACAACATTTATAAAAACATTTTGCTTGTCTTGCAAAACGCTCTCAAACCAAGTTACTCTCAAACCAAGGTTTTACTATAATACATTGTGCAACATGTATAATAGTTTGGGGTGGATTTATTTAAGGCAAATAGACTACATTTTGCAAGAGCAGTTGCACTCATTTTCCCCAGAGCTTGGTAAATGTGGTAAAGTTCTGCTGAATTTAATCATCCAATCACGTGCAAGTAAAAATGCTGTGTTTGTTTTATTTTCCTCTTCATCTCATTGGATATTTTTTTACAAAGTGAAGCTTTACCACATTTGCAATTACTAAGAAAAACCACTGCAACTGCACTTGCAAAGTGCACAATCTATTTGCCTTTAACAAACCCACCACGTTGTCTAGCTTGTTTCCCTTGTCTGGGGAAAGGATTTATTTCCTGCTACATGCCCTAAAATGTGTGAGACATTGGGGTTAATTTATTAAAACTGGAATGTACAAAATCTGATGCAGCTCTGCACAGAAACCAATTAGCTTCCAGGTTTTATTGTCAAAGCTTAAACTCCCTGGCGGTAATCCCAAGTGTGGCTAAAAAGCGATAATCCCGAGCCACACTGGGGATTGCATTGCAGTATCCAGGGAAAGTTACTTACCTTGTGTCCAGGATCCTGCGATGTCCACCTGCTGTGTCCTCTGCTGATGTACTGTGTGCCAGGCTCCAGTCACTGCGACTGTCGCAACGCACGGGGGTGGAGTCCGGCGGAAAATTCAAAATAGTGAAAAATACATAAAACATACAGTACACTGTAATCTGTAACATTATAGTACTGTATCTAATTATTTCACATCCCTTTTGCCCCTAACACTTTGTCCAGTGCCCTAAATGCATTTTTATATTATATATAATGTTCTTTTTGTCTGTAAACTTGAGATTGTCTATGGCAACCAAAAAGTGTCCATTTACGTCAAAAGTGGTTTCAGACCGGCTAGGAACTATTAGAACTATTGCAGAATTGAGCAATAGTGACTGTAGGAAAATTCATCATCAAAAACTGAAAGAGACAACGGAGAAAATGCTGTAACTGAGCAAATTTCAATGTTTTTGATTTTATTACATTATTGAAAACATTTTATTATTATTATATTATTATTTTTGATAATTATTTAAAGTTATTTATTATATTATATTATTACTTGTTTCAAACTTTATCATACCTGGGATGTCTACTAGACTCTTGTTTGGACAGATTTAAGTGAGTTATTCCTAAGAATTACAGGCCTATAATATAAAATGCCAAATTTGTTATGCAAAACATTGTACCAATTTGAGATGCAAAAATCTGACATAATCATACTGCCAGGGAGGTTAATTGAACATGTTGAAGTTAAAAGCTGATTGGCTATCATGCACATCAGATGTTGCACTCTCTAGTTTTAGTAAATTAACCCCATTATGTTTTCATCTAAATAGTGCTTAAAAAAAAAAAAACATAAAAACAGCCATTGGTAAATACAGTAGCTAGTCACTTGAAACATTATGTGTTATCATTTAAAGACACATAGGGGTTGACTTAAGAAGGACAAAAAGGCTGTGCACCTTTCAAAGTGCAGTTGCTCCAGACCTTGGTAAACGAGGCAAAGCTTTGCATTGCAAAGAATACAGAATTATGTTCAGGGGGAAAAAAAACAGTCTGCTCTTGAAGAGTGCAACTGCACAATCTATTTTCCTTTAGTATATCAAACCCTTAGGGCCTCTAAGGGTCTCCTAATAAATATTTATTACGTTTTATCAAGTGATACATATAGTCTCATCATTAAAGATGATACATTTAAATGGTATCTGTTCTAAATGATAACCATGAAAACTCTTCTGTTTCAGAATGTTTATTGGCATCATTATTTATATTACCATAATTTTTTTAATTACATTTTTAAATTAAAAAACAGTTCATAGTTATCATTACAGCTATAATATATGGAGCTCACATATAAGTATATATAATAAATCACAATTGCAAATTATTATTTATTCTGTACCTGAGTAATTGGAAAGGCGTCACCGCAGAAGATTAGTCTTTAAGTGAAAATCACGTTTTGTGAAAGTTTGTCTTAATGTTCTCTCCTAGCTTGGTCACAATGTTCTCGCAGACACACAGAGGGCTGGCACACATATAGAAGTCCTCCTTTCCTTTCTTTTCATTGGTTACTGCATCTCAAAAACTTCCATGTTTCACCCATAATACTCAATGCTGCAGTATTATATTTAAATGTCTTCAGTATTTACATTTACAGCAATTGTTGTATAATACAAGATATTACTAAGATGTAAAATATCACCTACAAAGTTTGACATCTAACCAGAAACAGCATTAGCTAGTCAAACGTTCTGTTCTGTCCGAAACATTAACCTTTGCACTTTGTTTTTCCTAGAGAAAAGGTTAAGCAGATGAAACATTAACTCAATTCTCAATGGAATCAGCTTTATCAGTTACTATTTCAGATTATTTTTTTTTCTAAAAGAAGAATGAATGGGAACAAAACAGTGGCTGGTTATATGGCATGTGCTGTAAATAGAAATGTAATAGAAGCAGAGCGGCAATCTTACTTCACTTGTGATAAAGGATCCCAGACTTGGTTCTTTCTTGTGTCAAAGACACCAATGTGTACACTTGGCGGCAGAGGCGTAGCTTGAAGATTGTAGTCCCTGATGCAAAAAATTAAGATACTCCAAGTGGCTAAAGAGTTATTTTAGACCTTTATTTACATATTTAGCTGGGGTGAGCAACCTTTGAGAGGTGGAGATCTACCTGAACAACATAAAAGAGATCAAAGATCAGTTAGACAACCTTTAAAAAAAAATGATGGAGGGGCGGTGCAGCCCTCGTTCTGGGTGAACCGTCAAATGACGGTGCACCTGAACGTCCACTCATGTGCACACACAGCTTGGCGATCCTGGTGATGCTAGGACACAGAGCGACTCCGATCTCTGTAAAAGGGCCGCTAACACGGCTCTTTAACCATGTGGTCCGCTGTGTCCAATTCACATGTAAATACGGAAGTGCTGGTAAGAGCCTCTCATTGTCTCACACTGGCAGATTGTGTGGCGAGGAGGGCCGATCAGCGACACCTTCTCACAGGGGAGAACAGGGCATGTAATTAATGCACTGATCATCAGTGCCCTGATTACAGTAAAGCCCAATATGTGCCACCAATCAATGCCCATGAGTGGCACAAATCAATGCCCATGAGTGCCACCAATCAGTGCCCATGCATGTCCATCAGTGATACAAATCAGTGCCCATTACTAGTGCCATTCAGTTCTGTTTTTTAGTGCCCATCAGTGCCTGATAATCAGTCCTGCCCATCAATCATTTCCCATCAGTGCTGCCTATCAGTGCCCATCAGTGTCGCCCATTAGTGCCAATCAGTGCTGCCCATCAGTGCCACCAAATCAGTGCCCATAAGTGCTGCCTCATCATTGTCCATAAGTGCCATTTCATCAGTGCCCATCAGTGCCACCTCATCAGTGCCCATCAGTGCAGCCTATCAGTGCCCTCTCCCCAGCGCACTACAGTGAAGGTGAAACATTACTTGTTTACAAAATTTACTGACAGAAACTAGGAAAACATTATATTTTTCCAAAATATTCTGTCTTTTTTCCTTTTTCATATTAAAAACCAAGCAGTGATTAAATACCATCAATGTGTACAGTATTGCATGACCACGCGCAATTGTCATTCAAAGTACGAAAGCGCTGGAAGCTGAAAAATGGCCTGGGAAGGAAGGGAGTGAAAGTGCCATGTATTGAGGTGGTTAAAATATATAAAAACAGTCACTGTAAAATTATAAACTTACACTTCCTTTATAGAGGAAGTAAACCCTGATTCGGTTTACTTCTTCTATCTTTCCTTGCAAAGGTAAAGCATAATGGGCTACTATGCATCGCATAGTAGCCCATTATGTGACACTTACCTGCAGTAGAAGCCCACAATGTCGCCGTCGTCCATACAGCGCCTTGAAAAAGTATTCATACCCCCTTTTCCACATTTTGTGATATTACAACCAAAAATGTAAATGCATTTTTATGTGCTAGACCAATACAAAGTGGCACATAAATGTGAAGTGGAAGGAAAATGATAAATGGTTTTAATTTTTTTTTACAAATAAAATGAAACAGCAATTTTCAAGCCTTTCCACAGATTCTCAATTGGATTTAGGTCTGGACTTTGGCGGAGCCATTCTAACACATTTATATGCTTTGATCAAAAACATCAAATTATAGCTTTGGCTTTATGTTAGGGTCATTGTCCTGCTGGAAGGTGAACCTCCTCCACAGTTTCTAGTATTTTGCAGATTCTGAGGCCTCGTACACACGACCGTTTTCCTTGACAGTATCCATCAAGAAACTTGGTGGCAGAGCTTTTTTGCCGAGGAAAACGGTCATGTGTATAGCCGCGTACACACGGCAGAGAACCTTGACGGGCAGAACACATCGTTCCGCCCGTCGAGGTTCTCTGCCGGCCGTCAGATTCGGCGACCCGCCCGTCGGGAATGGCAACCAGCCATTCATCCAGGCGGGCCGTCGAGCAAATAGAGAACATGCTCTCTATTTCTGCTCGACGGCATTCGCGACAAGATGCTCGCCGAGAGCGTACACACGGCTGAGGTTCTCGCTGGAATGCAGCTTCCAGCGAGGTTCTCGCTGGTTTCTAGCGAGAACCTCGGTCGTGTGTACGCCGCCTATGCTTTTCATTGAGAAAACTGACGTGGAACTCGGCGAGGAAAAAAGAGAACAAGTCTTTTTCCTCGTCGGGAGTCTCAATTTCCTTGTCGTGTTCCTCGTCGGGCTTGGTTTCGACGAGAAACACACGCATGCTCAGAATAAAGTATGAGACGAGAGCGCACCTTCGGTAAAAGTAGCATTTGTAATGGAGATAGCACATTTGTCACGCTGTAACAGACTGAAAAGTGCAAATCGTCTCCTACCAAACTTTTCCTTAACACGCAGTAACATGAGATTAGCAAAAGTAGCCCCAAGGGTTGTGCCAGTGGAATCTAACTTCCCCTGCCGTCTATGTGTTGTACGTCACCGCTTTTGAGAACGAGGAGATTTGGTCTTGACTGTGTGTATGCAAAGACAGCTTGTCAAGTTTCTCGACAAGCCTAACGAGTTCCTTGGTCGTGCGTACAAGGCATAACAGGTTTTCTTCTAAGATTGCCCTGTATTTGGGTCCATCCATCTTCCCATCAACTCTGACCAGCTTCCCTGTCCCTGCTGAAGAACAGGGAGATGTGTAGTGTTAGTTTTCTGCTACATATAGCATTTTGATTTTAGGCCAAAAAGTAAAATTTTGGTCTCATCTGACCAGAGCACCTTCTTCCACATGTTTGCTCCGTCTCCCACATGGCAAACTGCAAACAAGACTTCTTATGGCTTTCTTTCTAAAATTGCTTTCTTCTTGCCACTCTTATATAAAGGCTAGTTCTGGGGTAAGTATTTCAACATAGTCTGGCTGAGAAAAAAAAGTCCATCCGGTTCAACTAATAGAAAGGAAAAAATAAATACCGTATATACTCGAGTATAAGCCGAGTTTTTCAGCAAATGCCCCCTCAGCTTATACTCAAGTCACCTTTTTGCGCCTGATCTCCCGAAATTTGGGGATCCAGTACCGACCGGCCTTAGGTTCCCTGGACCCCAAACTTGGCACACATATAGCTCCAATCTTTCTCTACAAGTGTGCAAAGATTGTTGTCCAAAAGACCTACGGCCAGGGACCACTGATTTTTGAAATTTGGGTACCCTTTCCATAGACTCCAATGTTAAATGGTAATTTCTCCGGAAAATTTGGGGACCCGGTACCAGCCGGTCGTAGGTCCTCTAAACTCTTAACTTGGCACACATGTAGCTCCAGTTCTCCTCTACAAGTGTGCAAAGTTTGCTGTCAAGGGGACCTACGGCCGGGGAGCACCAACTTTTCAAACCTGGGCACCCCTTCTATATACTCCCATGTTAAACGTAAGTCTAGTCATGGACACAGTAAAGCATGGACATAGTGAGGCACAGTGAGGCATGGGCACAGTGAGGCATAGGCACAGTGAGGCATGGGCACAGTGTTGCATGGGCACAGTGAGGCATGGGTACAGTTAGGCATGGGCACAGTGAGGCATGGACAAAGTGAGGCATGGACACTGTGAGGCAAAGTGAGGCACAGTGAGTCATGTAGATGGACACCCTTGGCTTATACTCAATAAGTTTTCCAATTTTTTTGTGGTAAAATTAGGCGCCTCTGCTTAAATTTGGGTCGGCTTATACTCGAGTATATACAGTAAGTAGAAATCCTATACCGTATACACAATCCTATATTCACAGTTGATCAGGGCAAAACAAAAAAAACACAATAAAGCATAATGCAATTTGCTCCATCGGGGAGAAAAATATTAAACAAATAGTTTACTTTGGAATGTTTATTTTATTGTGCAATTTTTTTTAAGCTATAAAATGCTGAGGGTTTCATACTACTTTAATGATCTTTTACAGAGTGGTTACAGATCTTTTGCTGATACTGATAGATGATCTGACACAGTACAACCAGCTTTGTCAATACAGATACTATTGCTTGTTGTTTTCTAGTGTATACAAGAAGTCTGGGTAGTTTCATGTCAATGTAGCACTCCATGTGCTAATAAACACTGATATTGTTCTTAAACTGCTTACGTCTCCTCTGTAAAACTGCTTCTTGGTTTTCACTGTTTAATTCATTATCACAGTGATACTCCCTGGAAATGTATCATGTTTATTGGCTGCTGAGGGATTTGTAAAATCTATTTGTGCACATCTCCATAAGATGAAATGAGTGAAATAACATAATGCGGTTCTATTATTTATTTTACTGCTAATAATTAAATTTGCTAAAAAAAGGATTGCAGAATTATTTTTGGCATGTTTTCAGTGTTTTACTTTCGCGCTGCTAATACAGACATTTTTTTTTTGTACAAAAGGTTTTATTGAAAACACACATCAGCAAGAAAGTACAAAACAATGATGGACACATCATAAAGTAACAAATACAAGGCTGCAGACAACAGAAAAAAATAAATAATAAAAATAGATAAAAAAAAATATTTATTAATCCTGAGACCTCAAATTAGAACCTTCATCAGAAGTCCAAGGACGGGTATTCTATGACCTTGCTATGGTCAATTTAGTTGCAGTAAAAATATGCGCTGCTAACTGGCGTTCAGGGCGAAGAAGCTCAGTAATTGGTTTCCACAAAAGGGTCCCTTTTTAGGTTGGTATTGAAGAGATTGCGGAGCAACACATAAACTCTAACCCACAACCTGCATACCCTGGGGCAGGTCCACCAGATGTGCACCATCGTACCCTCCTGAGAGCACCCACGGAAGCATAAAGGGGAGTAGGATGGAATAAAACTTGCCAATCTGGCTGGGGTATAGTACCATCTATAGAACACCTTGTAAGCGTTTTCTAAAAAGAGGACATTCTCAGAGCATTTGGACAGTGCCATGGTCATAGTGTGCCAGTCCTCTGGATCAAGTTGTTTCCCAAGCTCAGGCTCCCATTGGAGGTGATAAGGTGTCAGTGGTGTTTTTTTAGAACTGATGATAGCCGTATAAATAAAAGATATAAGCCCCGAGGACTGGGGACGCGATCTACATAAACTTTCGAAGGGGGTCCTAGTATAGGGCGTGGGTTGGGATCTTATAAGTTCTTGGAGAAAATGTCGGAGTTGGAGATAACTATAATGCTCCCTAAGGGGAATGTCATGGGAGGAACGCAAGACCGCAAAAGATAATCTTGGTTGGGGTTAACATGGAATGAACAATCAACGAAACCATGGTCAGTCAACAATGAGATCTGTAACGGGTTGTCACAACCCGGTGGGAATAGTGGGCAGTGAAGAAGACGGAGTAGCGGAAGATGAGAGGAAATCAGGCCCGTTGTAACGCCGCCAGCGTTACTTTTCGCTAGAACGGGCTCAGCTGCTTCTTCTCCTTGCAGCTGCGCTCCGTTCTGTGTTCCCTCACTGTCACTTCCTGTGCGCCGTTCGTTCCACGCTGGAACGCAGAAGTGCGCCACCTAGCTGCGCTCCAGCGCGGCTATTTAAACTCCCAGCTCTGTCAGTATGGGTTCCTTTATCCTGTTAGGACGCCTGCTGACATCTGGGCTCACCTCCAACTGTACCCCTCGCTCTGCTCCCGGACCAGGACACCAGGACCCCAGTGCCCCAACACCTCAGTTTGAACCACCTGTGGATCATCAGAACTGTCATCCACCTCAGCTTCTAACAAGGACCCATATTAGGTGGGTGGTGTGCCCGGGGGAGCCAAGGGAGGGAAGCTAGTGGTATCGGATGGGAATCCACTAAGTCAAAGGTGGCCCATAATGGCATTTGTTGCTTCTCATGAAGATGGGACAATGGGGCAATACCTGCTGTTGTGTAATATGGTAGTAAATTAGGGACTGAGAGGTCCCCATTGATTCTACGGGCATATAGAACCTGCCTCTTAATCCTCGGTCTTGTGGAGCCCCAGACAAAACGCAGAATTTTCCGCTGGTGTATTCGGAGGATATGAGATGAAACCTGGACCGGCAAAACACGGAAATAATAAAGTAATTTCGGGGGGTAAGTCATGCGCACAGTCGCCACTCTTCCAAACCAAGAAAGCGGAAGAGTGGACCAAGCGGTAAGCATAGCCGACAGTTTCTCAAAGAGGGAAGGAAACAATAATACAGAGATTTTTATAGCACTTATAGTCTACTTATTTTTTTTCTTATTTTTAAATGTTAAGCACTTAAGTTAGCCAGATTTAACTACTTCAGCCCTGGAAGATTTGGCTGCTCAATGACCAGCCATTTTTTTGCGATACGGCACTGTCGCTTTAACTGACAATTGTGCGGTCGTTCGACTCTGTACCCAAACAACATTTTCCCACAAATAGAGCTTTCTTTAGGTGGCATTTGATCATCTCTGCAGTTTTAATTTTTTTGCTCTATAAACAAAAAAAAGGCGTAAATTTTGAAAAAAACAAAACATTTTATACTTTTTTTCTCAGTTTAGGCTGAAATGTATTCTTCTACATATTTTTGTTAATAAAAATTGCAATAAGCGTATATTGATTGGTTTGCGCAAATGTTATAGTGTCTAAAAAATAGTGGAAGATTTATGGCATTTTTATTTATTTTTTTTAGCAATGAGGGCGATTTTATCATGATGGCGACATTATGGTGGACATATCGGACACTTTTGATACATTTTTAGGACCATTGGTATTTTTTTACAGCAATCAGTGCTATAAAAATGCAATGATTACTGTATTAATGTCACTGGCACTGGAAGGGTTAACACTAGGGGGGCGATCAAGGGGTTAACTGTGTTCCCTAATGTGTGTTCTAACTGTGGGGGGAGGGACTCACTATAGGAGATGACAGATTGTGGTTCCTAGCTATTTGGAACTCATGAGCTACATCTCGTCTCCTCACAGAACAGGGATGTGTGTGTTTACACACACACATCCCTGTTCTGCCTCTCGTGCCTGCAATGGCGTGTGGCTGGTGGTCATCGCGACCACCGGTCACGAGCATCGGCAACCCCGCAGTGCAGCGGGTGCGCGCACGCCTGCCATCCCACGTAAAGGAGCCGACATACAGCTATAACGGCTCGCAGGATCGTGCCAACTTGCCGCAGTATAATGACGGCTGCTGGTCAGCAAGTGGTTAAATAGACTTATAGGGGAGAATTTACCAAAACTGGAGAGTGCAAAGTCTTGTGGAGCTCTGCATAGTAACCAATTAGCTTCCAGGTTTTAATGTCAAAGCTTAATTGAACAAGCTGAAGTTAGAAGCTGATTGGCTACCATTCAGAGCTGCACCAGATTGTGCACTCGCCAGTTTTAGTAAATCAGCCTATAGTGTGAGCTCAGATCTGGTTCTATCACTTAACAAGTGGTAATAGAAATGGTAAAATACCTTACTATAAAAAGTGCTATTCTGGACTCTCTCTAGTGCTGGTCACTTCACAAAATTAAAGTGTAAAAGAGTAAAGCTTTGCAACCGTGCAATCTCACATGTATAACATGTCGAAAAATTGAGATCAGATCTACAACCAGGGCTTTTTTTCTGGGGGAACTTGGGGGAACTCAGTTCCACCAGCTTTGGCTCAGACCCTTTGGTGCCTGCTCACCACAATCACTTGTAAACACAGATGTCTGGTTTCTGTGTTTACAAGTGCCAGCTCTGCACTCTGTGTGTAACCCACCTGAACTCTGCACTCTGTATGTAGTGCAATTCTGGTATTTAATGCCCCTTTAAGACCCTTCTACTGTTTGTGAAATCTGAATGGGGTCGTGGTTGAGTTCCTGCACCTTTTTTCTGAGAAAAAAAGCTCTGTCTACAACTACACAACTGTTACAGAAACATCCCAATCAAATGGATTGACATCTCTGTATGTATGAATTGCTCCTTAACCACTTAAGACCTGGACCTTTAGGCAGCTAAAGGACCCGGCCAGGGTTTGCGATTCGGCACTGCGTCGCTTTAACAGACAATTGCGCGGTCGTGCGACGTGGCTCCCAAACAAAATTGGCGTCCTTTTTTTCCCACAAATAGAGCTTTCTTTTGGTGGTATTTGATCACCTCTGCGTTTTTTTTTTTTTTTGCGCTATAAACAAAAATAAAGCAACAATTTTGAAAAAAATGCAATATTTTTAACTTTTTGCTATAATAAATATCCCCCAAAAATATATATAAAAAAATGTTTTTCCTCAGTTTAGGCCGATACGTATTCTTCTACCTATTTTTGGTAAAAAAATTGCAATAAGCGTTTATCGGTTGGTTTGCGCAAAATTTATAGCGTTTACAAAATAGGGGATAGTGTTATTGCATTTGTATTAATTATCTTTTTTTTACTACTAATGATCAGCAATTTTTTTCGTGACTGCGACATTATGGCGGACACTTTGGACAATTTTGACCAATTTTTGGGACCATTGTCATTTTCACAGCAAAAAATGCATTTAAAATGCATTGTTTATTGCGAAAATGACAATTGCAATTTGGGAGTTAACCACAAGGGGGTGCTGAAGGGGTTATGTGTGACCTAATATGTGTTTACAACTGTAGGGGGGTGTGACTGTAGGTGTGACATCATCGGTTGTGTATCCCTATAAAAGACATCGATGACGCCGCCACAGTGAAGAATGGGGAAGCCGTGTTTACACACGGCTCTCCCCGTTCTTCAGCTCTGGGGACAGATCGCGGGACTCCAGCGGTGATCGGGTCCGTGGGTCCCGCAGTCCCGGAGCTTCGGACAGGGGTCGCGGTAGCATGCTGGGCAGTAGCACAGGACAAACCTGTACGTGCATGTGCCCAGCTGTGTCATTCTGCCGACGTAAATGTGCAGGAGGCGGTCCTTAAGTGGTTAAAATCGTATATTATTTACCCATTACACAGGAGTACAAAACCTCACGTACAGTACAGAGTATGTTGACACGTTTCACCCCAGGTGGGCTTTAGCCATAAAACCTACCCGGGTACTGAAGCTGAAACAATACAGGGGACTCTGATGTCAGCAGTTGAAGAGTAACGTTTTTCAAGAAAGTATCATAAGCAATGGCGACCCACCATCTACACATTATAGGGAAAAAAACAAGTTGCGCTAAACATGATGGATCAACATAAATGTCTGTGACAAAATCACATGTGAACTTATGACTTAACATATATTCATATGACATTCAAAGAAATCTGAAAAAATTTCCTTAAAGATAAATGTAGTGGCAAAGTCTTTCACCAGTGAAAAGAAAAAAGTCCACAATTTAAAAACACTGATTCGGAGTGACAATCCAGTAAAAGAGATCCTCTACCACCAGAGTAAGTGAATCTGCTTACCAGATTCCCAGCAGTCCCTTAATCATAGGAGACCCCAGGTAACATGTAGGTTTTAAACTGAAGGAGCTGCAGGCTGGATGGACGCAGTTTGATGTCGATCACCACCTCATTCCAATGGGTAAAAACCTTAGATGCCATGTACCGTAGAAAAAACATAGGGGGCCGCAATAGTGTAAAACCATTGGATACAATTTTATTTAAAACAAGACAAAAAAACACTCACATTTTGCAGTGCAAAAAATGGCTATTCAGTCTGATGCTCCGGCTGGAAGCAAACAGACTACCCGTCTAAAAGGATAGAACCACCCAGTCAAAGGGGGGTGATGCCGATGTACCACACGTTCCTCCCAGTGTGGACAGAAATGGTGCAACGCTGCAAATGCGGCATTGCACCCATTCGGATGGTGCCATTGGCGGAAATTGCCGCTGATTTGGCAGGTGATGCTCCTATTCAAATCCTAGTGTTAAATATCAGTGATTTTATTGATCAAAGCCCACACTTTACAGGCATAGAAGAAATATAATTTTCTTAAAATGTGTTGTCTCGTAATTCTTTCTAAAAGAAAAGTAGTTTTGTTATACCTGAAGTTATGTTTGATACCTGCTTGACACTCTTAAGAAGTAATCTCACCCTAAAAGTAAAATTTACCACAAAGGCACCTATAGAAATGTTAAAGTGATATTAAAGGCGATACATACGTACTCTGTGCAGTGGTTTTGCACAGAGCAGCCCTGAGCCACCTCTTTTTGGGTCCCCTGCCAGCGCTCCAGGCCCCTCCTTCCTGCCAAGTACAACCAGAGCAAGCAGCTTCCAATGGTGGCACTTAAGAAGGCTCCCTCCCCAGCCGCTGTTCTGCGTGTCTATTTACACACAGAACTGTGGCTCGGCCCTGCTGCCTCTTCTCTCCATATTGGCTCACTGGCTGTGATTGACAGCAGCAGGAGCTAATGATTCCTGCTGCTGTCTCAGCCAATGAGGAGGGAACACAGCATCTCCCTGCAGGGATGTATTTCCAAAGCTTACTGAGGAGGAACAGGAAGTGAGAAATTCAGAAAGAAAAAAAAAACATTTAGAAGAAAAATTTAAGGAAAAACCTTTACAACCCCTTTAAGTATAAAATGCATGAAGGTAAAAAACCTTGGCCCAGATTCACAGAGCAATTACGCCTGTCTAACTGGTGTTAGACAGGAGTAATTTCAAATTTCGCGCGCCGTATCACTAGTTTGAATCCTCAAACCATGATACGGCGGCTTCGGGCTTCGATCCGAGAGGCTTACGTCTTCGTAAGCCTTCGGATCTACGCTGCGATATTTTTGCGGCCGCTGGGAGGAGTTTGCGTCGTTTTCATGCGTCGGGATATGCAAATGAGTTTTTACGGCGATCCACGAAGATACGAGCGGTCTTCGCAATCGCTTTCGTCTATTTTTTTCTACGTACTGTTAGACCAGCTTTTTGCTGGTCTAACAGTGCGTAACCCATGTTACGTATGGCCGTCGTTCCCGCGTCGAATTTAAAATATATATTTTTTTTTTTACGTAACTCGTTCGGGAATAGGAATGTCCGTAAACTACGCTACTCAAGAAAAAATGACGTAACGACGTGATTTCGCGCAATGCACGGCGGGAAATTTGGGAACGGAGAATGCGCAGTTCGATCGCCGCGGGAACGCGCCTATTTTAAATGCTTCACGCCCCCTAATCGCGTATATGGATTGCGCCGGGAGAAATACACTACGCCGCCGTCGTTTACTGGACAAAATCTACCTGGATTCCACGTAGAGCCAGGTAAAATACGGCGGCGTAGTGTATTTGGGAAACGCTACGATAATCTAATTCTATCTGAATCTGGCCCCTTGAGCCTTTAGAACTATTTTCAGTAATGGCCATCTGAAAAGAGATACCCTTAGATAACTGCAGGCTTTTTTATTCTTTGAATTCTGTATTTATCTTTTCTTCCCCAATCTTCTAATAGCGACTATTTTCAATAAAAGCTGATGAATTTGATTATTTACTAAAGGCAACTCCACTGTGCGCTACAAATGCACTGCAAGTGCGCTTGAAAGTGCACTTGGAAGTGCAGTCACTGTAGATCCGAGTGGGACATGCAAGGAAAATAAAAAAGCATTTTTGCATGTACACGATTGGATAATAGAAATCAGCAGAGCTTCCCATCATTTCAGATATACCCCTCAGATCTACAGTGACTGAACTTGTAGTTCACTTGTAGTGCACAGTAGATTTGTCTGTAGTATATCAACCCCAATGTGTCAGTGCACATCATCTGGGGTTGGGGGGCGGTTGCCTTTCCTGCAAGATCTTGTGGTTTACAAACAAAATTTAGCAGAATAGGGCACTAATTATGTAGCCTTCCCAGGATGCACTTGTGAGGCCAAGGCTCTGTCACCAGCAGTGCTAGGACAAGGCCATCTAGTGCCTGGGGCAAACATGTCAAACTGCACCCACACCCAAAAAAATAAATAAAAATTAGCGCTAATCTGCATGTTTAAGCATCCCCCACCCAGCAAAAATACCCTTAATCACCACTTTACTTGCACCCCCCCCCCCAATTTCTCCTCCTAGAACAATTCTTACCCCTTAATTTTCCCACTCAACACAAATCTCCTCTCCCCTAATCTCTTCGAGGCTATCCCCCCCCTCCCCGAATCTCACATGTTACCAGAGTGCCCAACAACCCTGGTCCCCAGTGCCTCAAGAAAATTAAATAAAAAAAAAATTAAATAAAGTAAGTAAAAGCAAAAAAATGAATAAAACATTTTAACTAACGAATGTAAGGCCTCATGCATGAGCGGAAATTGTGGGTGTATTTCCTAACCTGTGCGAAACTGCTGTGGGGTACCACCGTCACTAGTAATAAATGGCCATACACTGGCGCAAAGCAATTACGAAATGTTGATGTCTCCTGGGGCTTCTTCCCATAAAGAAACAACATGCTGATGTGATTTTAGTAAAAAGGGAGAAGGCTCAGCGAACCCATGTTTGTATCCTAAATTTTTCTTTTAGAAGTGTGTCAGAAAGGAAGAGTAATGAATGGAAATTTGTCATACTGCCCAAATATTTGTCTCCAGTTGGAAACTGCTGGTGCCCTGATTTGACAGAGCTTTGTGAATCTGGACATTTATAAAAGAAGGTCATTAGGAGATGTTACCAGAATAAACCTTTTAATGCCTTTTTAACATTGTCAGATCATATTAATAGCATTACGGTGCAAAAGTGCTCAGTCAGGCACAACGCAGATCAGATAACAATGGTGTCACTTGTCCAAAATTCCTGGAAGTAAAGAAATTAAATACCATCAATTCATCACAGGAACCACAATCAAAGGCCAGGGCTGCATCACACGGATACCTTTGATTCAATTACCAGCACTTTAACATACCACTGACTGCACTGTATACAATACACACAAATCCTATGTACAAACAGATGGATGATAATCAGATTAAGGGCATTATTCTACTCAGCTCATTGAAAAATAGACTTCTTCTGCTAGCTATGCATTAGGGTTCTGACTGTTACATCAGGAATGATGAGACTTTCTGAAGATCCTTTCATCATCAGATGCATACTGTACTGGACTCCACAGACCTGGTATTCTACTTTAAAGCCGCGTACACACGATCAGTCCATCAGTCCATCCGATGACATCGTTCTGATGGTTAACCGATGAAGCTGACTGATGGTCGCCTACACACCATCGGTTAAAAAACTGATCGTGTCAGAACACGGTGACGTAAAACACAGCGACGTGCTGAAAAAAATGAAGTTCAATGCTTCCAAGCATGTGTCGACTTGATTCTGAGCATGCGTGGATTTTTAAACGATGGTCGTGCCTACTAACGATCGGTTTTGACCTATCGGTTAGGAATCCATCAGTTAAATTTAAAACAAGTTGGCTTTTTTTTTAAAAAAGGGTATTTTTGTGCGTGAACTCTAGAGAGAGGAGCCGGACTTTGGAGTAGGCAGACCCTCCCCCCAGAGGCAATCTGCCACCCTTCTCCATGCCCCCGGGTGGCAATGGCAGGTGTGAGGGGGGCCTCCCACTCACCCCGCCCTACCTGCTCCACTTGGGAGCCCAACTGGGGCCCCAACTGGACCCCAACGGGGCAGAGGAACTCCCCCTATGAGGGAGTGAGGGGGTCTAGCCCACCCAGCCAACCCCATAGGTCCTTTGCCTCTCTTTTTTAGGAGACCGCATGGCCAATGTGCGTGCGTGTTAAACCAATTTCGTGTGCGTGCAAGTGTGGTGGTTTTTGTGGGGGGGAGGGTGTACTAAGCACAGGCATACCTTACATAGCGGGCTGAGACCACCAAACTCAATTCACATGTAGCCAAGGCCGGGATCCGAACCCTTGGCTGCAGAGGTGAACGGCTTGTCAGCGCAGTGCCAATCATGTTGAGCCACCACAGCTCCCCTAGTTGGCTTTTTTTTAACCGATGGATAACTAACCGATGGTGCCCACACACGATCGGTTTGGTCCGATGAAAACGGTCCATCAGACCGTTCTCATCAGTTTAACCTATCGTGTGTACACGGCCTAAGTGTGTCTCTAGTCAAACACTTTTTTAGGTTTCAATTCTTATGGGCTCTTTCACATTTGTGGTGCCCTTTTTAGAAGAAATTTGACAAGCTGTGAAGGGGCATTATATTGCCAACTCGCCGCCTTTATTAACCCTGTCCTATAATACCCTGCTGGGAGGGAGGGTGGTAGTTTCAGTAAAACCATGGTTTAGAAGCCCATTTTTACTGCCCCAACTGGAAAGCAATTAAATGTATAACTACTTTTTGTTAGAGCTCGTTCACACCAGTAGGGGTGGTGAAACTCTGTGGGTAAACTGCACATGTAATGCACATGGTTGTGGCGCATTTGTGCAGGGTTCAGAGGTTAAAATGGACAGTGAGGAGACAATACAAGCGATGTTCTGATCCAAGGAGAGTCTAAATACCTTCCACATAAAAACTGTGCTTCTAGGCATGGATAAAGCCTTTGATATTTCTTTGTATTCATCTCCTGCCCTGTGTCTGTCCACAATTTTATCCCAAAGATCTTTTGACAGTGCCAGCCATGGACAATGCCATAATAAAATGTTACCTCACAGAGGTATGGCTTGGCCACTATGCTATCATAGTTAGTTTCAGGGACAGGACATTGCTCGTTTTGTATTGCCATGCTGCATTTTTACAGTAAAGTTATGAGCATGGTCTGAAGTTAATCGAAGGGTGCATGTTGGTTCTGGCCTATTCCAAAGATCTTGGTCCTGTAAAGCACATTTGGGGTATGAAGTAACAATGGTACAAGAGGGTTAACTTGACAGAAGGGTTAACTTGTAGGAATGTAGTTACTATGGTCATTAGGGGTGGTACCTGGTGGGGTGACAGATACTCTGGTAGCCAGGGGGTCAATATTTAGGCTCCCTTCTTAGCAGTCGGTGACCATTAGCAACCACATCCGAATCCATGTTGTGGAGATCTATGGCCTAGTCTTGAGGTATGGGAAGGACACACAGACCACTTGCTGCTTCCAACAATGCATTCTAGAATACATTTTTTGACACAAAAAATTCTATGACACAAGAGGTGACTCTTCTACAAACCTTTTTTATGGACCCAGGGCAGCAAGATATTTAAATACAGCGATGTTCGAAGTTTAGAAAAAAATAAGACAGTGCTTGATTTACTAAAGGAGTAGATCATTTTCACTTTGCAAAGTGAATTTTTCCCTTAGCTTTGTGAGTGAGATGAAGCTTAGTGAAAATTGACGTTGCTATGAATTTCAAATCACATGCAAATAATAATAATAATAAAAAAAATGATTTTGTTTGCACATGAATAGATGATCAAAGTGTTAATAAACCCACAACAGTAAACAGTGCAAAGTATATGCAGTAAAGCATGCTTGTTATACTCACTGTGGAACCTAAGGGGTTAATCCTCTGCACTGTATAAAATGCTGTTTGATACTACCTTCTCTGTTCCTCCCCTTCTTCCCCTCTCCTCAATCTATCTCATGATAGAACTGAGCCTTTGGAATCACTCTGCACATGCCGTTTGGTGTGTATGATGGGCACAGGTTGCATATGATAGGCACAGGCTGCATATGATGGGCACAGGCTGCATATGATGAGCACAGAGGCTGCATATTATGGTCACAGAGGCTGCATATGATGGGCACAGAGGCTGCATTTTATGGGCACAGTGACAGCATTTTATGGGCACAGTGGCTGCATATGATGGGCACAGTGGCTGCATTTGATGGGCACAATGGCAGCATTTGATGGGCACAGTGGCTGCATATGATGGGCACAGTGGCTGCATTTGATGGGCACAGTGGCAGCATTTTATGGGCACAGTGGCTACATATGATGGGCACAGTGGCTGCATATGATGGGCACAGTGGCTTCATATGATGGGCACAGTGGCTGCATTTTGTGGGCACAGTGGCTGCATTTTGTGGGCACAGTGGCTGCATATGATGGGCACAGTGGCTGCATTTTATAGGGCCCTGTTTTTGCAATTTATGGACACAGTGGCTGTGATTGATGGCACAGTGAGGCTGCAATTGATGTTTTTTTGGGGGGTCTGGGGGTATGTAGCCTCACAGGACAGTCAGAATCGAATGAGAACTCCTACAAGCTTTAACCAGACACTGATAGGAGTCACAAGATTGCTATATACTTTGGATGAGAAAAGGTATTTAGCAGATTTCCATGTTCTGTGTACTGTGTAAGACCAGATATAGTGAATGCATGGTCCTGGGTTAAGTAACACTTCAATAAGATCTTTTTTGGGACATCTGGAAACAATGTTCAAACTAAAATTCATAGATTTAAGAGAAAATAATTATGTTACTGTATGTCTAGAATGAAAGAGTGAAATGAAGCCCTTTCACTGGAAGGAAAGAAGATGACTTATTTTTCACAAGGCAATTTTCTGTCCTGAACCTGCGGGGGTTTTTTATTCCCCTTCAGTCCCGGAAGCTACATTCGGCTACATTAGGTGGAAGACGCACATCTTTAAATAAATGTATTTCATTTCCGATGTGCTACAGTGCACCCTTATAGTAAATCTGTCTGTGATTCCTTGTATTAGCTCTGCAGGCAGCACCATTTGGAATTGCCGTAGCCATGTTACTTTCTGCCTGATTAACAAATTCTGGCTTTCAAGACGTCATGTTCTGGTGTCTCGGAGATAATTCCTGCTGCTTCTTCCCTAAATAAACATTGCAAACGTACAGCATCACACTGCACTACACGTGAAATAATAAAATGGGGCAAATAAAAAAAAAAGAGCCTGCACAGGCACAAGAGGGTGCGCTCTCTGAACAAGCTTACAATCGAATTGATGTGGGAACATAACATGCAACAGGTAAGGGAAAAGGTGGAGGTGATAGTGGATAATCAATAGCCATTTTTTGCGATACGGCACTGCGTCACTTTAACTGACAATTGCGCGGTCGTGCGACATGGCTCCCAAACAATATTTTTTCGCACAAATAGAGCTTTCTTTTGGTGGTATTTGATCACCTCTGCGAAAATTTAGAAAATAAAGCAATTTTAACTTTTTGCTATAATAAATATCCCCAAAAATATATATACAAAAAAATAAATTCTTTCTCAGTTTAGGCCAATATGTATTCTTCTACATATTTTTGGTAAAAAAAAAAAACGCAATAAGCGTATATTGATTGGTTTACGCGAAAGTTATAGTGTCAACAAAATAGGCGATATTAAAGCCAGATGCCGGAAGGTGCATAAATGTGCTGCAGCACTGCCACTCACCCCCACTCCCCGCCAGCACTCCCATTCCTCCCACCAAGGAGTAACAGCTCCCCCAGACCCTCCCTTTTTCTTTCCTGAGCCCGTTGTCTCTCTCCTCTTGGACAGATTGATAGCAGCAGGAACCATTGGCTCCCATTGCTGTCAATCAAATCCAGTGACACGGGGGGCGGGGACAAGTCCCGCTATCTGTGTCAATGGACGCAGCAGTGGGACTCTGGAGAGAGCCCACACATGTGCCCCTAGGGAAATCTGCTTTTCATGGGGGCCCCTGATGAAGAGGAGGGGATCCTAGGATAGGAGGAGGGCCCTTGAGCACCGGTGGGGGACCCCAGAAGAAGAGAAGGGGCCTGGAGCTCTGATGGGGGACCCCAGAAGAGTAGGATCAGGGTTGCTCTATGCAAAACAATTGCACAGAGCAGGCAAGTATTAACATGATTATTATTTTGTCAAAAAGAACAAACAAAAAAAACTAAGGGTATTCAACCACTTTAAGCTGGCCATACACATATAGGATCTTGGCCATTTGCAGTGCGAACGACTATTCATCGATCTATAACGACTTGTCCACTAACTGATAGAATCAAATTCTTTCTATGATGGAAAGTGATCGAACAATAACAACATATTTAATTCCTGTTTAACTATATTGCAAGGACATGTGCAATACAAGACAGAGGATTGTTTTGAAAATAAAATACACATTATACACTTTAGTTGAAATGGTAAAAGTTTTTGTTCCGGATCCATCAACATTAGCCGGGCCTACTGTCGAAATCGATGGTAAAGTTGAGTCCACTAATTGCACAAATGTCAAACAATCTTTCCAAAAACTACCAGTTTCTGCTGAAAGTCTATGACCATCCCTGCCACCCTGCTCTTTAACATCTGCCTCTGCCCACTCCTCAAAATCATCAGCAAACAGGCCTGTGCTACCACTCATGACACTGATGACACTTTCACATCACCGGAAAAAAAGACCAATATCACGGACTGGAAAATTGCCTCACATTGATCGATGATTGGCGCTCCCTTAAACTCAATGTATCCAAAACAGAACTTCTTCTCTTCCACGCAAACCGAAAGACAAAAGCTAAGACTTCATGGACACCACCCACCATCCTTGGACAGACCATTACCCCGAGCACCAAAGTCAAAATTCTCCGAGTCATCTTTGACTCGGAGATGTCAATGGATGCACAAATAGGATCAGTAGTCAGCAGATCGCACCATCTCCTCCGCCTGCTGCGTAGACTCATCCCAGAAGAGGAAATAGCAGTAGTAGTTGGAACAATCATCAATTCCCGACTCGGCTACGCAAACTCCCTCTACATAGGACTACCTAAATACCAGATTTCGCGCCTACAAGTTGTCCAGAACACGGCAGCCAGACTGGTAACGGGGAAAAAACCCTGGGAATCCATCACCTCTTCACTGAGGACCCTTCATTGGCTAACCGTAAAAGATCGAGTCACATTCAAGACCCTCTGTCTCACCCACAAATGCACACAAGGAAACACTCCTCAATACTTATGCGAAAAAATTAAACACGACACCCCCAAACGCATTCTCCGATCAATCAACCAAAACCTCCTCCACATCCCCAAGTCCCATCTCCACATCCCTATCCCCAAGTCACACTACAAATCAAAGGGAGAATGTAGATTTGCAGTCCAAGGCAGGGCCACGACTATGGAACGCTCTACCCACGGACATCCGCATAGAAGAGAAACCATCAGGCCTTCAGGAAAAAAGTTAAGACCCACCTCTTCTGAAGGATTAGAACGTCACTGGATGCAAAGCGCCTTGAGGCGATTTAGTTCGAATTTGTAGCGCTATACAAGTTATTCACTCACTCATGTCACTAGGTAGAACAGGGAAATGTCTTGTTTACATAGGCATCTCCCCATTCTGCCTCTCGGTCTCACAATTGCAGGCCGCAGTCAAACATTGAGTTTGCGGGACCAACGGGCACGCACCCTGGTCGTGCGGCAGGGGCGCACGCGCTGTTAGCAAATTCCGCTCATTTGCCTGTACGAGTCCTTCTGCCGACCTGCGATCTGTGTGCGCTGGTCTGCAAGTGGTTAAACATGCGTTAAAAGCATAAACAATGTGCATTAATGCTACAGTGTTATTATTTTCCAATTATGAACATAGACTAGATAAGATAAGACTAGATGAAATTATTCCTTTTACATTGGTGTAAAAACACCTTTGTATGCCTAAATTAATTATCTATTGTCATATGGTTAATTTTTCTACAAAATCTTACCTAAAAATGATAATAACCATAAATTGGAAAACAAAACATAGAGGTGTAAAGAGCTATGAGATTCAGCACGCCTTACCTTGGCTTATGAGATTATATGGCACTCTTGTTACGGCATTCAAGGGTTCGGTGTGCTGTTAAATTTAGAGATAAACACTCTCTTCATTTCAGCGGTGCTCCTTTGTGATGGCGGGTGCTAAGAGACCGCAGCGTGCTGATAAGACTGAGCAAATCGCATGTAATTGCTCACTAGCTCTAATTACTGACCAGATCATGTGTGCAGCTTGAATCCAGAGAGAGAACAGAACCAGCCTGATGGCTTCCAATGCAAAACAATAGCTCAGTGTTGTTAAAAATAAACTGGTATTATTAGTAGAGTGTGTGTGTATTACAATAGCTAACTAAATTTAGATGGCATTCCTGTGTTGAAACTAATGCTTGAATGAACAGTGCAAAATACAATAGAATGAAGCTAAAAGTGTACCTGTCATCGCAGCTCAATGGAGGATTAGGGTGCCAAAATACAGGCTAGATTGACAGTTAAGAACTGTTAATATGTAGTAAGACATATATGATCTAATCTGTATGACATTAGGCTTTGAAGCTGTAGTTCTTTCTGGGGCCTATGGCCTTGTTGTCTTATTCCTTTCATAACATGGTAAGACACTGGACAGCTTGTGTTTCATTATGGTGGAAGTCCAATGGAGGTAATTTATTTGGATTTTGCTAACGCATTTTATTCTGTACTTCATAAACATTTAAAGCTGATCTACATGTTATTGTGAATCAAGCTTGTTGAAACAAATTATTCCCTTCACTAAGGCCTCGTACACACGACCGTTTTCCTCAACAGAATCCATCAAGAAACTTGGTGGCAGAGCTTTTTTGCAGAGGAAAATGGTCGTGTGTATGTTTTTCATCGAGAAAACTGAACTGTTGAGGAACTCGATGAGAAAAAAAGAGAACAAGATCTCTTTTTCCTCTTCGGGAGTCTCAATTTCCTCGTCGTGTTCCTCATGGGCTTTTTTTCAACGAGAAACACATTCGTGTGCATGCTTAGAAACCCGCACATGCTCAGAATAAAGTATGAGACGGGAGCGCACCTTTGGTAAAAGTAGCGTTTGTAATGGAGATAGCACATTTGTCACGCTGTAACAGACTAAAAAGTGCAAATCGTCTCCTACCAAACTTTTACTTAACATGCAGTAACATGAGATTAGCAAAAGCAGCCCCAAGGGTTGTGCCAGTGGAATTGAACTTCCCCTGCCGTCGTATGTGTTTTACGTCACTGCGTTTGAGAACGAGTAGATTTGGTCTTGACAGTGTGTACGCAAAGACAGCTTGTCAAGTTTCTCCACAAGCCTGACAAGGAACTCGTTGAGGAAAGCGATGTTGCATTTACGATGAGTTCCTCTGTCGTGTGTACAAGGCCTAACACATGCAGTGGCTGTCAGCACTGTATATATTGTAGGAAGCCCCAGCTACATACAGTATATAGCACTGTGTTCCTGCATAGGTACTGGGACTTCCCATGCTGCTCCCGGAACAAAATAAATCGAACAGACTGAGCACAGCTTCGTGATTCAGAGGAAGCTTTGTATTTTCTGATTGAATCCAAGGCTTTCTCTGGTTGTCAAAGAGTGACCTAAAGAGGGCCTCAAATGCAGCCTGACATCACCAAAGGGGCACACATAATGTTTACGATATAAAATGTTTAAGAGGACTGTCAGAAACTACCAACCTAATAGAGAAAATGAGGGTCACCGAGTGTTGACATGCTACAGGGATATGCTTGGGGAGTGTGGACATGTTGGGGATATGCTGCAGAAGACAATGCCTAGTAGAGATCAATGATATTACTCTAATCAATATTCCAACTACAGAGTTCTGAGGTCAGAGGACCACACATCATGTACAAAAAGGCCGGTTGGGCACCAGGGCTCTAATTGGCTGAGGTGGAGAGGCGAGTAGACGGCATCACAAGTTTCCTGTGAAAGGCTGAGCCCTTGACTCGATTTTGGTTCCGGGAGCAGCATGGGAAGTTGTCTTCCCACTGCCTGGACACAGTGCTCTATAATCTTTTGCTGGTGGAAATTCTGACAGAAAATGTTGGATTCAGCATACACACGGTCGGAATTTCTGACCAAAAGCTCACATCCAACTTTTTTTTACCAAAAATATGTAACAGAATACATATTGGCCTAAATTAGTGAAGACATTCTGGCCCAGATTCAGAAAGCAATTACGCCTGTCTAACTGGTGTTAGACAGGAGTAATTTCAAATTTTGCGCGCCGTATCACTAGTTTGAATCCTCAAACCATGATACGGCGGCTTCGGGCTTCGATCCGAGAGGCTTACGTCTTCGTAAGCCTTTGGATCTACGCTGCGATATTTTTGCGGCCGCTGGGAGGAGTTTGCGTCGTTTTGATGCGTCGGGATATGCAAATGTGTTTTTACGGCGATCCACGAAGATACGAGTGGTCTTCGCAATCGCTTTCGTCTATTTTTTTTTACGTACTGTTAGACCAGCTTTTTGCTGGTCTAACGGTATGTAGCCCATGTTAAGTATGGCCGTCGTTCACGCGTCGAATTGTTTTTTTATTTCATTTTTTTACGTAACTCGTTCGGGACTAGGATTGTCCATAAACGACGCTACTCAAACAACGAATGATGTAACGACGTGTTTTCGCGCAATGCACGGCAGAAAATTTGCGAACGGAGCATGCGCAGTTCGATCGCCGCGGGAACGCGCCTATTTTAAATGCTTCACGCCCCCTACTCGCGCAGATGGATTGCGACGGGAGAAATACACTACGCCGCCGTCTTTTACTGGACAAAATCTACCTGGATTCCACGTAGAGCCAGGTAAAAAACGGCAGCGTAGTGTATTTCTGATACGCTACGAGAATCTAATTCTCTGTGAATCTGCCCCTTTATTTTTAAGAATTTTTTATTGGATATGTTTTATAGCAGAAAGTAAATGTATTTTAATTTTTTTTTCAAAATGGTTGGTCTTTGTTTTGTTTATTACACAAAGAATAAAAAATTGCAGTGTTGATCAAATAACACCTAAAAGAAAGCTGTAATTGTGGGAAAAAAAATACATAACTGTAATTTATGAACAGCATTGCATGACCACGCTATTGTCAGTTAAAGGAACACAGTGCTGTATATTGTGTTTCGCCGAAAATAAGACCTACCCCGAAAATAAGACCTAGCGTTATTTTCCAGGAGGGCTGTAAAATAAGCCCTCCCCCGAAAATAATCCCTAGTTTAAAATGCTTTTAAAATACTATAATCCACTCTATTACAGTAGAACATGATGTACAATGTGTGTGTTTCTGTAATATAAATGCGGGGGAAAGAGTGCTCCAGTTGGTCACAGAAGCACAAAGCGGAGCTGTAACAAAGGCACAATTATATTACAGAAACACATACATTGTACATTATATAATACTGTAATAGAGTGGATTATAAGATTTTACAAGCATTTTAGCTCAGTTTACACTGGGGATTCCTGTCAGGCAGGAAGAGAGAGAGAGAGAGGTAGAGAAGACAGCACATTACATGGTAAGACCTACCCCTAAAATAAACCCCACTGTGTCTTTTGTTGCCCAAATATATATAGGACCCAGGCTTATTTTTGGGGGGAAACACGGGTAGCAATCTTCTAGGGGCCAAGTGGTCAATGTATAAAATAAGGTCTGCTGAAGTTGGAGAAATTGTATGTACATGGATAGGAAACTGGTTACATGGACGAGTTCAAATAGAGGTAATAAATGACTAATTACGGTATCTAAATTGTGTAAGGTTGTGAGTGGTGTGCCCTGGGGTTCCATCTTGGGGCCAGTGCTGTTCAGTTTGTTATAATTGATATACAGGTTTGGATCAAGAGCTCAATTTGAGTGTTTGTAGATGATACCAAACTATAAGTTTGGCACAGGATATAGAATAAGCTACATATGAGTTTCAATACTTAGTAATGAAAATGTATGTACTTGGATACCAAAAATATGCATGCAAATTGCACATTAGGTGGGGTGCCCATGGGAGAATCAGAGATGAAAAGGTATCTGGGGGTGCATATCACTAGACTTAGCAATAGCATTCAATACAAAGGTGCTGCTAACAAAGCTAGCAAAATAATCTCATGCATTAAAAATGGCAAGTATTCTCGAGATAAATCATTCTACCCTTTTACAAAACACTGGTTCAATCTCATTTTGAATATACAGTTTGGTTTCTCCTTTAACCCTAAAAAGCAATAGACAAGTAGTAAGATCTAGTGCATGAAAGGTGATGATAGCTATGACACTTCCACATTGTTATTACTGTATTAACTAACTACATGTAAGTTGCTACTCACACCGATTTTTTCAAACTATTAATGGGAGACAGACTGTGGGCAAAACGCATGTAGGTGTGTAGCCTGGAAGTGGTTCTTATGATGTCTACAGAAAGCAAGTGCCCCACACTGAACATCAACCAGATTTTTCTTCTTTATAATTCCTTAAAATGAATATGTGCCACAAGAATTTTAAAACTGAAATAGAACACAGCTGGAGTTAAAAATCCCATTTTCATGCGAAAAACACAACTCCACCACACATTACAGGGTATTGTATAAGAAGTGCTAGATTGTGTGAACAATTTAACAGCACCACAGTAAAAAAAAAATGCATATGAAAATAAATCTTAAAATGACACCGTGCCTTACAATCACGTTGAGCGTGCTTTTCCGCCGATACAAGAAAAATACCAATCACAGTTTGTTATTTTTCTGAAAAGAAGAAAAAAAAACATTCAGCTTTCAAAATGCAATCACGGCTGCAGAGAGGATGAAAATGAAATCTAATTTGTTTCCTTTCATATCTAAACAGAAATGTGTGTTCGGTGATGAAAGGACATTCTCACTTGGCTAAAAGCCTTTTCTTTGAATAGGATGTCAAGTAATGAAGTTAAGTAAAATTTAATGTACTTTCAGAAAAAAAAAGTTGAATGAGTACCCCAAAATTACATTAATTATCAGGAATGGTGAACCATGTGTCATTAGAAAGAAAAGGAATGCTAATCAGTAGCCGCCAGAGCAGACACAGAACTGACGAAGAGAGCAAAGAAAGTTTTCATTATTAAATATGTTGTGGCACCCAAAACTTTTAAGAATATATGTTCTTTGACTTGCCTTTCAATTGCCTTTTACCGAGATATTTTTAATTGTACTTCGTTTCCAGACCAATGGTAATCAAAATTGTCCTTTTGTTAAAGATCTGCTGAGCTGCCAAGACAGAAGGGTGGGAGGCATTTCAGGTGTCAGCTTTCCTTTGTTGGCAGTGCCACCGGTAATATATGTAGCTGCATAGAGAAAAGTGCTCTGTAGATTGCTCCCTGTCATTTTAGTTCAGATGTCAGAAAGTAAACAGCTCATTAACCGCTTTTATACTAGCCTGGTATACCCCTTCATTAACAGGCCATTTTTCAGTTTTCATCGATGTGATAGTTTGACTGAGACCGAATCCATTATGCAACACTGTACCCAAATTAGTTGTATTAAAGTAGAAGTAAAACACACATTTTTTTTTTTTAAACCCTGCATTGCATACTAGCACATAATGAAATACTTACCTTAGTATGAAGCCCTCAAGTGGGGCGCTCACACCCCCGAAGGCGCTTCCATATTAATCCGGTCTTCCTCCTGGTTTGCATCCTCCAGCCATCTGATTGGGTGTGCCGCAATGATGTCACTCCTGTGCAAGCATGTGGGAATGTCACTCCTGCGCAATCCGCGTGGGAGTCTCGAAACAACAGGACAGAGCTAGCTCTAAAGGGACAACATGGGTATCCGGTCCCCTTCAGAGTGCATGCATCAGGGATGTCACCGGCTGCATGCAGCGGGATTATCATCTAAGCCATGAAGGTGGAGCCTTGATATAGGACCTATTACCTGTAGGTCAGTGGCGGAATTATAGGGGTGCTGAGGTCGCCATGGTGACTGGGCCCCTTGCTGGAGGGGGCCCCCTGTATACAGTGCTTCAAAAGAAGGAGCACAGACAAGTTCCCCGATCCCAAGCCAAACTGTAATCGGCACTGTTCGGGGAGCTCGTCACAGTCATTACAAACTGAAAGCAAAGTGTGTGCTCTTTGTCTCCCCCTACAGTGCAGTACCCCGCAGGAAGAGCTGCTAAGGTAAAAGACTGCCGTTTTTTATCTACTGTGTGTGTGTTTGCATGCCATGTATGTATGAATGTGTGTGTGCATGTGAATATGTATGTATGTATGTATGTATGTGAGTGTGCATGTATTGATTTAGACCAGGGGTGGCAAACTCAAATTCATCAGGGGCCGCATTAGCAGTATGGTTGCCCTCAAAGGGCCGGTTGTTTAAGACTATGTGTCCACTATTTATTATGGGATGGAATGAGATGGCATAGGGTGGGGTGGGGTAGGGTAGGATAGGATGGGCTACCTGACATACATAGACCTACCTGACATACACTGACCTCACCTACCTGACATACATAGACCTACCTGACATACACTGACTTCACCTACCTGACATACACTGACTTCACCTACCTGACATACACTGACTTCACCTACCTGACATACACTGACTTCACCTACCTGACATACATAGACCTACCCAGTGGCGTAACTAGAACCTTCAGGGCCCCATTGCAAGAAACCATGAATGGCCCTCCCACAACCCCAGCCGGGGCCCTCTCCTCCGAGTCCAGTGGTGGAACTCCAGGGCCTGGTCGCAGGTACGACCTTTGCAAGCCCTGTAGTTCCGCCACTGTATCAGTAGTTTTTTATTATTTTTTATCATTTTTTAGGAGCCCCAGGGGCTTTGGTGAGATGTCAGAGGTCTAAACCTCTGATGTTCCACCTTTGAGACACAGCCCCCAATCTTTCTCTGCAGCCTCAGCTACATAGAATGAATGGACAGGAATAGCTCTGTACATAGCTTCCTGTCCATTCATAAACTGAAGCATAGTAAACGCAGTTTACGATATGCCACAGTTATGAATGGACATAGTCAGTGATGAGTACAGATCGCTGACTCTCAATTCAGAAAAGGAGCGGTAAATTACACGTTTACCGGCCCATTTCCCACTTTCTGTCCTGACAAACTCCCAGCAGGAGAGGGGATGGGGGAACCTGGCTGAAACACTCCCCAAATGGCTGGGAATTCAGATTTCCTCTGTGTGTTCTGCCCCCCTCCTCCATCCTGGCACCCTAGGATGGGTGACACCAGCCCTGCCAGCCAGCATGGTCTGTGGATGGGGTTCCTGTTAAAGGAGGTGTGGGGTCCTGGTCCCCAGGAAAGATGGAGTCCCTAGGTAAGCTGAGTCCTTGTTGCCAGAGGAGATGGGTTCCTGTCCCTAGGCAGGATGGGGTTCCAGTCCCCAGGAGAGATGGAGTCCTTTTCCCCAGGGCAGATGGCGTCCCTGTCCCCAGGTGAGAAAGGGTCCCTGGAGAGATGGGGTCCCTGTCCCTGGAGAGATGGGGTCCCTGTCCCTGGAGAGATGGGGTCCCTGTCCCTGGAGAGATGGGGTCCCTGTCCCTGGAGAGATGGGGTCCCTGTCCCTGGAGAGATGGGGTCCCTGGAGAGATGGGGTACCTGTCCCTGGGGAGATGGGGTCCCTGGGGAGATGGGATCCCTGTCCCTGGGGAGATGGGATCCCTGTCCCCGGAGGTGATGGGGTCCCTTTCCCCAGGGGAGATGGAGGGGGTATGTGATGGTGTGTGAGGGATGGAGTAATCTAACTTACCATGACCAATCTGCAGGCTGGGCACTCATCCGTGGTGGCCTGGGCTCCCCCCAGCATGCTGGATGGCGATCAGTGTATCTCCCATAAAGACTTGTCTGTCATCATATCTGCATGATGGGCAAGGAGGGGGGCTGGCAGACAAGCCTGCCGTGTCCCCCGGGGAGCCGGCTCTCACAGGGCTGCACTGCATCTCTGTGCTTAGAGTTTGTTTGCCCGGGAGAAGCATGCAGTGTGAGCTGGAATCAGGGGGCGGGACAGTCACCAGACTGAGCGGCGCTGCATGGAGCAGGAGAGGGGGACACAAAGGAGCCGGTTGACGACACAGCAGCTAAAGAGCCTATGCGTGCGGTACTCGAGCATGGAGCTCTGATAGTCACCCCCCACCTCCAGCCACCCGTGCGCACGGTGCACTCGTACTCCTAGTGCCTATGCTGCCGCCGGGTGTACCAAGATGGCCGACCGCACCGGAGCTAGGCCAAAGCCGCGGCCTTTCCTAAGGCTGAGGCAGCGGTGCGCTCCGCGGATCGACCTGTTCGGATCACAGATGCGCGGGCCACATGGTGAGGTCTGGCGGGCCGGATTCGGCCCGCGGGCCTTGTGTTTGCCACCCCTGATTTAGACTGAAGTGGTTGCTATAGTATACTGAAGTAAAAGTATACAGAGCAGACTTTGTCTGCAGGCATGAAAGATACAGCCACAGCACTTGTGATCATCATTATCATGCTGATAATTACACTGTACAGCCTATATTATACTGTACTTCATGTGACTGTACTGTATATAGGCTATATACAGTACAGTCACATGAAGTACAGTGTAATTATCAGCATGATAATGATGATCACAGGTGCTGTGGCTGTATGTTTCATGGCTGTAGACAGTGTTTGCACTGTATACTTTTACTCCAGGCTTTTTTTCTGCAGAAATGTGGCTCTGCACGTAGCACACCCTGGACTCTGCACGCAGCACACCCTGGACTCTGCACGTAGCGCACCCTGGACTCTGCACGTAGCACACCCTGGACTCTGCACGTAGCACACCCTGGACTCTGCACGTAGCACACCCTGGACTCTGCACGTAGCACACCCTGGACTCTGCACATAGCGCACCCTGGACTCTGCACGTAGCACACCCTGGACTCTGCACGTAGCACACCCTGGACTCTGCACGTAGCACACCCTGGACTCTGCACGTAGCACACCCTGGACTCTGCACGTAGCACACCCTGGACTCTGTACAGAGCACACCCTGGACTCTGCACGTAGCACACCCTGGACTCTGCACGTAGCACACCCTGGACTCTGCACGTAGCACACCCTGGACTCTGCACGTAGCACACCCTGGACTCTGCACGTAGCACACCCTGGACTCTGCACGTAGCACACCCTGGACTCTGCACGTAGCACACCCTGGACTCTGCACGTAGCACACCCTGGACTCTGTACGTAGCACACCCTGGACTCTGTACGTAGCACACCCTGAACTCTGTACGTAGCACACCCAGGACTCTGTACGTAGAACACCCCGGACTCTGTACGTAGCACACCCCGGACTCTGTACGTAGCACACCCCGGACTCTGTACGTAGCACACCACGGACTCTGTATGTACCACACCCCGGACTCTGTACGTAGCTCACCCCAGACTCTGTACGTAGCTCACCCCAGACTCTGTAAGTACCACACCCCGGACTCTGTACGTAGCACACCCCGGACTCAGTACGTAGCACACCCCGGACTCAGTACGTAGCACACCCCGGACTCAGTACGTAGCACACCCCGGACTCTGTACGTAGCACACCCTGCACTCTGTACGAAGCAAACCCCGGACTCTGTAAATACAGTGCCTGCCGCCGAGAATGTGTTTTTAACAGCACATCGCCTGAATCTGGAGGCTGCCGATATCTGCACTCGCTGGAATAGTAAAAGCATTCCACGAGTGCGTCTAGAAGGACGGGGATCCGACTTGGATTCCCGCCAATTCTACGTGGGCAGTTTGAGAATCCTGAAGGAGAAATCCCCGCCGGATTTTTAAAGAAAAATCCGGCGTGGGTTCCCCCCTGGACTCTGCATAACGCCCTTAGCTGTTATGGGTTGTAAGGAGACACCCTACGCCGAAAAAACGTGGGGGTCCCCCACTCCATAACAGACCCGTATCCAAAGCACGCCGGCCACCGGTCAGGAAGGGAGTGGGGGCGAGGAGCGCCCCCCCCCTCTGTAGCCGTACCGGGCACATGCCCTCAACTGGGGGGGTTAGGTGCTCTGGGGCAGGGGGCGTACTGCGGCCCCCCACACCCTGGACTCTGTCCCCATGTTGTGAGGACAGGGCCCCTTCCCACACCCTGGACGTTGGTTGTCGGGGTATGCGGGCGGGAAGCTTATCGGAACTGGAAGCCCCCTTTAATAGGGGGCCCCCAGATACCGGCCCCCCACCCTAAGTGAATGAGTATGGGGACCCCTACCCATTCACCTGCAAATAAAAGTGTAAAGCACAAATAAACCCCAGGATTGAAATATTTTATTAGTTGGCCGCCGGGGGGGGGGTGTGTATACGCTTTTATAAACAGCGCCCCCCCCGGCGGGCTTCTGTGGGGGGTGGGTGCCGCCTCTGTTCTCTTCCACCGCCGGGGGGGGCGCTTTGTAAAAGCACACCCCGGACTCTGTACGTAGCACACTCTCCGGGTCTTCTCCTGCTCCCGGACTCTGTACGTCTTCTTCTTCTTAGCACACCCCGGACTCTGTACGTAGCTCACCCCAGAGTCCCCTCCTCTGTCTTCTTCTTCTTCTTCTATGTACCACACCCCGGACTCTGTACGTAGCTCACCCCAGACTCTGTCCGGAGAGCGGAGAAGTACCACACCCCGGACAGGAGAAGATCTGTGGGAGAAGACCCCCCAGCCGCCGAAGACGTAGCCCGCCGGGTGGTGGGCGCACACCCCGGACTCTGTACGTAGCACACCCCGGACTCAGTACGTAGCACACCCCGGACTCAGTACGTAGCACACCCCAGACTCAGTACGTAGCACACCCCGGACTCAGTACGTAGCACACCCCGGACTCAGTACGTAGCACACCCCGGACTCAGTACGTAGCACACCCCGGACTCTGTACGTAGCACACCCCGGACTCGTTATGTGAGGGGGGAACCCACGTATCCGGCATTTCTCCTTCACCCTGCACTCTGTCGGACGAACGGCTTTGCAAACCCCGGACTCGCCGAGAAAGGGAGCTGTAAATAGCACACCTTGAACTCTGCATGTAACACACCTTTAACTAATGGCAGATTTATCAGGGTCGCAGCAGTCGCCGTTGCAACTGGGCCCTGTAATTCCACCAAGTCTGCCCGTTTGAGGTGCCCGACTGCCGCCTGCCAGTGTGCGGGGTCCACCTGACTGTCATGCCACTGTGGAGGGGGGGCCCTTCATTATTTCTTGCACTGGGGCCCTGAAGTCTCTAGTTACGCCACTGCTGTAGGTACAAGTGCCAAGAAATGTTTTACTTCCACTTTAATATTGTTTTGAGACAGATAGAGCTTTCTTTTCATAGTATTTAACACCTGTTGATTTTATTTTTATTTTTATTTTACAAAAAAAATAGTTAAAGACCAATAGTTTTAAAAAAAAAAAAGTTTCCCCTAATTTCTGTTTAAAAAATGCCAGCATGCGGCTCTTTGTACCTCAGTTTTCGGGACGGACTCCTGTTTTTGGCTCCGGTCCCACATTCAACATATTCCCAGCTTTAACCTTTTGTATGTAAGTATTCAGGAATGTTGCCCTTTCCTGTTACACCTAGTGCCATACTATAACAATTCTATTCTATACATGTTTTATAGATAATTGTGAGCATTGCCCCTGATGAGTGTTATACACGAAACACGTCAAGCCGTTTAGGATGTCCACACACCTGTACTACTTGTTTATTTAGTACACTGTGTCTACCATGCAATTATGTTTTACTATTTTTACTATTATGCTTCATTGTATTGTGCCGCTCCAATAACATGTATATATATGTATTCATGGGAACTACTTATTAATTTTCCATATTGTCGTAATTATAAAAGTGCCACCAAAGAATATTGTGCTTTCCGTTTCACCAGAGAAATGCCATTCTCCCAACTGTCCCTGATTTCGAGGGACTGTCCCTGATTTGGAACAATGTCCCTCTGTCAAAGGGAAAACCGCCGCTCCAGACGACACTCTTCAGTGGTGAGTAAAGTTCAAAAACCCAAATGGGTGCAGGCAATGCGTGGTGCAATATAAGGAAAGAAAAATGGACAGACGCACTCCAATGGATGAAAAGACTTAAAAATAGTGCCTGTTTATTCCAGTCAAAAAACTAAAACAGCAAAAACAGCAAACAGTGGGGTAACAAAAGCTGACGCGTTTCACATTGACAACCGATGCTTAGTCATAGCTGAATGTCCCTCTGTCCCTCTTTCCTTTTCATTTGTTCCTCATTTTAGTCTGATCCATATAATTGTATATAAAATGCACTTTTTATCTTTCAAAAAGTGTTTCCCAGTGTAAACCTTCTATTCAAATTGTAAATTGCTGCATTTTTAAATTTTAAAAGCCAATAAAAAGGAATGGTAGTTGTAAACAAAAGCCCTTGTGGATTTAATTAACTTTTTGTTTTGGTTAATTCTCCTTTAAGGGGGTGTGACAGGGGGCGTGTCTTATGCCTGCATACATTTGCTAGTAGGTGTCCCTCATTCCCATCTCAAAATGTTGGGAGGTATGAAATGTGAATGTGCAATTCTCTCACCACTCAACATACATAACCATAATTAATGTCCATAAAAACATATACAAAATTAAAGTGTTACTAAACCTCCCACAGTACACATACCATGGACATTTAATTATTTTAGTAAATATAAACTGCTAAATACCCTTTCTCATCAGCAGTATATAGCAGTCTTGTGACTCCTATCAGTTCCTGGTTAAAGCTTGTAGGAGGAGTTTTCATACTGCGCTGAGATGTCCTATCAGGATCAAGGACCCCTGTACCTCTGTCTGGACAGTGCTGATTGGCCCTGTGCTGATCACATGCAATGATTAAGCACTTTGGGTCGAACACGTCTGCTGAACAGTATGGATCCCTCATGTGTCATGTTTTTTAAACCTTTAACTCTACAATAAACCAACACATTTTCTTCATCTCTGGATGTGTCGCTTTTTCTCTTTGTTGCATGTTGCAAGAAAAAAGAAAAAACTCTCTATCAATAATACACACCAAACTAAGCATGTTCAGTCTGACTCCAGTAACTGTTGCTTGCAAGTTAAAATCTGTATTTTTTGCTAGGAAATTACATAGAACCCCCAAACATTATATATTTCTTTTAGCATAGACACTAGAGAATAAAATGGCAATCGTTGCAATATTTTATGTCACACGGTATTTGCGCAGCGGTTTTTCAAACTAAATTTTTTGGAAAATAAGAGACTTTCATAAATTACAAAAAAATTTACAATAATGCATGAATCTATCTATTGGAGATTGACGGGTGCAGTAGAGAGGGGGAGGCGCTCCTGCACCCTCTATGGATGCATCACCATTGGTTAGGTGCGTTTAGTGCACCGCTCTATTATTTGCCTTAAACTTGCAGGTTTTTTTTTTCCCCCGTACGTTTACAACCACTTTAAAGCGGTATTTCGACCGTGTTTTTTTTTTTTTCTTTTAATTACTGTCCCGCTCTTACCTGGTCTTGATATGAGCCCGTGCGCACCACTCTTTTCGCCGCCAGCATTTTTTTTTGGAATAAAACTGTACTTTATAAAATCTGTAGATGGCAGGTTCCATCTTAACTGTCCCACGCTGAAGCCTAGCTCTAGGCATTTCCGGGATACGGTGAATGCTGGCGTCCCAGCATTCATCGCTCTATCCCGCGCATGTGCAGTGTTGACGGCGAGCCGCGCCGTCAACACTGCACAGTTCCCGAGTCACGTGACCCGCGAAATATCGTGGGATTTGAGCACACAGCGTCTCCTGGGGACGTAAAGACAGATTCCCGGGAGACAAAGCGCCGTCGGGGGAAAATGGATAGGCACGCCCATTCCCCCGCGGTGTACTTTGATTGACAGGCCAGAATTGAATGGAGAAAACAGGTAAGCCTTCACTAAAAAAAAAAAATGCACAGATTTTGTCTTGTCTTGTGAATAGAAGGCTGTTTAATACATTTTAAGTGAATAAATAGGGTGAACCTCCGCTTTAAAGTGGCTGTAAACCCTCAGGTAGAACTTTCACCTACAGATAAGCCTAGATTAAGGCTTACCTGTAGGTGCTTGCAATATCTCCTTAACCTACACGGTTTAGTGAAAATTAGAAAAAAAGACTGTACCGATGTCTTCGGCACATGCGCGCCGTAGACAAAGGTACGGGCGCACCTGTGCGTATGCACGGGAGCGTTATCACATGCCGTCACACGACTCCGGACAGTCACAGAGTCGGAGTTCGCAGACCCCTAAAGAAGAAGGGTGAAGAATAGCAGCTCGCTATCAGTGAGGAAGACGGAAACATCGCGGGCTTCTCCTGCAGGTAAGTGACACATAATGGGCTACTATGCGATGCATAGTAGCTCATTATGCTTTACCTTTGCAGGGAAACAAAGGGGTTTATTTCCTCTTTAAGGATCAATAGAGTGCTAACAACAAAAAATGGATATAAAAGTGTAATGATGAGCGCAGCTAAAACTAAACTAAATAATCAATCCCAAATAAACAAGTGAGCATCGCTATGGAAACAGTGATAATAATACAAAATAAATAAATAATCCAAATATGTGCAATACAGTGCAGCAACAAATGTCCCAAATAAGTGAAATCCAGTGGGGAGACAAATGTGAATCAATCAGTGACAAGGCTTCTGTCCATGTAAACAACAAAATCATCCAGATGAGACTTCACAGATGAACGTGCTCACAGAGCGCTTACCTTCCACCAGGAAGAAAAGGGGCATCAAACACATCCACCGATGGTCATGATGTTCTGGTGAGTGAGCTACATATCTATATTTATCTATTGGAGATTGACGGGTGCAGTAGAGAGGGGGCGGGCTCCTGCACCCTCTATGGATGCATCGCCACTGGTTAGGTGCGTTTAGTGCACCGCTCTATTATTTGCCTTAAACCGCTCATTATGCCTTTGTCTTGCAGGTTTTTTTTTCCCCCGTGGGTTTACAACCACTTTAAAGTGGTTGTAAACCCTCGGGTAGAACTTTCACCTACAGGTAAGCCTAGATTAAGGCTTACCTGTAGGTGCTTGCAATATCTCCTTAACTTACACGGTTTAGTGAAAATTAGAAAAAAAGACTGTACCGATGTCTTCGGGGGAGCGGAAACCCTCTTTTTAAAGGCTTTCACCTTCCACTTCCTCCCTGGGCACCGCTGGGGGGGGAAGGAAGGTCACCTCCCCCCTCCCTCTCAACAATCATCTGAGACAGGTCACAGGTCCCAGATGATTGCTTGGTCAATCACAGTGCACCACGCAGCTCGCGCATGCAAAATGAAGCCACAGCCGGGCACCCACAGTAGTGATTCCGGTGCCGCGGAGAGGAGGAAGAGACGAGCAGGGCTTTGTTCCCCCACATCGCTGTACCCTGGGACAGGTGAGTGTGCAATTATTAAAAGTCAGCAGCTGCAGTATTTGTAGCTGCTGACTTTTAATATTTTTAATAGGAACACAACTTTAACTTTAGTGAATGTTAAACAACTATCAATTTTCAGTGCCAAATAGATCGACATGTTCCATGTGACAAGATGTTGATGGTGGTATTTGGTAGTGTTAGTTGTTTTTAACATTCCAAGGAAACACATTTGTGGCAACTCAGGCATTATTAATATAGCCAGTTCTTCATGGAAGAAAAAGAAGCTGGATTTCATAGATTGATAATGCTAAGTAATGCACAATTATTGGACCGGTACTGTTACTAACAAGTTTATCTTTTATATAGCAGAGAATAACATAGGCGGACCCAGGATCTTATGTTCTTCCTTTCATCAGTCTGATCTTACAGTGTAAAATATCCTTCCTCCCTGGTGGCGTATGACCACATGGGCAATGTAAAGCAACCTTTGGTCTAAATTGATCATTATATAGTTGGCTCCTTTTTCAGATGTTGATTAAAGACAACGATGGAAAGAAAATATTCAGACAACTGATCAATCCTTTTATTCGCTTTTTTAAAAGCTGCAATTATCTTGGAACCAGGATTAAATCTTAAGTGCAATACAGTAATTATGGTGAAACTACAAGTTTAGGTTATTGATTTCTGCATTTGAACAATAAATAAATAAATAAATCTGGAGCACATGCTGTGATATTGCCAGAGATATTACACATGACAGGTCCCATGCATGCGCATTGGGTGCCCGGCCGTGAAGCCGAAGGCTGTCATGGCTGGGTGCCCACAGTCGGAATGAAGACGCCGGCTGGGAAGGGGGGGAGAGGAGCGGAGCCCCGGTCGGCGCGTTGCTGGAAAGCAGGAGCAGGTAAGTGAGTGTTTATTAAAAGCCAGCAGCTACCCTTTTTGTAGCTGCTGACTTTTAATAAACACAATTTTTGGCTGGAACTCCCCTTTTACTGCTTGCCGACTAGCCAGCGCCAGTCGGCTCTGCTGGGCGAGATCACGTATATCTACGTCATCTCGCCGAGCAGCCAATAGGGGCACGCGCGCCACCCCCCGCTCGCCTACATACTTTTGCTAATAGGTGTCCCTCGTTCCCATCTCAAAAAGTTTGGAGGTATGTTTTCTAAAGTCTGGTAAATATGAAATATTGCATATGGATATTTTATGTTTACCATCTTTAGCCAGCAGATGGCACATTTCAATCAGAATAATTTTACCATTGTCAGAACACACATACGTAGCCAAACAGGACAGGGAAGTGACACACTTTCCTCCCTCAAAAAAATTTTTTTATCTTATGTTTTCCTCTATTGCCAATGTGGCTTCCATTTTAGAGGCATGTTTATAAACCAGTGAATATGACAATATGACATCCACTGCAAGTGGATTTTCTTGGTCAATTTATTTCAATATACAGAAAATTGTGAATATCACTTTCACTGCTTTATAAATACCTCCCCTAGTCTTTGTTTTCCACCTGCAGCTTTCTTGTACAAAAAGGTAAATCATCAATCGTCTTTTATAAGAACTTATAGCCAAAGAATGAACACATCTATAAATACAGAAAAAGTATGACTTATAAACATTTTGTATGCTCTTAGAACCCACCATTTCACGAAACGAAAGAAATTAATTTTTGCCAGATCACTCTTCTGTAATAAAACTCTTTCTTCAGTGAGTTGGTCAGAAAACATACACATTTACCGATCAACTGGTGCTTATAGTGGTGGTCATATATACTACCATTTTGATTGATGTGTGATTTAAAGAAAAAGATAAAATCAGAAATGGATCAAAAAGTCATACCTTTACTTCAGATCGATTTAGACTTGATTTCAATTTTAATTTGAGAAAACTGAGAGGATCAGTCAGGGCAAAACTTAGAAAATTCACTCATAAATTTGGACTGCTTACAAATTAGCTAATTCTACATCATTGGGACTGTTCCATAATGGCCTGGCTTATAAGAAGATTAAGACCCTCAGACTTAGTTTTGTATTTTTCCAGAGCTTTTAGGGAAACTGAGGACATTCGGGGCAAACATCAGGAAAGCTCAATTCTAAATATGACTGTGCCCTCAGAATCTGAGGGCAATAACAAATTATGTATGGGGTCTGAGTTGTCTTTTATCGATCATAAATTTGATTGTATTTTGATTCATCAGCTTATGAGCTTTCCTGATGGAAACAGAGATATGGTGGATAAATTATGATTGTATCTTCCACCTATCAATTGAATGCCACTTCCATGCGCGTTGCATATTGATCGATTGTGCTGTTGACTATCAATCAATTATTCCTATCGAGAAGGATCAATCATCATAGAAATTGATTCTTTATTAAAGCATGCATGGCCATAATAATTACAGAGACCTAATAAAGCAGCCACCTAACAGTTTACTAATAGAGATTTGATTTAAACTGCAGTGCCGACACTATACCTTAAATAGAATAAAGCCATAGTCTGTCCTTAAAATGTTAGAAAGATAGAAGTCTCTGTCCTTGTCTACTTTGGCCAGTTTTGGGTATGTGTAGACAATGAAGCGCCCTCAATCTTGGTTCCTCTGAGGTTTCACCACACCATTTGTCCTATCTATGACTATTCAGAAAGGTAATTCTCTCACCAAACTCAACCTCCCCGGCAGTATGATTCTGTCTGGAATTACGTACCAAAAGCGGTACAATTATTTGCAAGGAAATTTTGCGTTTTACACTGTAGGCCTGCAATTCTTAGGAATAACTAATTTAAATCTGACCAAACAAGAGTCTAATAGGCATCCCGGGTATGATTTTTTTTTTAAAACAAAATTATAAATTATAATATAATAAATAATTATAACAAATAATAATATAATTATAATAAAAATTATTCAATAATGTAATCAACTCAAAATCACTGAAATTTGCTCAGTTGCAGAATTGTGGCTGTCATTACTTTTATTTTTTTATGACGTATTTCCCCACAAATCGCTATCGCTCAATTCTGCAAGTGATTATAATTTATTATCGCTGTTTTCTAGCTGCTCTAAAACCATTTTTGACATAAAGGGACACTTTTGGTTGCTATGTTTTTATTTTATAAAAGACAATCTACAGTTTGCAGGCAGAAAGAACACCCCTGTGCGTCGTTCGCAGGGAACGGAGCTTTATCACACAGCGGGGATTTATAAAAGATCATGTAGTGCACTGGGCAGACCACTAGGGACAAGGGGGGTGTGTATTTTTTACATACAGTACATGTAATGTGTTTGTTTACTTTTTTGAATTTGGCGCCGATCTCCACCCCTGTGCGTCGTAACGTCGCAGGGTAAACAAACCTTCCCTCCGATTTCATCTCAATTTAGATAAGATTTTACCAAACCAAATTATTTGGCCAGGGCACAAAATTATCAATCGGCACATGGGGACACTGTGAATCGAGGGAGTACCTTCCAACTATCCTTTAAAACCCGCTCGCTCACACAGATCAATTACTCCCGGGGATGCAATAATTTGTTGAAGTATCGCTGGATCCAGAGACAAGGCCCTATAAGAATACAAAATAAACCAAGCCTGTGGATTCAGCGAGAAGGTCGGCAGAAAAAAAACAAGCCGCGCCACTGCACGCTCTGCACATCTACCCCGGTGACCCTTTGGGCTGCTTTTGCTGCGTGTTATTAAAAGTTTGGTGAGAGACGATCTGCGCTTTTCATGTGCTGCATTAAACGATGCAATAATTTGCAGCGTGACGAATGTGATATCTACATTACGAACCCTAGTATTATCAGAAAGAGTGCTCCCGTCTCATACTTGATTCTGAGCATACACGTTTTTTTCCCCTCGGAAAAGCATACACACGACCAGTTTTCCCAATGGGAAAAGTCCACCGGGAATTTCCCAACGGGGAAAAAAAAAAAAAGCGGGTTCTCTTTTTTTCCGGAAGTTTTCTCGTTGGAAAAGATCCCATGGCAGTTTTCCCGTGTGTACGAGGCATGAGAAGAATCTAAATTGTTTTCCAGTACAAATATTGCTAATTTTCCAGAAAATTTACTTCTATGGGACTTTATAGGCAACCCGGAGAAATCTTCGGCATATCACCCTCTATACATTCAATAACAGGCTTGAGAGATATTCCACATTACCTAGAATGTTTTTAGTTTATACATCTGAATGCCACATAGGAAGCTATTCAATCTATTGTATAACTACCGATAATTGATTTCCTGGAAACATGCAAATGTAGCTGTTCTTCCAATCATCTTATGCTGGGTTCTAGTCTAATCTTATCATATGTAATATGACATATAAGGTAAAAATACACAGAACAACATAAGACCAATTTCTAACATATACATAAAAAGGCACCTATAACTATTAAACATAGTGGTAACTATTGCTATAGTAGAAGAGGTATGGTAAATCAATTTTGTAATAGGCATACAATAACTTTAAAACACTTTTCTAAACTAAATAATAGTATTCCATTAATTTGAAATTAAACTTTAAAATTTAAATGACACATTCTAGCCACTATAAGGACAGTGTGCTGGGCTGTCATTATTGCTAACTAGTCATTTAACATTATGCACAAACTCCCAACAATGCTAAACTGTTTCATTAGTCAGACCCTTGGTGATACTTTTATTTGAAACATTAACATACTGCATAAAATGACTGCATGCAGTTCCCTCATGAGTCTGCTAATGAGGACACATAACACTTTCATAATGTTGAATAGTAAACCAAAGAGGAATGTTTTGATATTACACTGGCATATCTTCAAAAAGACACAGCTGGAGGACAATTAGACAATTATCTATATGTTCTACATAACAAGCTAATTCAGGTCACTAAACTTTGAATTATTGGATGTAAATGTAATATTGCACTGCACTACATAATGATCTTTAGCTGGACTAAACAGTACTCTATAGCAGCCTTTTTCAAACTAGGTACCCAGGCACACTGGGATGTCTTTAGGTTTCTTCAGGGGTTCATTGAATTGCCTACAAGTTGTATACAAGTCAGCAGGTGGATAAAGCCTGCTTTTTAGTTACACAAAGCCACAGGTTTTCATTGTGCACAATTATAACCTTCCAGCCACCAGAGTTCTAACAACCAATGACATCACATTGGTTGATAATGAGGCCACTGGGGACCTGACAGCATCCTTGTTTGCCCCTCCCCTGCTCCTCTGAGGCCTCGTACACACGAGGCAATAGATTTGTTCAAAACGGTCTGTCCGACCGATTTGAACAAATCTGTCTGTTTGGATTTTGGTTTGCTCGCGTGTACACACGAGCAAACCAAAATCCCCGCCAGCAGACGGCGCGCTGACGTGTCGGTGACGTGGCGGTGACGTTGACGCCGCCACGTCACCGCACCAGGAAGTAAAACACTTCCGCGCATGTGCGAGACGGCATGTCTGCTGGTAAGTGTACTAACCAGCAGACATGTCGGGCGGACGGGTTCCCACCCGATAGATTTCAAAGCATGCTTTGAAATCTGTCGGGTGGCCAAATCCGTCGGCTCGCCCGTACACACGATCGAATCTGTCTGCTGGGATGGTCTAGCAGACCGTTTCCAGCAGACAGATTTGATCGTGTGTAAGCGGCCTCAGTCAGCACTTGGGGTCACATTAGCTGAGTGAGGGAGAAAACTGAGGGAGAAGAGAAACATTGGAATACTAGTCAGTACCAGTGTGCAATGGTGTATTTGCTTTGGAAGAATCAATCACCTCTAACCTTGGGTGTCCTACATGCGTGGATGTTGCTGCGTTATGTAAAACTATTTGTTTCATTTTTAAAATGTTAGCATGGGAGGGCCTCCAGATTGTGCAGAACTTTAAAGGGTGCTTTGGCTGATAAAATGTTGAGAAAAACTTGCTCTATAGAACAAGAAAGTAACTGTTCTCCAGCAGCAAATGTGTGTGTGTGTGTGTGGGGGGGGGGGTGGGCACTCTGCTATTTACTATACAAAAGTGTAAAATAATGCTGGAATCATATGCTCATGCAACATCCCATAATAAATTAGACCCCCCCCCCCCCCATTTTAACGTTCTTAATGTCAGAGGTGACAAGATACTTGGGTATACCCAAACCATTGATTATGGCTATTTAGAGACCTCTACCGTCAAAGCTTTTTTATAGAAAAGATGACCTTGGTCTCTGTGGTGGAAATTTGAAGATGTATTTAATATGTATTGTTGAATGGCACCCAGTCTTGACACTTCCCCAACCCGCTCTAATTAGAACTGATTGTGCAGTCTGAGGCTGGTTGAGATGCACTTCCTGATGGAGAAGGGTGTTTGAAAGTGATTCGCCGGCGCAAGGGCCCCTGTGTGATGCCAGATATTCCCTGTGTGACCCCCTGCAGGCCCATGGTTTAGCGGATGTGTGCTTTTGTCATCTCGTTCAACATGAGTATGATGGTATGAGCATAGCTGCATAAAGGCTCCCCTTATCAGACTGTGTTCATTAGTTATTGTATTATTTCTGTATCAATTGTGATTGTACTATTATATTGGTTATTACTGTATACCCTGTTAGAAGGGTTTATCTGTGCTGTGACATCACTTCCTTAGAGGAGGTCACATGCTGTGACATACTTCCTGTGTCACATGCTGTATCTTTCCAATCAGAGGTGGTCTGTGAAATCTAGTCTTAATAAAACTGCCTAGAGGGCTCGGCAGCGGAGATGCTGGGGAGCGATGAATGAGAGCAAGCTGTTGTAATGTCTCTTGATTGGTATGGATGGGTAGAGAATGATGGTGAGTAAATCTTTTAGCTTAAACATGGCATTATCTCGTAGAGATGTAGTTTGTGCTTTACAGCACAAGGCAAAGTGGCGTTGTGGTCTGCACACCCCCAGTTTGCCACGTCAGCCTCCTTTACAATATTTAGCCTAACTCACTCCTTGAGTCTCACTGACCTAATTTATTGTATAATTATTTGTATTCTATAACTTACACTGCATTCCAAAAGTTACCCTTACTTTATATTTCATACCACACCCTTATCCAGGCATGCAGCTTGGATGGCCAGGAAAGGGAGGGCAGATAGCATGCCAACCTTTACCAGGGCACAGGTTTTTCAACAAAGGGAATGCACCTTGTAGAACACCCTCCCCTTTGCAAAGACACCTCACTCCCATGTTGACGGAATATGGGCCTGACAGCCTCCCAAGTCCTTTTTAGGAGCCAGTGCCAATCTCAACAGCCTGCCGCCATAATGACCAGCTGCCTGACGATCTTGCCCCTTCCTAAAATGACCTGATGCTTGACCAGCTACAGTTTGTAAACAAACCAGACAGGAATGCTGGGTGACATTATTGCCCAAATACGGTACAGTCGTATATTTGAGCAAGACCCAAAGACCAATTCCTGGTTCTGAAGAAACACTCAGGATGCTATTGTTGACCTTCTCTGCTAATTGAGTGGATTTATTAGATTTTGTTTTACAAGTTTGGACTTCTCCTGCTGCATCTTAGTTACAGGTCAGTGCCAAAGTAAGCCGGGGAACAGGCCTTTCAAGAAAAAGTTTACCTGTATACAGTTTTAAAAATGTGTTTTTTTGTCCTCCATATAATAATATATATTTTTTTTAATCCATTCCCTTAAAAAAAATTCACTTGCTACCAGAGGTCATCAGAGCAGCTAAAACCAAGGATATCAATAACATTTCCAAATGTTTATCATTCATCCAAAATGGGCTTCTTTTTGGCTTTGGCAGGACTGGTAAAACTGGGATATAGTACAAAACACTATCTATGTCTGTGTGTGTGTGCACATGTGTAAAATGGTCTGCTTTAAAAAAAATGCAAGATACCGTAGTTATACATTAAAGTGGACCTTACAGCTGTATACCTGCACTATGAAATATAAGGTGTAGATGTAACTGGTGTTGCGCAAACTTTATATTGTGTTAATACATATACAGTAAAACCTTGGTTTGCAAGCATAATTCATTCAAGAAACATGCTTGTAATCCAAAAGCACGTGTATATCAAAGCATGTTTTTTACAGTGTATAAAGAGAATAGAGGCACCTCTAAGTGTAGCAATACGTTGCTAAATGTTGTACCTTCATTAAATGTAACCATATTTCTATACTTAGAGGCTCCTCTCTTCTTTTTTTATACTCAGTTGTGACATGGTGCTACTCTTATATCTAGACATCGCTTGTTTATCAAGGCAAAATGTATGAAAACATTTTGCTTGTCTTGCAAAATGCTCTCAAACCAAGTTACTCTCAAACCAAGGTTTTACCGTATAAAAAAGAAATCAAATCTATAAATAGTGATATTTATCAAAATAATCAAAATCCAATCATATATACAGTGCCTTGAAAACGTTTTCATACCCTTTGAAATTTTCCACATTTTGTCATGTTACAACCAAAAACGTAAATGTATTTTATTGGGATTTTATGTGATAGAACAACACAAAGTGGCACCAATTTTTGGAAGGAAAATTATGGTTTTTAACACTTTTTACAAAAAAAAAACATGTGGAAAGTGTGGTGTGCATTTGTATTCAGCACTACCTGAGTTAACACTTTGTAGAACCACCTTTCGCTGCAAGTCTTTTTGGGTATGTCTCTACCAGCTTTGTACATCTAGAGTGAAATTTGTGCCCATTCTTTTTTTTACAAAATAAATCAAACTCTGTCAGATTAGATGGAAAGCATCTGTAAACAACAGTTTTCAAGTTCTGCCACAGATTCTCAAATGCATTTAGATCTGGATTTTGACTGGGCCATTCTAACACATGAATATGCTTTGAGCTAAACCATTCCATTGTAGTTCTGGCTGTATATTTAGGGTCGTTGTCTTGCTAGGAGGTGAACCCCCACTCAAGTCCCAAGTCTTTTGCACTCTAAGGCCTCGTACACACGATCAAATCTTCTGGAAACGGGCTAGACCGTCCCAGCAGACAGATATTTACGGGCGAGCCGGGTGGCCACCCGACGTTCAAAGTCTTGAAATCTATCTGGGAATCCGTCCGGATGTCTGCTGGTGACTTACCCCATGTCACTCGCACCGCCGCCAAGTCGGCGCCCAAGTCTTTTGCGGTGACGTGGCGGCGTCAACTCACCGCCACTCACCGACACGTCAGCGCGCTGTCTGCTGGCGGGGATTTTGGTTTGCTCGTGGTACACGCGAGCAAACCAAAATCCAAACAGACAGATTTTATAAGACGTTTTGAACAAATCTATTGCCTCGTTTACGAGGCTAGGTTCTTTTATAAGACTGTATTTGGCTACAAATCCATCCATCTTCCTATCAACTCTGATCAGCTTCCCTGTGCCTACTGAAGAAAAGCATTCCCACAACATGATGCTGCTGCCACCACCATGTTTTACGGTGGTGGATGGTGTGTTTAGAGTGATGTGCGATGTTAGTTTTCTGCCAAGTTTGGTCTCATCTGATCAGAGCACCTTCTTCCACATGTTCGCTGTGTTCCCCACTTCTTATGACTTTTTTTCAACAAAGGCTTTCTTCTTGCCACTCTTCCATAAAGGCCAGATTCGTGGAGTGCACAAATTATAGTTGTCCTGTGGACAGATTCTCCCACCTGAGCTGTGGATCTCTGCACTTACCATGGGCCTCTTAGCTCCTTCTCTGAATAATGTTCCTCTTGCCTGTTTTGGCTTGCCTGTCAGTTTAGGTGGACGGCTATGTCTTGGTAGGTTTGCAGTTGTGCATAATCTTTCCATTTTCAGATGATGGCTTGAACAGTGCTCGGTGAGATGATGAATTTGTTTTTGTTTTTATAACCTAAATATGCTTTAAACTTCTCCACAACGTTATCCCTAACCTGTCTGCTGTGTTCCCTGGTCTTTATAATGCTGTTTGTTCATTAAGGTTCTCCAACAAACCGTTGAGGACTTCACAGAAAAGCTGTATTTATACTGAGATTAAATTACACAGAGGTGGACTCTATTTACTAATTAGGTGACTTCTGAAAGCAATTGGTTCCATTATATTTTAGTTAGGGACATCAGAGTAAAGGGGGCTGAATACAAATTTAACCCACACTTTTCACATATTTATTTATAAAACATTTCGAAAACCATTTATCATTTTCCTTCCACTTCACAATTATGTGCCACTTTGTGTTGGTCTATCACACTAAATCCCAATAAAATACATTTAGGTTTTTGGTTGTAACCTGACAAAATGTGGAAAATATTCAAGTGCATGGATACTTATTCAAGGCACTGTAAATGCATATTACTGGCGTAGTCTATATCAAAGTGCACACATAATAGTTAATTTTCCATTAAAGTGCAGCCTGAGCTTGTTTGGCTGGGATTCACCTATTGGTCACAGGAGTGCAACTCATTTTGCACTGCTGTGACCTGTTTTCAGCAGAGAGCGGGTTAAAGTCCGCTCTCTGCTGACATCACAGGAATGTGTCATGACAATTGTCATCACGACAATATAGTCTGGATCCGCCGGGTGCCTGGACTGATACCCGTCTCAGCCTCTCAGCAAGCCGTTGAGAGGCTGAGACCACTCTCCCTGCCTCTCCACACGTCAGAGCTCCAGTGAGTGTGGGGGGGGCAGAGTGGAAAGCTGCTGATTGACAGTGAGCAGCACTCTGCACGGAGAACTGTGAGAACCGAGTCATCGGCGGTGTTCAATCGCTCAATTCTCAGTGCAGGGGCAGCGGGGGACAGATGCAGCATCCACCTAGGTCAGCATGATTCTGGAAAAAAAAAACATACTTCTATTTTAAGTATCATCATGCTTCCACCTCGTTGTGACACCTCTCACCTTAATGAGTAATCAAATACGATATTGATTACCTTTGAACCATCCTCCATCAATGTTGGCTTGATCTTGGTCCTGTGCGACCTATCTTGGTAATCTGTGGTAGTGGTCTATTTAAGGCGCCATCCACTGCACTTATCGGTATGTTAGGGTATCAAACAACTGTTATAAATGCCTTGGTATATCTAGTAATACTGTGAAGTGAAGTCTCTGACAGTCTCTGACATCACTTCTGGTCTGGGATGACCTACGTGTTACGTTTCGTGACTGCCTCCCCCCAGATAAAGTCACTTGATGTGACGTTTAGGGCATCCTGGACTGGAAGTGTTTCAGGAGACTACTAGAATATTGCTAGATATACCATGGCATTTTTAGCAGTTGTTTGATGTAAGAGTTACTCTTTTTAATAAAATAGATTTTATTTAACTATTAGATTGTACACGTTTATTCACTATTGGATAGTGAACTATTATGCACTTTAATTGCATTTAATGTGTGCACTTTGATATGGACTGCACCAGTAATATGCACTTATATGTGATTTAATTTTGATTATTTTGATGAATATCATGATTTATAGATTGGATTATTTTTTATATATGTATTGACACAATATAGAGTTTGCGCAACAGCAGTTACATCTACATATTATATATACTTGTGGGAACACAGTGGTTGTCTGCAGCAAATTGATCACTAGAATATTTTAGCTCACACACACATTGTGCACATTGATTTAGAATACAGGGACTTTGCTCAGTGGTAGCCCAGATGTATCAATTTATTATCATAAAATATAAGGTACTGCTCACTCTGCTAGCCAGAGGAGATGATTGCTTACTGTTCTGAAGAACCAAAACCCTGCATTTACCAAGATTGCCAACCTACACATAGTAGTGGATTTACTAAAGACACAAAGCCTGTTCACTTTGCAAGGAAAGTCGCTCTTTGCAAGGGAATTTTTCCAGGGCTTAGTGATATGGTGAAATTTCACTTTAAAAAAAAAAAAACAATCATGTGCACACGATAAGATGGTGGAAGTCATTAGAACTTTAACTCCTTTACTAAGCTCTTGGGATGATTCCCTTTCAAAGTGCAATTTTACTTGCAAAGTGAACTGTCTATTCTGTCTTTTTTTTATTTTTTTATGTCACAATGTAGAGTATAAGATTTCCTATCATCTGTGCCCAGTCTTGCCACACAGAGTTAATCCAGCTCTGATCAATCCTCTTTTATTGTTCAGTGAAAATTAACAGACTTCCAGATAAAAACGTGTCTAAATAAAAAGTCTGTTTCTCTCTCCTTGCTTTGAGTGACAGGTTCTTTACATATCTAGCTTGGACATGTTTATCATATGTTATGTTATGTTTATCATAATATGAGGTGATCCATAGTTCATTGTATTTTACCAGGATGTGTTATGTGGGGGAGGGGTGGATTTCTCACTTTTTATACTGTGAATCTCCTCATATTATGATAAACATAACATATGATAAACATGTCCAAGCTAGATATGTAAATAACCTGTCACTTAAAGCAAGGAGAGAGAAACTGACTTTTTATTTAGACAGGTTTTTATCTGGAAGTCTATTAATTTTCACTGAACAATAAAAGAGGATAGATCAGAGCTGGATTAACTCTGTGTGGCAAGACTGGGCACAGATGATAGGAAATCTTATAATCTACATTGTGACATCAAAAAAAATAAAAAAATAAAAATGAGGGTTTACATCCACTTTAATCAACCTCGTGGAGGCACAGTGAAGAACAAGGCATGGTAAATCTATAATGGAAAAAAAAAATCAGCAGCAGGGAAAACACAAGCAATAATGATGACTTTTGCCCTTCATTTTACAGCTTCCTATTTAGTTCCTCTTTAAAGCGGTGGTTCACCCTAAATAAACCCTGTCCCATGTGATCCAGCATACTGGCGTCAGCACCAGTATGCTGTTTTTTTTTTTTAATGGTCCACTTACTGTGTAATGCTTCATTTTCATTTATTTCCCCCGCGGTGGATGGCGCCGTTATACCCCGCCACGGCTTCCGAAAATAGCCGATTTAGGACTCGGGTATTTCCGGCGCAATACGGCGCCTGCGCACAGACCTAGGAGCTAACTGCGCAGGCGCCGTATTTCTCCGAGTCCTATTTCGGCTTTTTTCGGAGGGCCTGACGCGCCGTAGCCATAGGACTCGTAGAAATACGGCGCCTGCACAGTCAGCTCCTAGGTCTGTGCGCAGGCGCCGTATAGCGCCGGAAATACCCAAGTCCTAAATCGGCTATTTTCGGAAGCCGTGACGGTCTATAACCGCGCCATCCACCGCAGGGGAAATAAAAGAAAATTAAGGATTACCCAGTAAGTGGACCAATTAAAAAAAAAAAAATAACAGCATACTGGCGCTGACGCCAGTATGCTGGATCACATGGGACATAGGGGTCAATTCACAAAGAGAAACGTTATTGGTTTTCTTCAGTTGTTAAATTAGCACTCCTTATTTAACGCTGGCAAACATGGTATTCACGAAAGCTATAATCGTTATTTAACATAGTCGTTATGGTTTTCAACTGACTCTTTATCCAATCGTTATGCTAACTACTCAGACGTTATTATTAAGATTTGGGACGTTAAAATAACTCTTAAGATCGTTAAATAATACTGGAGAGATGCATTCTGGGAGCAGAAGGGGAGGAGAACAGCTGCATGTGGAAAAGAGCAGATACAGAGAGAGAGAGAGAGAGAGAGAGAGAGACAAGCAATACACATGGAGATTGAGCATGTGATGTGCAAAACTTCTAGTGTGTGCTTTTCTAAAGCCATGTGTATTTCCTCATACAGAGAATAAATCATGGGAGATGATAATCGGAATTTAGCTATCACCTGGGTTTCAGAAAAGTCATCCAAAATAGTATGTGAACGGAATACACGTTTATAAATCTGAACAACATTCTAACATGTTCTTCTTCGCCTCTGGATAATTTTAAGTTCAAACAGAGCACCATTCTATCTTGCCCAACACTACTAAAAACTTCACTACACTACAAAAATCGCCAAAAGCTTCCTCTAACAACAAAATATCGCCTGGGAAATGTCATAACGCCACCCTGAGGGAGGTGTTAATTTAACGATTGCTTAACGATCGATAACTGTCAAAAAAATCTTTGTGAATTGCACTTCTGTACATATTTAAGGATTTGACTCTTTAAATTAACGATTTGACTCTTTAAAATAACGATTGACTCTTTAAAATAACGATTTGACTCTTTAATAAGGACCCACATCTTAAAATATCGGTTCTGTGTAGTGAAACGTTATTTGATGATTTTTCAAAGCGTTTAATCGTTTAGTGAATTGAACTAGCTTCAATAACGTGCAAAATCGTTAAAATAACACCCGCAATCTGAAAATAAAGCTTTGTGAATTGACCCCATAGTATATTTAGGGTGAACCACCGCTTTAAGACACAACAAATACATGGTGTATTTATTGTAAAGGAAAAACTAAAAGGAAAAAAGCACTTAATTTACAAGCATCTCCCACAGCACCTTCATCCTCTTCATCACTTTCATTCAATCTACCATGATCATGCTTTTTGCCCAGAAGACTAATGCCGCGTACACACGGTCGTTTTTTGCGATGAAAAAAAAACGACGTTTTTTGTGAAGTAAAAAACGACGTTTTTGAAACGTCACTTTCAAAGACGATGTTGCATACACACCATCGTTTTTTTCACAAAAAACAAGGTTACGTTCACCACACTTTTCCATTGAAGCTCGCTTCATACCTAGCTTCTGGGCATGCGCGGGTTGAAAAACGTCGTTTTAAACGACGTTTTTGCTACACACGGTGACTTTTTGTGAAACAAAAAACGACGTTTTGAAAAACGACACAAAAAATTCAAGCATGTTGGAATTTTTTTTTGGTCGTTTTTTTTTAAGACAAAAAACGACGTTTTGCCCACACACGATCAATTTAAATGACGTTTTAAAAAACGTCGTTTTTTTTCATCGCAAAAAACGACCGTGTGTACGCGGCATAAGAAGCGCTAAAGTCACTGCATGATACCTTGCATCTTGTTTTACTTCAGTAGGTCTAAATGTACTGGAATTGAATTGTGCTTTGTTGGCAGTGCTTAGGATTCTAGTATTAGCAGACATTTAAAACCCTTTTATAAAGAAAAGTCATAATGTGGTGGCATATTTGGAATTCATAACATTTTTCTGTTTACGGAATTCAAGAACCATAAATTAATCTTCAAGATCAACAACGCTATCTATAGGCTGTGACAAAATGCTTTCCTAACAATTACATTTTCACTACGCTCAGTGACTTTACATGTTGGCTTCACAATTCTCTATCTTCTGAGAATAAAAGTTTGAACAATTTATAAGAAATTCAATAAAAAATCAAAGAAAGAAAAGCAACAGATTTTAGGGCTAGCGCTCTATTAATCCTCCTATTGTTTTCTAAATTTAAATTGATTTAGGAAGCAAAAAGGATTAGTTTGCCAATAGCATAATCTTAATGTTACTGCCGCTTCTTTTTTTTTTTTGCATTGATTGGACATGAACTAATAAACTAAACAACATGAACTACTAATCTGAAATAACAATGGTGCTTAAACAAAACTGCCATGCATTTAAATGAGGGCTCATTCTAAATAGTAGTTTGCTATATTTTCTTAAAAGCAATTTTGGCTTTTTACCTCCTTGCTATGTCATGTTTGAAATACAGATTTGTGGGTTCTCCCATTGATGTCTCTAGCTGTATCTTTTTTTACAGAAAGATTTTTATTAACAAATCAGCATTACAATATATTTCATAAATCGACATTCAGGTTTCTGTAATTACAGTGTCACAAATCCATAAAGTCTTCTTCCTAACATTTCTCAGCCGGTGAATTTCAACCATATTCCTGTCTAATGCCCACCCTCAAGTTCAGAAGGGTATACAATTGCTTTCCTCATGGGAAACCCCAGGTACACAATAAGATTGCACAAGTAAATTCAGTCCCTATCTGGCAGGTTCGGATGGCACTCAGTGCGCCTGCACCGTTGTCTACGGCGTATGCGCGTAGACATTGGTGCCTTTCTTTTGCAAATATCTCCTAAACCGTGTAGGTTTAGGAGATATTTGTTGCAACTACAGGTAAGCCTTAATCTAGTCTTACCTGTAGGTTAAAGTGGTCTGTAAGGGTTTACAACCACTTTAACCTCTTCCTTACCAGGCCATTATAAAATGACGCTGGCAGGAACCCTCCCTCTATCTGAATGGACATCATATGACGTCCTTTCTTCCTGGCAATCTAGGGCACGCCCACGCGCCGCCGGTGGCGCGCACGCACGTCCGCAGCACCGCTCGTGATCCGGTGCGTGTGACCAGCGGCCACGATGCCCGCCGGGCACCCGTGATTGCCGGTGATCATGGCAGGAGTGTGGATCTGTGTGTAAACACACAGATCCACCTCCTGTAAGAGGTAAGGAGACCGATGCTGTGTTCCCAGTACAGAGGATCACACATCGGTCTCCTCCCCTTGTGAGTCCCCTCCCCTCTACAGTTAGAACACACTTTAGAGAACATTTTAACCCCTTCAGCGCCCCCTAGCGTTAACCCCTTCCCTGCCAGTCACATTTACACAGTAATCAGTGCAGTTTTATAGCACTAATCGCTGTATAGATGTGAATGGTCCCAAAAACGTGTCAAAAGTGTCCGATGTGTCCGCCGCAATTTCACGGTCACAATAAAAATCGCAGATCACCGCCATTACTAGTAAAAATAAAAATAAAATAAAACTGCCATAAATCTATCACCTATTTTGTAGACGCTATAACTTTTGCGCAAACCAATCAATATACGATTATTGCGATTTTTTTTACCAAAAATATGTAGAAGATAATGTATCGGTCTAAACTGAGGAAAAAAAATGTTTTTTTTTTTTTTTTAATTGTGACATTTATTAAATAAAAAAGTAAAAAATATTGTGTTTAAAAAAAATTGTTGCTCTTCTTTTGTTTATAGCGCAAAAAATAAAAACCACAGAGATGATCAAATACCACCAAACAAAAGCTCTATTTGTGGGAGTAAAAAACATAAAGATTTAATTTGGGTACAGTGTTGCATGACCGCGCAATTGTCATTCAAAGTGCAACAGCGCTAAAAAATAAAAATTGGTCTGGGCAGGAAGGGGGTGAAAATGCCCTGTATGGAAGGGGTTGAGGCCTCATGCACACTGGACGTTAAAATAACGTTTTAAAAATGGCAGTAGCTTTGCAGTAAGTTTTTCAACTATTTTCAGCGTTTTTTTAGCTTTTTCCACGTTAACTTTTTTTGCGTTTTTTTTTAAGGAATTTTTTTTTTCAATGGATCAAAAACGTTTAAAAAAACCTGGTGAGTGAAGTGTTTGATCGTTTATCAGCGTTTATCGACGTTTATCAGTGTTAGAGCATTTTTACAGCTGAAAAACCAGAACCAACTTTTTTATTTTAATTTTTTTTTTTACTGCTCAAAAACACCACTGCCCAAAACTGCTGATAACAGTCTATGTTTGCATGGACATATAGGATAACATGATGGAGAGTTTATTGACTGTAGAAAAAACGTCTACTGCCAAAAACAGCTGCTGTAAAAACATGCAAAAACGTCCAGTGTGCATGAGGCCTAATGCCGCGTACACACAATAACTTTTTGTGATGAAAAAAAACGACGTTTTATGTGACGAAACAAAACAACGTTTTTCAAACTTCATTTTCCAAAACGACGTTGCATACACACCATAGTTTTTCCAAAATGCTCTAGCAAAGCGTGGTGACGTACACCACGTACGACGGCACTCTGTTCCATTGAAGCTCCATCTCATAACTTGCTTCTGAGCGTGCGCGGATTTAAAATCGTCGTTTTCAGCGTCGTTTTGCCTAAACACGATCACTTTTTTGACACAAAAAATTACATTTTGAAAACGGAAACAAAAATTTCAAGCATGTTCGAATTTTTTTTTGGTCGTTTTTTTGAAGACATAAAACAACGTTTTGCCCACACACGTTTTAAATGACGTTTTTGAAAACGTCGTTTTTTTTCATCACAAAAAGTGATCGTGTGTACGCGGCATAAGTCTTGGCAAGTGATTGTTTTTTTTTTCTACGTATACTAACAAACAATGTTGTAGACTCTTTCCCCTGATCTGCCTCTGTTCTTTTTCAATAACTAGATGAAAGACTGGTATACATGTAAGGTGATAGGGTTAGTTCCAGGAAAGAGGTAATCTTCCTCTCTTCCTCTAGTGATGCAAATGAGGGACAAACTGACAGGTTATCTTGTAAAATACCAACCCTGACTCAAATATATTTTTTCCCCCATCACTGTTGTTCCATCAGCGTGTTACACCCTTACACTGTGAAGTTTGGGGGTTACACAAGGTTAATGTTCTCTTCTATGTTTGACAGTGTTCAAACCTGGCAATTGGCTGCTTAGGCCTAAGCCCTGCACCATGCGAACGTGTCTCATGGTTTTCTATACCAGAAACAACCAGATACTAATAGCAGCAAAGGTGAGTATCAGTGTGTGTACATATTTTGTACATTCTTCAAAATGTTCTTTATTCTGCTTTTGAGGCAGCAGGTGGAGGTTTAGGCTGTTAACAAAGCTTAATGGCTTAAGCTAAAATCTTTATAAACAAGTGCATGAATAAAAGGAGTGACTCCCCCCCCCCCTTACTTTTCTCTTTCCTGGGTATTAAACGTGTATTTGTAAAATAAAGATCAGATATATGTAGTAAAACATTACCCAAATCCATTAACTACTTGCCGACCAGCCGCCGTCATATTACGGCGGCAGGTCGGCACTGCTACGCGAGAGCACGTAGCTCTACGTCCTATCTTTTGCGGCCGCTAGGGGGCGCGCACGCGCCGCGCGCGCCCGCACACCCCCCCGAGTCCCGCGCGCGTGCCCGGCGGCCGCGATCGCCGCCTGGCACGCACGCTCTTTCTTTACAGAGTGGGGACCGGGAGCTATGTGTGTAAACACATAGCTCTCGGTCCTGTCAGCGGGGAAACGCTGATCTCCTGTTCATACAATGTATGGACAGAAGATCAGTGATTTCCCCTAGTGAGTCCACCCCCCCTATACAGTCAGAACACACCAGGAACACACTTAACCCCTTCCCTGCCCCCTAGTGTTAACCCCTTCCCTGCCCCTAGTGTTAACCCCTTCACTGCCAATGGCATTTTTATAGTAATCCAATGCATTTTTGTAGCATTGATCGTGAATGGAGCCTTACACTCATTTGAAAATATACCTGCAGAGTTTCCAGATGCAGAGCACTACTACACAGGAAAGTGTGTTACCATGTGTTGTGTTGCACTATAACGCAGGTATGTTGTGTTAGCACACTGGAGTGCTATTGAAAATGAACACAGTAATGCATCTAATGTGCGCTGCTCTATGTTGTCGTATTGCACACCTTAATGCAGGGGTAGGCAACCTCAGCCTTTCAGCTGTTTTGAAACTACAATTCCCATGAGACATTGCGAGACCCTTACAATTAAAGGCATGACTCCTAAATGCAGAGGCAAGATGAGATTTTTTATTTCACCACAGCTGGAGGGCAGAGGTTGCCTACCACTGCCTTAATGGGTGTAAATGGACCCTTAACCACTTCCGGACCCCCTGACGTCGTTGTACGTTGCTACTTTGAAAAGGAATACTGTTGTTATGGTATCAGCTAGCTACCATAACCCTCCTCATCAAGATCGGGTGGTCCGCATCAAGATAAAAGTGGTCTCTGCTGCACATTCGCCACAAGATCACTTTTACTGGTTTGCGGGAGAGGGCCTGCCGCTCTTTGGTGCCCTCCGGTGCTTACCGGAGCTGTCAGTAGCGGCAAAGGCAATCAGAACCTTCTTGGTCTGTGGTATGGAGACGAGTGAGTGGAATATGGCCCCTATCCGTCCCCATATCATTGTAGGGCGTGACGTCAAAACATCACCTCTGCCCATAGCTCTTAAAGGAACATTTTATTTTTAAAGGACACTTAAAGGCATTTTAGTGTAAATATGAGATCTGAGGTATTTTTGACCCCAGATATCATATTTAAGAGGTCCTGTCATAAAAGGGATGTTTAAATTCATTGTAATAGGAATAAAAGTGACACAATTATAAAAAAAAAAACAGTGTAACATTTTTTAATACAAGGTAAAATAAATAATAACAATTTTCCTGACGCATTCATGGCAGCACACACTGGGGTTGTGACTCCGCCCCCACAACCTGACAGGATTGGTTAGCTATAAATTTGAAGGGGAGACGCCCCGCACCATTCTCTTTTTTCATCCTCACCTGACAAGATTGAATGAACAAGCAAAAAGCATGCCTCTTACCGCAAATTGCCCCAGCAGGTTCAGCCTCTCCTGTTTGGAAGTCCCTCCTGTACAGTCTCTAAATGAGCTTTATGGTGGGAACCCCGTTCTGGTGGTCTCAGGGGCTTTGGAATTATACTGGCATCTGTAGCAAGCTTTAAAGAAGCTTCAAATCTCGCAGTGGCCCCCACTTTCGCTCTGTCTTTCCTTCCAGTGCAGTGTGTCCTTCCACAAAGGTATTTGTATCATTACATTTACCACCTAAGGTTAGTCCGTTTTGTACCTTTGTCTGCCTGTTGTTTTTTTTCTCAGCTCTGCTGAGCCCTGTGGTTCCTCTGACACCCCATACTCTCGGGGTCACCGCTGCCTACCCCTTGGCGCTCTGCACATGCGCGCAGCTCAGTGATGACGCCGCCTGTCTCCTCTGCCCTCTTCCAAAATGGCGCCGGGCGAGCGGGTAGCTTCTGCACATGCGCGCGTCATTAAAAAAAAAGAAGGAAAAAAGAAACAGTCCTATTGCTCTGTAGTTCTGGCTGCTGCTCTGCTCTACTCAGAGTGAAGATTGCACCAGGTGTGTGCAGGCATGTCCCAGATCAGCCTGGGCTAATTGATTACACACAAAAAAAAAAAAAAGGAATAAATAGGATAGAAGATACTATACAAGCGCCCAGAGGCGATTCAGTTTGCATGTGCCGCGCTATATAAGTTTCATCATTCATTCATTCAATACATTTATATATTAATTTATAACATGCCATAGAAGAAAGTGTATCCATAATTTAACAATTAATATAATCCAAAAAAAAAAAAGGGATAGATATATGTATATAAAATTATTATATTAATTTAATAAATAAGAAATGTTGGGGGGGAACATATTGTAATGTTTTCCCTTCTCTCTTTTTTTTTTTTTTTTCCCACCTTTTCGGGCTGTCTCTCTGCTATCCTCATGGGAGCCACTGCCCTCGCAGACCACCGTCAGCTGACCAGGTATAGAGGCCATCCAGAAGGTGGTAAGTAGAGGGGAGACAAAAAAGAGAGCCTGGCCACTGACGCTACAGTTTTGGTAGCCCTATCGGGTCAAGAGACGCAAGTTTGCGGCACAGAGGGAGATTCTAGCCATGCTTCCGGCAGAAGGCGCAAGAAATCGCTCAAGGTTACCCTCTTGATTTCTTCAATCAAGGCATAGCCGCTCGTGTCACAGCACTCCCGTCATAGTCGGTCCCACCGCAGACGATTACCTTCATCCCAGACAGAGCTATCTTACCCGCACCACGGCAAATGTTTGCCAAATATGCGGGGCGCCATCCTTGCCAGGGGAATTGGCCTGCCACTCGTGCTTCATCGAAGTAACCAAGGATTCAGAGGCCAGAGTAGATACTGAACTCCTAGGAGAATCGCCACAGGGATCATATGTGGGCGATCCTTCCCCAAGCACATCGCCCGGCCGTTACGCCAGGGTGCAGTAACCCTCTCTAAGAATGAGGAGTGTGAGCAGGCGTCGGACTGTCTCTTTTTGGTTGAACCATTTGCCCATTCACTCAAGGAAGCGATCGGCTGGGAGGAGGTTATGGCAGAACTTCTGAAGGTTCAGAAATATTTCCCGGTGCTGAAAAGGGGGTCCTGAATCATTTCCCTTCATCGAAGAGCTGGAGAATCTCATAAAGGATAAGTGGGGGGGTCGCATAAGCGGCCCAGTATGAGCAACAAGTTTGCAGATTGTACCCCTTGTGGTAGTCTAAGATCGATTCTTTGATCAATGCAACTACGGTCGATTCATCTTTAATGCGACTCGCTAGAGACGTTTCTCTACCGATTGAAGACGCAGTTACCTTCCGGGACGCTCTTGATCATAAAATCAATATAGAACTGAAGAAAGCCTGCTCCACGACAGGAGCCGCTTGTAGGCCGGCTATCACCACAGCGGCAGTCGCTAAAACTATCGCTGCATAGGCAGCTAATGTTGAGAATCCCATTCTAGGAGCCGACCAGGGGAAGATATTCTCCTCCCTGCAGGAAAATTAAGTTGGCTTACGGCTCCTGAGGGGGCGACTTCATGGCTGGGAAGAGCCTTATGGCTGAGACCCTGGATAGCGAAGGCAGCGTCAAAATCAACTGGTGCAAAATTCCATATGGCGGCTCAAGTGTATTCGGCACAAAGATGGACTCGGCCATCTCCAAGGTTACCGGGGGAAAGTCTGGGCTGATTTCTCCGATAGGAAAACCAGAGCCCCAGAAGGGCCCCGCTTACAGGCGTGATCTTCCTGTCAAGTACAGGGATGTTAGATCCTACCGCCCGGCAGGGAATTTAGGAGGGACTGGAAGTCTCGACCCTCCTTCATGTAGATACAGTAAGCCAATCACAGCTGGGGAACAGCAGAAGTCCTTTTTGGAGGGTCCGTCTGCCCACCCAGCTCAGGTGAGCACCAGACTCAAGAGATTCGCTCGGATATGGGCAACTCGTATAACAGATCCATGAACACTATCCTCTATCAAGACCGGTCACAATTGGAAATTCATGGGCACATTGCCAGGGAACACATTCCAGCCTACCAAGTACTTCCGCACCAGAAAGGGAGGGGGTTTTATTCCCCTTTATTTCTGGTACAAAAAAAAAAAAAAACGGTGATCTACGTCCAGTCTTGGACCTAAAGAATTTCAACAGACGATCAAAATAGAGGCCCTCAGATTGGAAAAGCCTTCAGTCCATTTTGTTGTCAGTGGACGTGGGAGACTGGATGCTATCTCTAGATTTTTCGGGCGTTTACCTTTACATCCCAGTTCATCTTACCTTCCAGAGGTCCCTTCGGTTCTCAATCGATCAATCCCATTTCCAATTTCGGTGCCCCCCATTCGGCATCGCCTCAGCACCCAGAGCATTCGGCAAGTTAGGGTGTTCCTAGGGGCAGAATAAAATACCAGGTTGTACCGGGTGCAACTCCCTCAAGAGAGGCTGAAGCCCTTGCTCCAGAAGATACAAAGTCTGCTATCATCCAGACGTCTAACTGTCAGAGCCTGCCTCAGTACCCTGGGGTCCATGTCAGCATCCATACCCTTGATACAGTGGCCCCTGTGGCACATGCGAGTCTTACAGAACTCCTTTCTCAGGCAGTGGAATAGAACGTCAATACTCCAAACCATTCACATCCCGAACTGGGTAAAGCAATTAGTATGGTAGTGGACACACCCGTCCGACCTCAGGGAGTCCATTCCAAAAGTTCCCCCTAGTCCAGAAGTAGTAACATCGGACGCCAGCCAGGGGTGATGGGGTCCACACTATCTAGACTGAGTAGCCCAAGGACAGTGGCATTTTCGGGCTCAGGGCATAGTGTCAAATATTTTAGAGCTCAGAGCAGCCTTTCAGGCCCTCCTGGCCATTGCGCCTCTTCTATAGAGGAAGAGTGTCCTGATCAGGATGGACAACAAGTAGCGGTGTCATGTATCCAGAGACAGGGGGGCATCAGGAGTCGCACGCTTCATAATGGAAGGGGCACAAGTGCACCTGTTAGATCTGTGGGGAGTATGCGTCCCAGCAACACAGAATTCGTTGGCCAACTACCTAAGCCGAGAGGCACTTTCAAACACACGAACGGTCCCTGAACCAACAGGTATTCTCCATTCTTACGAAAACTAGTACCAGAACCAGAAGTCGACCTAGCGGCCACGCCAAAGAACTCCAAGTGTCAGAGGTTCCTGTCCAGAGCCCACTTTCCATTACCTGAATGGACAAACTGCCTAGTTCTTCCATGGAGCTGCGAGCTGGGGTACATTTTTCTTCCAACTTCTCGGATTACAAGATTCCTGTCCCGACTTCGGAAGTCCTCAGCCTCAGTTATTGTACTAATACCGTTCCGGCTGAGGAGGCCATGGTTTACGACCCTGCTACAACTAGGTACGCGGCCTCAATACATCTTCCAGTAACCTGGGATCTCGTACATCAGAGGCAATTCTTCCATCCAGCCCAGAGAAGCTGCATTTGCCAGCTTTGAAGCTGAGAGGGCTAGGTTAGGGGAACTAGGATACTCTCGGGAGGTAATATCAACCTTAGTACAAGCTCTAAGGAGCTCCACTGATGTCACCTATACTAGGATCTGGGAGAGGTTCGTGTCATCGCAGCAAAGACATTGGAATCCCATCTCAAATTCTTGAATTTCTTCAGTCATGGTTTAACAAGGGCCCGGGCTTGGGTACCCTGAAGGTGCAAGTATCTGCCCTTTCAGCCATGACGGGTACTAGATGGGCTCTTCATCATCTGGTCACTCTGTTCCTCAGGGCCTACGTAAGATCAGACCACCAAGGAGGCCAGCCTTTCCAACAGGGGATCTCTGTGTAGTACTCGAGGCCCTGTCCAATCCACCTTTTTCTCCATTCAACTTAGTCTCACCGTGGAACCTAGCTCTGAAGATGGCTTCCCGTATTGCTATCACCTCAGTTAAGAGGGCGCCGGAGATGCAAGCACTTATGGCTATGGAACCCCTATTCAGTGTTCTTCCCTGACAGAGTGGTTCTGAAGCCCTCAGACCATTTTTATCCAAGGGTAACTTCCTCCTTTCATTATAACCAGGACATCGTCCTTCCGTCTTTTACTAATGAGAGGGGCGAGTCCCATGACTAGGATGTCAAGTCTACCATCTCCAGTTACGTCACAGCTACATCTCAGGAAGACGGATTCTCTCTTGATTATCCCACACGGGAGCAGACGAGGTCAGCCAGCTACCTCCCGTACCATTACCTCTTGGTGGTTAAAGCTATCAAGGAGACCTATTCCATCCAGCAACTTACGCCTCCTAGAGGGCATTAGGGCTCATTCGACAGGGGCAGAGGCCACTTCTTGGGCAGCATATTGCGGGACTTCACCGGAAACCATAGGCAGAGCAGCAACTTGGTCTTCCCAACACATCTTCATTTCTCACTACAGAGTGAATTCTGCTCTCCTGGCTACCGTCGACTTCGGCAGATCTGTTCTTAGAGCCAATTCCTCAGCGCTATAAAGAATAAATATTACTGTCTTCTTGCACCCTCCCGACTGGCGAGTTATATCCCAGTGTGTGCTGCCATGAATGCGTCAGGAAAACGGAAAATTGTATACTCGCCTTTCCGTAATTTTCCTTTCCTGACGCATCTTCATGGCAGCACACAGATGCCCACCCTGCTGTTTTATGATGATATATACAGAGAATGGTGCGGGGCGTCTCCCCTTCAAATCTATAGCTAACCAATCCTGTCAGGTTGTGGGGGCGGAGTCACAACCCCAGTGTGTGCTGCCATGAAGATGCGTCAGGAAAGGAAAATTACGGAAAGGCGAGTATACAATTTTCCGTTTTTTACACGCGCCCAGTCCCGTCAAGCTCACGTGCAGATGCAAACACATATGTGAGTAGCGCTCACATATGAAAACAGTGTTCAAACCACACATGTGAGGTATCGCCGCGATCGTTAGAGCGAGAGCAATAATTCTAGTCCTGGACCTCCTCTGTATCTCAAAACTGGTAACCTGTAGAATTATTAAAATTTTGCATATGGAGATTTTTAAGTGTAACATGTTGGGTATCAATTTACTCAGTGTAACCTTATCTTTCACAACATAAAAAAAATTGGGCTAACTTTACTTTTGTCTAATTTAAAAAATAAAAAAAAAGCGTGCTTGTAAGACCGCTGCGCAAATACGGTGTGACAAAAAGTATTGCAAGTACGCCATTTTATTCTATAGGGTGTTAGAATAAAATATATATGATGTTTGGGGGTTCTAAGTATTTTTCTAGCAAAAAATTTATTTTTTACTGTTTTGATTTTACACCAAATCTCAAAGAGAGGCTCGGTCCTGAAGTGGTTAAAGGAACATTTTTACAGATTTTTTTTTGTATTTCCACGGGTGTAAAAGCCTTATAAAAGTCTGTGTTCTCAAGAGTTTTATTATCCAAGTTATGGCATTTCATGTAACAGTACTACTTAAGCCTCATACACACGATCGGATTTTTAGCAGACAGCGCGCCTGACTTTTTGTCGGAAGGGCGTTGGCCATTGGTCTTGCATACAAACGGCACACAATTGTCAGCCAACAAACACGAATCAACGTAATTTTTCAGCTCTTTAGTGCCACCCTTTGGGTACCTTCTGTTGTGTTTGGTGAGCATTTCTTCCGAGCGTGTTTGTACTTTGGACTTTTGTCGACAGATTTGTGTACACACTCTCGGAAAATCTCACAACAGACTGTTGTTCACTGAAATTTTTAAAGCCTGCAATCCAATATTGTCCGCAGAAAATCCGACAACAATTATCCGATGAAGCATTTTCATCACACAATTCCCATCGGAAAATCTGATCGCGTGTACTAGGCTTTAGTTGTCATTGGTGCTGTTCGGTATTTAAGTACATTTTTTCAAGCCAGGAAAGAGAAGAATATTTATAAAATACTAATCACACAGTGCTTTTTCATTTAAATGGAACAAAAGGCTGTGGAATACTCAGTGCATACAAGCAAGCGCCCATCAGCTTGTGATAGATATAAGCTGCCACAAAGAATTGGCTGCCGGCTTCCTGAGAAATGCATATCAGCTGCGATATGTGAATACAAAGAGCAATACAATTCCACCAAACCATTCTCAGTAATAAAATGTGCTAAACTCGAACATTTACCAGTTTCTCAAAGAAATATATATTTGCAGCCTGAGCATAATTTCCAAAAAAAATGACCCATCATTCTTTATGTGTTTGAAGTGGACCAAAATGTTTCAAAGAAATTGTACCCAGTTGTATTTAAATAAAATTAATGTTATGCTGATTTACAAGATTATCACAAATGTTATATCAGTTGCTTAAAAAAACAAAAAAACAAAACAAATCAAATACACATTTATATCAGGTTACATTCATCCCATTCAGTTAACCACGTATGCTAAGCTTTATAATAATACAACTCAGCACTGCCTTCATGCCCATCTCTGCTAGGTGAGAGGGAGGGGGTTTGTCCCTCCTCTGGGGCTATAACAATATTTGCCAGTACACCACGGATCTTCAAGTTGAGTCCAAACGTTTTTTTATTGAAGTATGATCACATCACAAAAAAGACAATGTTTTGAAGTCACGCAGGACCCCTTTGTCTGACATGCTTACATGTGATGTGATCATGATGATTTAATAAAAACCACTTGGACTCAACTTGAAGATCCGTGGGGTGCTGGCAAACATCTTCATTGTGGCTTTATGATCCAGTAATCAGCTGTCCTAGCTCTTCTATGATTGACTGTACTGTCTATGTTGTTTGATGTTCCTAAAGTTCAGGTCAGTTTCACAGCAGTCTGTGTATAAATTGAGAGTAATTTAGGACAGAGGGGGTGTGTTTAGTGAGTGAGTGAATAACTTGTATAGCGCTACACATGCAAACTAAATCGCCTCAAGGCGCTTGTTCCATCTGTTGTCTTCCTTATCCTTCAAAAGAGGTAGGTCTAAAGTTTTTCCTGCAGAGCAGCCTTGTGTTTCAAGCCAGGGATGGAGCAGACCAGTGGGGTGAAGCTTGAGAAGTATCTGGAGTGGCAAGCTAGGGACCCAGCAGAGAAACAGGGGTGACGCTTGAGGAAGATACTAAAGTGAAGATTGCATAAAATAAAATATCAGTGTCCGCTTATTGGGCAGGTCTGATCCTAGCGCTCTATGGTGGTGTAAACATATGCTGTGAAAATAGTTTGCGCAGAAGAGCAGCTATTGTAATAAAAAGTAAATATAAAAGAATATGTCTCTAAAGTAAGAAACAGTAACAGCGCTGTATGGGTTAATTCAAGATTCCTATGAACCCAAAAAAAAAACACACACAATCTGCTATAATTGACTAAAATAAAAAATCACATTAATAATGTCATTTCTGTGATCAGTGTCAATATAAACGATGGTGGTGATGTCCATAAACCAAATCAGCAGTATTCAGAGGGCGTCCTCTGAAGACGTGAGAACCAATGACGAAACGCGTCAGGGCGTGGCTACACGATCAGCGTTTGTACACAAACACAGACACAGCTGAACCCGGGACTTAGCAGTGCGAGCCGAGCTGACAAGCACACTTTCCTGCATGAGCCGCTTTCCAGTATCCTCTGATGTGCTGTTTTTTATTCAAATACATTGTAAGCATTTCTTAGCGTGGGGCAATTATCCTCAATAAAAACAGTATTACACTATATATTTTTCTCTTCACTCCCATTCCATGACCACTCATGAAATGTTCTTATGAACCCCATACCACTGATCTCTTGGAGGACTATTGGATGTTTGGTGGAGACTAAGAGGAAAGAGGACACCTGATCTGAGAAGGGAACCTGACCTAACCATTAAACTTTACAGGCGATACACACCATTAAAATCTGGTGAGTAGCACTCCTAATGCCGCGTACACACGATCATTTTTTGTGATGAAAAAAAACGATGTTTTCTGTGAAGTAAAAAACGACGTTTTTGAAACGTCACTTTTCAAAGACGATGTTGCATACACACCATCGTTTTTTTCACAAAAAGCGAGGTTACGTTCACCACTCTTTTCCATTGAAGCTCGCTTCATAACTAGCTTCTGGGCATGCGCGGGTTGAAAAACGTCGTTTTAAACGACCTTTTTGCTACACACGGTGACTTTTTGTGAAACAAAAAACGACGTTTTGAAAAACGACACAAACAATTCAAGCATGTTGGAATTTTTTTTGGTCGTTTTTTTGAAGACAAAAAACGACGTTTTGCCCACACACGATCAATTTAAATGACGTTTTAAAAAACAAAGTTTTTTCATCGCAAAAAACGACCGTGTGTACGCGGCATAAGGGAGATGTTTTTGGAAAGAGTACAGTGATTCACCCAAGATTAACCCCTCACTAAGGACTTAGATATGATTAAGAGACTTTGTTGATGCATCTGTTAGCACATGCGATATTTATATCAATACTGCTGATTTTGTTTATGGACATCACCACCATCGTTTATATTGACACTGATCACAGGAATGACATTATCAATGTGATTTTTTATTTTAGTCAATTATAGCAGATTTTGTGTGGTTTTTTTTGGGTTCATAGGAATCTTGAATTAACCCATACAGCGCTGTTAATGTTTCTTACTTTAGAGACATATTCTTTTATAAAGTGAACATTGGAAGAGCTCAAGGGATTTGGTGACAGTGATTCAGCAAGTCTAGTAAGAGAGACTGGGAGCTCAGTGGGTTGAGAACCTACAAAAAGTGTTTGTAGAGAAAGTAAAGGAGTTTATTACAATGTGTGTTAGGAACTGTTCTAAGACGGTTGCCATGGGAGACAGCATTCCTACACATGCAAATGTGGTGTCTTGTTGGATGCCTTTCCCCGCATGGCTGTCTACCTGTAGAAGTCTCTGAGTCTGCTAATTAACATTGCGAGTACCTAAGGGTTTCCTGGCCCTAACCCTCTCTTCCAAAGTTATGTTCTGAAATAAAATCTCTCTGCTTTCAAGAAGTGTCTGGAGCCCATGAATCTATCTTGCATTATACCCACTATGCCTTAAAATCCACTCTACACAGAAGTATGTCAGCAACTCTTGGTCCTGGAGGTTCTGATTAGACTAAAGGAGGCTTGGGATCTTCCTACATCAACATGAAAATGGAAACTCTCCTTTCTAGGTCAATGTTTCTCAACTCCAGCCTCAAGGTGCCCAACAGGTCACGTTTTCAGGATTTCCCTCAGATGGAATGGCTGTGGTAATTACTAAGGCAGTGAAACTGATCAAATCACCTGTACAACATATTGGAAAGCCTGAAACCGTGACCCATTGGGGCGCCTTGAGGACTAGGTCATACATGGGCTTAAATAAAAGCCACAGAGTACATCAGGTATCTGGTTCCATTACAGATCAATCTGTTGCTCCCCCCTTTTTTTTGTAAGCTGAAGACCTAAAACTCATTGGTCTGCTTATTAAAAGGATCCCGAGGGCAACGATAACTTACTATTTACGAAACTTAGCCATACTGGTCACCACTCCTGACTAATGAGGCATTATCTTCAAAGGTGTGGTCAGTCTGTAAAATGAAGGTGCTGAACTTAAAGTGGTTGTAAAGGCACAAGTTTTTTTTACCTTCATGCAGTCCCGCATTTATGCATGTGTTTTAGTGCGAATGTGCATAAAGTAAGCCCCTCTCTGAATGCAGGTGTGAGGCATTTTATTTTATGCCCCTGAATGCTGCTTTCTAAACTTCACAACATGCATGGATGCATTGGCTAAAATAGTGCTGCAATTAGAGACATAAAAAAAAAAAAGCCTCTTATGCCCTGTTAACATCTGGTGTTTTGGGATCTCGGCCATAATTTACGTGATTCTGCCCGAGATCCAAAATTATACTGCAATAGTGGCAAAACGTACAATGCATGTTCGGGTGCCATTGATTTTAAATGGCAACTAAATGCGGTGCGGTTCTGCTACAATTGTGACAAATGATGCAACAATGATGCGCAGCTTGTCACTCACGTGTTGCGGAAAAACTGCACCGTGTTTATGTGTCATTAAAAATGAAAGCACCCAAACAGCTATTCTGCCCGAGTTCCCAAAACACCAGATGTAAATGGAGCAGCATTTTTCCAGCATATGCACCAAAGGCATTAGAAGAGGTGTGGGAATGTACACATTAAAATAAAACAAAAAAATTACACAGCATTAAATAGCATTGCTAACAACGAAACAAATTGAAGGTTTAGTCTACAGAAGGATGCAGTGTTTTGTTAAGAAACTGCCCTCACACTTGAAGGTCACTGCATATTATTTAAAAGGCATCCCTAACTAGTTAGCAGCACAGAAAGCTTTAACCAATTTGCCTCAGGAGAAAGCAGCCATGCCTTTACAAAGCTGAGCTCTGTGAACCCCACAGCAACAGACGTCTTTTGAAATAATGATTTGATGAACTCGGATGCCACAAAGGGCAACAAATAAACACGCAGGCTATAAAGACTTAAGAAAATGCTGCCTATCATCTGGAAGAGTGCGCCAAATTATAGTATGAAAGCAGAACAAAACAAGTACAAAACTGCAAATAAGTGTCATGGAACATCTTCTATATAACATACTTGTCAGGTATATTCTGGATCCTGAAGGATACAGGTGGGTCTTACTTAGTTTAGAGTCTGGTTTTCTGAAAGTTTATGCAACTTAAAATTGCTGCAAACTGAAAGTAATAAAACTGATAGCATTTTTCTATGCAGTATCCATAAGTTGTCTCTGTAAATTCATAATTAAAAGAGAAGTATAGGATCTTTTTTATCACACTTACCCAGGTGAACTACAGTGAATCGAAATAAGGAGAACTAAACACATTTACTGACTTTGGCACCAATTCAGTGTTTACTAGATAGATTTTTCAGCTTATAGATTGAATTTAGGTATAGCCTGAAATACGTTTTTTTTTTGTTTACAAAAACAAGAATGCTTCTATAGGCCACTATGAGATCTATTCATCACAATAACAGGGTCAAGAACACCTATTTCATCTTATTATTTACCTACAGCCACCAATCAGGTTCAAATCATCCTTGGAAAATAATTGTAATGATAATGTTTAGGCTTGATTTCTAGCTGAGCTGATTTGTAGTGACTCTTTGAAACAAGCCCCTCAGTTTAAAAATAGTTTCAGCATAGTACAACACCAGTTCAAGACAAGTTGTATAAAAGAATACAATAAAAATAAGCATTATTGGACATGACTTACCAAATATCCCTGGGATAGCATTAAAAGAAATGAAATAAACACAATTAACATTTTTATAGTTTATAAACAAAATAAAACAAAATGGATAATAATGCCCTAACAATCCAAAAGAATTGGATACAAAGAAAACATTCAATGGTGATACTTTAAATTTGACATCAGCTTAATGCATTATACAATAGTGCGATAGGGTCTATTAATAAAAAAATTCACACAAGATTCATACAACTTTTACCCAAGATTCACAAAATGTAATAGAATTTAATTGAAAAAAATGTTTGAATCCTTTGTTAAATCATTTATAAAAAAAAATCCTATAACATATAGTATGCATTTTTTCCTTGTCAAAATATTTTATTGATTAGTACAGAAGTAGTGTACAAAATGCATAAAGTAAATACCATATCATACAGTCAGGGGTGAGAAGCTCAATGTTAATTAATTGAGAATGTAATAATAACTATTAAATAATATTGAAACAAGATCGATTAAAACTTTAGAAGGTATTTACAGTTCTTCAAAAGGTGTCAAGCCTAGAGGTATTGTAATGCCGCATACACACGATCGGTCAAACCGATGAGAATGGTCTGATGGACTGTTTTCATCAGTCAAAACCGATCGTGTGTGGGCTCCATCGGTTATTTAACCATCGGTTAAAAAAAAGCCAACTTGTTTTAAATGTAACCAATGGATTCCTAACCGATAGAACAAAACCAATCGTTAGTAGGCACGACCATCGGTTAAAAATCCATGCATGCTCAGAATCAAGTCGACGCATGCTTTGAACCATTGAACTTCATTTTTTTCAGCACATCGTTGTGTTTTACGTCACCGCGTTCTGACTCGATCGGTTTTTTAACCGATGGTGTGAAGGCACGACTATCAGTCAGCTTCATCGGTTAACTGATGGAAAAATCCATCAGATCATTCTTATCGGATTGACCGATCGTGTGTACAGGGCATTAGAGGCTCCTCTGTTCTCTTTTATACTCAGTTGTGACATGACTCTACATGTCTTGCAAAACGCCCTCAAACCAAGTTACTCTCAAGTTACCATCAGCTTTATCGGTTAACCGATGAAAATGGCTCATCAGACCGCTCCTATCGGATGGACCGATCGTGTGTACGCGGCATAAGAGTAACCTTCTTATTTTTTGCGTTCTTGAGTAATTCAGATTATCATATAATTTAAAAAACAGGAGCTTTAAATCATAGAGACAAATTCTAATTATTACCAGAAAATAAAAAATAAGTAAAAAAAAATAAAGAAAAAGTAAAGAAAATGAAAGGAGAGAAGAATGGAATGGAAGGGGTCCGCGAGGTCAGACCGAGAGCCTCCACCACAACTAGAGAGAAATGTATTTGTTCCTATTGTTCTATTCACCATGGCAAGAGTACCGTATTATCAAAAGATGATGGCATAGCATATGCGATCCAGGGTTTCCACATTTTCTCAAACTGAGGTATCATATCCGTATCTATAGCTAGCATCTTGGCATGGGTCATAGTGTTGTTCATTTTAGTCACCACTTCATTTACCACTAACTTTGAAGCTCTGCCGTCTGTCAGGTATTCTGTGCCCAGTTTTATCTTCCAAATGTGAGTGCATCTATGTTTTTACAATAAACGTGTTCAATTTTTGCGGGGCTGTACTATGGTCTTTCTTTCTCCTGACATACACGCTGTGTGAGGGTCCCCTCCACCTGCTCCAGGTGCCCATCCAGCCCAGTCACAGAAGAGGAGTAGCCACGTGTACATCCAGGACCCAGGACGAACTCGGAGTTTGTGGGAGATAGGCCCACCATCCATCACCTCCATGTGAGTGGATGTATGAGTGATTGATGATGCTTGCATAGAGATTTTCCTAACACTATCAATACCTGCTTTGTATCTCCTTAATGCCTCACCATTGAGGAGTGCTGCTGTCGTCTCTGCCTATTGAAGTGTATTTCTCCCCCCTTTGCTGGAGGTGGTTTATATCAGGCTATCCGTGCCATAGCCGTGAGGTGAGGAGTTAGGGACCACCAGAGGTGTTCACTGCTAAACGTCCTTTCCTGGCACCTTCTCTCCATCCTTGGACTTTTTTTTTTTGGGACATTTGGGAAACGCTTTTAGAGACTTTTTTGCATACTGGATCACTTTATTCATGTTCATATGTGTATATATATTAATTTTGTATTGTTCACTGTGTTATACACCCAGGGGCGCCCATAGTGGGCAGTCTTCCCGGATTGCACAGTATATACCGACCAGCACATTGTGTATACTTTGTTTCTTGGACTTGACCTCTTCTCTGTCATTTATTATTATTCATATTTATTATTATTTTTTGGTACCCCACTATTTTGTGTCACACACAGACGGTTTACGTATTGATCCTCACCCATGTTGGTTATCACTTTGTTTTGAGCTTACCTCCAACCCCTTTGCCTTCACCCATGTTCACTAGCCCAGGGATTTATTCCCGTGTCACCCTCGGATCCCACTCACTTCTCACAGAGCAGACACCACCCCCCTTGTTTTTTCAATTTGCTATTTCTCTCTGCCCAGGACAGAGTGTCAGGTGTTTGCAGCAGTGACCCCATCCCATCCCACCCCCCTCGGTAGCGCAGGAGCCTCTGTTTACAACATTATCTTATTTACCTGGTACAGAATAGTAATCCGGTTCTTCAGCACACCAAAATCCCAGGTCAATACTTTTTATACTGTATATTTATATCCAATGTGTATTAAAACATTAAAGGGGTTGTAAAGGTAAACAAAAAATTCCATAAATAGCTTCCTTTACCTTAGTGCAGTCCTCCTTCACTTACCTCATCTTTTGATTTTGCTTTTAAATGTCCTTATTTATTCTGAGAAATCCTCACTTCCTGTTCTTCTGTCTGTAACTACACACAGTAATGCAAGGCTTTCTCCTTGGTGTTGAGAAAGCCTCTTGAGGGGGGAGGGGGCGAGCAGGCAAGTCACGACACTCTCTACTTTGCAGATAGAGAAAGGAGCTGTGTGTTAGTGGGCGTCCTGACACTCCTGCTCGCTGCTTCCCCCCTCAAGAGGCTTTCTCCACACCATGGAGAAAGCCTTGCATTACTGTGTGTAGTTACAGACAGAAGAACAGGAAGTGAGGATTTCTCAGAAGAAATAAGGACATTTAAGAGCAAAATCAAAGGATGAGGTAAGTGAAGGAGGACTCCACTAAGGTAAAGGAAGCTATTTAGGGATTTTTTTTTTTTACCTTTACAACGCCTTTAACCGTACCTTAAACATTTATCAGGAAAAAAGAAATAAATGGCTGAATATTTTGTCTTAATAAATTAAGAAAGGAACGTCACTAATAAAAATTTAAGTTCTCATGTGTGAGTAGTTAAGTGATGGCTTTTGCCTGATTCTGTTTATTTTTCTTCACAAGGTTTAACAGATTTATAAAATTTCTCTGATTTATCAAAACCTTTCTTGAACCTCAAATCCTCATTACTAACATAATTTTTCTTAGATTGTACCTCTTAGTAATTTTACAAATCTTCATGAATTCCTGATATTTTGCAATATTGATGTTTTGCTGCTCCCTTGCTGATAATGTGGGCTCACTCAAAGTGTGGAGTCTACTGTAAGTGACAGCTGGTCTTTACCAGAGCTCCCGATGGTGTAGATGAACAAAAAACCTTAGTGGTCTTAGTTTTCTGTGCTGCCTCCAGATTGCCCCACCAAAGGTCTAGCTGGACCAGGATGGTCACCATGTGTACAAGAAACACTAGGCAGAGGAGTGGTCAGGTGCAGGCAGAGGGTGAGGGCAGGCAACAGGCAAAGCTGAGTAGTCAAGTCCGGGCAGAGGTTGAGGACTGGCGGTAAGGTAATTAGGATGTATAATAGCTTTTATGCAGAAACAATGGCTGGCAAGAGAACACAGCCATGGCCACATCAAAGGCTTGTGCTTAAATACCATTTTGGTCAGAGGACAAACTCTGGGTCAGCATCTCAGTCCACAAAGTAGATGCTGATGCCGTGTAATGTGTCCTTCTGGAAAGGAAATTAGAAGAAGGCATTTTTAGGGGAAGAGTACTGTCATCTCCGTAAGGAGTAATAAATACCTCTGTTACAACTATGCATATCCTGGCATAAATGTACTGTATATAAAGAAATATATCAGATGCTGGGTCCAGTTTACCAACACAAATCACAAAGCGGTAGTTCTGGCACTTGTTCTGTTTGAAAATAAACTTGAATTCTAATTTAAAAATAAGCAACTGTTGTGCGATTTACAGTACATGCCACATGGACAGTTCTGAATAGAAGCCAATTAACCCAGCAGTATGTGGGAGGACACCAGAGCAAATGAAGTGTCCTTGCTGTTTTCCAAACCTTCAACCCTATTTTTGACTCTCGACCTGTAAACATTTTTGTGTTTGCAAGAATGCTCAAAGATGTGTGCATAATTTCAACTCATTAGCACTATACCATGAAGCTGTGTGCAACTACACATGCATACAGCTTAGAAGAAATAAAGCTTGAAACCAACAGATAACTTTGGGTGATGACTTCCTGACTGTTCTGTTCTATATTATCTGTTCATACATGACTAGTATCTGGTGGACTATTATCTATCTATCTATCTGTCTATATATCTATTTATCTATCTATCTATCTATCTATCTATCTATCTATCTATCTATCTATCTATCTATCTATCTATCTATCTATCTGGCCAATTGACTTAATGTAATATGGGAGTTCACAAGGATTGCAGAGGAGTTCATGAAAAGAAAGGGACTGTGTCAGGTCACATCCTCATTCATGGTCAACCTATAACAAGAAGAGATCTAGATGCTCCAAGCTACAGAAAGGTATTGGCATTTGCAAATGGGTGATATACTCGCAAAGCAGTGTTGGGGCACAGGAAGACCACATAGAACAAACTTTCTCAACCGTTTTAACATAGAAAAAGACTTGGAATATTTTATTTGGTCACAGGGAACTCCTGCTAATAATTACTGTTTCTACAGCCCATTGTACATTGGTGTGATGATTATTGGGAGGTATGCTTCCTACACTTGTGGTCATTGGGAAGAATTCCATTTTACAGATAGCTAAAAAGATTATTGATGTCAAAAGTTACTCATCTGAAAGGCAGAAATGTATCTTTGATTGATTAAGGAACTCCTAGCAACTTCTGGGGGAACCCTAGGGTTTCAAGGAACCCCGGTTGAGTACTGTCCCTTTTATGTTTATAATGTTCATATTAATAGCTTTTTTTTACTTCTTTTTTTCTTAAAATGTTTAAATTCTGCTTTAAGCAAAAGCTACCTATAGATTTATAAAAGAGGTAATGCAAAACCTGGAATAGCCTGGATCTAATATTAATAAAATTGGAAAATTGTATATACAGATACTGTATGACTAACTGATTTTTTTCTGCTACACCTTAAACTGTTCTTTACCATTATGACTGATTCTTAACTTTTGTAATTTTAAGGGGAAAAAAAACACAAAAATATGCATAATTCATAACTGCTGAAGACTGAGAAACATGTCAAACCAATTCTCCATTTGACAAGCTGTGTTTATTTCTTTTGCTACTGCTTTTATTCAGGCTGTGATGAGTTCATCCAAGACAAATAAAAAGAAAGAATACAATATACAATATAGCATTTAAAAACATAATGCAGTTGTCTTTTCTACTTATTCTGCTTAAGAAATGTCACAAGTGTCAGTTGAAGAGCTAGTTTCTAACCGTGTGAACTCTGTCTTATGGGTCTATTTCTTTACACCCTACAATAACGGTGAGTAGCATTTAACTTTCTTTAGCTGATCGTAACAGCAAGCCACTCTTTTGTTGATACACTCGCCGTCGTCATGGAAACAAAATAAATGCTGTATAAAAAGAATGAGTGGCAGACATTAGCTGAACAAAAAGTTTACCTAGCTGCAATTTGGAAATGGTTGGTTTTTAAGAGGTTTGTACAGAAAACAGGATAGTCTAGCATTAGAAAAAACAAAACTGGCAAAAAATGCTTTTGTGGTCAGATCTGTAAACTGCAGCCTATAAAAGGCTACAGAGGTGCTATATGTGGTGACTGTTCACTGATGTGTTGCCTAAGCATAGCATTAAAAGAGGTCATATCAAATAGTGATGGCCCTCTCTTTTCAAATAAAAGCAGATCGGGAGGCATTTGTCTTCATCCCCTATCCTACAGGATTCCCATGTATAATATAGCCCCCCCCCCCTCTGGCAATGTTGAAGGAATTTATTTATTTCGGGGGATCGGGTACCTAGTTTTGACAGCTACCCAGTCCCATTTCTGCTGGAATTACCTCTCGGAATTCCAAGGGAAGTTGCCCCATCCTGCCCACAACCTCTTGGGACACGTCACAGGTCCCAGGGGGCTGTGGCACCATTCCTGAAGTGCACTTGCAGTAGGAAGCTGGCTGGAAAGCTGCAAGGAGTCACAGCTAGCTTCCCACACTAAACAAGAATCATAGCCCTAGACCTCCTCTGTAGCTCAAAACATGCAACCTGTAGAATTTTTTAAACATCCCCTATGGAGATTTTTAAGGGTAAAGGTTTGTCGCCATTCCACACGCAGGTGCTATTTTGAAGCATGACACGTTGGGTATAAATTTACTCGGTGTAACATCATCTTTCACAATGTAAAAAAAAATTGGGCTAACTTTACTATAGTCTTAATATTTTATTAATAAAAGTGTATATTTTTCCCAAAAAAAGTGCGCTTGTAAGACCTCTGCACAAATACGGTGTGGCAGAAAGTATTGTTTGGGGGTTTTATGTTATTTTCTAGCAAAAAAAAAATATTTTAAATTGTAAACACCAAATCTCAAAAAGGGGCTAGGTCCTTAAGTGGTTGATGATGTGGAAGTTCTGCGATGTCCAAAAGTACTGTAAACCCAGGCAGGAGTCAAGATGAGCCCCATGGCCTGGACGCACAGGAAGTGGGTTTTGATGACCTTGGTCAAGCTACACATGCAGAAAATATACTTTAACAAAGTACATTAAGCTTGTGTACTATGAGCTGTGTTTCTGCCCCACTGCCACTATCCCCCTTGTATTTGTGGGCAATTTTTAGCCTTCAAAATGACAGCTAGGAGTTGAGCAAGTCTACATAAAAATAGAATGCAATGATTTACAAATCTAATAAATCCATATTTTATTCACAATAGAACATGCAAAACAAATCAAGTGTTAAAATTGAGAAAATGTACCATTTAAAAAAAAAGTAAGGTCATTTTGAAATTAATGGCAGCAGAATGTCCTAAAAAAGTACTTACATTTTTTTTTTAAGAACAGATAATATGTCCAAAAAGATTTCTAAATTCCTTTTTTTAAATACATTCCACATCTAAAAATTATAATTTGAGGACTTGTACGCTTTAGTGATTAAAAAAAAAAAATTTTTGATTGCAAAAATGGCAAAAGGCAAGGTAACATTGTGTCTATTATGCTCTTGGGAAACCAAACCAAATGCATCCACAGTGCCTTAAATCTGTATTAAACCCCAAACCAAAAATTGTATATATTGCCGCTATTTTGATCTGGCCGGTAACACACCTCCGGTATTACAAGGCCCTCACTCTGGATAAATGAGAACAGGGGGTACAGCAGAAGGCAGCATTGTCAGTCTGGGGGGAGGGTAGTGTTAAATGTACTAGCATATTTAAATACACTAACAAACTGAAGCCACACTCCAGATCACACTTTATAATCAATTACAGAAAACTGTTTTTTCCTTGTTGTGAAAAATATTGTATTTACTAGTTGTATCACCAGAAGAAAAAAGAAAGCCTAAACAAGAAAACAAATGCAGGCATCATCATCTAAGAATTGGTAAGCAGCAATATAATAAAAAATGTTGTTTTGGGTTTAATACTGCTTTAAGGTTAGGATAAAGTTCAGAATTGTGTGTCAGTGGCAGGGTAAGTTTTACAGTTCGGTTTAAATGTTAAATGTTATGCCGCATACACACGATCACTTTTTGTGATGAAAAAAAACAACGTTTTATGTGACGAAACAAAACAACGTTTTTCAAACTTCATTTTCCAAAACGATGTTGCATACACACCATAGTTTTTCCAAAATGCTCTTGCAAAGCGTGGTGACGTACACCACGTTCGACGGCACTCTGTTCCATTGAAGCTCCGTCTCATAACTTGCTTCTGAGCATGCGCGGGTTTAAAAACGTTGTTTTAAACGTCGTTTTGCCCACACACCATCACTTTTTATGACACAAAAAATGACATTTTGGAAAACGACACAAAAAATTCAAGCATGTTCGAAAAAAAATTTGGTCGTTTTTTGGAAGACATAAAACAACGTTTTGCCCACACACAATCATTTTAAATGAAGTTTTTGAAAACGTCATTTTTTTTCATCACAAAAAGTGATCGGCATAAGAGTTTATTTTGGGCTAAGTCTAATACTTAGGAATTGGGTAATGCAATAATACTGCTTTAACCGAAAACTGGTGGGAATTTAACCCCTTATGGACCGCCGCATGTACATTTACGTCGGCAGAATGGCATCGACAGGCACATCAACGTATATATACGTTGGTGCCTTGAGGGGGTTCGGGTGACCCCCCCCCCCCGTACATGCGGCAGTCCGGTTACCTGGCCGAGCGATCCATGCAGACGGGGCGGCTGTTCGTTTTTGTCTGCCCCCTCCGGATCGCTCTCAGCCAACTCGCGCGCTCCCCTGCAGTGTCACTTCCTCCTCCTGTGTAAACACAGGAAGGAGGAAGTGATGTGATCTCTCCCTCGGCGGTTTTTTCAACCACCGCTGAGGAGCGATCACATCACACAGTAAGTCTGCACAACACTACACTGACACACAGACACATAGGCACATTTAACCCCCGCGATCGCCCCCCCCCCACCCCCTCCCCCCTGTCACAGTGTCACTGAATGCAGTGATTATATGTATGATCACTGCAGTTAGTGTCAGTGTGACAGGCAGTTAGTGTAAGGTCCAGGGTAGCCCCCGTACCCCCCCTAATAAAGTTTTAACCCCTTGATCACCGCCCTAGTTAACCCTTTCACTCCCTATTTCCAGCGTCACTAAACGATCATTTTTCTGATCACTGTATTAGTGTCGTTGTTCCCGCTAGGTAGCTAATTTTTTTTTATTGCGATTTTCTTTTACTAAAGACATGTGGCTAAATACATTTTGGCCTAAATGTTTGACTAAAATTGAGTTTATTTGATTTTTCCTATAACAAAAAGTAAAAAATATAGATTTTTTTTCAAAAATGTCGCTCTATTTTTAATATATAATAATAATAATATATAATAATAATATATTTTCGCAGAGGCGATCAAATACCACCAAAAGAAAGCTCTATTTGTGGGAAGAAAAGGACGCAAATTTTGTTTGGGAGCCACGTCGCACGACCGCGCAATTGTCAGTTAAAGCGACGCAGTGCCGAATCGCAAAAAGGGGCCTGGTCATTTTGGTCCGGGTCTTAAGTGGTTAAAGAAGCTGCACAATTTTTTTAAATGGTGTCTTTGGAGGTGTAAAGTATAAGTCCTTGTTTTTCTGGGTTGGATGATTCCCAGTGATATTTATTACATGTTCTCTAGGTGCAGCGCATCACCACGGCACCCTGCTATTGATGCTGACAGCTGTGCTAACATCATCATGTCAAGGCCTCTCTGCATCATTAAGGACCACTCAGTACCAGAAAAGAGGACGAGAACCCTTTGTACTTGTCCTGAAGATACCTGCAAAGGTAAGTAGAACAAAAAAGGGAAAAATTGCAATGCAAAGAGGAAAAGGGCTTTTAGGAGTAGGGGAGTCCAGAGTTAGGTTTTACAGAAAAATTACAGATAATTTTATGTAATTATTTATGTTTAGCATTTAATTCTATATGGACTAAGAAGAACTTTTTGTTTCCTTCCTTATACATGTTGCTGATTTTTTCTGCAAATTCAAAATGTGATAAAACAACTACAAAATTCTAAGACAGCCTTAATATACGAGAACATCAGTTTCCCTTACAATCACTCAAATGTAAACTCATCATCAAGGTTCTTTGACTCTACTCTCTATTAAAGTGATTGCAAAACTGTGAATGCACCCAATTTAAACACTATTCCCAGATATTAAATTATTTAACATTTAAAAAAAACAAGTCTGGTTTCATGCATTTATAAAGCGAAAAAATGAATTTCATTTTAGTAAATATCCCTTGATGAGATGAAAACGCTAATGAAGCATGAAATTAGTAGTCCAGTAATGGAGAAATTATTCATCTTGAAGCCGTATCCATGATTTTTATACTGGATAGAGGAAAATACACATATTTTTCTTTTACAGGTAGGCCTCTAGCAAGCACATTAGGTTATTATGTGTAACAATGGCATGAACCTTGCTAATTGATAGCCAAGTGTTAATATTAGAGAACAAGCTCCGCTTTTTGCTAACAGTGGCTGTAATAAGTTCTTATAAGGTTACTAAGCAGGATTTCATTATATTGTTTGTACGCACGTATGAGGTTAGACTGCGCACAATGAATAAAATAATTTTTTGATTTCAGGAAGGATGAGGTGGGACTCATAAGAGCAATTTTCTGTTACAGCTCAACTCTTGAAGGAACCTATCTATGGAGCTCCTTTAATCTTGTAGTATATGTGTTGATGTCTGAAGATTGACATTAATAAGTGGTAAGCATGAACAATGCTCAACAGCCACATAGGCAAGATAAAGAAAAGATAAGTTAGAACAGAAGGAGAAACTATAAAAGTTTGTGACATAAAATGACAAAACATAGGTCATCAGTATTGCCTGTGGTTTCCCTGTAGCTGATCTTTTTCTGCTAGTAACTTGCCCATGGGCGTAGCATAAGGGGTCTCAGGGGTCACAATCGCACCCCCGCACCTAGCTCCAGGGGGCCCGTGCAGCCTCCCTGTCATATTTTCATATCCTTCACAAAGTCCAGCTCCATTCTGCCCTAGAGCCCCAAGGCCACACTCCAGTACTGGGCTTCCACTATGCCAGGGATAAGCAATTTGCGGACCTCCAGCTGTTGCAAAACTACAAGTCCCATCATGCCTCTGCATATCATGCTTGTGGCTGTCAGAGTCTTGCTATGCCTCATGGGACTTGAAGTTCTGCAACAGTTGGAGGTCCGCTAATTGCATATCCCTGCACTATGCCTTCCGCAGACCACATCCCTTTGTTCTCATTGGCTGGGGAGAAGCTGTGAGCCATTTCCTGAATGGAGAGGAGCACAGGGTGAGAACAGCCCAGGATGGGGAAGTGTCTGTGCTGTGTGCTGTCAAATATAATGGTAACCAAGCTCAGCAAGGCAAGAGGAGGAGAGTGCCGTCATGTAGCCAGGATGAGACCACTGTCACTGGTGAGGTAAGACACCGCTCAGTGTCTCCTAGTCAGCAGCTGGGATTCTCTGTCCCTCCCAACCTGGGGATATCTGCTTACCCCACTTCCCTGACACACACCTCTGAGAGGTGACCTTCTCCCCAACACCTGCCAACACTGACAGAGAAACCTTCAGAAATTGCTAAAACAATAACACCTCCTGAGGGGTCCCAGAGAGGTTGCAGGCTTTAGATTTTATATCACATGGCTTTGCTCCCCCAGATCTAAGTTGTGCCCCCCCCATGCCTCCTGACCACACCCTTCACCCTGGATGCTATGCCCGGCTGCAGAGCTTCTTTCCGATTACAGCACTCTATACTGCTCCTCTGCAGGGCTGAAATAACATTCTCCTTACAACACAGCCACAATCTGCACAGGGTGTATCTTCCTACACTGCCGCTTCGACCATAGAATTTCACAGGTCAAAACGGCAACATAAGAGCCAGATACACGCTGTGAAGATCGTGGCGGACAGACTGTGTGTAAGGGAATGTGATTTCAGCAATGTGTAGTGTGGGGGGGGGGGGAGCTGTATACAGTGCTGAGATGGGATAGGAGCTCTTCCAAGTGTCCTTCCAGGAGTGATCCCTGCCCTCTGATTCTCCAACAGTGAAAGCGGCGGGTGGTATGGGGGGGGCCAGATGAACTTTTGCATCGGGCCCACAAGCTTCAAGCTATGCCTCTGAACTTGCCAGGTTTTTTTCTGTCACTCTGTGGACGCTGCCATGTTGGGCAAGGCTTTGCTTCGATATGCCAGAGTCAAATCTCACTCCAAATCTGGTAAGAATACCATTCAGAGGCAGCAGTGCCTTAGATTCACACTGCAGATAAATACTGTAGCTATTAGGCTGTAGGCACAAGAATACCCAGATATACTCACATGCTAGAAAATGCACTAAACTCATTACTAGTAGGAATTAAAGATAAAAAGTAAAAACTTTCAGAGTACTGCTTTGGCCCCTTTCACTCTTGCGTGACATGTCCTGTGACTTGGGACTGCAACGTTGCATGACAAGTCATACTTTTTTTGGAGGTTTACAAAATCTTTAATGCCTACCTAACTTAGAAAACTGGACCTTAAGTTTGAGTTAAAGTTCACCTTAAATGTTAAAGTGGTTGAATAGGCTTATTTTTATGTGCAGCTCCCTCCTCCTAAATACTTACCTGAACTCAATCTCAATACAGTGCTGAGCTCGAGAGCAGTGGTTTTGCTCTCACTCTCCCTCCTCACTGGACTCAGTGACAGTAGCAGGAGCCAGTGGCTCCTGCTGCTGTCAATCAAATCCATTGACAAGAGAGTGTGTGTGTGTGGGGGGGGGGGTGAGGCCAAATTGCACTGTGTATGTCAGTAGATGCACACAGTGCAGCTCAGGATCAAGCCCGTAGAAGTACCTCCCTAGCAAGCAGCATGCAGGGGAAGTGCCCGAAGGCAGGAGGAGCCAAACGCACAGGGGGGGGGGCAGAGGAGTTAGGTCGCTCAAAACCATTGCACATAGCAAGTAAGTATAACATGTTTGTTATTTAGAAAAATTAGACTTTATTATCGCTTTAAATGTTATTAATTTTTACATCATTAGTCGTCTGAGAAATATAGCATTAACTGCTTGCCGACCAGCCGCCGTCATATTACTGCGGCAGGTCGGCACGCCTGGGCAAGAGACCATAGCTCTACGTCGGCAGTTTAAAGGCCACTAGGGGGCGCGCGAGCGCGCCACCGGCGGCCTGCGCGGCACGCCCCCACTCACCCCCGGGTGCCGCGCACGTGCACGGCGGGTGCGCGCGCCGCCGGGCACGCGCGATTGCTCGGTACAGAGCGAGGAACGGGAGCTATGTGTGTAAACACAAAGCTCCCGTTCCTGTCAGCGGGGAAACGCTTATCTTCTGTTCATACGATGTATGAACAGAAGATCAGTGATTTCCCCTAGTGAGGCCACCCCCCCATACAGTTAGAACACACCCAGGAACACACTTAACCCCTTACCCGCCCCCTAGTGTTAATCCCTTCACTGCCAATGGTATTTTTATAGTAATCCAATGCATTTTTATAGCACTGATCGCTGAAAAAAATGCCAATGGTCCCAAAAATGTGTCAAAAGTGTACAAAGTGTCCGCCATAATATCGAAGTACCGAAAAAAAACGCTGATCGCCGCCATTACTAGTAAAAAAAAAATATTAATAAAAATGCCATTAAACTACCGCCTATTTTGTAAACACTATAACTTTTGCACAAACTAATCAATAAACGCTAATTGCATTTTTTTTTTACGAAAAATAGGTAGAAGAATACGTATCGGCCTAAACTGAGGACAAAAAAATGTTTTATATATTTTTTGGGGATATTTATTATAGCAAAATGTAAAAAATATTGCATTTTTTTCAAAATCGTCGCTCTATTTTTGTTTATAGTGCAAAAAATAAAAACCGCAGAGATAATCAAATACCACCAAAAGAAAGCTCTATTTGTAGGGAAAAAAGGACGCCAATTTTGTTTGGGAGCCACGTCGCACGACCGCGCAATTGTCAGTTAAATCAACGCAGTGGCGAATCACAAAAAGTGCTCTGGTCTTTGACCAGCAATATGGTCCGGGGGTTAAGTGGTTAAAAACCCACAGTAAAAATTTCCAATGCATGTCAAACTTAAAGAAGAATTTAAAAAACAAAGAGACTGTTTTAGTTGGTTGCTTTTTAGAAACACAATAGAAAATGCTTTTCAATGGGAACACATTGATAACAGCTGTGAAACAAAAGCTCATATTCCTTTCATTCACTGATGCTATTATTAATGACCTTGCTTCCATGCGGGATTTAAAGTAAGTCGATACTGTTGTTAATTACTAGACAAGTCATTTACTAAAGCTAAGCCATTGCAAATACCAGATGCAACATATTAAACACATTGTTAAGACAATTTGTAAACTAGAATCTTTGTGCCATGGAACATGTATTCTGAATGCAGTATTATCTATTTATATATGCAGTGTACTGGCACAGGTGTATTATTTTACTTTTCACATTCAGATGTTTGATAAAGCAAGGCAAGCATTCTGCAACTAGTTAATAATAAAAAGATAGATTGTTTTATTTTTAATTTTTTTACATGCCTTTCAAGCTGAACTCTGCCCACACACACAGTTGAAATACTGCAAATGGTTTTAATCGCAAAAATATGTGTGATTCTGTTCAGCCAATTTTTATTCAAACGCCCCTGCTATATCACATAGCCTGGTGGGAGACATTTACCTGCACACTCATCTACACACAGTTGAGCTCATCTCTGTGCTTTCTATATACCATATATATTGAAGACTGACTGGCACTACTAACCCACACTTCCAATTTAAAAAAGAATCTAATAGTTTCTTTGGCGATTTGTGTCCCAGTTAGGGGATATCACAGGCTTTATTTAATTAGGTTTTCGTTCTCACCGAAACTGAACATGAAGGAAAAAAAAACTGAAGTTTTGAGTTGTCCCCAGAACAGGAATATAAGGGAATCTTTGAAGGGGACATTTTGCGGGGAGGGGGGGGGGGTTAATTGTCTAAAAAGGGATTTTCCCTAATTTTAAAGAGATTCCCCTTCACATTATGTTGTATCTACAAGATAAAAAGTAAGGGGAAATCCCCCCAGTGGGATACAACTGGCAAAAAAGGGCTTTAAACCATTTCCTACTCTAAATTTTTAAGAAAGTTCCAGCTTTAGATATACTTAAAGGTTCATTAACAATCCATCCGTGAAGAACTTGTACTTGAAATTAATACTTATTTCTATAAAGATTTCTGCACTGCCCTCTGTGACATGTTTTGGTATCTGGTAGCCTTTAAAAAGGCTGTTATGTTTCCTTACACTATACATCTTCATGTGAGTTTTCTGGAACCACGATTGACAAGCAAGGTAATGAGTAGGTGGTGAAATATTGGTTAAAGTTATGGTCATACCTAGAGGTCGACCGATATGGGTTTTTCTCTGGCCGATGCCGATATTTAGAAATTGCGGCGGCCGATAGCCGATTTATGATGCTGATTTTTTTTTTTTTTGGGCCGATATGTTAGGCGGATTCCCCCCCCCCCCCTTTCATCTCATAAAATCTAACAGTTAGACCCCTTTGGGGCAGTTTTCATGCGCTTTTGGGCTAAAAATAGCACCTGTAAAGTGCCTGCAAAACTGCTCCCCTGCAGTCTCAGTCTGAAAGCCTGAGTGCTTTCACATTGAGGTGGTGCGCTGGCAGGACGTTAAAAAAAAAAAAAAGTCCTGCGAGCAGCATCTTTGGAGTGGTGTATACCGCTCCTCCACCACTCCTGCCCATTGACATGAACGCCTGCAAAGCGCTTCTGCAGTGGCACTACATGGGAGCATTTAACCCCTTTATCGGCCGCTAGCTGGGATATAAGCACCCCGCCAGCAGCCAAATAGCGCCGCTAGAATGATGGTCCAGTGTGAAAGCAGCAGAGTTCTGCGGGATTTTTTTAAAAAAAGTCGGCAGCTACAAATACTGCAGCTGTTGACTTTTAATATATGGACATTAACCTGTCCTGGGTGCCCGCAATGCTGGCACCCAAAGCCGATCTCTCCCTCAGGTGCTGCCGCCACCATCTTCGGTAAGGGAATCAGGAAGTGAAGCCTTGCGGCTTCACTTCCTGGTTCCCTACTGTGCATGCACGAGTCGCGCTGAGCGATCCCACTGGTCCTTGCTGTCTTCTGGGACCTGTGTGTCTCCCAGAAGAAAGCTGGGGGCAGATTAAGTTACCACAGTCACTGCAGTGATCTATGCCCGGGAGAGGGAGCAAATATCTGGGATTACGCAGGTATCTCCTCCCCCCTGAAAAGGTACCAAATGTGACACCGGAGGGGGGGAGGATTTGGAAAAGCAGAAGTTCCATTATTGCTCTGCTAAGTAATACAGAAAATGTCTTACATTTAAACGCAACAAGCCTCCAATCAGTGCACTTGTATGTATAATTTAGATATAAAAAAAAATGTATATATATATATTTTTTATATATATATATATATATATATATATATATATATATATATATATATATATATATATATATATATATATATATATATATATATACACACACATATACACACACACACACACACACACACTTTTGGCCAAAAATAAATAAAAATATGGGCTAACTTTACTGTCAAATTTTTTTACTTGTTAAAGCACATTTTTCCCAAAAAAATGCGTTTGAAAGACCGCTTCGCAAATACTGTGTAACATTAAATATTGCAGCAATCGCTATTTTATTTCTTAGGGTCTCTGCTAAAAGAAAATATATAATGTTTGGGGGTTCCAAGTGATTTTCCAGCAGAAAATACAGGATTTTTACTTGTAAGCACCAAGTGTCAAAAAAGATTTATCCTTTAAATGGTTAAACTGAGAACTCTCCTTCACGGAGTTCAGTTAATTGATAAGTAGCAACATTGTATATATTTTCTCAAAACTTGGCAAGCTGCCCAAGTCTCTCCTCCACGGGAAACTTCAGGCAACTTGCATTGACTTCTTTTATAGAAGCTTTTTGCAAGTCGCGCTGCTGAATTTTTAAATTGGCTTTTTTACAGCACATATCGGCCGATGCCAATTAATTAAAAAACGCCAAATATCGGCCGATATATCGGTCGACCTCTAGTCATACCATCATGTATTACTGTCCTTTAGCGTACAAACAACTTAGCCTTAGCCGAGAAGAATAATGAGACATATTTTCAACTTTAAATAAAATCTACTAAGATTTTGCATGCCCCCTCCTTTGAATCCCTACATAATATTATATACAGGTGTCAGGTATGTCAATTACTGATACTACTATATTGCACTTCTCCCTCTCTCTTTTCCTTTGGGCACAAAAGCTTACTTCATCTTACCGCTGGTTGTTGACCACTAATAATCCATTGTGGTCTAACCCTTCTATTCCTGACACACAAAGATGATCTTCCCGAGATGTTAAATATTTGTGCCTTTATACCACCCAAGGATGTAAATCCTTTTCACAATTACAAGATTTCCATCTTCTGCCCTATTTTTGTTTTACTATTACCAACTCCGACACGCTGTCCAAACACAATCTGTGTCCTTTTTTGAAGGAGAATTCGACTTTATGTGTATCCTCACAGGGTGACACTGTGGATACAGCAGTAACAGTGTGCCAATGTCCCGATATTATATGTAAGTAGAAGTAAGAACTAGGGAAATTAGACATTTAACCATGATTGGTATTGCTGTACTACTCTGTCATGTACAACCCCCTTTAAAAATGCATTTTTGGATATAAATAATGATGCCTTCTGCAAAAGTCTAATAGACCAAGATACATATGATTACCTGAATGTTCCGTCTCCCAGGGTGGCGACATTCTATGCACTACCTAAAGTGCATAAGAATCCATCGTCACCCCCTGAGAGACCGATTATTTTGGGTATCGGCTGCCTTACCAAAAATGCCAGCAGACTTGTGAACTCCGTCCTTATGCCGCATGTTGAAGACCTACGTTCTTATACCAGAGACACCTTGGCCCTCCTCAGGCAAATTGAGGGAATGGTCGTCCCTCCCAACTCCCTGCTCATGACCTTAGATGTGGAGGCTCTTTACTCCAGCATCCCTCACGAGCAGGGAGTTGAGGCGATTCGTACCTTTCTTCATGAAAAGGGTCGCCATCACTGGCCCTATAATGACTTTATTCTTTGGTTGCTAAAGTTTATCCTCACCCACAACTGGTTCAGCTTCAACGACTCCCACTACCTCCAGAAACAAGGTCTGGCTATGGGCACATGCTGCGCACCTGCCTATGCCAATCTGTATCTGGGGGGTGGGAGAGGAGCCTGTTTTCCAGCAGACCAATGTCACAATATACTGACCATATCCTGTGTTGAATGTGATATATTGATGACATTTTTATTGTATGGACAGCTACCAGGGAATTGCTGTGTAAATGTATTTAATTATTAAATATTAACCAATACAACCTCAAGTTCACATTTAGTTGTGATACACACAGTACTAATTTTCTAGACATTACCATCTTCAGGGATGGGGATAATTCTCTGGCAACTGACCTCTTTCGCAAAACCACAGCAGGTAATACGCTGCTACATGGAGCAAGTGCGCATCGCCTGGCCCTTATCCGTAGCACACCGTATGCTCAGTACATCGGACTACAACGTAATTGCAAATTTTTCTCATAATTTCAGAAATGAGCAAAGGCACTACAAATACGCTTACGTGCACGAGGGTATAGCAAATCGCTACTTTGCCAAGCCTATAACAAAACTGTCAATCAAACAAGAAATTAACTTTAGTTTAAAAGTAGGTTGATCACTAGATTTTCATCCCACCATGAGGATATAAGGACTATCCTCAGCACACATTGGTATCTTTTGAAGGAAGACCCCACACTTAACAAGTATATTGGTGAGCATCCCGAAATCATCTTTAGACGTTCCAATTCACTCTGAGATAAGTTGGTTACTAGTCACTACACCAAGTGCAGTGGGCCAACTTTAAAACTACCCGTAGGAACATCATGATTCTGTAAAATAATTCCTGACTAAAATGTCTCTCTATGACTATGTTTTTATTTACCTAGATATTTCCGCAGCTGTCAAGCAAGTTGCTACACAAAATGTTTACTTACACATTTTTGTTAGTACAATCTAATCTAGTTCACTGGGTAGTGTCTATATACACATAAACCAATTCTTTGGTAATACATTCTTTATTCACCTTTTACATTTTTATTTTCATTTTAAAGTTGGTCCAAATTAACTATTTTCTTCACTAAGTGCTGCAGTGTCTCTATGTACTGCATGTAGCTTTAACTACATACAGTACACCGAAACAGAGTCTGGCTGAGCGGCATTCAGCCATTCATGGGCAGCTTTGTATTCTGTAAATTAATACAAAGCTTGCTCTGATTGACTAAGTGGGGGGGGGCGGGCTGATGAAGTAACACTCTCAGACTTGACCAATCAGAGGAAGGTTTGTATTCATTCACAGAATACAAAGCTGCCTTTGAATGGCTGAGCGCCACTGAGCCAGACTTTGTTTTGTTTAAGGTGTGAGATGGGAATTCTCTGTCTCACAGCTGGAACCCAACACTGTGTACTATATGTAGCTAAAGCTACATGCAGTACATACTGTGCTTAGAAACACCAGGGCACTTAGTGAAGCAAATAGTTAATTTGGACCCGCTTTGGCCAAACAAACTATTTAAAGTAACATGAAACATGGACATCAGCTTTAAAGATTTAGATATACAGTACAATTATTATGCAGAATCAGGTACCTTGATTTCCATACACCTATGGAGACATCCACATGTATAGCTGTAAAAATTACAAGTAGCTCTTTGACTTGATTAGTGTGATGCCCCTCGGCAGAATACACTGATCAGAGCTCGCAGCCATTGGATGCTAGTTTTCCAGCATATCTCTTTGGCACAAAAAGCTATCAGACAGAGAGCTGTACAAACTGTCCAAAAGGCCCCTTCCACACGAGGCAGACTCCATCGCTACGGAGTCTGCCTGCTCCTGCCAGCTCAGCGGGAGATCTGTCCGCAGATCTCCGCTGAGCTGACGGATGACAAGCTCTCTGCTCACTGAGTGGGGAGGGGCTTTTTTCCTATGGAGTGATCTGATGAAAATGGACAGCATGTCCATTTTCATCAGATCTTACCCGATCTGATCCGCCACGGACAGATGGGACGTGCCCCCATACATCTGCTTTTAGCGGATCGGATTGGGTCGGATGTCAGCGGACATGTCTCCGCTGACATCCGACGCTCCATAGGGATGCATGGAACTGCCGTTCAGGTCCGTCCATGTGAAAGGGGCTTTTGAGTCAGCCTTTTTCTGCTGGACTTTGATTTTCAGCCTGTGTGTACCCAGCCTTAGGAATATTTTCTGCAACACTCAAGCCTGGGAAATCTAGCCTTGTGCCATACATTTAAAATGCAATAGGGGGGATTTGCTAAAAGTGCAACAGAGTGCATAGTAACCAATCAGCTTTGAATTTCGGCTTGTTCAGTCAGCTTAAAAAATGAAAACTAGAAGCTGATCAAATACAATGCACAGCTGCTCCAGATTTTGGCTGCTCCAGTTTAGTATATTTCCATGAATGACTCTCTATGCTTCAGCCCATTTCAAACAAAACAGAGGTTTTCCTTGCTGTTTTGTAAAGGTAGACAAGGCAAAAATTATAACATGCAGTGTCCCAGATATAGTATAAACTTTCATTTAAGCTAAAAATTCCTTAAATGTATTATTCCAATGGCCTTACACGTCCGCTCCACAGTTATTCTGTGACTAACCAGCATTGATCTTTTGTGTTAGAAGTGGAAGGCATAAGCTTCCCATTAATACAGAAAATTGGTGTCCTGATCTGGAACCCCTTCAAGAGGGACTGGGACACTCTGAGACCATGGGCTTCAGGTTAGCTACATTAGAGACAGCTGATACTACTGTACAGATGGGAGGCTAAAGTTAAAAAATCAAAGTTTGTAAAACATAAGCCAGAGTGAGGTACATTTAAAGTTCCAGTAGAGACAGAAGTCCTGCATAACCAAAGCCGTTGTTCATTTTTAAAAACAAAACTGAGTTGCATATGTGACACTGGCCTGGGGCATGGGCCACTTTGCAGGAGACAAGGGCCTAAAGCCTAAACTACATTCATCAAGTCATCAAATGTACTGAGAATGAATTCATATGAATCTTTGTATGAATGTTCAAAATGATACTAATGTATGACCAGCTTTAGTTGCCGAGGTCCACAATACAACTGCTGCTGGCTAGAGATTAGTTGGAGCCTCCTTTCATTTTGCATCAGTTTCTGCACTGCATCTGCTAAGGCTAGGTTCACAGTATAGCGGGTGTAGGAATGTGTGTAAAATGCATGTGTTCCAGCACCCACAGCCAAATTCAAATTATTCTATTAATTCTTATGGAAAAAATGAAAAGTCAAAGGGCTCTAGATCGGACTTTGTAGGCAATGGACGAGAGTAGAGTAAAAATTGTATTTTAATAACAGCGAATCATTTACAAACAAATCAAGTATAGGAAGAATTTAAAAAAAAAACATACACTTAACACAAAATATACACAAACCTATGGTGTAAACAAGAGGTTGACACCAAATGGACAGCAGTAAGCCCCATGTGCATCAACGTGTTTCGCTATTTTGCTTCGTCAGGACATACTCAGGGATTGTTGGAAGGAACAGGTCTCATTATCTTGTCAGCACAAGATTATCCCCATATGGGAAACTCCAGGATGGACCTCAAGACTCATCGTATGGAGAAGAAATAATAGTCTGCCAATGCTAGCGACCATATATTATGTAGCAAAGGAGTAAAAGTGATTCTTCATGTAGGGTTTATTGCAGAGTATTGTACATCAGAAACACACAATAGACTTTTTCCATGCAGGAAACCTGAGTACAGCAGCCAGTTTATATGGTGTGCTCACGCAAATGCTGCACGCAGGAAAAGCAGAGATGTAAACATAACATGGACCCTAAAGGGTAACAAACTGACACCTTTCATCTAAAGATACTAAATTAATAGGCAAGGATTAATTTTATATAAAAAGTTCATCCTTAATCATATGCCTTAAGATATACTAAATATATATCAAGTGTGTGCAACATTAAACACATCAACAGCTTTCTAAATCATAAAAAAGAAAGTCTATACAAAAGCATGACCATATATAAACAATTACTGTAATGAGAAAAAAGAAATCTGAGATAAATCATGAGTGGCAGAAGTTCTGTGTGAGCAGCTGTGGGATTGATGACCGGCTTATTAGATGTCTACATTTTGATCGCACGCTTAATGTACATATCAATCACATTTATGTGCATAATGGCTCAAATAAATGTCTTCATCGTAAGGAAATGGCAATATTAGTTTACAGCAAGATGTTACTACAAAAGTGCTTCTAATCAAGAAGAACAAAAGTAAGAAGATTGTATCTACAGTTAGTAAGCCATATAATTTCCTCTACAAATATGTAGGTAAGGTGTTCCGAGCTTAAATCAATCCTATATTTTGCCCTTAAATGCAAACAAAAAGGTTTGCATGAATCCTCCAACCCTCCTCAGCATATACTTATCTTCCCAGCTCATCCAGTGCACTGTTTAGAGCCAGAAGCCAAAGGAAATTCCTGGTACTTGAAGGTATAGAGCAGGGGTGCCCAATCAGTGGCCCGCGGAGCCCTCTGATGTGGCCAGCGACCTCCTGCTCTGGGATAGAATGGAATAGAATAGAATACTGTTATTACTAAAATCACAGTGTATATATGGGCATATCTTTTCTGCAGCGGTTACTGGGCTGCTTTCAAACTGATCTGTATGTGCAGAGCTTTTCTGCGGGTTACCTGCACTGAGTCATAGACTTCTGTTATTACCTGCGAGTTTGGTGAGCTTTCTGAAAGTGCACCAAACCTGCAGAATATAAAAGAAGTCTATTGCAAAGTGCAGGAAAGCCGGTGGGAAACTGCATTACACTCGTGGTCCAGGTAAACCACAGTGCATCAGTGTGAAAGCAGCTTTGGGCCGTTTTTTACACGTTCAGTCCGACAGTCCGACCAATTGGATCCTCCATTCACCTCCAAGGAGTGGCAGACATAAACCGACTTGTGTTCTACCTCCAATACGATCTGCTAAAAAGTATCGTGGGCTGCTTCCGTGTCCGCTCTGCATATGCAGAGTGGACACGGACATGCGATCCACCCACTCTCCTCATTGTGGCCCGTGACCAGTTACCAAGTCACTTAAGTGGCCTCGCTCTTCAAAAGGTTGGGCACCCCTGGTATAGAGTGAGCATGTGACACCTCTAAGCCAATCAGCACTGTCACACAAGGAGTGCATATCCTTGTGTAAGCTCCAGCTCCTGCAACTAGCAGCTTAAACAGGACATTACTTTGCGCTTGGCAGCTTAACCACTTCAGCCCCGGAAGGTTTTACCCCCTTCCTGACCGAAGCAATTTTTTACAATTTAGCACTGCGTAGTTTGACAATCGCGTCCTTTTTTCCCACAAATAGAGCTTTCTTTTGGTGGTATTTGATCACCTCTGCGGTTTTTATTTTTTGTGCTATAAACAAAAAAGAGCAACAATTTTGGAAAAAAGCAAATACATTTTTAACTATTTGCTATAATAGATGAGCTTCCCCTTAAAAGGACCTATTCTGATCCCAAGATCAGAATGGGCCTAAAGAGTCTCTGTGAGCATAAGGACCTTGTCATTCGCCCTGCAGACAAGGGGGGGGGGATTGTCGTTCTTGACAAGTCCGCTTACCATGGGGAAATGTCCCGTATTCTGGGAGACACTGAAACCTACGTGAAGCTACCCTCCAATCCCACAAAGAAAATCAAAGCCTCACTAACTAAATTAATTGAAGTTGGAGCCCGTAATGGAATTTTGGACAAAAAGGAAAAGAGTTACCTTATACCTAGAGTACCACGTATCCCTACAATATATTATCTCCCTAAAGTCCATAAGGACAGCAGATGCCCTCCCGGACGGCCCATTATAAGTGGGATCGATTCTGTCACCTCCCGTCTGGGGAGGTACATCGATTTCCACTTACAGCCAATTGTTAGAAGTATACCTTCGTACTTAAAGGATACGAGACATACTATTGCAAGACTCGAAAGTATTGTGTATAGTAGCGACGTCATGCTAGTAACAGCAGACGTCGCTTCTTTGTACACCAGTATTGCCCATGAATTAGGGTTCCGGGCAGTGGAATGTTTTCTGGAGCGTGTTGACTATCTCCCTAACATTCAGAAACATTTCGTTTTGGATTTGTTGAGGTTTGCTACCTTAAACAATTATTTTTGGTATGACGGAGAATTCTATCTACAACAAAAGGGCGTGGCGATGGGGGCCAAGTTTGCCCCCAGCCTTGCAAACATCTTCATGGCCAAATGGGAGGAGGATGTCGTCTATGCTTACAATCGACCAGAGATCATTCTCTGGGTTCGATACATAGACGACATCCTCCTCTTATGGAAAGGTGACCGAGAGTCCCTGGACCAATTTATGTCCACTTTAAACTCCAATGAGGTTGGAATCAGCCTCACATATGAGGCAAGTCTCTCAAATATCCACTTTCTGGATCTGGAAATCCAGGCCCAGGGCGATCGGTTGACAACTAAAACCTATTTTAAGGATACTGATCGCAATGGGTATATCCCGACAGACAGCTGCCATCATCCTGCTTGGCTGAAGTCTGTTCCACGCAGCCAATTGCTACGCATAAGACGCAACTGTTCAGACACCCGAGACTTTTATGTCCAAGCAGAAGTTCTAAAGCAGAGGTTTTTGGATAAGGGTTACCCGGGACAGGGATTAGACAATGAAATAGCGAGGATTGGGATGATTGATCGCAACACACTGACAATAGAGAAACAAAGGACTACTCAAGAAATGAAATTTAAGAACTCTTTCTTTACAACTTTTTCTGCACAACACAGAGAGATTAAGAACATTATTAATAGACATTGGAGGATTTTGAGGGAAGATTGCGTTCTGGGACCATCACTTCCGACAAATGCGGCGGTGATCTATAGAGGGGCTAGGTCTTTAAAAAATCAAGTCGCCCCTAACATCCCAGACCCTCCTATAAAACCCTCCTTTTTTCCCCTCTCCAAGGGGTTCCATCCGTGTAGGAAATGTAAGGTATGTGTTCATAATATAAATGGGAGGAAAAAATCAGTAAGTTTTAAATCTACTCACACAGGGATTGAGTACCCTATGAAATTATTTTTTACTTGTGCCACCACGCATATAGTTTATCTTATCACCTGCCCTTGTGGAAAACAGTACGTTGGTCGTACCATACGGAGTTTTTCCACAAGGGTAGGTGAACACATTTCCAAGATTAAAAAAGGTTGCACTAAACATACAGTGCCTAGACACTACCTCAACAAACACAACAAAAAACTTGAAGGTACGAGCTTCCAGATTATAGAAAAATTTGTCCCCCATTGGAGGGGTGAACCCAGCACCCGGGGTGTGTCTAAATTGGAAGTTTACTGGATTTACTTACTTAAAAGTTATGTGCCGTATTGTTTGAACGTGGAGTGGGACGTCAATGCTTTTATAAATCAATCTTGAATTGTGTATATTATGTATTGATGGTCATTTAGGCAAGACGGTGTGACCACATGGGAATTATTTATTTAGGTATATACATCTCTGAAGCCCTTACTTGTGTAATGTGGGTTATATATATATATTTTTTATATCTTTTAGATTTTTTGTTTTGTTTTTTGTTCCTATATATATATATATGTCTATATATACATATGTTATCCCCCTCTACCACCTATCAGATGGGTAATTAGGTCATTCTCACATTTGGTGCTTCTTGCCCCCGTGAGACCAAAAGATTTTCTTTCTTTTTTGCTTATTTTGCATTCAGCTCATATAAGTACACCTCTTAGCTCTCTAATTATTTCAGATATCATATTCTGATTTGGTTCCCGGTCAGACGCGTTATAGATCCTGAAATAGTACGATCATCTGTGGACCCGGTGGAGCGCATGTCTATCTAGGGTGGAACGCAGCTCTCCGGAACACTTCCGCACCATGTGATGCCCGTCCAGTCAGCTGGATGCGTTGTGGACCGCAGAGTGGAGCGCACCGTGGCATATGGGAATGACGTTACGCGTCGCTTAGGAGGCGTCCACCCTTTTGAAGGCTGGACCAATGGTGTGTAATTTGTAGCACACGTCCAAGTGTAACGTTTTGCGCACCGCCGCGCACACCAATGACGTCACACGTCACGCTGATCGTACTTACAGGCATAGTCCCCCTATTGGTGGATAAACTATCAGCCTGGGTCACGCAATAGCGTTTTTCGCCTCGCCACTTCCGGCAATTGGAACGCAATAAGGCGACGGAGATAGATCCTGACACGCACGCCAGTGTAGATGGATTGAGAGGTACAGGTGGTCTCATTTATATAAATGCAGGTGAGTGGTGAGTCTGCACTATACACCCCAGTTGAAGTCTCTTTCAGACGAAACCGGTCGGGTTACAGATTCTATGCCAATCTCCACTGCATTTTTGAAACACTCTTGTCCTTCCATCAAGGGGGAGAATTGCTGCTTTTGTCCTTTTTTTTAAATTTATTTACTTGTTATACTTCTACACGTGTGTGGTTTTTTAAAAAAATGTTGTCTGATCCCTATCACATTGTGTGTGACTTTGGACTGTTTTTAATTAAAACTCCACTTTTTTACGCTATGAGGAGCCCTTGTTCCTTTTTTTCTTTTTTATTTGTCCTTTTTGCATTTGAGAGTTACTGCTGTGCACTACCCTAGTGTGAAATTCCAACCTGTGGACACAGATACATCCTGGGAAACCACTCATACCTAGGACCACAAGCCTGGTGTTATCCGGATTAGACAATCGGTCTATGAAAGCTCTTAAGACCCCCCGCCATATGGTGAGATGAGGGTCCACCTTATCCGGTAAGGTTACCCATCTATATTTGTGCAAAGTGTGGAGAGTACTGCTTGAACTATATACTGCATCCAAGTTGATCTTGAAGGAAGACGTATGTGTCACTCCCGTTAGATGCTGGGATTAATATCCTTACACGTTCAGCGACCCCACATTACCCACAGTGGACTCTTTGTGCCATTAGACACTCTCTTGTCGCAGGACTTTTTTCACAAGTCACATGATTGATATATTTTTGTGTTATTTGTTGGCTCATATTTTTGTTATTTACATATAGGAAGTCACATATCACTGATTTTGTCACTTACCTTATTGATTGTTTTCCCATTGTCTGCCCGGACCAATTGTTTTGAATATCCAATAGTCTCAAGGACATACATAGGGACCACCCCAAGGTTAATACATTTTTATTTCTGAGTGTGAATGTTTTCACATCCCCAAAAAAGGAGAAAAATTATTTTCTGACTGGCATGGTTTGATTACTTATCTTTCATATCACATGGGGACACCTTGCAAGTGACCCCCTTACTAGCGCTACACTTTTCACTCATCTATAATAAATATCCCCAAAAGTAAAAAAAAAAAAAAAAAATTCTCAGTTTAGGCCAACATATATTATTCTACATATTTTTGGTAAAAAAAAAATCGCAATAAGCATATATTGATTGGTTTGCGCAAAAGTTACGCGATTTTTTTTGTGATACTGCGTCAATACGACGGACAGATCAGAGACTTTTGACTCTTTTTTGGGACCACTGGCATTAATGCAGAGATCAGTGCTATAAAAATGCACTGATTACTGTGTAAATGTCACTGGCAAGGAAGGAGCTAACACGGGGGGCGATCAAGGGGTTAAATATGGGTTCCCTCTGCATGTTCTAACTGTGTGGGGATGTGAATGACTAGGAGAGAAGAAACAATAGGGCTTCTCTCCTCTGACAGCACAGAGATTTTACACACACAAATTCCCGTGCTGGCACTTGTGCACGCGATCGCACGTGGCTGGCGGCGATGGTGCTCGCTGGCCACGCGCTTTGGGTCCACCGCGTGCAGTGCACAGTCTATTTGCCTTTAGTAAATCAACCCCTAAAAGTCCACCAAAGCTGACAGCTGCAAGCAGGTACTAGCTGATAAGCAAGGTATAAGGAAAGGGTGTGGTTTGAATGAACCAGTCAGTGGATAAAAAGGTAACCCAGGATGGAACAGCCCAATAGCAAGCCATTAGGCCATTTTTCCCCAACACCTTTTTAGGAAGAGTAGTACAGTACTGAGGTCTCTAAAAATGATTTGCTGATCAGAGCATTTAAAAGTACAATTAATAGAAAATAGGTCTCAGTAAACATTTTCTCAATTTCTGAATGCAATATAAAAAAGTATTAACCGCTTCCCTACTGTAGGACATCATATGACGTCCTGTACATTGTGTGGGGATATCTCAATAATGCCTGCAGCTACAGGCATCATTCAGATATCCTACTTTTCAGGTGGCGATTCTGTGCACAATAAGAATAATCATAGCGGCGGTTCCGCCATTTGATCATTCTTATAGGTGGCTGCAGGGGACGTCCCCCCCCCTCCCACTGCCATCCGGTGCTTCTCCGGCTCTCCTGTGCCATCGGAGGCCTGGAGAATGAATCGGCCGCCGCCGGATGGGGAGGATAGATATCTCTATGGCCGTCGGAGGGCCGAAAGTAGACAAAGCCGCAATAGCGGCTGAAAGCATGAGATCTGTGAATTTATTTTCACAATCTAATGCTTTCCAGCCTGGAGGAAAGAGGTGGGGTCTTATTGACCCTGCATCTCTCCATAAATAGGACCTGTCACACACTATTCCTATTACAAGGGATGTTTACATTCCTTGTAATAGGAATAAAAGTGATAAAAAAAAATGAAAAAAAAAGTGTAAAAAAAATAAAATAATTAAAACGCCCCTGTACCCAGTAGTTCACGTTCAGAAGCAAACGCACACCTAAGTCCCGTCGACATATGTAAACGCCATTCAAACCACACATGTGAGGTATCGCCGCGTGCGTTAAAGCGAGAGCAATAATTCTAGCACTGGACCTCCTTTGTAACTCTAAACTGATAACCCGTAAAAAAAATGAAAGTGTTGCCTATGGAGATTTTTTCCATGAGTGTGCGCAATTTTAAAGCGTAACAAGTTAGGTATCTATTTATTTGGCATTACATCATCTTTCACACTATACAAAAAAAATTGGGCTAACTTTACTGTTTTGTTATTTTTTAATTCATGAAACCGTTTTTTTTCCACAAGAAGGCATTTGAAAAACTATTGCGCAAATACTGTGCGATATAAAAAGTTGCAATGACCACCACTTTATTTCCTAGGGTGTCTGCTAAAAAATATATATAATGTTTGGGGGTTCTGAGTAATTTTCTAGCAAAAATATTATATATATTATTTTTACATGAAGGAGAGAAGTGCCAGAATAGGCGTGGTATGGGAGTGGTTAAACAGTAACAAAATGGAAACATTTCCAATTATGCTACTAATGCTGGCCATACACTATACGAAAATTCGGCCAAAATTCGGTCGTTCAGACAGTTCTTTTGTTTTTTTTGGCCAGTTAATGGGCTTGAAATCGATAATCGTTGGGACGTTTTTGAGCCTAAAAAAGGAAGAACACATTTGAAAATTATCTGCCGAACGAACGATAAATCGGAAGGTTAATGTGTTTCCCGTCCGAACATTCTGCACTAGTTATATGTAAAAAAAACTAACCAATTTTTTTTAATTTATGTCCACCGAACGATTTATCGGTCATTACATGATGGCACTGTCGTTTGCGCTCACGGCCAAACGTTTGTTTTTCAAAAGTTTGTTTGGATGATTTTTTGTGGAGTGTATGGCCAGCATTAGAATAAATGCAGTTACAGAAAAATACCTATTGATCTCTCAGGCCGCGTACATACGATCAGACCGGTCCGATAAAACTGGTCTGCAGACCAGTTTCATCGGACCAGTTCGATGGTGTGTATGGCCCATCGGACCGTTGTCCGTCGGACCAAAGTTTTAAAACCTGCTTCAAAATCTGTCTGATGGGACACCTGTCCATCGGACAGGTTGGACAGGTTAGTACGCAAAAGCATCTGACCAAAAACCCGCGTATGCTCAAAATCAAGTCGACGCATGCTTGGAAGCATTGAACTTAGTTTTTTCAGCACGTCGTTGTGTTCTACGTCACCGCGTTCTGGTCTGAATGGATTTTTGGTCCGATGGTGTGTACACACATCAGACCATCAGACCACTTCAGCCTGGTCCGATGAAAACAGTCCGTCGCACCAGTTTCATCAGACCGGTCTGATCGTGTGTACATGGCCTCAGAAATCTAGTGTGCTCCTAGCTTCTTGTTTTGCCCAACAACAAAGTTGGGTTCATTTACTAAAACTGGGGAGTGAAAAATCTGGTGCAGCTGTGCATGGTAACCAATCAGCTTCCAGGTTGTTTTTTTTTTTTTTAAAGCTTTTTTGAACAAGCTGAAGTTAGAAGCTCATTGGCTACCATGCAAAGCAAGCTGCACCACATGTTGCAGTTTCCAGTTTTAATAATCCACTCCAGTCTTTATGCTGTACTAAAATCTTGATCAGCGTTCTTTCCTGCCTGTTGGATTACAAAACCCTTTCTATCCACATTCCTCTCTGTCCTTATCCACAATAAATACTATTTCTTTCCCCACCAATCAATGCTGCTACTTTGACTTTCACAAGCCTGCCCACACGCTGTGTGTAGGGAAAGGGTCCTGAGCTCCATGACCGCGCACCTGCGATCTGGATACAGAACTGAAGAACGGGGGGAGGTCAGTGTAAACAAACCTTTCCCTGTTCTTCCTAGTGGCAGTGTCTGTTCGCTGTGATAGGAAACAACGATCAGTGACGTGTCACGCCAGGCCACCCCCCCTAAACATTAAGAATCACAGACTAGGGCACACTTAACCCCTACAGCGCCACCTAGTGGTTAACCCCTTTACTGCCAGTGTAACTTTCACAGTAATCAGTGCATTTTTATAGCACTGATCGCTGTAAAAATTACAATGGTCCCAAAAATTTGTCAAAAGTGTCCGCCATAATGTCGCAGTCACGATAAAAATCGATGATCGCCGCCATTACTAGTATAAAAATAATATAAAAAAAAAATGCCATAAAACTATCCCTATAATCTTTGCGCAAACCGATCAATAAACTCTTATTGCAATTTTTTTTTACCAAAAATATGTCGAAGAATACGTATCGGTCTAAACTGGGGAATTTTTTATTTTTTTTATATTTTTGGGGGATATTTAATATAGCAAAAAGTAAAAAATATATATTTATGTTATGTTAATTCTGTTTTGTAAAAAAAAAAAAGAGTCTTATCTTGCCTTAGTGTTTACTGCAGAGAACACCAAATTCTGCATTCTCTCGCTTGTCCCACGGCTGCTTTATCTTTGTAGATGTTCTGGATGACTGTCTCATTGCTTGCTACAGGGAACAGGAACTGTACAATGTTTCTGTCATCCATAACTAGAACATGACAGTGATTTTTTTTCCTCCTGCAGTTCTACATCTAGCTGGTTCCTTTGTTTGAAATATGTGTAAGGTGTCTCAGTTTCCTACTTCTCTACACACTCTTATAGTACTATAATATATAATACTATTCTATTATAGTATTTTAAAACTCATCTTTCTGAAAAAATTATAGAAGATTATAGATCATAGAATTTAGTTGTTCAAAAACACCAGACACCACATTTTAAAGTGTTACCAAACTTACAACAGTCAAATCAATCTGTATATGCAGTAAAGCATGCTTGTTATACTCACTGTGGAACCTAAGGGGTTAATCCATTGCATTGTGTAAAAAGGCTGTTTGATCCAGTCTTCTTTGATCATCTCCTTTTTTCAGAGTCCCTAATCTATCTGCTGATAGAACAGAAGGTTGGCTCCCCTGGGTGAATCGCTGTAGCTGTACATCGGCCGCTTTAAGAGCTGCAGGGGGCGTGCGCTTGGCGACAGAGCAGATGCGGGTGCCCGATACACGTGCCCAGCAGCCGCAATGTCCGCTGAGAGAGGAGACAGATCTGTTGTTTATACTGATTATGAACAGTGATCAGTTTCCTCCTCCAGGCAGTCCAATACCCCCACAGTTAGAAATACTCCCTAGGACACACGTTTAAGCCCTTGATCGACCCTACTGTTAACCACTTCCCTGCCAATTACATTTATACAGTAATCAGTGGCTATTTTTTTAGCTCTGATCGCTGTATAAATGTCAATGGTCCCAAAAAAGTGTCACAAAGTGTCCGCTGCATTGTCGCAGTCTTGCTAAAAAAATCGCTGATACTAGTAAAAAAAAATAATAATAATAATAAAAATGCCATAAATCTATCCTCTATTTTGTAGACCAAAAAATAAAACTGCAGAGGAGAAAGCTCTATTGTGGGGAAAAAAAAGGACATCATTTTGTTTGGGTACAGCGCAATTTTCAGTTAAAGCGAAAAATGGCCTGGTCATTAAGGGGCCAAATCCTTCCGGTCCGTAAGTGGTTACTGTCCTCCCAATTAGATTCTTCCTGTCCTGGTGATACCCTCAGTAAGCTTATCACTTTTACATATGCTTCTAAAAAACTGTTCCAGGGCAAGCAAAAAAAAACAAAAACGTTTTTTTATCTGTATAAGCAACATAACAATATGATTATAAAAAATACACTCTTTATTTAACAAAAAAATGAGTACATGACAAAGGATTCTACAAACACCATGGGGCAGATTCACGTAGATCGGCGCATTATCATTCCGGCGTAGCGCACCACTTTTCCGTTAGACTTGCGCAATCTAGCCGCGTAATCCGGCGATTCACGTAGCTTTTACGCAAGAGCTTGCGCAAACGTAAGGTTTTTTCCGTAGGCGTAAGGAGGAGTAATACAAATTGGGAGGGACGTGGGCGTGTTACATTGAAATGAGCCGTGACCCCATGCAAATGAAGGGCCGGCCGACTCGCGCATGCGCGCGTGAAGGAAACCATGTCAGCTCCGTTGTGCGCATGCTCACAACTCGGGAGCGGCGCAATCATTGAAATTGGAAATGGACTAGGGCAATGTTGTGAACTACGCAGACAGCATAAATAGACACACACAAACGCCCTTCCATTGCAAAAGTACATCCCTTTGTGTCCCTTCCCATTGAATCAAGTGCTTTTGCTCTGTTGTTCGTTAGAGTGTGTTTTGTAGTTGTGAGATTAGTGTTCTGTGTGATCTTGTGCTTGTTGGTAGTTTTGTGAAAGTGTATTTTGATAAGTGTTTGAGACTGTTTGTTTGATTGATAGATTTCTGAGCGTTTGTTTTCTTGCTTTTTTTTTTCATCTGATTTTTTTGTGTGTGTTTCTTGCTGAGTGCTAGTGTGATTTTTGGCTGTTCTTTTTCTCTTTGTGTGTGTTCTTGTCTGATTGGTTGTGCTTGTATTTGTGACAGATTTTTGGTGACTGCTAGTGAGTTTGTTTGGAAGTATGACTGAGAGAAAAAGAAAGCTCAATTTTACTGTGGGGGAAAAAAGAATTCTTGCCCGGGCCATTACCGACTATGGGCGTTTTCTCCACGGCCCGCAGAGTGCCACCACCACCCCGGCCAGGAGGAGGGAGATCTTGGATAGGATCACGGAGCAGGTGAATTCATCGGGGGAGGGGGAGACACGGACCCGCTCTGGGATAGAAAAGAAAATAAATGACCTCCGGCGTGAGGTGAAAAAAAAACTGGCCGCAATAAATGCCCATGCCAGGGGCACAGGAGGGGGCCCACCATGCCGGGTTAGATTTTCAGAGACGGAGCGTGTGGTGGCCCTGACCTTTCACCGGCATGAAGTGGAGGGCCTGCCAGGCTTTGACACAAGTCCGGTCCCCGCGGTGCCAGGTAAGGTTTTTATTTCTCTCAGGTGTGTAGCATGTGTGGGGGAGGGGGTGAAAGGGAATATGTGGCAAGTGTGTGGATCCTCCAACCTGTGAATGTTTTGTGTCATCCACAGCTGTGCAGGAGGGTGCAGGGCCATCTGGACTGACCGCTCCAACCCCAGGACAGCAGCCTAATGAGGCCCCCCCAACAAGGCCAGAGTCCGCAGAGGAGGAACAAGAGGAGGGGGAGGATCATGCGGAGGACGATCATGAGGAGGAGCAGAATCATGAGGAGGAGGAGTCCATGGAAGGCACTGGCCCTTTGGTTTCTGCGGACTCTTCCCCTCTGGCTGCAAGAAGCCTGCCCTCCCTAAGGGTCAGCCCCCCCCCCTCCTCCCCCAACATGGCTCCCCTCACAAGGGCCTCCCCTTCTCCCCGGCCACAACCATCAGCTGGAGCCAGGAGGTCATCCCCAAGCACCAGGGGGGCGCCCAATCTCATGCCCGCCTGTCTGAGAAGGAACCTGGCCACCCAGACCCGCCTTCTGAGACAGCTCTGCCAGACTATGGGGCGGGTGGATCAGAGCCTGTCCTCCATTAATGATAGCCTGGGTAACCTGGACTCCCACTCCCGGGCCTCCACAACCTGCCTAAATGACCTGCAAACTACAGCAGCAGGCGTTGGGCAGGATGTGAGGGCCCTTACCCAGGCTATCCAGGGCAACACGGCAACACTTGGTGCTGCCCTGGACAGAATAGCCGTGGCCTTGGAGGGCAGGCCGCCAGGTGGGCAGATCTCAGGGGCTGCTCCTCCTTCCCCGGCTTTTCCCCTCCCCCATGCGTCTCCCCTGAGGGTCCGGGGCCGTGGCCGGGGGCGCCCCAGGCGTGGCTCAGGCAGAGGGCAATAATTTTTTTTTCCCCCTTTTGTTTGTTTTGAAAGCTTTTTTATTTTTGTTCTCTGCTTTTTTTTGTTTTTTCTAAGCATTTTTTTTTTCCTATGCATTTTTTGTTTCTATGCATTTTTGTTTGTTTGACTTTTTTGGCATATTTTGGGTTGTGAATGATGTTTGAATGTGGGGGTGACATTCCTGCTGGAAAAGGGGTGTCACCCTCAATTTTGGTGGAGAAGGGTTCCCCAGGACCAGGGAGAAGTGATTCCCAGGTCCGTGTGAATGGTGTATGAATGTACAGTGACATAATTGGAGCCTTGACGTGGCGTTACTGCTCACCAGTCTTGCATGGTGGACTGGTGCCAATCCAATTTGATGAGGATGTGGGGTGTGTGTGCTAGGGACCATAGTGGTGTGCATGCATGCATTCTCATTGTGCCATGATTAATGTGTGTGTTTAACGTGCAAAGATGCCCAATATGAGCTGCCTCCTGACTGCTCTTCCCTCAGAAGACGGGGTATCCTCGGTTAGGGGTTGATTTTCTGGTTGGGGGGTCAGATCATCACGTAGCTCAACCTGCAGGCCCTTCCTCACTGCGAGATTGTGTAGCATGCAACATGCAGCGATGATATGGCACACGAAGTTTGGGGAATACAACAGTGTACCCCCAGACTTATCCAGGCATCGGAAACGTGACTTCAGGAGGCCAAAGGTGCGCTCCACCACTGCACGGGTTTTGATGTGTGCTTCATTGTATCGTTCCTCTCCTGGGGTTTGGGGGTTCCGGATAGGAGTCATGAGATGGGGTCCCAGTGCATATGCAGAGTCACCTGTAAAGGAAAAGACAGGAGAATGTTAGTCATGCATGTGCCACTTCTGTTGTGCATCACGGGAGGGGATAGTCATGCCTGACTCCCATGTCACTCACCAACCAGCCAGGTGTTCCCATACACGTTCTGTTCGAATTCTGTTCGGATGTGGCTTTGATTGTAGATGTAGCTGTCATGGCTGGACCCTGGGTGTTTGGCACGGACGTGCCATATGAGGCCTTGGGCATCAACTATCACCTGTACGTTGATGGAGTGCCAATTCTTCCGATTGCGGTACATGTGCTCGGTCTCATGGGGGGGCTGGAGTGCCACATGTGTGCAATCTATGGCCCCGATGGTGCGTGGGAATCTGGCAATTCGGTAGAAATCTGCCATTGCCTTGATTCGAAGCTCCTCAGTGGTGGGTTTGATGATTTGGTTGGCCAAGCGTGTGAGGATTGCAGGGACAACCTGGTGCACACATCTGCTCATGGAGGATTGTGACATCCCAGCCACCACTCCACTTGTACGCTGAAAAGAGCCACTGGCAAGGACATGGAGTGTTGCCAGGACCTTCACCAGTGGCTGCACTGCATGTGAGCGTTGTGTTGGGCTGGTGATGTCCTCCTGCAAGGTTGTGGTTAATTCCAGGATGGCATGAGGGGGGAATCTGAAGATGCGAAAGACCTCTGAATCATTCATGCCAAACAGGTGTATGCGGGTGCGGTATACCCTCTCCCGTGCCATCCTCCGTGCCCTCCTCCTTCTTTGGTCATCTATATTCACTAGTGCAGCTATGAGCGACGATGCCCCTAGCATGTTGGCAGTCAAATTGTAGTGCAACACGTGTGTGTGGTCTGCTCCTCAATAACGGTGTTGCTTTATCTGACAATTAGACTTTTTTTCAAAAGTTAGATCAGCTTTTATGTGCTCTAACTTTAGACAGGACATTTTGCAGTTGCGCACATCGCGTAGCCTGCGCAGCAACTGCGTTTTTTTGTGGATCCCCGTAACTCCCTCATTAGCATATTTGACTAGCAAATCAATGGTGTGTCTAGCGCAGTTTTGCGCGAAGGGAAGCGAATGTCTAACTCAATTACGCCGGACCAAAAAACGTAGATTTCTGGCGTATATTGTTTTGTGAATCGCGTCCAACTATACGCACGCGCACATTTAGACTTACGCACGCGCAACAGCAGTTGCGCACGCGTAATCGCTCTGTGAATCTGGGCCCATGTGTTTTCAGTAAATGTTTTTCTTTTTACCCTCTGCTTCACACAAAACCTTTAGATTGGAGGGGGGGGGGGCTCTGCTCTGACTCACTTGTAAATATCAGCTTGAGCTATTGTGCTCTTTACACAACAGCCTTTTTCAAAAATAGACTAGGAGAAGTTGGAAACATGAAAAAGGGTCTAAAAGTCAATCTGCTGTCTGGATAACAAAATACAAAAAATATGTACCAAACTTGTGTGTTTTTCTTTTTTGGTGCCCACTAACTATGTGCCACTTTCCCAGTTTCCTAAACATTGAACAATGGAAAATGTATTCAGATTGCTTATGAAGCATTAGGAAGGCAAACTTTACAGACCTAAAATCATAAATACAGGCTTTGGGACCGTCATACTGTATATTAAGTCACTTTTGCTATACAAATGGATAGAAAATAAAAGTACACTCTGTTACTCAGAACAATTTTTATGTGCTCTGCTTCAGTTCTTCCATCATTTTAATGTAATAGATGTAGTTGTATTTGGAAAGACTAATGACATAGGCTTGTGTTTGCTTGACATGAACTTTAGCAAATATACCTTAGCCATTAAAGTACAGACCTCATACAATAGTTCATATGCCATTTATTGACTTGGCTTTTTATTAGGTTTTTATTTAATTCTGCACACTAAAGGTCTTCAAAGGTCAGTGTAGAATCTTTATATAGATAAGGTTCTTTATGTAACAATTACTGCCTTGCCAAGCAGTATTGCATGTGCAAACGTGCTTTGTGTTGAAGTAGAACTTAAGACACGTATGTAAAGCTGTACAGCAGTACTTCGGCCACTAGTAAGCAAGGGGCAACTGTCAACTATCCATGAATATTCAGCAAAATGTATATTTTGTTAATTTTTTTTGCCTTGCCCTGCACAACGCCACTGGACAATTCGACAATTTCCCACACAGCCTATCCAGCCTCTTATTTGACCCTACTATTCCACAATGCTTTTCATGCTTGCGTCCATGCCACCTTCTAAGAGGCATTGGGGGTTATTTACTAAAGGAAAATCCACTTTGCACTACAAGTGCAAACTACAAGTGCAAAGTGCACTTGAAATTGCACTGAAAGTGCACTTGGCAGTGTAAATTCCCCGGACAGCGGAGACTCTCGTGCAACGTCGCTGAATACAGATGGGGTTTGGGTAGGTATTAGGGGGACTGAGGGGGGACTATCTTAAAGTGGTCCTAAAGGCAGAAGGTTTTTTTTATCTTAATGCATTATTTGCATTAGGATAAAAAACCTTCTGCCTTTAGGACCACTTTAAGGTAGTCTAAATCCCTGTACACACGATTGGATATCTGATGGAATCTAATCCGATGGATTTTTTCGTTGGCTATCCGATGAAGCTGACTTTCATCAGTCTTGCCTACACACCATCAGTCAAAAATCTGACCGTGCCAAAACGTGGTGATGTAAAACACTACGACGTGCTGAGAAAAATGAAGTTTAATACTTCCGAGCATGCGTCGACTTGATTCTGAGCATGCATGGATTTTTGACCGATGGACTTCCACACAGATGGTCGTTTTTTTCTATCGTTTTCTTATCCATATGAAAAATGTAAAACATGTTCTATTTTTTTTTCACCGATGGAAAACAAACCGATGGGGCCCACACACAATCGGTTTGTCCAACGGAAACTTTTCTGGCTGCCGGACCACATGTGGAGCCACCTACACGGCTTCAGCACGGCATGAACTGCACAGTGGAAAAGCTGTGTCCTGCTGTTTGTGCGGTGCCTAGCTCATTGTGAACCCCGCTCCCTGCTGTGAGAATCGTGGGGTACTGAGACCCTCTATACAAGGAGGACTGCAACTAAGGAGCTGGTGAGAATATTTACTTCCATCTACCGCTCCTTACAATGGATGCATCAGCCTGATCCTTATGCAATAGTCTCCCCCACATATGTTGCCTTGTTATACATGTGACTCACAGAAGTTGTTATCTGTACAGCCAAGTGTACCTTATAGTGGGCTGGACTCTTTGGAATAGTGCATATCTGCCTAAATCACTAATGTGACACTCTATGGATCATACCAAAGTATTATAGTCATTGTGATTGGCAAGCACCATTTTCTAATCTGCTACAGCTATACCCTCACGCATCCACCCAGCCAATACCACCATTCAGGAGTTACCTCCTTGAACAACAGGACATAAAATCTCATTGGGATCCCTTCCTTACAGGACTGTATGAGTTACCTTCCAGCCCAGATCTCTTTATTAGCTCCTGAGGTGCCCCTTTGACCTGTGCTTTATCATTACAGTGCCTAAATGTGTTGTGTATGGCGACTAGGTTATGCATGTGTGATGCGCAGCTGTGATTCCCCTGATTTTTAAATTACTTGACAACGTTGTCTTTTTTAATTGTGTAACCACTCTATTTATCTGCCACGTCTTTTTCAAGTTTTTTTGCTGTGTGTTGTTTTTCTACTTAATACAATTCATTGTTTTTTTCACAGTGCTCTGTTATTGGTCTTCTTTGAGAGAACTATATTGACTCATTGTTTTGTAATCTACAGTTTCCAGGCAGAAAAAACAGCATTTTTAATATAAAAGTGTATGCAGGACACTGGACAGACCACTAGGGACACAGGGGGCTTGTAATTGTTTAATACAGTACTGTCATCTGTAAAATTATATAGATTACAGTATACTGTATGTGTACTGTGTTTTAACGTTTTTAAATTTGGCGCAGATCTTCGTCCCTGTGCTTTGTAACGTCGCAGGGAACGGAGCCCGGCGGCTCTCGGGGCACTGAGTGAATCGAGACAGCTCGCTCACACAGCGGGGAGACATCGCAGGATCCAGGGGACAAGGTAAGTAACTCCCTGCCTGGATACTGTGATGTGATCCAGAGTCTGGCTCGGGGTTACCGCTATTAGTACTGAAATTTCACCCCGAGCCGGACTCCGGAATACCGCCAGGGAGGTTAAGGTGAAAAACATCCGAGGATTAGCGCCCCCCCCCCCCACCGCCCCCATTTACTTACCTGACCCTTCTAAAGCCCCACGAGCTGGCTTCTCGGCCGGGTTTCTCGGCTCATTCATTGGTTGATTGATAGCAGCTCAGCCATTGGCTCCCACTGCTGCCAATCAAATCAATGATGTGTGCGCCGGGGGCGGGGCCAAGTAATACAGTTGGCAACTATAGCCGCCGGCTGTATCATGGGAGCGCGCCCACAAGCTAACCCCCATGGGAGAGAGCTTCCCATGAAGGGGGGTTAGCTGATGCAGGGATGAGCCGAGACAGCCGCTGAGGGACCCCAGAAGACCAGGATCGGTGCCACTCTGTGCAAAATTATCTGCACAGTGGAGGTAAGTATGACATGTTTGTTATTTAAAAAAAACAGGAACCTTTAGTGTCCCTTTAAGGTTAAGAGTCAGAGCTGAGCTAAAACCTCCATGCTAAACATTTACAGTGCTGTCTTCTCACTGATGAAGGATAATGCTTCATAAGATTATGGGTTGATTTACTAAAGGTAAATGGATTTATAAGGGATTTTTCCCCAGAGCTTAGTAAATTAAATTAATCTCTGTTGACTTTCATCTTCCAATTATGAGCATGCAAAAATGCTGTTTTTTTTTTCCTTGCACATGATTGGGTAATTTTTGCAAAGTGAAATTTTACCACATACACTTAGCTCTGGGACAAATTCCGTTGCAAAGTGAACAGCCTAATTGCCTTTAGTAAATCAATCTATAAAAAAAAGGTCATCCTTATCCTGCCCAGAGTACTCACTTATGGCCCGTACACACAATCCGAAAAGCGATTGTACGATAATCGGATCTTTAGTACAGTTGTCGTCCGAAAATACAATACAAATACACTACGACACATGACATCACTTTCGATTTTTTATTCTGTTGTACGAGAATTTTCGTAACTTCAGGTTCGATATAGGACTAGCATGCAAAAAAAAAACAAAAAAAACAGACGATCTGTCGTCTGATTTTCGGATCGTGTGTACGAGGCAATAGCCTGAGGTAGCAGAAAAACCTTCCCCTGGGCTGTAATCAGTATGAAGCACTCACATTAGTAAACGTATACCTATCAGCCAATAATAACAGCACTTGTTTCCAATTCTCCATTTTGCTGTCTGTCCTTAGATCCAATACTTAACTGACACACGCAACAAGTACAATAGGACACTCCAGGGTGTATAATTATGGCTATAATTACATTGCTTGAGAGTGTTGTTAGGTAAGGGGTGCTTTGCTCTGAGTGCCTTTAAATGAGCATAAGGTAAGTGCAATTATTCCTATAATTGCCTGTCCTAATGCACTTACAGCATTCGTAACAATAAAGAATGAGTTTTTGAAAAGAAAATTAGGAGTGACAAAACACTGCAAATGTATTTAAAATACATGTTTGGCAGAAAACATTAAAACGAGTCAGAAAATAAAGTCTCTATATAGATTCACTTGTATTGTACTATCATATTACCCCTTTCAATAAAAAAAAAAAAAGTTCTAAGCCTTCATTGTTCAAGAAAAGTACTATACAGATGTATTACACACACCCACTAACAGACACGCTGCATTTAAGCAGCAGAGCTTCAGCAGTGTTAGTACAGAGCAAAGGTAAGCAGGAACGAATCACAGATCGGCATTTATTAGTGTGGTTACAGTACGGTGACCAGACATCCCTGGTTTCCAGAGACAGTCCCCGGATTGAGGACACTGTCACCGAACCAAGTCTGTCCCCGGTTTTGTCCCCAGATTGGATTTGAACAGGGGCTGGGGCAATTTCCAAGACAGTCAGTGGAAAAAAAAAAAAATCTGAATTACACCTCCCCCTGCTCCGCCGCTCCTACTAGCTTAGGGGGTGTATTTTTTCCATTATCTGTGCCCTCTTCATGATGAGCTAGTCAGAGCGGAGGGAATATTTCTTCATTTTTGGGTGCATGCCTGTTAAGCTTCGCTCGCACATTCTTCTGCCTTGGCTCAAGTCCCAGCCAGCCGCCTGCCTACTTATCTCCTTGCCTTCCCTGGAGGAGTGATTTTCCTACACTCTTCACCCAGTAGTAGCCGGGGCCCGGAGAGTGAGACTTGACAGGATGTGAGGTGGGCGGTGACAGCGACGGGCAGAGAGTCGCTGATTGCTGCCATTACTAGTAAAAAAGAAAATATATATTTTAAAAACCTGGTCACCTTAGGTAACAGCAGAATGCTATAAGCTCATTTCTGATTGGCTGGCATGGAAAAGCAAGTATAATTCTGTTATGCAGTAATAGGCAATCCATGTTTAGAAAACATGAAAAAAAAAAATACAACAAATTATGGTAAAAGTTGCTTTTTAACTTCTTAAGGACCGCCTTAAGGAACGTCAGCAGAATGGCGCTCCCGTGACCTGGTCCGAAGCTCCGGGACCGCGGGACTCGCGGTCCCGATCGGCGCTGGAGTGCGGCGATCGGTCCCCGGAGCTGAAGAACGGGGAGAGCCATGTGTAAACATGGCTTCCCCGTGCTTCACTGTGGCGGCAGCATCGATAGCGTCATCCCTTTTATAGGGGGGACGCGATCGATGACATCACACCTACAGCCACACCCCCTTACAGTTGTAAACACACACAGGGAACACATAACCCCTACAGCGCCCCCTTGTGGTTAACTCCTAAACTGCAACTGTCATTTTCACAGTTAACAATGCAATTTAAATGCATTTTTTGCTGTGAAAATGACAATTGTCCCAAAAATGTGTCAAAATTGTCCGAAGTGTCCGCCATAATGTTGCAGTTACGAAAAAAATCGCTGATCGCCGCCATTAGTAGTAAAAAAAAAAAAATACTAAAAATGCAATAAAACTATCCCTTATTTTGTAAACGCTATAAATTTTGCGAAAACCAACCGATAAACGCCTATTGCGATTTTTTTTTACCAAAAATAGGTAGAAGAATACGTATCGGCCTAAACTGAGGAAAAAAAAAATTATATATATTTTGGGGGGATATTTATTATAGCAAAAAGTAAAAAATATTGATTTTTTTTCAAAATTGTCGCTCTATTTTTGTTTATAGCGCAAAAAATAAAAACCGCAGAGGTGATCAAATACCACCAAAAGTAAGCTCTATTTGTGGGGAAAAAAGGACGATAATTTTGTTTGGGAGCCACGTCGCACGACCGCGGAATGGTCAGTTAAAATGACGCAGTGCCGAATCGCAAAAAGGGGCAAGGTCCTTTAGCAGCATTTTGGTCCGGGTCTTAAGTGGTTAAGTGTTAATACATTATATTTTTACTCTTTCAGTATTAAACTTTATTGTAATTGTACTGTCCCCCGTTATATTATAAAGTGCTGTGTAAACCGATGGCGCTATATAAATCTTGTATAATAATACTATAATTAAATTAAAGCAGTCAAAACATACATTTTTTTTTTGATCAAGTAGGGAATAGTTACAACACCTATAGCTGTGTTTGCCCCCTTGGGGAGAATTAGCTTCATTTCATAGTAAACCATTAGGTAGTGAGGGAATACTTCCCCAACAGACGTAACACAAGTAAAAGCATGACAGTTGATCTATTCCTTTACTATGCTATTTCAACATTTAAAAATAAAAAACTGTTTTGGGTTCCACTATAGAATTAATCTGCATTTTATGATTACATTTTTTTGGTTTTGTGTTGATATTTGTCTCTCATTTTGGTGTTACAAGGTAGTAATTGACATAAATAAAAGTGGTCTTCCGACCTCCCCATATGCATGGCTTTTCTTCTGAGGTTGCTGTGAGCTGCACTATTTATAATACGCAACGATAATCAGAGTAACGTGAACTCAAGCAACTGTGTTTTACACATAAGGAATTCTACGTGTACCATAATGGCTGCTAAACCTCCTGTAGGGGTCAGAAGGACATAGAAAAATAAAGGAGAATGGAAAGGTGTAATAGAGACTATTAAAGGCCCTTCCCCCACTTTCTGGGGCTATTCTCAGCTCTTAAAGCGGAGTTCCACCCAAAAATGGAACTTCAGATTTTTGGAATCCTCCCCCTCTCCGGTGTCACATTTGGCACCTTTCAGGGTGAGGGGGAGCAGATACCTGTCTAAGCCAGATATTTGCCCCCACCTTCGGGCATAGATAGCCGCAGTAGCCGTTGCTATCTACGCTATGTCCGGCCCCTCCTCTGTCCATCCTCGCTGTCTTCTGGGAGACACACAGGTCCCAGAAGACAGCAGGGACCAGTGAGGATGCGCAGCACGACTCGCGTATGTGCAGTAGGAAACCATGGTGTGAAGCTGCATTCCTGATTCTCTTAACGACATTGTGGGTGCCCTGGACAGTTAAGTGTCCATATTTTAAAAGTCAGCAGCTGTAGTATTGGTAGATTCTGTCTTTCAAAGTAAAAATTGGGGCGGAACTCCGCTTTAAAATGAAGATAGGAGTTGCTGTGTACATACAGCGGCTCGAGCAGCTGCTACAATAAAAAAAGGCTGTCTGACATAATTAGGTTGATTTACTAAAGGCAAATAGACTAACTGCAGTTGCCCCAGAGCTTAGTAAAACATGTGCAAGCAAGAATTACATATTTTTTTTATTTTTAATTTTTTTTGCACATAATTGGATATTCTTTGCGATGTGAATCTTTACCTCATTTACTTAACTCTGGAGTAGCTGCACTTTGTAAAGTGCACAGTCTATTTTCCCTTAGTAAATCAACCCCAATGTTTATCAACAGTTTCAGGCTCAAAATAGAGAGATAAAAGGTAACATTATTACTTTTGTATCTACTTGGTTTCATTCATCTGCAGATCAGAGGGATGATCTTTGATCTGCAGATGATGTCAATAAAATACATATATTTTTAATAAAACTTGACACAAATTTACACCCTTAGTTTACCCTTTCAGCCCTAATTAATGAATTCTTCCCCTTCTTCCTAGGCTATACTAGGGATAAACAAATATTTACCAATTTTGGCACAAGGGACCCCCCCTACAAGGGATTTTTTTCCATTTCCCCAGAGTTCCGCTTTAACCACTCTGGCGGTATTCCCGAGTCTGGCTGGGGGTGGAAATCCAATACCAAAAGCGGTATCCCCGAGCCAGACTCGGGATTGCATCGCAGTGTTCAGGCGGACATTACTTACCTTGTCCCCTGGATCATGTGATGTCTCCCCACTGTGTGATCGAGCGGTGTCTCCTTGCTCGATTCATACAGTGCCCGTGTGCCGCCGAGCTCTGTTCCCTGCGACGTTACGATGCACGGGGGCGGAGATCGGCGCCAAATTCAAAAAAATAAAAACACAGTACACATACAGTATACTGTAATCTTACAGTACTGAATAAAATAAATACACACCCCCTTGTCCCTAGTGGTCTGCCCACTGTCCTGCATGCACTTTTATATAATTAAAACTGTTCTTTCTGCCTGGAAACTGGAGATTGTCCATAACATCCAAAAAGTGTCCCTTTATGTCAAAAGTGGTTTTAGAGCAGCTAGAAAACAGCGATAATAAATCAGAATCACTTGCAGAATTAAGCGTTAGCGATTTGTAGGGAAATTCGTCATCAAACACTGAAAGTAATAATTGTTATTATTATTATTATATTATTTGTTATAATTATTTATATTTATTTTTTAAATTATAATTCATGATTTTGCGTTTCAAACTTTATCACACCCGGGATGTCTACTAGACTTGTTTAGACAGATTAAAGTGAGTTATTCCTAAGAGTTGCAGGCCTACAATATAAAACGCCAAATTTCCATGCAAAATAATGGTACCGCTTTCAGCACCTAAAATCTGAAAGAATCATACCGCCAGGGAGGTTAATCCATACAAGACACAATAATTATTCATAAATGTATCAATAATAGGTTCTTTTGGGGTTAAATGTTATGTTGTGGTCAACTGAAAGTTAACTTACACACTGTTAATAGGAAATGTGTTTGTAACATAACACAACCTATTAAAGGTTCAATTTTAAAACAGTGTAAAGTAAAATTATCCACCATGTTGCTTGAGGCAACAATAATTAAGTGAGCCCCAGCTAGACCTACAATCTCACACCTTAATGAAATTTTGCAACTGTGTTGACATCTGCTTTCATGTCATTGTCACCAAACTAAGTTAATTTCCTCCTAAAGATGGTAAACATGTTTGTTTAAGGATTTCCAGTGGAAGAACAATTTATAGTTCACCTACCCCGGATATAAAACCATTAATGTCGGAGCTCCTCATTTAATTCTAACAGCTTTACAATGGTCTCAGCCATGTACAGTATATTCAAGGGATTTGGTTTTGCAAAACATATTTTTAAATTCTAATAAATACATCTGATTAAATCTGATATACAGTAACATGATAGCATTTTCACCATACAGTAGACATGAAGCATATATTCAAAAAATAGGAATGATACAGCTTGAAAAACAGTTATAGTGATACTTAAAGCGGGGGTTCACCCCCAAAAAAAAAATAACATTACATTCAGCCGAGTTGTGAGATAGAGATTAGGCTGTTTTTTTTATTTCATTGCAGTACATACCGTATTTTCACCGCGGCTTCACACTGGTTGGAAGGATGTCAATCAATTAGGAACGTCCAGTGCCGCAGATTACATACCCGGAAGCCGTGGTGAAAATACGGTATGTACTCCAATGAAATAAAAAAAAAACAGCCTAATCTCTATCTCACAACACGGCTGAATGTAATGTTAAAATTTTTTTTTTTTTGGGTGAACCCCCGCTTTAAGTCTTGTTTTTTGTTTCTTTAAAAATAACAAACAGGTTATACTCACCTGCTCTGTGCAGTTGGTTTTGCACAGAGCAGCTCAGATCCTCCTCTTCTCCAGACTCTAACAAGCACTCCTGGCCCCTCCCTCTTGTCGAGTGCCCCCACAGCAAGCAGATTGTTATGGGGCACCCACGCCACAGCTCTGTGTGTCCATTCAGACACTGAGCTATGGTTTGGGCCCACCCCCTCTCTCTCCTCATTGGCTAACTGACCAATGGCACTCCTGCTGTCACAGCCAATCAGAAGGGAGAGTCCCGGATGGCCGACGCACTCGTGCACATCGCTGGATCGAGATGGGGCTCAGGTAAGTAATAGGGGGCTGCTGCACACTGAAGGTTTTTTATCTTAATGCATAGAATGCACTAAGATACCACATATGTGATGGGTGGCCTTGCCCTCAGCTATAAATGAACTGTCACACCGAGAGAGCATAATTCAGACGGGCGCCTCCTACGGAGGCGGTATCATTCCTAGCATAGTTTTTTCCCGGATCGCTCGACAGTGGATTACATCGTTGGTACCTTTTTTTATTTTTTATTTTTAATAAACGACTTGTTCGAAACTGTCTCCTGTGGTTTTTAATATTTTGACACTTTTTTTGTGAAATGGTAGGGGTACAATGTACCCTGTTACCAATTCACATAGGGGGGGACGGGATCTGGGTGTCCCCTTTGTTAAAGGGGGCTTCCAGATTCCGACAAGCCCCCCGCCCGCAGACCCCCACAACCACCGGGCAAGGGTTGTGGGGATGAGGCCCTTGTCCCCATGTTGAGGGCATGTGGTCTGGTACGGTTCAGGGGGGGGCTCTCTCATCCCTCCCTCTTTTCCTGTGGCCTGCCAGGTTGTGTGCTCGGATAAGGGTCTGGTATGAATTTTTGGGGGGAACCCCACGCCATTTTCTTTTTTATTTTGGTGCGGGGTTCCCCTTAAAATCCACACCAGAACTGAAGGGTCTGGAATGGATTATTGGGGGGAACCCCCCGCCATTTTAAAAAAAATGGTGCAGGGTTACCCTTAATATCCATACCAGACCTGAAGGGCCAGATATGGAATTTGGGAGGACCCCACACTTTTTTCTTTTAATTTTGTTTCGGGGGTTCCCCTTAATATTCATACCAGACCCAAACCCATGCTGTTTTTTTTTCAATGACTTTTATCTGTATTGCCCATCGTTATAGCTGCAAGTAGTTTTAAATGACTTTTTTTCCTTTAGAAATGTCATTTTGCGCAGGTAATTTTTTAAGCATGGAAAACATGCGCTACTTTACAGGCATACTATAGACACCCCGCCCCCCCCCCCCCCCCCCCCCCGTATGAAATGTAAAGGAATATTTCACTTTTTTTGTTTCACTTTAAGCATTATTACAAGTGATTGTGGTGAACAGGCAATAAAGGGTTTGAGCCAGAGGTAGTGGAACTGAGTTCCAGCAAGTTTCCTCGGAAAAAAAAGCCTTGGCAATAATGCTGAATAAAAAAAAGTGTAAAAAATGTTTAAATGAAATAAATAATACAGTAAAAAAATAAAATAAAAGCACCCCGTCCCCCTGTGCTCAAACGCAAATTCAAACATGCATGTAGGTCTAGCACACGTATGTAAATGTGACTGCACTGTGGACAATTTTAGACACCATAGCCTGTTGCCATTTCATGTGCAATATTTTAACTCTTGACATGTTTGGTATCTATTTACTCGGCGCAACATCATCTTTTATATGTTACCAAAAATGTGGGTATTATATTGTGTTTGTGTGCACCAAAATGCTTTTAAATAAATTAAGTTTGATAAAGGGCTGAGCAAATATCACGTGACATAAAAAAAGTGCAACAACTACCATTTTATTCTCCAAGGCCTCTGCTTTCTTGAAAAAAAATCAGATTTCAGATGAGAGGATGAAGATGACTACTTGAAAACATGCAGGTTTATAGGCTGCTCCTATACAGGCATACCCCACTTTTAAGTACACAATTGTGTTTATTTACTAAAGCTTGAAAGCGCAAAATCAGGCTCACTTCTGCACAGAAACCAATGATCTTCCAGGTTTTATTACCAGGCTTAATTGAACAAGCTGGAGTTAGAAGCTCATTGGTTTCTATGCAGAAATGAGCCTGATATTGCGATTTCCAGCATTAGTAAATAAACCCCATTGTGTACTTAAAAACGGGGTATGCCTGTAGTTCCCTTTATATCTTCTTATACTTCCACATACAACTCCTATGGCTAATGTGCTGTTCTAAACGGATTCTTGCATTCTAATGAAAAATTCACAGGATTAGACATAATAATGCTGACCACATTCATTGTGAAGAGCTGTTGCATGTCATGAAGCAAACGCTTTGCCAAGTGTTTGTGTATGCTGTGCAGCTCAGATCAATACAAGCTTTCAGCTCCAATGTCAGGGATCAGGTGCTCCCCAGCAAATGTGAAGAACACCACTGACAATCTGTACATAATCAAAGTGGATTTGATTGTAATTTACATTGTTGTTTCAATCAAGTTGAGATATGAAGAAAATAAAGCTGGCCATACACTGTAAGATTCCTCTCATTCGGTCCAACAGGCTAAACGAGAGAAATCACTTAAAGGGGTTGTAAAGGTAAAAAAAAAATTCCCTAAATAGCTTCCTTTACCTTAGTGCAGTCCTCCTTCACTTACCTCATCCTTTGATTTTGCTTTTAAATGTCCTTATTTCTTCTGAGAAATTCTCACTTCCTGTTCTTCTGTCTGTAACTACACACAGTAATGCAACACTTTCTCCCTGGTGTGGGGAAATCCTCTTGAGGGGGGAGGGGGCGAGCAGGAGTGTCAGGATGCCCACTAACACACAGCTTCTTTCTCTATCTGCAAAGTAGATAGCATCCTGACCCTCCTGCTCGTCCCCTCCCCCTTCAAGAGGCTTTCTCCACACCAGGGAGAAAGCCTCACATTACTGTGTGTAGTTACAGACAGAAGAACCGGGAGGTTTATGCACTCCTGTGACCTGTTTTCAGCAGAGAGCAGTCTGAAGTCCGCTCTCCGCTGACGTCACTTCCATCAGTCAAGGCAGTGCATCATCTTGATTTCAGAAGTCCGGATCCGCCAGCTGCCTTGACAGTCAGCATTGCTCTCCTCTCTGGGATCTGTGAAAACTGAGCCATCGGCAATGTTCAGTGGCTCAGATCTCAGTGCAGAGATGCTGGGGGACCGATGCAGCATCGGTCGGATGCTGCATTCACCTAGGTAAGTATTAATTAAAAAAAAATTCTCTTTTAAATGTAATGAAGAACAAAGTGTATTTGATTCAAGGAAAACCTGTACCCAACCTGGGCATTTCAAACTTAGCATATGATGAATAAATGCATAGACACAAGTTATCTCCAATGTAAACGCATGTCAAAATGATCAACAGATGCAGCGATAACAGTAAGTTACGTTATACATTATGCAAATCTCCAATATGCAAAGGTTACATCTGGCCCTGCCCTTTTCTGCTTGCTTTGACTTTTACAATGACGGTTGACATCACCATGCTCTTGAAGTTAACATTTCATCAAATGTTTAGCTTGAATTGCCCGGAAGAGGTTTTCTTCCAGTCAAGCACACTGTAATCTCTTTTTCTGTGCATCAAAATAACAATCGTATAGATTTCTATGACGTGCTTATCCAGTGCAATTATATTCAGCAAACCCCCCAAATACAGCATTTATACACAGAATAAAGCATTTAACCCATAAAAAACGACAATAGAATAAAGCGCAGCAAAACAATTCAAAAAAGCACAAAGCTGTTCTGTGTACAGAACAGAACGTGTTCAACAGTATTGATAAACCTTGACATTATCATCCTCTGCATTGCCTGCAGTTCATGAAAAATAAAATACAAAAGAATGGATGAAGGAATTTATTCAATGACTTTACTTTTTCTCTATACTGACATATATAATGGGAGACACCAATTCTGTACCTGCACAAAGGACCTTGAAAGGAAAATTGTAAAAGTACACTTCTGATTAAAATGAAGCATCCATTCACCGATGAGAATATAATAAGCAGCTACATTTAAAAGCTTGGGTATTTGCCTCCTCTTATTTACATTCACACACTACATACCAAACGGTACAGGGAAACTTCAAAACATCTCATAAAGTGTATTTATAGCTACACTTTTTTTCCATAATTTTAGATCAGTGGTGTCAAACGCCATTTCATCGTGGGCCACACCAGCATTAGGATTGCCCTCAAAGGGCCAGTTGTATCTATCATACAGGAGAGGTGAGAGGGCCAGATGAAATGGCCTGGATGGGCGGATTCGGCCCTAGGGCCTTGTGTTTGACACGTGTTTTAGATAGTAGAATAGGGGAAGGATAGGACTTATTTTCTGCTTTTTATTGCTGTGTGATTTTCCACTACAGATTCCTCCTGACTTTTTGCATGTAGGAGAAATCACTCTAGTGCTGCGTACACACGATCGTTCAATGCAAGCTTTTGGTTGGAAATTCCGACCGTGTGTAGGCCCCATCGGACATTTTCTGTCGGAATTTCCAACAGCAAAAATATGAGAGATGGTTCTTGTCGGAAATTCCAATCATCTGTATGCAATTCCAAAGCACAAAAATCCTATACATGCTTGGAATCTTTGAACTTAATTTTTCTCGGCTTGTCGTAGTGTTGTTCGTCACCGCATTCTTGACGTTCGGAATTTCTGACAACATTTGTGTGACCGTGTGTATGTAACATATGCCTTATGCCGCTCGTGTGTACGCGATGAGCTTCGAGTTCGAGTCAAACTCATGTTCGACTCGAACATTGCCTGTTCGCCTGTTCAGCGAACAACGAACAATTTGGGGTGTCTGTGGCAAATTCGAAAAAGCCGCAGAAAAACCCTGTTAAAGTCTATGGGAGAAATCTAAAGTGCTAATTTTAAAGGCTAATATGCAAGTTATTGTCCTAAAAAGTGTTTGGGGACCTGGATCCTGTCCCAGGGGACATGAATCAATGCAAAAAATGTTGCAGTGAATTTAATAATGCTAAAAGTGAAACAATAAAAGTGAAACATTACTTTAAATTTTGTACTTAGGGGGGTGTAAAGTTAGCATGTGAAATATCACATGTTTTCCGTACATAGAACTGTCCCTGCACAAAGTGTCATTTCTGAAAGGAAAAAAGGCATGTGGCTATAATAAAATGTCGGCTCCGGCAATTCAGAGAGAATTCATTCATAAAAAAAAAAAAGCCCCCCAAATTCAATTGCCAGGCCCTTCAGGTCTGGTATGGATATTGAGGGGAACCCCGCCGTCAATTTAAAAAAAAATGACGTGGGGTTCCCCCCAAATATCCATTCCAGACCCTTCAGGTCTTGTGTGGATTTTAAGGGGAACTCAACCCCAAATAAAAAAAAAAATGGCGTGGAGTTCCCCCAAAAATTCACACCAAACCCCTCATCCGAGCACGTTAAACTGGACAGCCGCAGAAAAGAGGGGGGACAGAGTGCGGCCCCCCTCCCCTGAACCGTACCAGGCCATATGCCCTCAACATGGGGAGGATGTCCCCATGTTGATGGGGACAAGGGCCTCATCCCCACAACCCTTGCTCGGTGGTTGTGGGGGTCTGTGGGCGGGGGGCTTATCAGAACCTGGAAGACCCCTTTAACAAAGGGGACCCCAGATCCTGGCCCCCCTATATGAATTGGTAATGGGGTACATTGTACCCCTACCATTTCACAAAGGAAGTGTAAATAGTTGTAAAAAACACACACAGACACCGTAGAAAAAAGTCTTTATTAATAAAAAAATTTATAAAAATCCAGCGGTGGTAATCCACTCGGTCCCGCCTCACAAAAGTGTCATTTCTGAAGGAAGAAAAAGTTATTTAAAACCACTCACGGCTATAATGAATTGTTGTCTCCCGGCAATACAGAGAAAAGTCATTTATAAAAAAAATGTGTGGGGGTCCACTGCATTTTTTTTTTTAAATTTGGGGTGGAGTTCCTCTTAAAATCCATACCAGACCTGAAGGATCTGGAATGGATATTTGGGGGGAACCCCAAATCATTTTTTTTTATTTGACGCAGGGTTCCCCTTAATATCCATCCATACCAGTGAGTGATTTTAAATGACTTTTTTCCTTTAGAAATTGCATTTTGTGCAGGGACAGTTCTAAGCACAGGAAACAAGCGCTACTTTACAGGCATACTATACACCCCCTTAGGTACAACATTTAAAGGAATATTTCAATTTTATTGTTTATTGTTTATTGTTTCACTTTAAGCATTATTAAAATCACTGCTCCTGAAAAAACTGCAGTTTTTTAAAACTTTTTTTGCATTGATACATGTTCCCTGGGGCAGGACCCAGGTCCCCAAACACTTTTTAGGACAATAACTTGCATATTAGCCCTCAAATTAGTACTTTCGATTTCAAACGTTCGAGTCTCATAGACTTTAACAGGGTTCGAAAGTTCACACAATCTTTAGGTCTGTTCGCAGGTTCTGGTGCGAACCGAACCCAGGGGTGTTCGGCTCATCCCTAATAGTGAGTGACAGCAGTGCCTTGGATCCCACACGGCAGATATAGAGCTATAGATAGGTAATCACAGGAGTGCCTAGGCACACTCACATACCAGTGCACTGTGATTTTTCAGGAGAAATGTCAGACAAAAGTCTACTGCTTAGACCCAATCAGCACTCCTAGATGTCCCATTTAACATAGCAAACATAGGTTTGCAAATTTACGTAGACTACAAACTGTATGAATCTGTTCTGATTTTGCTGTTTTACTAACCTGACAGCTTATTATTCTAAATAGGAAACCTTCATTTTGTTTGCAAATATTAAAGATTCTATAACTACCAGCAAGAAAAAGTCCTTAACCCCTGTACAGATGGCCGGGAATCTCGTCAGGAAAAAATAATTGATTTTCCTGACGAGATTCCTGGCAAGCTTTTCTTGCTCGCCGAGTGTACACACACACCATTCAAAAGAATCGCCGTTCTTTTGAATGGCAAGAATGTGGTGACATCATCGACTATGACGAGCATGCGCTCATCACATGATTTTGATACACCCTACCAGGGATAAGCAATTAGCGGACCTCCAGCTGTTGCAAAACTACAAGTCCCATCATGCCTCTGCCTCTGGGTTCATGCTTGTGGCTGTCAGAGTCTTGCTATGCCTCATGGGAATTGTAGTTCTGCAACAGCTGGAGGTCCGCTAATTGCATATCCCTGCCCTACACTATGCCTTGTAAGCTACCGCGCATGCGTTGAAGTCTCATCGAGCATGCACAGACTTACGGGCCAGGTAAGCATACACATGCTAAGGTTTCTCGGCAGGAAAACACTGCCGAGAATCCCGATGAGAAAATAGAGAGCAGGTTCTCTATTATTCCCTTCGAGATTCCCGGCAGTTTTCCTGACGGGAAACCATACACACGCACGGTTTTCTCGGCAGAAAGCTCTTCCAGCAGTTTTCTTGCCGAGAAAAGCGGTCGTGTGTGAGAGGCTTAAAATTTAAAGACCATCATGGCAGCGCCTGTTAGCGGGAATCCACTCAACTGCTAACGCCACATCTCTCACCTTGTTGTGTCACTGTCACATCACCAGCCACCCCATTAAAGTGAATGGGAGTGTCGGTGAGTCAACAGCGAGTCAGAGGAGGAGCCGCTGCGGGACAGAGATGACATTTGCTCAAAATCGTGATTTAAATCAACTTGATTTAAATCAAATCCACCTTGCCCCAAAGCTCAAACACATGTGCCTTTCTCTGCAGCCTCAGTTGCACTGGACAGTGAATGAATGGGAAGTGCTCTGTACTAAGTGGCTTCCTGTTCATTCACAAATTGAAGCTTCAGTTATGAACGCAGTGAGTGTGTTTACTGTGTTAATTTAGAAAAGGGGCTGGTTTATGACATATTGACTAGAAAGGTTTTATGACTGCTAAAAAACAGTAATAGGGCGGACTTTACCAGACTTTTTTTTAGCAGTCACAAAACCTTTCTATTGAATATTAAGGATGATGGCATATGTGAGTGCCTTTATGTTTTTCCCCCTCCCCATTTTCATTTTGACATATTGCTTAGCCCCATCCTACACAGCAGCCGGGGGGAGTGGAGAGGCGAGAAGTTGGCAGCACTGCAGATGGGGGAGCGCAACACGGGGGGAAGCTCGGGCAATTGACACCACATGTAATGATTAGGGTGGGCCCAAGCACACCTAGCATACCCCCTGCACACGCCCATGATAACAAAAATAGCAAATGATAACTTTTTAAATGCACTTTTCACAATTAAAATGCTTTTGTATATCCAATCCGTAAGTACACGCAAACCAGAGATGAAAGCCTACCATGGCGATTTCTCCCCGCTCTTCACCATTTATTTTTAGTAAATTAGGCTCTTTTAATATTATGTTACAGCAAGTTTGTACATTTTATGTAGGTTATTTATGAGTGATTTAATTGTGATTATCTAAACATAATATTAGGATTATCTTGTTACTGAAAATGTTAAACTCACAGTTCTAACACATTATTTAGCAGCAAATACGCACAATGATGAAGAGTAAATGCTGTTTAGTTAAATGTATTAGTTGATTTAAATACGATATAACTGTTAGCATACCACCCACAAATATGTGAGGATTAGAACAGGCAGATTTTCATTCTGTGAAAATTTGTATTAGCCGCATAACCACGGACTTCATCCCAGAGTATTTTAATCCATTAATCCCTCCTGTGCTAAAAGTTCATGCAGCTAACAAAAAATAAATCAGACCCCATACATTTAACATTAAAAACACAAGAAAGTGCTTCATACAGTAGGACAATGTGAGCCCCAGTAAGCATGTTCTGAACAAAATAATTATATGTATGTGTTAGAAAGAATACGTTTACGGTTACCATGTTTCAACTAAAGTTTGCTTCACTTTCAGAAATAAACTTGGACGACAATTATCAGATACAGAAAAGCTGCGCGGAATAATTTTATTTCATTTTCATAGCAGTGAATTATCTTTCTGCACTTCACAGAGAGTGCTGCTTTTTTCCCATGAGTCTCTGTCATGGTGTGATTTATAATCGATTACATCTTAATGTTTCTACAATACTTTTTTAAAGTTGTTTTAAAATGTATTATCTTGCAGCTTACAAATTCTTAGATGTGGTAGCTGTATTTGATTTCCTTTTTTTCTTTTCTTTTCACCTGGTGCTCTGTCCAGAAAGTCTGTTATTTTTTGACTTCCTGTAACAGAACAAGCTGTCAAGGAAAAGTGACAGTTAAAAGGGTTGTAAAGGTGCAATTTTTTTCCATAAATAGCTACCTTAGTGCAGTCCTCCTTCACTTACCTCATCCTTAGATTTTGCTTTTAAATGTCTTTATTTCTTCTGAGAAATCCTCACTTCCTGTTCTTCTGTCTGTAACTTGTGTCGAGATCCTACGGGGCAAATGACCGCACCAGCCAGGAAGACACTGGCTGCAAAAAACGCCTAGAGGCGGTTAAGTTCGCATGTGTAGCGCTATACAAGTCATTCATTCGTAACTCCACACAGTAATGCAAGGCTTTCTACCTGGTGTGGAGTGTCGTGCTCACCCCCTCCCGTGGCATACAGGAGAGTCAGGACGCCCACTAACACACAGCTCATTTCTCTATCTGCACCGTAGAGAGCGTCCTGACTCTGACTTTATGGTCCAAGCGAGGGGGCGAGCACGACACTCCACACCAGGGAGAAAGCCTTGCATTACTGTGTGGAGTTACAGACAGAAGAACAGGAAGTGAGGACTTCTCGGAAGACATTTAAAAGCAAAATTGAAGGATGAGGTAATTGAAGGAGGACTGCACTAAGGTAAAGGAAGCTATTTAGGGAAGAAAATTGTACCTTTACAACCCCTTTAAGCCTCATACACACGGTCGGACTTCAAACAAACGTTTCCGTGGATTTTTGTTTGAAGGGCGTTGGCCGTGAACATAGTATGCATACACATGGCAGGACTTTTTCAGCAAACTTTTACAAAATCACATGGGTTTTCAGCTCTTTTCTGCTCTTTACCGCCACCCTTTGGTCAACTTATGCTATTGTTGGTTGATTTTTACATTGGTTCTGAGCATACTTGTTTGTACTTTGGACAAAAGTCTGATGGGCTTTGCACCGTAGGACTTTTGTTGCCGAAAAGTTTGTCCCTTTGCAGAGAGAACGTTTGTCCGATGAAAACCGAAAAAGTTTGCCGATGGAGCGTACACACGGTCGGATTTTTTTTGAAAACCTGCTCATTTTGAAGTTTGTTGTTAAAAAGTCTGACCGTGTGTATCTGGCTTTAAAGGGTTGAGACAAACCATTTAACACTGGCATGGATGATTCATATAGTAAGAAACTTTACCCTCAAAAGGAAAAAAAAAGAAACGGTTATGTAACTGATTAAAAATTATTAGTTGGATTTTAGCTTCAAAGAAAAATTTCCAGCCAATGTATATTTTTACATAGTTATATTGGTCCAGTTTGGATCAATGTAACTATGTATGTACCATATCTGGAAGATGGCCCTGGAAGGTGGAAATCACTGAAGTAGACACCACTACTCCACTTATTCCTGGGCGCCCGAGTTGAGCGCCCGGCCCGATGCATTGTGAACACGAGGTTGGCCACTCAGCATGGACTGATTCCAAAAAGCGTTCTCTAATTGGACGAGGTGGAAATTGAAACATCACTGCTTCACCTCTCCACCGAATCCAATCAGAGAACACTTTGCATTTGTTCATTGACTGCAAAACATTCTTTGAAGGGTGCCCGTTCTGAGCAGCCAACCTCATGTGTTCACAAATTATTAAGCTGGTCACTCAGCATGGGATCCAGAAGCTAATAGAGATCACTAAAGTAATGGTGTCAATTTCAGTGACTTCCAGCTTCCGGGGGCATTGGCCAGGAATAGTTTATACCAGGGGTCTCAAACTAATCTTTTCTTATTTTATATATATATAGGCTGACAAATGCACCAATGGTTGAACATTTTAAGCACTGCAGAAGAATATTGCAGCAAGAAGGTGGCAATATTTTTCATCTGCAGGCTGAAGGTTTTTATTTTTGCCAGTGAAGCCTCAAGTCTGAATTACATTATCCTACCTTTCATAGTGATCACATGACTGGGAACTATTTATTGTTGATCCTGGCTGTCAGTGACGGGATTGAGAGCCATCAGCTGCACTCTCAAATTTTTGTGTATCCCACTGTGCTTCCTCCTGCCAACCTCTACATCATTACAGGACATGGTCATGTTGTGAAGGTCGGCAGGAGGAACCACTGAGCTCTGCAGGAGAAACAAGAGACTGGCAGTGGATTAACGAAGCATTTAGTGGCACGGGCAATAAGTAAGTATGTCTTTGATCTATACCGATCTGCAGGGAGCCCTGTTACTGGAATTTTCTGTGCCACTTTAAACAGATGGATTCTTGATAGTGCTTATGGCAAACCCCTACTTATCACTTAATCTTCCTAAAATATTTCCTTATTAAAAGAATAATTGGAAGTAAACATGATAACTAAGAAAACAAGATCTTTCAGCTCACAGCAAATACAGATGAGCGAATTTCCTGGGGAAAATTGTGTTTGCAAGTAAATATATGGAAATGAACAAATAAAATGCATGTTCTAAGTCAGTCTAAGAAAAAAAAGAAAACGCTCAAGAAAATACTTTTTTTTGATGGATTGTACTTTCATATTACTTTCAGTACTTCATTTGGTGAGTACTTTTGATGTGTAGATCACTTCCTTTGTTAGCTTTCCCTGCTAAATTTTTTGGAGGAGCTTAGAGATTACGAGCATCTAGACTTTTTTTGTGTTGTTAAATTGCTTTGAATAGCAACTTGTAACTGGACAAGGACAAGATTTGTTACTAAAGGAGATTTTTAATTCACCTGTAGATTTATCTAATACACCGCATTGAGCTGGTTAATAGTTACAGCTATACTCCATAGATATGTTTGATATTCTACCTATAATATAATTCTATATAATCCATCTACTATTCCCCTATATATGTCTTTATAGTTTATAGTTGGTAAGGTTGAATAAAGACACTATTACATCCAGTTCAACCATCCAGTATGTGTATGTGTGTCAGTGTCGATAATCAGTTCCCATATCCCTTTAAATTTTTCTTTATTATTTTGATCGTACCAAGTGACATACAGATGGAAACCCGTTCCTCTAACCGAGGAGCTTTGGAGGAACATTATATACACATATATATATTTTAACAATGAAGTGAAGGAAAAGCCCGATAATAAAAAAAATATATAATAAGGAGCACCCACACGAGTCCTGATCATATCTTAAACAGCAATAAAAGAAAAAACGGAAATAGAGGACCGGAGGCACATCCCTGCCCCTCCCCTCCCTCCCCTCACGCTGATCCCCATCTGGACCTCTAATGGATCACGACTCCGTGGGTACATTGCCCTTCACCCCCTCACGCCGGCAAGTCCCCTCCTCCCCCCGGGGGGTCACTATGCCCCTCATAGGGAGGGGGGGGGAAACCGGCCCCTCAAATGTCCTCGATGCCCTAACTTGCTACGCCAACTCCCTCCCTTCCCCCCCACCCCCCCGCCAGATTGACAAAAAAAAAAAAAAAAACCCACACTGACCCGTCTCTCTCACTCATCCCCCCCTCCCCGTCCCATCCCTGAATCCGGTCCCTCCTTATTGTGCATCCAGCAGAGCCCTCCCTCAGCCCACGTTTCAGTATATACTTTACGTTTCTGTCTGGAGGTCCATACAAGGTCCTCCATTTTGTTCAAATCTTCGACTCTATTGAGCCACATCTTTACCGTTGGTGGTTGTTTATGTTTCCACATCCCTGGGATGCAGGCACGAGCAGCGTTTAAAAGGTGATTAACCAAAGAACTCCTGTATCTCTTTACCGTTAACTCCGAGTCCTGTAATAGGAAAAAGGACCATTTGTCTGGTAGTTTGTCTTTACTAAATTTCTGCACTATACCCTGAACCTCCGTCCAAAAGTTCAGAATTCCTGGGCATAGCCAAAATATATGTAGCAAGGTTCCCTCTTCTTTGCCACACCTCCAGCATCTATCCGAAGTGTCTGGGTAGCACCTTTTTAATACTACCGGGGTACGATACCATTGAGATAGAATCTTGTAATTCATCTCTTGTGTTTTCGCACTGATTGATGATTCGAATATGTTCCGGAGTATTTTACTCTTTTGTTCTTCTGTGAAGGGTCTTCCCAGTTCCATCTCCCACCTGTTAAAAAAAGGAAGCTGAGAGTCCTCCGTTGGTGTGTTCAGTAGTTCGCTGATTCTTGAAAGGGTGTGCCGAAGCACACCCTTACCACTACAGTACCCCTCAAATCTTGTCAATTTACGTTCGTAACTTCTGGGGGGTTTTAGATTGTCCAAGAAATGCCGCAGTTGTAATGCTCTCCAGGTATCCAATCTATAAGGGAGCCCTCCCTCCACCATTTCCCGCATACTATGCCATAGACCCTCCCTCAAAAAATGAGATGCTTGTATTAAACCCTGGTCTATTAGTCTATCAAAGGACCCCTTCTTCAGACCTGGTGTAAATTGTGGGTTCCCCAAAATTGGATAGAGTGGTGAGTCCAAAGTGGATAGTACCCCTTTCCTAAATAGCCCATAGGCCACTTTCAATGTTGGGCCTATCAATGGATGTTTCTTAGTGAGTATCGGCAGGTCTCTATAGCACCACGCAGCCAGATAGAGTATGCTACTACATTGGGCCTGCTCCAAGCCCGGCCAAATTTTCTCCCCACCATGTCTTCCCCAGTCTACCAGTCGGATTAACATAGCCGCCTGGTAGTATCTGAGGATATCTGGTGCCGATACGCCGCCCTCTCGTTTTGGTAAACATAGTGTATAGTTCTTAATTCTTGGACTTTTGTTGCCCCAAATAAAATTATTGAAGAGAGTTTGCGTCTGTCTAAAAAAAGATTTTGGTATAGCAATTGGGAGCGTTTGGAAGAGGTACAGAAATTTTGGTAATATATTCATTTTAATAATGTTAATTCGTCCGAACCACGAATGGAACCCCTTCCTCCAACCATCCAGGAGGACCCGCGTTTTCGTCAACATTGGCATAAAATTAAGTCTAAAAACCTGTGTCAGGTCTGCCGGGATGGAGGTACCCAGATAAGAGAGAGATTTATCAGACCATTTGAATCTATGCTTTGCTTTCAAGAAGCACATCTCTCCCCTCGAGATCCCCACCCCCATTGCTTCAGACTTATCGTAATTTATTTTAAAATTTGATAAGTCTCCATATACCTTCAGTTCTTGTATCAAATTGGGGAGGGATTCTATCGGGTTCACTAAAGAATACATCATATCATCCGCGTAGGCTGAGATCTTATATTCGGAACCTCCAACCGACAGTCCTTTAATATCTGGATTCAATCGAATCCTGCTTAGTAACGGTTCCACTGAGAGAGCAAACAAGAGAGGGGATAGGGGACATCCCTGCCTTGTCCCATTTGAAAGTTTAAAGGAGGGTGACAACATTCCGTTCACTCTAACTTGTGCTGTTGGGTAAGTATAGTTACTTCTGATCCATTGTACCATCTTATTGCCGAACCCCATGTGTTCCAGGACCTTGAACATAAATTGCCAATTTATCCGATCAAAAGCTTTCTCGGCGTCTGTACTGAGGAAAACACATGGGGTTCCGCCAGAGCCGGCACAATGGACCAGGTTCAGAATCTTGATCGTATTGTCCCTGGCTTCACGCATTTGCACAAATCCTACCTGGTCTCTGTGGATAAGTCCAGGTATGTGTTGCTGTATGCGTATTGCCAGGATTTTGGCAAAGAGCTTCAGATCCTCATTCAGTAATGATATAGGTCTGTAGCTTCCACATTGAGAGGGGTCTTTGCCTTCCTTAGGTATTACCGCTATTACTGCTTTTAGGGTTTCAGAATGAAAAGAGCATGAGTCACCTAATTCATTAAACATTCTAGTCATGAAGGGGCCTAATTCTGGGAGAAAGAGTCTATAATAAAGTATGGTAAACCCATCTGCTCCTGGTGCTTTCCCTCTTTTCCCCTTTTTCACTGCCTCCTGTAATTCTTCTAAGGTAATGGGTCTTTCCATATCTTGGCTCATCTCTGATGTTAATGTTGAAATACCTGAGGTTTCTATGTACTTTCCCAGTGTCTCATGCTGTTGTTGGCTTGTTTGTATATTGTACAGGGTACTATAATAATCGCTAAATGTCCGTGCAATCTCGTTGGGTAATACATGTTCCTCACCTCTCGACCCCTTAATCATTGGGATATAGGTTTTTGCTTGTTGCTCTCTCAGTGAATTTGCCAGGTGTTTTCCACATTTATTTCCGAATTCGTAATTCTGCCTTCTGCCATTCTGTATCGCTCTTTTGGCTCTATGAAAGAGTAGTTCATTAATTTGTCTACGTAGCGTCCTGAGTTCTCTCTCTACCTTGGGGTTAGGGTTCTGTTTATGCCGACTTTCTAAATTTCTGATTTCCGACGTGAGAGTTGTTATACTCTGTTCCCTATTCCTTTTGATTCTTGCCCCATGTTTCATCAAGACACCCCTAATGACCGCTTTATGGGCCTCCCATATCACCCCCAAGTTACATTCTGGGGTATCATTTATCTGAAAATACCATGTTAACTCCTTCCGGATTTCTTCCAGAACGTCCTCATCCTGTAACAGACTCTCGTTCAGTCTCCAGGTACTTGGTCCAGAGGATCTAGGATCCCCTATTTTATATTCTAAAAGGATTGGGGCGTGGTCGGTCCAAGTTATTTCCCCAATTCCAACTTCTATAACTGCGTGAAGCTGGTTGTGGGGTATAAAGTAATAATCGATACGTGAGTATATCTTATGCGGTACTGAGTAGAAGGAGTAGTCTCGCTCTCCTGGATGCATCAATCTCCATGTATCTATTAGGGTCCCTTGTTGTAACATCTGCCGGATCCGCCTCCGGACACCCCCCGTAACTGATGAGGTACCGGATGAGGTGTCCATCGTGGGGTCCAGGGGAACATTTAAGTCACCTCCCAATATCAGCTGGCCTTCCTGGAAGCCTGTCAATCTGTCCAAAAGTTCTCTCAGGAACCGGTCTTGGTGTACATTAGGGGCATAAAAAGTAACAAATGTGAATGTCACTCCCCCTATCGTCCCCTTTACCGCTAAATACTGCCCCTCTGTGTCTACCAGGGACTCTTTTAAAGACCACGGTATACTAGCTGATATCATTATTGAAACTCCCCCCTTTTTCGCTACCGGGTTTGTCGCATGGTATACAATCGGGAAGTACTTGCTTTGGAGAAAAGGGAGCCCCCCCTTTCTAAAATGTGTTTCCTGTATCAGAGCTACATTTCTTCCTCTTTTTTTCAGGTCCTCCAGTAAGATACGTCTCTTTTCCGGGATGTTTAATCCCTTAACATTAATTGAGATCACTGATAGACTCTCCATTTCCAGTTGCCCCTCGAGTCTCCGGAAATGGGGGGGCAAGAGGCAAGGGAGGGGAGGTAGAGGAGAGAGGAGGTAAAAAACAGAAGAAACAGGAACAAAGAAACAAAATAGAAAAGACAAAAAAAAAAAAAAAACCCTGGCTTAAACCCTCCCACCCACTGACCCCTAATCTAAACCGACACCCTAAGGGAGAGAGGGAAGGAGAACGTTGTCCTCCTCCCTTCCTAGGGTGTCGCAAAGCACAGGCTTTATTCACTCACAAACCCACCCCTCTGAGTGATAGCCTAATGGGGGTTGGAAACACACGCAACTCCCGGTGAGGGGTCCCCCGTCCCCTCCACATGCATCTTTTCTCTCCATATATATGCCATGAGTCCGCTCTGAGGTAAATTAGAAATCGGGTACCCCACAGTCCACCTTTCATACAGGCCTTTCCCTGGCGTCTCTTTGTCGGCTTAATATGGTATGGCAAAAAAAAAAAAAAAAAAAAAAAAAAAAAAAAAAGAAAAGGGGGAAACCTTGGGTTTGGATATACATATATACATACTTATACATCCCCCTTCCCCTACCAAATTATAAAACCTCTCCTTATCATTTATTCCTTCCATTTAGACATATTATGATGTAATTATGGTTATCATATTCCGTATCATTTGTTCCATACATTTAATCATATTATGGTACCCACATATTATAATACCCAGACACAGTGCTCGCACCGACCCCCCTCCCCCCCCATCCCCCCCCCCCCCAAAAAAAAAAAGTAGCAAAAAAGAACTCAGAAAAAACAGCAAACCCACCAAATCCCTCTCTCTTCCCCCCCTCCCATCCCAGCCCATGGGGAATTGGTTCCCTTCACTCAAGTCTGTCTCGGGCTTCCCCCCTACTAACCCTTATGTACATACCCTAAACCCCTTGGTAAAAAAAAAAAAAAAATTGTGAATATTGTGGAAAGAAACCCAACGCTGGGTTATTGTAGGAAAAAAAAAAAAAAAAAAAAGTATGTGCCCTCCACTGAGCATCCCCCTTTTATGTATCCATGGAATGCATTGAATACTGTGCCCCTTTTTAACTAACCCCTCCCTCCTCTGTGTGTCCGTAAGAGCCTGTGGGTTAAGATAGTGGGGCGAGCCCCCCCACCCACAGCCAATCAAACCATCAACCCGTCCGTGTGTCCCCCCCCCATCCCTACCCTCAAAACCCTAACTACTGTGTATCTACAAACTAGTGCCCTTCTGTGAACCCCTCACGCTCCCTTAGCTAGCCCCCCTCCCTAACCCCCCTCTATCTTCCCCTCTCAATCTCCCCTTCCAATCAGCACTGCTCCGGGTAATATCTCAATGTCTAATATTACCCTCCTAGATACACTTTGCCCATCCGTACCCTTACCCCCAATGGAGGAAACTGTACGAATAGCCAGACCAGGCCAAACAGAACCTCCTATCTAATCTTGTAATGTAGGGTGAGCGAAGAGGAAAAAAAAAAAAAAAAAAGAGGGAAAAGGACAAAAGAACATTGAGAATTGAAAATTGATCCCTCTCAATATCCTCAAAACTACCCATTGATAATAATCATTCAATAACCATTCAATGACCCTTGAGGGAAGAGAAAAAAATAGTAATAATAATTTTCCAAAAAAAAAAAAAAAAAAGGAGTCACATTTTCTTAAATTCCAAAAGTCTGGGGTTTAACTGGAGCCAGTCCTGGACTGGGAAAGGTTCTGTTTCCAAAAATAAAAAAAGGTCAGGGAGATCCATTTTAGAGCGTAGCCAGAACGAGAGTGGGCCTTTCTTTATAAGAACAGATATGGGGAACCTCCAACTATAAGTCCCACCCCAGGCCCTCACACGTTCCAGTATAGGACGGAGCAGTGCTCTGCGATGCAGGGTAGCCCCTGACAAATCTGGCAGTATCTTGAGCTGTGTCCCTTCAAACTCTATCACACCCACTTGCCACGCTTTCCGTAAGATTGCCTCCCTGTGTGAATAGTAATGTAGCCGACAGATCACGTCCCGGGGACGGCCACCGTCTCTTGGTTTGGGGCCCAGAGCCCTGTGTATTCTATCCATTTCATAATTTAGCATACTAGTGTCCATCATAACATTTTGGAGGATATTTTTAATTGTAACTTGTAGGTCTTCTTGCCCCTCCGGTTCTGGAAGGCCACGTATGCGTATATTGTTGCGGCGTCCCCGGTCTTGGAGGTCTTCAACCTGTAGTTGCAGAGATATCGCAATATCTAGCTGGTTATGGTGGGCTTTCTCAATCCTCTCCACCCGTTGCTCCAGTGTCTTTAACCCGGTTTCCCCCTCTCCCATTCGGACTTCCAGGCCCTGAATTTCGGATCTCACCATCTCTAGATCCCTGGAGTGCGCTTCTTCTACTTTAGAAATTAAGTCGGCTATATCCGACCTTGTGGGGAGCGCTTGAATTAGAACTTTCAGGGTCTCCATCTCGCTTTTAAAATCTTCCCGTAGGGGTGGGGGGGCAGTAGATCCCGCCAGGATGTTAGACATACGCGGGCTCTGCGGGGTGGTTTGTAGAACCTCCACGTCTGCTCGGACTGCCATACAAGGTTGTAATAATTTACCCAGATTATATTCTGTCTCCGGGTCCGGACCCAGCAACCCCCCTTTACCTTCCGGGAGCCGACCCACTACCTGCAAAGCTGGAAAGTATCTCGTTATTCCTGTTTGTTCGGTGGGTCTGGTTACAGGTATCTGAGATATCTGCGCCGCTACGGCAGTTGCGGCTGCTTTACGTGAGGTGCGACTCTCTCTTAATCTCATAGGTTGCATACCTCACATCCCTCATGGAACCTTTACCTATTTAACTGAGAAAGTCTGGGTTACTAGGGCTTGCTTCAGATTATCAGACAGTTTCAGTCCCCTAAAATTGAGAAGTTCATAGACTCTCTCGCACTTATTTTCTAAGATAACTCAGCACACTTCAGTCTCTATTAAATTACCAATACTATGTACTTGTTGTATTTGTTGCATTTACTGGTCTTTTCACTGACCTCTCATATTAAGCAATATAGAGCCATATAAAACAGTATGATGCTTACTGCTTTAAATAATAGTGAAACAGTTCTTATTAAGCAGCATTAGGCAGTGGAAAGAAAAGGCAAGGTACTTGCAGCTTTGAGCGATGGCAGGACAGTTCTTACGTGGTCCACCCGGGATCTCTCAGGGCTTCCTTCTATCAGTAAGTGGTGCGTAGAGGATCTCTCTGTCTGCTGTGTGTGTCCGCAATGTCGGCGTTTCAGTGCCCGTCTCCAACACAGCTCCAACACAGCTGTGCGCCGATAGGTGGAGGCAGTCACCACGTGAGTTCAACTCAGGCTCAGGTTTTAGGTTTCAGGCTCAGGCTCGTACCCGGTCCCCCGGTCCCGCTGTAGTGAGAAGCAAGTCCAAGAGCCCCTCCGGACACCTCACCGCTCCGCCACTCCACTGCTCTGCCTATCGCGCTCCCCCCGCCATAAACCACCGGATCCTCGCTGCAGGTACAGTTCTCAGAGCGGACGGCAAGCACAATCAGTCCCGCATATGGAGGTGAGACGGGAGCTCACCAGCACACTCCCTCACACGGCCATGCGTGGCCACACCCCCAGTTCCCATATCCCATGCAAATCCAAAAATCGTTTAAAACTACCAATACTCCCCACTGACACCACCAATTGTGGAAGAGAGTACCACATCCTTATTGCCCTGACAGTAAAAAAACCCTGCGCTGCTTAAGATTAAACCGATTCTCTTACAATCTCATTGTGTGGCCATGTGTCTTCTTAACCCCCTTGAGACTGAATAGTTTTCTTCCTACATTGGGATCACCATTAAGGTGTTTGTATATCTCTATCATATCTTCTCTAATGCCCTGTACACAGGATTGGAGTTTCCGTAAGAAGAAACTCTGATGGGTTTTTCCGACGGAATTCCATCCAAGCTGTCTTGCATACACACGGACTCACCAAATTCCGACCGTCAAAAACACGGTGACATACAACACTACAACGAGTCTAAAAAATTAAGTTCAATGCTTCCGAGCATGCACCGAATTGTTTCCGAGCATGCATGTTTTTTTCTCCATCGGAGTTCCATACAGACTAATGGAATTTTTTTTCGTCTGGAAAAATGAGAACATGACGGAAAAAGTCCGATGGGGCATACACACGGTCGGAATATCCTATGAAAAAAATCCATCTGACTTTTTCCATCGGAAATTCTGATCGTGTGTATGAGGCATTAAGCATCTCTTCTCCAGGAAAAATACATTTAGTGATTGTACTGTAGCCATTCCTCATAACTGATGTCCTCTCATTTTGTTGCCCTTCTCTGCATTTTCTTTTAGTTCCAGCACATTCTTCCTGGGGATTGGTGACCAAAAATGGACAGAATACTCCAGATGTGGCAGAACCAGAGTTTTATAACTTTTATATTCATTAGACAACACACTTTCTCGTCGACCACCAGTCTTTTTAATGTTCAGCTTTTCATTAAAGTCATGTATGCACAATATATGCATCCATTGGTTTAAAAACAAAATACATGGACGTAATAGGGTATTGGAATGAATACAATATTTCCAAAGTTATTTATTTTTAACTATAGGTATTTTATGATGTTTTATATATTAGATGTTTTTGAAATATGTGTAATGATCGGTAATTTTTTTGTGAATCGTTCAAAGTTATGCAATGATTTCGTAGATTCATTTGCATAAGGTCACTTTTACATTAACAAAAAAAAGTTGATCATTGTAAAGCACCCCTGTCAGTGGCAAATAGTTTGTCTAATCCCTGAAGCGGATACATTTTCTGGAGAGCTTGTTATTTTAAAAAAACAGACTTACTGGCTAGATCACCAGATGAAAATGGAAGCAAGAAAGCATAAAGAAGAAAACAAATGCAGCCATCACATTAAGAATTGGTACGCTGCAATATAATGTTTGGGTTCAATACCATGTAATACAAAAAGAGACTTTTTTTAATGCAGAAAACGTTAGGTACCATCTGGAGAAAAAAATCTACAGCAACCTAGAAGTGGCAAAGCAAAGGAGACCAAACTAAACTTAAATAAAATATTATCTTTATTGTACAACCATAAAAATAATAAAAACATAAAAATTAAGAAACGATACCCTCTAAATATAAATATATTAATAACTGATATATAGAAAAGGTCACATATACAGAGTAAGATGATTTCAGTATAGTATAAATGAGGTGAGCCTTTCTTAATGTCTGTAATGTCAACGCGTTTCACCAGATATTTAGCTTCTTCAGGCACACAAAGAGGGTAAACTATGTAAAACAACATATACCGTATCTTAATACATAATATCCCATAAATATTAGGTTTACATGCTCATACCAGTAGATCTAAGCAGTAGACATGTGCATTAGTTTTTTTCCGAATTTTTGGTATTTTTGTTATCATTTTACTAGGGTTGTCCCGATACCGAGTATTTGCGCTAGTACTTGTACTCGCGCGAATACTCCCGATACCTAAATAGAATTTTTTTTTTTTGAGTGCGGAGCACTCAGAGGGACCATGGCTGAACTTAGAGGGACCATGGCTGAACTTAGAGGGACCATGGCTGAACTCAGAGGGACATGGCTGCATTTGGGGACACGTGGCTGCATTTAAAAAGTATCGGTATTCGGTATCGGCGAGTACATGAAAAAAAGTATCGGTACTTGTACTCGGTCCTAAAAAAGTGGTATCGGGACAACCCTAGTTTTAACAAGTGAAAACGAAAGCGCAGAATCTGAAATCCAAAAGATCCAACATAAAAAAATGCTTTATTTTCATTTTCGTTGCTACAACAGTTCGATATAGATAAGAGATTCGACATGACACTGACAATAACAATCTGTGTCTATCGAACCTGCGGTCGAATGTACCTAACCTAACTCTATAAGTCTAAGATTATTCTACATAGAGAGGAAAGATTCGACATAGAGAGAAAAGATTCAACATTATAGAGACAGTGTTGGTGTAGACCATTCGACATGAACGACAAAGATTCGACGAAGCAGCGAAAAACATACAAACGTCAAATCTGTCATTGAAGGCTTATGGTGTCTGTCGAAAGTTCTAATAAGATTGGACAAGCAGCTAAACTGTACGACGCCGCAATTGTACATTTCCGGTCAAATGCTCGGTCCATAGGCTATAAAAGAATTTGAATGTTGGTTGACTAGAAATAATGAGTATAATAATTACTAGTGTCATACAACATTAGAATTCTTCTATAGCGTGCAGGCGGAACATTCAACCGGAAATGTTGCGGCGTCGTACAGTTTAGCTACTAAGCAGCAGGATGTCCACCCACCCGCATTAGTTTAGTTTTGTTTGGTCTCCCTTGCTATACGACTAGTTCATAATAGACATGTGCAGACTGGAATATTTTGTTTCGTTTTTTCGTTTTCGTTTGGAAAATAAATTTATTTAGTTACTCCCGAAAATCGTTTTGATTTATTTTGTTTTTCGTTGGGGAATAGCTTTCGTCCGAAAATCCAATAATACTTGGTTTCTGTCGAATGGTCAAAAGAATATTCGACAGAACGTCGAATCTTTACGTCAAATCGTACATTTCTGTTCGAATATTCCGCCTACAAGAATTCTAATGTTGTATGACTAGTAATAATGTCAAATCTATTTTCTCATAAATCAAAATCTAATCTCTGTAAAGGCCAATCTATTATTTCTATAATGTCGAATCTTTTCCCTATAATGTCGAATCTCTTCCCTATAATGTCGAATCTCTCCATATCTAATTTTTACCGCAACAAAAACGAAAATAAAGCATTTTTTATGTTGGATCTTTCGGTTTTCGTTTCTTGCGCTTACGTTATCGTTTGTTAAAACAATAACGAAAAAAACAGATTTTCGGACGAAAATGCATTCTAACGAAAACGAATGCACATGTCTGGTTCATAATTCTAGGTTGCTGGAGATTTTTTCTCCAGTTGGTACCTTTTTCTTGTTTTTAATACTGCTTTAGGAAGAAGTGGTACAGTATTTTTAGAGGCAAATGTTTGAAAACTATGTGGTGGCCTGTTGTGTATGGGATGAAGAAGGTGTTCAACTATGTGAAAACGTTTGAAAATCTGAAATTTCATGCAACTTTTTTTCCACACACAGGCCATGCATAAAAATGTATGTTTTTATAAAAACAACATAACTATCATTGTTGCACCTGAAAAGTCGCCTTACACTTTGTTATCTCTTGTGGTTCCAAAAGCAATATTGCCTTCAAGACTCATGGTACCCTCTGCAGCAAACTTGGACTGTCCTAAGTAATGCCAGTTTGCTTCGTAGGCTACAGACTCCCTTCCTTCTAATGCCGTGTACACACGATCGGTTAAACCGGCTTGTTTTAAATTTAACCGATAGATACCTAACCGATAGCAAAAAAAACAATCATTTGTAGGCACGGTCATTGGTTAAAAATCCATGCATGCTCAAAATCAAGTCGATGCATGCTTGGAAGCATTGAACTTAAATTTTTTCAGCACGTCGTTGTGTTTTACGTCACCGCGTTCTGACACGATCGTTTTTTTAAACGATGGTGTGTAGGCGCGACGGACCATCAGTCAGCTTCATTGGTAAACCGATGAAAACGATCCATCAGACAGTTCTCATTGGATGGACTAATCGTGTGTACACGGCATTACAAATTGCTGAGAACAATCCTAGTCTAACATGGTGATTGTATTTTGACATGACAGCCACACATGGCATGAAAAATAGCTTCTAGTGCTTTAAAAAAAAAACAGATAAGCCCGCCACACTGCTCTCCCCAGTCTCCAGGATGATTTGAGCTATTTTAGTAATCTTCACTTTCTTGATAGATACTTAAAAAAAAAAAAAAACAATAGCACACATTTATTATGCAAACATATGTTTCATGTCTATCAAGGTTTTAGAAAATGTGATCATTTCATGACAGATGTTCATTCAATAAAATGCGCTTGCACAGGGAGATTCATGGAAAAGATTTTCAATATCTTGGTGTTTATGTGTAACTAACTACAAGACTGGCCAACTGTGACTCTCCAGAGCCTGCAAGGCTGTAACAATGGCATAACATACTTTAAATTGCTTGTCAATAAAGGAGATAGAAGGTGTGGGTGATTTGGCAACCACATGGGGAATGACACTGTCAGAGTGGTCTAGAACATAATATAATTGATACTCAGTGGTTACCGTGTATATTATTAATGGGTGGCGACTGCAGCTTTCACTGCGTTGGGCTGTGTGATAATCAGAGCATTTATCGAGGTTTCTTTGTGAAATGTCCCTTTTACAGATGCCTGCTTTTCATTTTTAAATTAACAGTTTGATGGACTGCATTATATTTATCTCGGTATGAATCTTATGCTGGCTAGTAGTACCATTAGTAGAATTTCGTTTGAAAATTTTCGTTTAATGAACATTTGCTCAATTTTCTAGTTGTTAGTGTGGTCAAATCGACGTTCATTTTCAGATGCAATAACAAGAACATTTGGAAAATCAGAATGGAAGTGTTTTATTGAACTGATGAATTTCTAAAGCCGTGTACACACGATCGGTTTGTCTGAAAACAGACTGTCCGTTGGTGTTAAAAAATATTGTAAAAAAAAGTGTCGCGCTAAACAAATATGGGCACTACATACACTAACGTATAGATACAACCCATAATAAGCAATATATAGATATACAATTTACATAAGTATAGTCATACACCCAGTGTTAATGTCCAGACCGTAAAGTAAAAACAAATGTCCACTGAAGTTGATTGCAAAGAAATATAGTTCCAAATGTTGAAATAATAACAGCACCGGATCTATTCAATGCAACTCCTTGTACAAAGGTGAAACTAACCCACCACCGGTGATGATGCAGGCTTACCAGAAAAATCGGACTCAAACAAACATACGTTTCATGAGTCAGACAGGCTTGTAAACAAAAGGATATCCTGTAGTCTCTCCAACAACAGAGGATCAGCAGCTAGTATCCAGACTGGTATAGATATCATAAATGGCTTGTAGATGTGAGACTGGTTCTTAGTAGTATTCTCAGTCACAGATAGGGAAGAGGAGATAGAGGAAACAACATAGTGTAATACTGTAGGGGTAATGGTATTTGATCCTGGTAGCTTGAAAGAAGTTCTGCAGATCTCTGATTAGATGCAAGAGCCCCAGCTGAGTTTCCTGTGATTAGCTGTCGGAGGCAGCCCCATTGAAAATTTGGGAAGCTAGATGGTGTTAAAAAATAGAACGTTTTAATTTTTTCCTATGGAAAAAAAACTGATAGAAAAATCTGATCGTCTGTGTGGAACTCCATCGGAGAAAAATCCACGCATGCTCAGAATCAAGTCGACGCATGCTCGAAAGCATTGAACTTCATTTTTTTCGGCTCGTCGTAGTGTTTTACATCACCGCGTTTTGGCACGGTCAGAATTTAGTCTGATAGTGTGTATGCAAGACTGATGAAAGTCAGCTTCATCGGATATCAGACGAAAAAAATCCATCGGAAATGGCAGAATGTTAAACTGATTCCGCATATTCCTGTGCAGACTGATCAGACTTGTGTTATAGTCAACAATCAGTGCTGGTTTTTCCAGTAATCACAGAAGGAAATATGTCAGGGGTTCAATCCCTTCTACTCTCAATCCAAAACTAAAAAGAACCCAGAGGAGAGCACCTGCGAGCTGGAGTTGAGGATTGCAGAGGTTTTAGGAGCAGCTTTATCTTTTGTACATAACATGCTTTGACTGGAGTTGGACATAGAGGGCCAAATTCATAAAAGATTTCAAATGTGTGCCGTCGCATCTTTGCTCCGATTCACAAAGCGAGATACGCTGAAAAACATGGCTTCAGCCATCCGACGTAACTTGGAAACAGCAGGGGGCGCTGATATCACAAACAAAATAAATTAGTGTAATAAATACATCTACATCAAAGGAGATGCCTAACAATAAGGTGCAAGTATGTGCAATAATTGAGCAAATAAATATAAACAAATTGATAATAAATATAAATGTCCATAGATTGTGCAGAAACAAAATGTCCATATACTGTGCAAAAAGTTAATTGCGTTTCAAAGATCCTTGCAAATTTCACTCTGCCATGTAAGTGAATATAAGTGATCAAAATGAGGATTTCCACCTTCACCGACTAAAACACCAACAGTGTGTGTAAAGAATGGCTCCTTACCACAACCTATTGACCTTTCTCGTTAGAAAAGAGGTCAAATTAAGCTTTGTGTCTCCACGGACAGTTGATAGCCTGGATTCCCTTGGTTCGATTTATTAAACATCATATGGCAAAAAAACAGAGAAATACCGCCATAGCATGATACCGTTTAATTAAAAACATGAATAACTTGCCTACGCCGGCGTATTACGCAAGTTACGCTGGACGCATTCGGCGTTCCCATTATAAATATGCAAATGAGTAAGATACGCCGATTCACAAACGTAGATGCGCCCGGCCGCATCATATACGCGATTTGCGTAAGGCTTACGTACAGCGTAAAGTTACCCCTGCTATAACAGGCGCAGCTAACGCAAAGGTGAGGGCCAGGGAACGACTCCATCAAATTTTACGTTGCCTACGCCATTTACATAGTACTACGTGAATAGGGCTGTGCGTAAGTTAGGTTCACGTCATAGACATTTACGCCGATGTATCTTATGAAGTTTATGCGACGTAATTCTGAGCATGCACGCGCATGCCCAGTTCGACCGCCCATTCATTTACATGGGGTCACGCTTAATTTAAATAGATGACGCCCACCTCCTTCCTACTTTAAATTAGGCAGGCTTACGCCGGCCAATTTACGCTACGCCGCCGCAACTTACGGAGCAAGTGCTTTGAGAATACAGCACTTGCATCTCTAAGTTGCAGCGGCGTAGCGTATATTTGATATGCTACGCCCGCCTAAAGATGCGCTAAGCTACCTGAATCTGGCCCTAAAACTGCAAAGCAGGTATTTTGAGTCTTGCCCACTCTGGGATCCATGCCATCTATTATATAGAACAAGGGGATTTTCCCCAGAGCATAATAAGCACTTTGCAAAGAATACCCAAATACATGCAAGGCAAATAAAAAAAAGTATTTTTACTTGAACGTCATTGGATGATAGAAGGCAGCGGAACTCCTGAGGAAAATGATCTATGCAATCCCTAATGGATCCACTACTTATATCCACTTTGCTTTAGATGAGGTAAAGTTGGGCAGGAGGGTCAGGAGAAGGGTACATAAGAATTTCCAAGTCATTAGATATACCATGGAACACAGAGAAGACAGTCATCAAGTGGAGAAAATATGGCACAACATGATGTTACCAAGAACTGGACGTCCCTCCAAAATTGATAAAAAGACAAGAAGAAAACTGTCTGCCAAGAGGCCTATAGCAACATTAAAGGAGCTCCAGGAACATCTGGCAAGTACTGTCTGGGTGGTACTTGTGACAACAATCTCCTGTGATCTTTATATGTCTGGGCTATGGGGTAGAGTGGCAAGATTGAACATTTTCTTATGAAGAAAAACATCCAAGCCCGGCTAAATTTTGCAAAAACACATCTGAAGTCTCCCAAAACCATGTGTTATGGTCTGATGAAACCAAGGTTGAACTTTGTGGCCATAATTCCAAAAGATATGTTTTGTGCAAAAACCACACTGCACATCACCAAAGAACACAATACCTACAGTGAAGCATGGTGGTAGCAACGTCATGCTTTGGGGCTGTTTTTTCCAGCTGGAACAGGGGCCTTAGTCAAGGTAGAGGGAATTATGAACAGTTCCAAATACCAGTCAATATTGGCACAAAACCTTCAGGCTTCTGCTAAAAAGTTGAACATGAAGAGGAACTTCATCTTTCAGCATGACAACAACCCAACGTATACATCCAAATCAAAAAAGGAATGGCTTCACTAGAAGAAGATTAAAGTTTTGGAATGGCCCAGCCAGAGCCCAGACCTGAATCCAATTTAAAATCTGTGGGGTGATCTGAAGAGGGCTGTGCATAGGAGATTGCCCTCGCAATCTGACAGATTTGGAGTGTTTTTGCAAAGAAGAGAGGGCACAATTGCCAAGTCTAAATATGCCATGCCGATAGACTCATACCCAAAAATACTGAGTGCTGTAATAAAATCAAGAGGTACTTCAACAAAGTATTAGTTTAAGGGTGTGCACACCCTTGTTGCATAGTTTCGAGGTCACATTAAAGGTGGAAAAAGTTCTGAAATTATTTATCTTTGTCTAATTTTTTTACAGAAACCTGACATTTTAACAGGGGGGTATAGACTTTTTATATTCACTGTATTTGCCTTCAGTAAATCAACCCCTAAATGACTAATTTGCATGCCTTCTCTAGGTAAGCGACTCTGAAATTAAGCCAGGTAGCCAATAGTCTCAAACAGAGGACAACAATGACAGCCCCTGTATTTCTCTTGGTAAAAATGTCCTTTAAGATTAACTGGTTGGACTTTCTTACTTTAGGACAACTTGAATGTTTCCTCAGCAGTAGAATCGGTTTACTAATTGATGCCCGGAGTTCTTCTTTGAGAAGTTCAGAAATCCCACAAAAGGGAAAGCATAGCTCAAAGGCTCAGTAATGTGCCCACCATGAATAAAACATTGCAAATATCTTCCACGCTGAGTATAATATTGTTACATGCTTTACCGCTTTGATTTCTAACCCATAAAGGTCTTTTGGAAACAGAGTGAGAATCTTCTGGGTGCATTCCAGCGTCTGGCATTCATTTGAAGGGAAAAATATGAAATTGTAGATTGGCTTAAAGAAGAATGCAAATAAAATGTACTTTAATGAGTAAATGTCAGTACAGATGTTAAGAAACGTAACATACCTAGACAGAAAGTAACAAGATGTCCTGAAGAATTTCAGTCTAAACAAAATCTTTTCTCTGGGTTTTAACTGTAAGAGCCCATTCACACAGGGGCAACACGACTTCTAGCACAACTTTGGGAGGCAACTTGGACACGACTTGAGTATGAATCATCAGGCAACTTACAAGGCAACTTCAAGTTGCCTCCAGGACAGTACAACGCAACTTCAAGTCGCCTCCAGGACAGGCCAATCCAATGGCCAATCAAACAACAATCAGCTCTGTGGGAGGGAGGGGTTTGCCTGAGAAATGTATGTTCTCTTCCTGTAGACAGTGATCCGACCTCTGAGGCGACTTCCACTGAAATCAATGGGTACAAGTTGCCTAGAAGTCGGATTAAAGTAGTACAGGAACCTTTTCTGAAGTCGGAGCGACTTCAGTAGTGTACATTAAGACGGCTCTCATTCATTTTCTCGACCGCGCGACATGGGACAACTTGGGCGACTTGAAGTCGGATCCCAGGTCGCCCCAGTGTGAACCGGCTCTAATGCTTTCTGTATTTCCTATATAAACATTTTCAAATTGAGGGGTGCCAATAAACGCAGTATTCAAATTTCTAAAGTAAACATCCAGAATAATTTGTGCAATCATAGGAGTCAACGAGATCCATGCTGGGTCTGGGCCTCCTCTAATACAAATAACAAATTCTTCTACATATTTATAACTGTAAGGCCTCGTACACACTATCGGACATATCCGATGAAAACGGTCCGCGGACCATTTCCATCGGATATGTCCGATCGGGAGTTTGATCCGATGGCGTGTACACACCATCGGATCAAATTCCCCGCCGCCGGACGGCGCGGTGACGTGGCGGTGACGCGGCGGTGACGTTGACGCCGCCACGTCACCGCCACGTCACCGCACCAGGAAGTTAAACACTTCCGCGCATGCGCCGAATCCATTCGGCGGCGGCGGTGGGGGACGACATGTCTGCTGGTAAGTGTACTAACCAGCAGACATGTCGGGCGGACAGATTCCCACCGGATAGATTTCAAAGCATGCTTTGAAATCTGTCGGTGGAGAAATCTGTCCGCTAGCCCATACACACGAGCGGAGATGTCTGCTGAAACGGTCCATCGGACCGTTTTCAGCTGACATATCCCCTCGTGTGTACGAGGCCTTAGAGTATTTGGGTGCTTAGAAAGAATATGAACACCACCAAGAGAAAAGGAATGAGTAGCATTTCGTATTCTATTAGAACTAGTGCAGAGCAGTCACACCAAAATAGATTTTGACTGGTTGTTGGCACTGCTCTTTGCACTTCTTTAGGCCGCGTACACACGGAGTGACATGTCCGCTGAAACATGTCCGACGGACCGTTTCCAGCAGACATGTCTCCTCCGGATTTTCGTCCGACGGTGTGTACACACCATCAGATGAAAATCCCCTCGGCCAGGGAACGCGGTGACGTGGCGGTGACGTTGACGCCGCCACGTCACCAAACGAGGAAGTGAAATCCTTCCGCGCATGCGTCGAATCCATTTGACGCATGCACGGACAGTTCTGTCCACTGGTTAGTGTACTAACCAGCGGACAGATCCGATGGACAGGTTTGTAGCGGACAAATTTCAAAGCATGCTTTGAAATTTGTCCGACGGACAAACCTGTCTGCTCGCCCGTACACACGATCGGATTTGTCTGCTGAAACGTTCCATCGGACCGGTTTCAGCAATTAAATTCGATCGTGTGTACGCAGCCTTACAGTGTACATTTGCGTGTGGTTTTTCACACTTCCTGAACATTTACCCATATGGTGGGAAAACAGTGAGGGGGTTTCCTTATAATTTATTCTAGGCCCTTCATGCCTGGTAAGAATTTAAAGGGAGAGCCCAAGATAAAAATACTCAAGAAATAAAAAGAGTGAGATCCCTCCCAAAACTCCATAACAGACTCTTTTGCAAGCATGCGGGTCTGGCAGGCCAAGAAAGGCAGGGTGGTGAGCATGAGCCCCCACCCTTCTAAACCATTCCAGACCACATCCCCCCCATCCCGGGGTACCTTGCCAGTTGGGGTTGATAAGGATAAGAGCTTCTTCCCCACTATTCTGGCCCAGTGGTTGTGGGGGTCTGCTAGTTGGAGGCTTATCATAATATGGTAGCCCTATTTAGCAAAGTGGGTGGGCACTGGGAGCTGCAATTTTCTGCATCCAGTGGACACAGCAGTTGTGAGATTGGCTTGCTTGCTGCACAGCCCAAGTGGGATGGCGTACATGTATATGATCCAGCCTGCCCGTGACAACTGGTTTTGCATACTTATTTTTTTTGGAAAAGTCAGTTTTTCAGTAGTAGATTGTATATATCACACAAATGTGTCACTTTACAATCAGGGTCAGGGCATCTCCCAGGTATGTTGTTTAAAGGGATTTTGCATTCAGTACTGGGTGCTTTCACCCCCTTAATACCCAGGCCAATTTTCTGCTTTCAGAGCTGTCTCACTTTGAATAACAATTGCATGGTCATGCAACACTGTACCAAATGAATTTTTTTTTCCCTCACACAAATCAAACTTTCTTTAGGTGGTATTTAATGATCACTGGTGTTTTTATTTTTGTACTGCAAATGAAAAAACACAGAAAAAGTAATTTCTCGTCATAGAAAATGGCCATTAATGTTTTTGACTTCACCCCACTGGGGTTTGGATTCCGCATCTGAACTTTAGTAATGCTCGCAAAACCCTTTTGGATAGAATATGTTTTTTGCTGCCCGTGTCCCCAGGGGTAAATTCAAAAATCTACAGCTGTGGCCAAAAATCTTCAAATGAAGACACCAGTTCAGGTTATAACTGTCCAAGAGGAGAATTACCTTCAGTTTATGGAGTTTTCCCCACCAGAACAAAAGATGTTCTGGTAAAGTAACTTTTTATTTGTGTAAAACAAGAGTAAGACAATCATATTTGCTACTTCTCTCTGTTCATTCTATACAATGTCATATCACAAATTTTGTACATATTACTAGAGACATAGAGTGATTTAGGACTGAATGGACTTCAGCTGAATGTGTTAACACTACCTCACCTCCACCCACCAGGGGGAGCTGACAAGCAGAAGGAGCTCAAGAGACTAAAGCCTTCTACACACAATCAGACTTTCATCTGACTTTTCCGTGGATTTTTGTCCGAATGGGCGTTGGCCGTGAACTTGTTCTGCATACACACGGCAAAAAAATTTCAGCCAACTTTAACCAAATCACGTGGTTTTTCAGCTCTTTACCGCCACCCTTTGGGCAACTTCTGCTATTGTTGGCTGATGTTTAGCATTGGTTATGAGCATGCGTGTTTATACTTTGAACACACGATCAGATTATCCTCCATTGGACATTTGTTGTCAAAGTTTGAGAGCATGCACAGCGAACATTTGTCTGTTGAAAAAGCAACAACAGTTGTCCGATGGAGCATACAGACTGTCCAATAAAACAGGTCCGTCGGACCGATGTTGTCGAAAAGTCTGATCGTGTGTATGGGCCTTTAGTTGGCAGCATTAAATAATGGGGGATGAAGTTCGGGAAAAATACTATGGCATTCTATGGACTACTGGACTACAATTCCCAATGCAAACTATACAGGAAGAGAGAGTTGTAAAAAAAAAAAAAATGTTTGTAAAAAAAAAAAAAAAAAAAACAGCAGTTATTAAATACCACCAAAAAAAATTATATTTGCGTGCAGAAAATTAATTAATTAAAACATTCATTTGGGTACAGTGTTGCATGACCGCGCAATTGTCATTTAAAGTGTGACAGCGCTAAAAGCTGAAAAATGGCCTGGGCAGGAAGGGGGTAAAAGTGCCCAGTATTGAGGTGGCTAACAACAGATGACTCATTCAGCTGTCAGTGAGGTTCCCTTGTTGACAGCTGAAAACTCAATTCCCAGCATATGAAGCTGTCAAACAAAAAAGCAGCTCACAATGTTTATCAACAACATTGCTTAGTGCTCAGCAGAAAGGTAATACAAAACATTGGGGTTAATTTACTAAAGCTGGGGCAGCTGTGCATGGTAGCCAATCAGCTTCTAATTTCAGCTGGTTCAATTAACCACTTAAGACCCGGACCAAAATGCAGGTAAAGGACCTTGCCCCTTTTTGCGATTCGGCACTGCGTCATTTTAACTGACAATTGCGCGGTCGTGCGACGTGGCTCCCAAACAAAATTGGCGTACTCTTTTCCCCACAAATAGAGCTTTCTTTTGGTGGTATTTGATCACCTGTGCGGTTTTTATTTTTTGCGCTATAAACAAAAATAGAGCGACAATTTAAAAAAAAATGCAATATTTTTTACTTTTTGCTATAATAAATATCCCCCAAAAATATATAAAAAAACATTTTTTTTCCTCAGTTTAGGCCGATACGTATTCTTCTACTGTACGTATTTTTGGTAAAAAAAATCGCAATAAGTGTTTATCGGTTGGTTTTTCGCAAAATTTATAGCGTTTACAAAATAAGGGATAGTTTTATTGCATTTTTATTAATTTTTTTTTTTTACTACTAATAGCAGCGATTAGCGATTTTTTTCGTGACTGCGACAATATGGCGGACACTTCGGACAATTTTGACACATTTTTGGGACAATTGTCATTTTCACAGCAAAAAATGCATTTAAATTGCATTGTTTACTGTGGAAATGACAGTTGCAGTTTAGGAGTTAACCACAGGTGGCGCTGTAGGGGATGTGTGACCTATGTGTTGTGTTTACAACTGTAGGGGGGTGTTGCTGTAGGTGTGACGTCATCGATCGCGTCCCCCTATTACAGGGATGACGCGATCGATGCTACGGCCACAGAGAAGCACGGGGAAGCTGTGTGTACACACGGCTCTCCCCGTTCTTCTGCTCCAGGGACGGATCGCCGCACTGCAGCGGCGATCGGGTCCGCGAATCCCGCGGTCCCGGTCCTGGAGCTTCGCCCGCGACCCACGGCTGGGTACTAAAGTCAACGTATATATACGTTGATGTGCCCAGCCGTGCCATTCTGCCGACGTAAATGTGCAGTAGGCGGTCCTTAAGTGGTTAAGCTTTGTCGAAAAAATATGGAAGCTGATTAGTTTCTATGCAGAGCTGCAACAGGTTTTGTAAATCAACCCCATTATTTCTTTTTGTATTTTATGTTTTTTCTTCATCTACAGAGCAAAGGGATGAACTTCGATCTGCAGATGAAGTCAGTTTAAAGCAACCTGTCAAGTAAAGTTTTTTTTTTTTATTATTAAATGTTCTACTGTTTGACTTCTTATTAACCTTAATTTACTCTGATCGCCCTTAATTAACTCCTTATTATCCTCCAAATAATTATTGCTGATTTATTTTTATACGCTATAAATATTTAAAACTTTTTAGTTTGCTTTGTTTGTTAATATTTTTACACCTTTAACCCCTTGCCTACCGCTGCACAACTATATACTTCGGCAGAACGGCACGGCTGGGCAGATCGACGTATATTTACGTTGCCTTTAAGGCCCGGGGGTTACAGGCGCCGTGAGACGATTGCGGGACTCCCGGCAGACATTGAGACCTGCTGTCAGACTCACAGAGCTTGCGAGGAAGAACAGGGAAATGCTAATGTAAACAAGAATTTCCCCGTTCTGCCTGATGACAAGACACGGATCACAGCTCCCTGTGATCGGGAGCAGTGATCAGTGTCATATCACACATAGCCCCACCCATCACACAGTTAGAACACATCCCTAGGTCACACTTACTCCCTACAGGTTAACCCCATTCACTGCCAGTCACATTTAGACAGTAATCAGTGCATTTTTATAGCACTGATTGCTGTATAAATGTGAATGGTCCCAAAATAGCGCCAAAAGTGTTCGATGTGTCTGCCATAATGTCGCAGTCACGATAAAAAATGCTGATCACCGTCATTACTAGTAAAAAAATATATATATTAATTAAAATGCCATAAAACTATCCCCTATATTGTACACGCTATAACTTTTGCGCAAACCAATCAAAAAACCCTTATTGTGATTTTTTTTACCAAACATAGGTAGAAGAATACGTATCAGCCTAAACCGAGGAAAAAAAAATTATACATATTTTTGGGAGATATTTACTATAGCAAAAAGAAAAAAATATTGCCTTTTTTTTTCAATTGTCGCTCTATTTTTGTTTATAGCGCAAAAAATAAAAAGAGGTGATCAAATACCAACAAAAGAAAGCTCTATTTGTGGGAAAAAAGGACGTAAATTTTGTGGGGGAGCCACGTCACACAACCGCGCAATTTTTAGTTAAAGCGACATAGTGCCGAATCGCAAAAAGTGGCCTGGTCTTCGGCTAGCTAAATGGCCCGGGGCTGAAGTGGTTAACATATATTTACATGTTTCACATTGAAAAAAGCACATTTGTAAATAACATTTCAATGCTTTGTACTAGGGTTGTCCCGATACCGATACCAGTATCAGTATCGGGACCGATTCCGAGTATTTGGGGGAGTACTTGTACTCCCGAAAATACCCCCGATACCGAAATAGAATAATAGAATACTTCCCGCCGCTCGCCGCTTATCCCCGTGCAACACAGCGGGCATTTACAAGTTTTCGTTGGTAAACTTGTAATACCCGCGGCGCCATGTATAGACACGCGATTGGACGGATACGTGCATAGACACTCCCCCCTTGCTCGCGATTGGACGGATCCGTCCAATCGCGTGTCTATACATGGCGCCGCGGGTATTACAAGTTTACCAACGAAAACTTGTAATGCTCGCTGTGTTGCACGGGGATTAACCCGGCAGCAGCGGCGGCGGCGGTATAATCAGAGGAGCCGGAGGTATGGGGGACATGACATGGCTGCAATATGGGGCACAGGACATGGCTGCAATATGTGGGGGACATGACATGGCTGCAATATGTGGGGGACAGGACATGGCTGCAATATGTGGGGGACATGACATGGCTGCAATATGTGGGGGACATGGCTGCATTTGGGGACACGTTTAAAAAAAGTATCGGTATTCAGTATCGGCGACTACTTGAAAAAAAGTATCGGTACTTGTACTCGGTCCTAAAAAAGTGGTATCGGGACAACCCTACTTTGTACCATTGCTGACAGCTGAAGTAATGGGTATCGGCGAGTACTAAAAAAAAAGTATCGGTACTCATCCTCATAAAAATTATGGTACCTGTGCATTATAATTTTCTGCTGGGAAGGCTATCTCTCTTTATTGGTTTACTCTATTTAATGAACCAAAATTTGTTGAACTATTAAAAAAAATTGAAGTTACAGTAGTCACTTCCAATTGGGCATTTGTTTAATGGAAAGTGGAGCCCTGGGTAGTACGAGACCCAAAACATTCTGGCGGCTACTTGATTTTGTAAATACAACGGCAAGGACAATTTTTGTGCTTTATAGTTTATAGAGAGTTTTTGAATAGCTGAATATATTTCCATATAGAACAGAAGAATATTGTGCCCATGAATGTCAACAGAAACAGATAAAATCTTCAAAGAACAAAATCATTTTTAGATGTGAAAAGTTACAAAGTAAGTGCTCCTCTGTGAACTCTTCTTTGAAAACAATCAGAGTGTTCCACCTGCAAAAACAATCACTTGAAACAGAGCTGTCAAAACAACCCAGCCCTCGCTGTCATAGTACTGAACATAGCCCCAAGGCTGCCATTACTAAAGCCTATCAGCAGCAAAAGAGACACTCCACACACATAAAATATGCTGCATGAAGAAAAGGGAATTTATAAACTTGGTCGAACATTTACTGTGATATACAATATATGTATATGCAATATAATAAATATAAAAATTATACCAACGTGTGTTAACCACTTAAAGTGGATGTAAACCTGATTTTATTTATTTTTTTGCTGTCACAATGTATAGTATAAGATTTCCTATCATCTGTGCCCAGTCTTGCCACAAAGAGTTAATCCAGCTCTGAGCAATCCTTTTTTCTTTTTTCAGTGAGATAAACGGACAAACAGGAGAAAACTTTTGTTCATTCTTCCCCCTTGCTGTGAATGACAGGTTATTTACATATCTCACGCACTAGCCTTTTCTGAAGTCATGTGGTTACTTTTCTGGATTTTGACTGGATGTTGGTGATCACAGCACAATTCAGAATTAAGAAATACATAGGAAAAAATGCATGTTGACAAGGGGAGTGTAGAGATGGGCGGGGAGTCTACTGGCATCACCACTCCACCCACCTTCTCTGATGAAGCTGCGAGGCGTGGCGTAACATGTAAGACCCAGAACCGGAAGTAAAACGTATAATCGTGTATCCGAACGTTCGTTCGACTGTTTGAACACTTTGATGTAAGTTTCTACTTTATTATTAAAATTACACCTATATACTTCACTATGGCACTACTTTTCTTCTTTGAGCACCACTGGAAACCTCCCTTTTCCATACCTTGGAGCATTGGACCACAACCAGGATTTCTATACCATCTCACAGAGAGGATAGAGGGACACCTACTGGAGACCCATGAAAGTGCCACACAAACATTAAGGCTTATTCATTGCCTTATTAAGGTAAGCGCAATGTGAGCTTATTTATTTAAAGAAAGTCACTTATTTCTCAGAATTAGCTGCAACATCACGGATGGAACTTTTATCATTTGACATTTATGCATTTGCACTTTTTGCACGGATTGCACTTTGTTTTTTACAGAACTGTATTTGACAGCCTCAATGTTTATGTATATGCGCTCATCATCCTAATACTCTGTCACTCCACCCACCGAGCTCCAGACAACAGACCCGCTCACAGAATCTGCAGTTTTTCAGGTCTCATAACAGACAGAGGGGAAACATCTGACAGGTAAGGATACATGCAGGAGGCATCTATAACCTTATAGATCAGCACTATGGCAGTAGTTTAGAAAGGACGAGAGCGGGTTTACATCCACTTTAAGGACAGGGCCTCATTTTGAGATTTGGTGTTTACAAGTTTAAAACAGGCTTTTTTGCTAGAAAATTACTTGGAACCCCCAAACATTATATATATATATATATATATATATATATATATATATATATATATATATATATATATATATATATTCTAAAACCCTAGAGAATGATTTTTTTTTGTTTTTTAGTAAAGTTTGCCCAATTTTTTTATATTGTGAAAGATGATGTTACACCCTGTAAATTGATACCCAACATGTCACGTTTCAAAATTGCGCCTGCTTGTGAAATGGCGACAAACTTTTACCCTTAAAAATCTCTAAAGTCGATGTTTAAAAGATTCTACAGGTTGCATGTTGCAGAGGAGGTCTAGAGCTATAATTATTGTTCTCGCTCTAACGATCCGGGAATAGAAGCCGCCCGCAACCTGTATGGGGTAAGTGCGGGTGGGTAAGCAGGGGATCGAGCAGGCTTGTTTGAAAAAATGGAGCACCAGCCGCCACTGTTTGGACCCCTGATATTTCACCAAATCCCCCTAATGGGGCTCCTAAAAATATTGTACAAAAATAATTAAAAAAATACAATTGTAAAAAAATAAAAAATAAAAAAAAATAAAAAACTACTGACACAGTCCGCTGCCCTAATGACACAAATCTCTGCCCTAATGACACTGTCCACTGCTCTGCTGGCACCGTCAGTATATATACACATGCACACACACGTGTTTGAGCTTTGGGGTGCACACCCTAATGCAATAGGCTGTGCACACCTATGCCTCCTTATACATAAAGTTTCAGCAGTTAAAGCAAAGCACTTCCAGAATTCCTTTGTAGTTCAGGCACCGATTCTACTGTCAGCATGTTCTGTCTACGTATTTATTCTCTACCCCTTTCAGAAGTCTTTTTACTGACCCTCTCGCGCCATTTCTTCAGGGCCTGCTGTTTCTTCAGGACCTGGTGCGACTCGTGGCTCCGGCCAATCACAGCACTGGAGCCTGAGAACCCAAAAGAAATACCGGGGAAGAGGTCAGCCATCTCAGCGGTGTGCGGGCGCCGCTGAAGGGTTTCGTTGTAAGCAGAGGCGTCGTTAGGGCATGGCTAAGGAGGCTGGAGCCCAGAATGTGTCCCCGTAAAGCCCCGAGTCCCGGGCATTAAGGTAGCCATTGTTAGCCCCGAGTCTTGCCGAGTGCCGCCGAGTCCGTTGGCAGGCTGCTGGTCCCACCTTCTGGAGCCCAACGCCTATGATGGACGTCCCACTGATCCAATGCCGAGACCGCAGGACCTGTGACATCCATCATAGGCGCCGCAAGCTTAGAAAGCTTAGAAGGCGGGAGTTACAATGCCGCCTCGCGCACTATGCCCGCTTCCTGCTTGCTCCATGCTCTCCACAGCACAGCCTTCTATGGCTGACCGCACACCACAGCTGCCTGCCCCATCCCTGCTCGGCGGCTCCTAAGCCTCCCTGGCTGCACTCTGACGTACACACCACGGCTAAGGTAGGTTCTTCTGTGCTCCTTCCTCCTCGGCTCCTGAACCTACTCGAGTCCTGGCTGCATCGGCTGAGGTAGGTCACGCAATGTTGGTCAGTGATTGTGTATGTAGTCAGGTCACGGGTCAGTGGAGTCTGGGGTCAGTGGAGAGTGGTGTCAGTGGGGTCTGGTGTCAGTGGAGAGTGGTGTCAGTGGAGAGTGGTGTCAGTGGGGTCTGGTGTCAGTGGAGAGTGGTGTCAGTGGAGAGTGGTGTCAGTGGGGTCTGGTGTCAGTGGAGAGTGGTGTCAGTGGGGTCTGGTGTCAGTGGAGAGTGGTGTCAGTGGGGTCTGGTGTCAGTGGAGAGTGGTGTCAGTGGAGAGTGGTGTCAGTGGGGTGTGGTGTCAGTGGAAAGTGGTGTCAGTGGGGTCTGGTGTCAGTGGGGTCTGGTGTCAGTGGAGAGTGGTGTCAGTGGGGTCTGGTGTCAGTGGAGAGTGGTGTCAGTGGGGTCTGGTGTCAGTGGAGAGTGGTGTCAGTGGGGTCTGGTGTCAGTGGGGTCTGGTGTCAGGTCAGTGATTATACATACTGTATACCTGGAATGACGATATTTGTTCCCAAGTTGTGCAGGATCTACTTACATGTCAGAGTGTATGTGTGTGTACTGACACACACAGACTCACGTAGGTCAGGGTATGTGTGTCAGGTAGGTCACCCTGCGCCGCGCCGCTCCACCGACCCCGCGATGCAATGCATACTAGCTCATTATGCCCTTGTCTTAAGCCGTGTACACACAACCAGTTTTTCCGTCTGAATAAACACAGATGGGCTTTTCAGACGGAATTCCGCTCAAGCTGTCTTGCATACACACGGACACACCAAATTCTGACCGTCAAAAATTCTGACAAGCCTAGAAAAATGAAGTTAAATGTTTCCAAGCATGCGTCAAATTGTTTTTCTACATCGTAATTTTTTTCCATGTTCTCTTTCTAAGTCCGTCGGAATTTCTGACGAAAAAAGTCCAATGGGGCACACACACGTCTGACTTTTTCCATCGAAAATTCCGACCCTGTGTACGCGACATTACAGTTCTTTTCATTTTTTTTATCAGGTTATCAGGTTACAACCTCTTTAAGATGATGAACTCTACACAACAGATGTGACACACTTAAGCTATTGAAAAATTCAGCATGCTTCATATTATTCAACAGACAGAAACATAATGGCTATTTCAATACTAACTGAAACAAAAGTGTTTTTTTTTATTCTTACAAGTTCAGTTCTCTGATCTTAATACATGCAAATAATTCAAAGGATTTACGATTAGCTTTTAAACATATTATACATATTTGTGTAGCAACAGCCCACGGGGTGACATTTGCCTGCAGCAAAGACACACGTCTATAGACTTTCCAAGCTATTAAACGCAAATATTACCATGAACAGATAAATATATTTTTTTACAAATATATTTCTTTGTTTATTCAAACATTTGTTTTTAAATTGTTATGGCAAACAGCCCCAACTAAAATCAAAACCACCAAATATACATTAACGTATATAAAGCAATGGACTGAAAAAATATAGATACGCTGCGTAAGTGTAAATATGCGCCGTTGTATCTGTGCGCCGTGCCCACAGAACTAAGATACGCCTAAAAAGTGACTTCATCCGACCAACGTAACTTGCCTACGCCGGCGTATAGTGGGCGCATAGTTACGCTGGACGCATTTGGCACTCCCATTGATTTTCGATGCAAATATGCAAATGAGGGAGATACGCCGATTCATGAACGTACTTGCGCCCGGTGCATGTTTTAAGCGATTTGCGTAAGGGTTACGTCCAGGAGTTATTCCCCATATTGGAGGCGCAACTCATGCAAAGAAGGTATTGACCAGGGAACGAACGCCTTCTAATTTTACGTAGTTTACGTTGTACGTGAATAAGGCTGGGCGTAGGTTACGTTCACGTCGTAGGCAGTGATTCGACGTATCTTAGGCAGTTGTTTCGACGTGATTGTGAGCATGCGCACTGGGATGCGTCCAAGGTACGACGCATGCGCAGTTCATTTTAGGTACTTGTCTGAAGCTCAGCCTATCATTTGCATGGGGTCACGCTTCATTTAAATGTATCACGCCCACTTCCAGCCCACTTCCCCCTACTTTGACTTACGCTGCCTTACGCCTACGACTATAAGCTACGCTGGTGCAACGTTGGGAGCATTTGCTTTGTGAATTCCATGCTAGCCTCTCCACGATGCGCCTGCGTAGTGTAAAAGAGATACGCTACGGCGGCATAAATATGCGCCGATGTATTTGAATCTACCCAATAATGTCTAAAATAGCTTTTTTTTTTTTTTATCGTTATATTATTATATTATATATTATCATTATATTATTTTAAACATGTATTTGTTATAATTAGAAAAATACATCCTTTTTGGGGAAAATTTAGTATAACTGGAGCAAATAAAATGAGAGTGAAAGTGGAATTGATGCTTACACGGACCAATTGGAAGCCTGGTTGGATACTGTTTGTTTTTAGTCAATCAAATTGTCCTTTTTTGGTTATACATTTGCAAACTGATTTCTGATTCTTTTGCAGTTTTAGTTCCTATGTTAGATATAGCACTGGCTGGCAGAGTTGTGGATAGTGTATACATGACACTAAGATTTCTCATCTACACATAGTGAGGGACTCCAAGCTTTTGGACGTAAATTGGGAACACAATCATTTTGTTTCCTCATATCTTAACAAATTCTGTTCTGGGCCCTGGATTTCAGAGGCTTTGTAGAGCGTTGGGTGTAAATACGTCTCCAGGGGCGGACTGACAACTTATAGGGCCCCAGGCAATAGGGGATCATGGGGCCCCAGGGCAATAGGGCATTATGGTGCCCCCGGCAATAGGGTATTATGGTTCTCCCGGGCAATAGATTATGGGGACACACAATATACACACACACAGTATACATACACAGAATACACAAACACACACTGTCAAGTTACTGGAGAGGCGGGGCAGCTATAATCTTGGGATGTAAAAAAAAAACACAGATTTTACATATTGTCCCTGGTATTACAGAGGCTGGCAACCCAGATGGGGCCCCCTAGTGGTATGGGGCCCTCAAGCAGTGCCCAAGAGCCCAAATGGTCAGTCCGCCCATGTATGTCTCCATTCCTAGGCCCACATATTACCTGTTAGCTAGACATTACTATTAGTCTCAGCTGTCAATAGACCTTTATATGTATGCTGACTGATGTTTATATCTCTTGCTCTCTCTGGTTAGGAAGCCTGGATGGCAAAACACTACAAAAGGTACAAGAGCTGCCTGTTTTTTTATATAAATATGCAATGGGTATAAACAAGAATCACTCTCCTTTAACCACTGAATGTCCGCCCCATAGAAGTTTTACTTTTACAGAGTGGCTCTCCTGTGCCTGAAGAAGAAGTGTGTGCTTCCCAAACATGTCGCCTTTCCTCCACACCACCAGAAGTGACGTCATCTGATTCCTGTATGTTTTTCCAGGATTCCAGGAAGCGCTGGAACCCACCGGTGCGGTTCTCCCGGGTACCATTCTGCAGAAGCCATCCTGATGTCCAGATTTACAAAACGCTCTTGCACTATTGTACTCAATGCCTTTTGATGTTATATCCTTGTGGTTACCAGTATTCTTACTTGTATTAATTTACCTTACTTACTACACTCAGATTGGCGCTTGTGCTTCCTCCTCAGTTTGTTCCAGATCTGCTTCTTGCTTCTCGCTGAGCTGCCTTCAAAGGTGTACTTTTGTATGGACATTTTGGACCATTTTTAAACCTTATCTTTATGCTTTTTTATGCCACCTAATTATTTTAATTTTTTTTTCTGGTACAATTGAGAAAAAAAAAAAAAAGAAATGTTGCAGGATAAGCAGCATAATTGCAACAAGAGGGGGAGGGTGGGACTTTAAATCACGCTCATGGTGAAATATTGAACAGAGCGGTGGATAATAAAATATTTAATAATGCATAGATATAAGTTACAATACATTGAGTTCCAGATACAAGAGATTGCAGACTAATTGATACCAGTTCCCAACACGGTAATGTCAGGTAGCAACATGTTTGTAAACAATAATTATTTGATAAGGTTAATTGTAGGTTAATTGAGCACATTACATGGTAAGCATGTAAATGTTCACCACGTCTGATAGCGTCTGATAGCTTGACGCGTTTCGTGGCTTTAAGCTGCTCTTCAGGAGCAGACATATGATGTTTCTGAAACGAGAGAGTAGATAGCTAAGTAAAATTGCTTATATCAATATAGGGATGGATAAGTACAAAATAGCACCCATCCCTCTGATGGGTGGATATCACTTACATATACATGTGCACTGGATGGTGCAATAGCAGGGATCACGAACTACCCGAGGGAATCAGCAGCGGGGCGGCGGCACCCACCACGACCAGCACCCCAGGCGGATCCGGGCACGACGAGCACTGGCCTGGTGTGGACATAAGAATTGGTGAGTGGCTACAAGTGAGGCTAAATCGAGACTAAGTGAATAGGAGTGATCTAATGATAGAATGACAGAGTGCAGCGGTGCAATGGAGTAGTGAGGTGGTGGTAGGAAGAGGGTGCGGGTGAAGAACCATGAGAAAGTATTTTGGTATCCTAACTTAAAAAAAAAAAACTTTAAATAAATATGTTTTTTTGTTTGTTTTTTACTCTTACAAAAATGAATTATCCCTATGCTTTTCACAGACAAAATTGATGTGAATTCAGGGCTTAGAGACAAGTTCTCCAATGTCTTGACAGCTTGTCTAAGTTTTTGTAGTAAAAGAAGTGGTCCCATGACCTTGAACTACACCAACTTGAAAGCACATATTTGAAATAAAAGTTGCCTTATATATTTCCTTTATATAAAAGGTCGCTTGTTATGACTTGCATATACCGTGATTAAAGAGATAGGGGTACCTTGGATGTTTCCTGATGAGACAATTTATTAGCACGTTCTTAAAATAACTATACTTTATTAGAAGTTACAACTTCAAATCAAAGTATTAGTAAGTATTAGGAAATCACAGCCAGATTTAAATCACTAGAGAATGCAGACACAAAAGCTTTGGCATCAAAGAACACCCCTTTGTCAGGCTCATCCCTTTTACACAAAACATTTCCAAATTTTACAGGTCCAATACTGTGACAATATGTAAAAAGGCTTATGAGAAAAGTTCTTGCTGGCTAGAAACTTTTTTTCAGTTCTTTGGGTGACATGCCCAACGCTCCCCCCTAATTGTCCTCACCCTCCTACATGGCCTTGAAACTGAGTCTAGTAGTGTTTTCTGGTTGATTCAACACCCTCTCTCTGAACCATAGCAAAAATACCCACATAGCGGAACATGAGACGGAAGTTGCCCAGAACAGGATCTAGTGTCAAGAGGTTGTAGTGCTTGGCAAAAGACCTGGGAAACGTTTGCTAACTCTGGTTGTAATAGCTTATTTAAATATATAAACATTTATATATAAGAGTCGGTTCACACTGTGGCGGCACGACTTCGGGGGCGACTCTGCAAGTCGTCCTGAGGACGACTTCAGAGGCGATTAGCAAAACAAATTCTGTATAGAAGTCAATGCAGGTCGCCCGTGCCGCCCCTGAAGTCGTGCAAGAACCTTTTTCTAAGGTTTTCGCCCTGAGGACGACTTCAGAGGCGATTAGCAAAACAAATTCTGTATAGAAGTCAATGCAGGTCGCCCGTGCCGCCCCCAAAGTCATGCAAGAACCTTTTTCTAAGTCGGAGCGACTTGCGTCGCTCCTATTAGACCGGTTTCATTGCATTGAATGGCTGACGAGTCGCCCCAGTGTCAACCGGCTCTAAAGGTAAACTGAAAAGGTCTTCTGCCTATAGAATGGTTACAATGTTTCTGAATAGTAGTAATTCACTGGTTGCCTAGAGTTCCTCTTTAAAAACACTACTTGATGCATGAAGAATGCATAAAAAAATAAAAATTGAGTGTTTGTGATTAGCAGTTATTTATATACATATACCAGTGTCTAGAATACATTTATAACAGTTTAATCTGACAGCTGTCCCACTCAGGGATTCGTTCCCTTGAGTCTTCTCTCCTTTCACAAAATCCCCATGTGTGCCTGTATATACACTCCTAAACTAACTCCCAAGGTAGCCTATTTTCTAAAATAATAACACACCATCTTTGCCTCAAGTTAAGACACATAACAGCCATTAACGAATATAATAATGGACCACATAAACATTCACCTTTAACCAACAGCACACAATTTTCTGTTCTACTACTTTAATGATGACTTGGTTTATTTTAAACAATACAAAAGAACGAGATCTAGCACACTCTACTAGACATATGTTCTTGAAACAAGGTTAAAGAGCACGAAAAATTAAAAGTCAGCAGCTGCAAATACTGTAGCTTCTGACTTTTATTATTTTGGAAACTTACCTGTCCAGGGTTTTCACAATGTCGCTGCGACTATTATTCCTGGTAAGGGAAACTGGCAGTGAAGCCTTTTTCTCCTCACAGACTGTTTCCTACTGCGCATGTGCGAAGCGTGCTGCGCTTTCTAATTGGCCCGGCTGCGGAGGAAGGAGGAGGGGGCCGAACTTCTGAGAGACAGCGCCATACTTCCACTCCGGGAAGTGGGGAAGGGGGACCTGTCAAAAACAGGTACCCATTCCCACACTCACCCCTGAGAGGTGCCAAATGTGGCACCAGAGGGGGGGGGGGGAAGACAGATAAGCAGAAGTTCCACTTTTGAGTGGAACTCTGCTATTAAGTGTAATAGCACCCAACCCCTTGCCAGTGAAGCGGAACACAGCTGCTGTGAATTTGCCTAGGGAACCACCTGGCTCAGACCTGCTTTGATATCTTTATTACACCCTGACCCCTTCAGGTTTTATGAGGAATGCACCACATTTTATCCACTATATACCTTAAAGGATTACCAATCATTTAGGGATCAACCGATATATTTCTTTTTAGGACCGATACGATACCGATACTTTGGCAACCTTTCACGCCGATAACCGATATTGTCTGAAGATATTCTGTATATATAAATAAAAATGGAAAAAAATATGTATCACTGTTGTTGCTGTCACAAAGAATGTAAACATCCCTTGCGACAGTAAGGCCACGTACACACGATCAAATCTATCTGCTGGAAACGGTCGGCCCGACCGTCCCAGCAGACAGATTCAATCATGTGTACGGGCGAGCCGACAGATTTGGCCAGCCGACAGATTTGAAAGCATGCTTTCAAATCTGTCGGCTGGGAACCCGTCCGCCAGACAGTACGCTAACCAGCAGACATGTCTTCTCGCACACGCGTCGAATGGTTTTGACGCATGCGCGGAAGTGTTTTACTTCCTGGTGCGGTGACGTGGCGGCGTCAACGTCACAGCCACGTCACCGACACGTCAGCGCGCTGTCTGCTGGCGGGGATTTTGGTTTGATCGTGTGTACACGCGATCAAACCAAAACGGCAGCAGACAGATTTGTTCAAATCTATTTGGTCGTGTGTACGTGGCCTAATAGGCAGTGACAAGTACTCTTTATGGAGGGGTCGGTGGTCTATAAGACCCCAAACCCCTCCTCTGCACTTGAAAGTATTCAAAATGTCAAGATTTGAATACTTACAAGATTTTAAGCAATATCGGTTTAGTTTGCGACCAATACCGATTTTTCAGAAAATTATATCAGCCTGCAATAATCGGCCTTACCAATAATCGGTCGATCCTTAATTTGTATACAGACAGAGTTTTAAAACTTCCCCCTTTCCCTGATCGAGGAATTGGTGACAGTCCTTGTGGTCCTGATCTGGGGGACTCTTGTGAGCTTGGGAGTTTCTTTGGGCCCCTGCAGGCATAGAGATAAACTGCCTGTGGATGGTACCAAGTTGGCAAGTGACCATACTGATCTGATAGATTGGGTCAATGTCAATGCATAAAGTGGCATTTGGAATCAAACAAATATCTATAAACGCAGTTTTCCTTTTTTAATGAAGTACCAGACTCATTTGACCTTTGTTTATTGCTATTTATGACTCCAATTGAAAGATTTGCCATTATCCCTTTACACTGAAAAGAAAGTTTCATTTTAGGAATATAAAATGAAGCTTTACTTCTTTATTTAATTTTTGCAATGGGGTACACTCGCTGCATTTGGATGCCATCATTCGTCACCCAGTCTTTTGGATTGGAAAGCTCTACAATGGCATCCAAAATATAAAACTACAGTAATCGGCACAATGACCACAGAATTACCAAAATGATATGTGTCAAGTGAAATCATCTGTCTCTACCTGTCTATACCGTGATTTTTCTCTTCATTCATTCTCTACATTCCTTGTAAATCTAGTACTGTAGTTTGCTGCTCAGATGCTTTAATAAAATTCACAAGAAAACCCAGAAACTGTAAAATGCCTAACTGAGCTATTTTGAAATTCCCAATGAATGCAAAGATCAAAGCAAAATTAAAACTAAGGGATGTCACTTTTATCCAAGTGTCTGCTTAGTGGATCTTTTATTGACGGTTGAACTATCAACCCAATTATAAGTACTGCATGTGCCACCCACCCACTGGCTTTATATCTGTGGGAACACAATAGTGACATCTCTGCAAGAGAGTTCCCAGCTCCACCCACTCACTCTCTTCCTCATTTGCATTAAAGCTAAAGAATGATCTACTTTTTTAGATATGTGTGTAGACATTATCAGCTTGAAGCATATTTAACCCCTTGCCTACTGGGCATTTTCATCCCTTTCTGCCCAGGCCGATTTTCAGCTTTCAGAGCCGTCGCACTTTGAATGATAATTGCACGGTCATGCAACGATATACCCAAATTACATTTTTTCACACAAATAGAGCTTTCTTTTGGTGGTGATTAATCATCACTGGATTTTTATTTTTATTTTTGCTAAGCAAATGAAAAAAGACAGAAATTAAAAAAACAAAAAAACAGTTTTCATAGTTTGTTATAAAAACAGGCAATTTTTCTCCATTACTAATGTGCACTGATGAGACTGCACTGATTGGCACTGATAGATGGCACTATTTGGCACTAATGAGGCAGCACTGGTGGGCCCTGATGAGGCTGCACTGATAGATAGAACTGATGGGCTCTGATAGGCAGCACTGATGGCCATTGATAGGTGGCACTGATAGGTGGCACTGAAGAGGCAGCAATGGTGGACACTGATGAGGCTGCACTGATGGGCACTTACAGACTACTTTTACCTACAGGTAAGCCTAGATTAAGGCTTACCTGTAGGTGCAAGAAATATCTCCTAAACCTACACGGTTTAGGAGATATTTGCAAAAAAGACAGGCACCGATGTATACGGCACATGCCCCATAGACAACGGTGCAGGTGCACTGAGCGTGCCGTTTCTAATGGCGATCGTGCCGTGACTGGCGGCTCCCATGATGCTCCACATGACGTCATTGCGGCTCCAGCCAGTCACAGCGCCGGAGCCGCGACACCCGGAAGTCACTTTGGGAGAGATGGCAGGGACGGAGGAGGGGAACGAGGACCGATGCAAGGACTTTGATATCAGGTAAGTAATTCATAATGATGCCTTGTCTTGCAGGGTGTATTTTTTTCCCAGAAGCTTTACTTCCTCTTGAAGAGCACTAATAGGTAGCACTGATAGTTGGCACTGATAGGCACTGGTAAGTGGCACTGATGTGGAGGCACTGATGGGCACTAATTTGCATCACTGATGAGCACTGATTGGCAGCACTGATGGGCACTAATTTGCAGCACTGGTGGGCACTGATTGGCAACACTGGTGGGCAATGTTGGGACTGCACTGATAATCAGGACACTGATAATCAGTTCCCTAATAATCAGTGCCGATGTCCCTTTAACACAAGCCGGTTATGGGCTCTCTTTTTCAAAAGCTGAAAACCATCTTGTGTTTACATGCATTACCAGCTGTCATTAGACACAGCTGATTACATGGTAAAGGGCCGCTGGTATTGACCCTTAAGTGCTGGTTCACACTGAAGCAGCTTCAAAGTTGTCCGACTCTGAAGCCGCCCCGTACAGCACGACTTCAGCGCAGCTTGCAAAAGACATATTTAATAGAAGTCAATGCAAGCCGCTCTGAAGTCACCCCCAAGTAGTACAGGAACCTGTTTCTTGAGTCGCTGCGATTAGAATACCCGATTGCACTGCATGGTGTGCGACTCGTCACCCTACAGGTTGCCTCAGTGTGAACCAAGCCTTACCCCCATCTGTGATCAGCTGAGTCTGAGGCAATCACAGCAATCACAGAGTGCGCCGAGGCAACACAATCACGTGAGAACGTCAAAAGAACGCCCTCCCGGCAAAGTAAGTAATGAGACACTCGCGGGGGGAGGATCCGGAAGCACCGGCGGGGGACCCAAGAACAGGAGGATCTGGGCTGCTCTGTGCAAAACCATTACACAGAGCAGTTAAGTATGAACTTTATTTTTTATTCAAGCTTTACAATTACTTTAAGCTCCTGGTATCTACCCATGTCTGAAATATTGGGTTTGTGTAGGCCGATCCTTAACTCGATAAAAATCTGAAAATTCCCAATAACCTCTAATAGATTTTAGGAAATTGCAGCTGTGCTGAAGAGAATAATACAGTGAACCAGTTGAGAAAGTGTGATAAAATATTGCTAAACCTGGGCAAATAAGCGCTGGCGTCAGAGAAGAAGCCAATTTGCATGGATCATGAGTTTTCAAGTAGTCTATTTACATATAAGCCTGAGTGATTCATGATTGACTATACTCTTACCAGCAGCAGCAGCATGGTGTCTGTGTAATTAGAGGTATGCGAGCATCAGCTGTTGGCTGATTCCACTTTTAATATAAAAATCCGAGTGACAGACTAATTATGATTGCATAATCGTGTCTGGATCATCAAATTATCAAAAATGGTTATTGAGAAAAACAAGGAGAAAAAGCAGGGAGGATACAGACATTTGTAGAGAGAAGCAACATGGCGTGGCTTTCCTGATCCAAATCACATTTAGCATAGAAACACATTTTTACATATTTATATTTTATAAAAAATGTTTCAAGATTTGTGTATTTGACAGCAAGCCTCGGCTGGCAATATCGTTGGTGCCAGAAGGTCTGATTTGGATTCTAATAGTGAAAAAAGGCTGTACAATTTATTATAGCCAGGGAGACCTGGAGGAGGATGGGAGTTCAACACAAAGCAGGAGTCTTCATTGTATTCATTTATACACTGCCAACAAATTCTGTGCTGCTTCACAAAGTACGTACCCTATACTATTCACATCAGTATCCCCTAGGAACTACTACTAATTTCTCCACTGCAGTCATACCGCACACATACAAAGAGGACAATTAACCCACAAAGATATTTTTTGAGCTCTGAAATAAAAACAGAGATAAAAATGCTTGCAAACATAGGTGGCACATATCACATCCATGCAGATAAAGTCCCAGGTACAGTACCTGCCCGCGTTAATGTGTGATCGCGCTGGTTCTTGACGACAGGGACAGGGGTGTATTTAGGTTTTGTGCTGCCCTAGGCCTGACTAAACTCGTGCACCCCCTAATTTAAATATGACCCACCCCTTCCTGTCAATGCCGCGCCCTTTTGTTTAAGACCCACCCTAGACCCGCCCCTTTTTAAGTGGGGACACTAGTTCTGAGGGCTTGGGGCAATGGATTGCCTTAATTTGCATAGATTTCCTCTCACTTCCTGTTTGGCTATGGGGCAGGAAGTGAAGGGAAATCTCTGCAATGGGACAGGGATGGTAAAAAATAAACTGACAGAGGCTATAACCCTCCCTTAGGCGGCGTACACACGACCGGTTTTCTCAGCAGAATCCAGCAAGAAACTCGATGGGAGACATATTCTGCCGAGAAAACCGGTCGTGTGTACACTTTTCGCCGAGAAACCCGTCGGGAAACTCATCGAGCCAAAAATAGAGTATGTTCTCTATTTCCTCGTTGGGCAATGGGAAAATTTGGCTCGACGAGTTTTTTAACTGCCTAACTAGGAACTCGACGGGGAAAACGATGTGTTTCGCCCGACGAGTTTCTCGGTCGTGTGTACGCCGCCTTACTCTATGCAAAATGAAAAAAAAAAGTGCTGCCTATAGTTCTACTTTAAGCACAAATTTCTGATAATTTTATGGAGAGGACTAAGAAGATATAACCATGCCAATGGTGCAGAAGAAAACATATAGCAAAGTGAGGAAGGTTTGTGGTTCAGGATGATAGGACAGTCAAAATTAGAAGCAGCGCCACCCCCCCCTTCCCACACAGTTGCGGAATGCCGGCCGCCCGCATACCGGAAGCAGTGTGGGCGCTTTATTGTGGCGCAGGACTAATTTGCCTCTCAGCCCAGTCCGGCCCATAAGACTGGCACTACACTAATAGTGTAGCACAAGCCGGCAGGGACTCTTTCCATGCTGCCCCCCTGCAGAGTGCTGCCCTAGGCCTGGGCCTTGTTGGCCTGGGCCAGGATACAGAGCTGGACAGGGTACTGTACATCTCGAGAGAGAAGAGACAATGTCCCATCTCTATGGGGGCAAAAAGGGATTTAAGTGACTTTGAACGCAGTATGGTTGTTAGTGCCAAACGAGTGCAGTAAAACCTTGGTTTGAGAGTAACTTGGTTTGAGAGCGTTTTGCAAGACAAGCAACAATTTTTAAATAAACTTTGACTTGATATACAAGCAGCGTCATATCACAACTGGGTATAAAAGAGAAGAGAGGAGCCTCTAAGTGCTGCTGCAAGGCCATTACTGAAACCTTCTCCATTATAGTAGAGATCTAAATCAAATGTTAAAATGTATGTAAATTCAATCACTAAAATCTCATAAATTCGTTTAACATGTTAAAACCAAACTAAGGAAACATTTCATAATTTGAAGAGGAAAAGAACAGATTGTTCAGCACTACAGGGAGTGCAGAATTATTAGGCAAGTTGTATTTTTGAGGATTAATTTTATTATTGAACAACAACCATGTTCTCAATGAACCCAAAAAACTAATTAATATCAAAGCTGAATATTTTTGGAAGTAGTTTTTAGTTTGTTTTTAGTTTTAGCTTTTTTTAGGGGGATATCTGTGTGTGCAGGTGACTATAACTGTGCATAATTATTAGGCAACTTAACAAAAAACAAATATATACCCATTTCAATTATTTATTTTTACCAGTGAAACCAATATAACATCTCAACATTCACAAATATACATTTCTGACATTCAAAAACAAAACAAAAACAAATCAGTGACCAATATAGCCACCTTTCTTTGCAAGGACACTCATGCAGCCTGCCATCCATGGATTCTGTCAGTGTTTTGATCTGTTCACCATCAACATTGCGTGCAGCAGCAACCACAGCCTCCCAGACACTGTTCAGAGAGGGGTACTGTTTTCCCTCCTTGTAAATCTCACATTTGATGATGGACCACAGGTTCTCAATGGGGTTCAGATCAGGTGAACAAGGAGGCCATGTCATTAGTTTTCCTTCTTTTATACCCTTTCTTGCCAGTCACGCTGTGGAGTACTTGGACGCGTGTGATGGAGCATTGTCCTGCATGAAAATCATGTTTTTCTTGAAGGATGCAGACTTCTTCCTGTACCACTGCTTGAAGAAGGTGTCTTCCAGAAACTGGCAGTAGGACTGGGAGTTGAGCTTGACTCCATCCTCACCCCGAAAAGGCCCCACAAGCTCATCTTTGATGATACCAGCCCAAACCAGTACTCCACCTCCACCTTGCTGGCGTCTGAGTCGGACTGGAGCTCTCTGCCCTTTACCAATCCAGCCACGGGCCCATCCATCTGGCCCATCAAGACTCACTCTCATTTCATCAGTCCATAAAACCTTAGAAAAATCAGTCTTGAGATATTTCTTGGCCCAGTCTTGACGTTTCAGCTTGTGTGTCTTGTTCAGTGATGATCGTCTTTCAGCCTTTCTTACCTTGGCCATGTCTCTGAGTATTGCACACCTTGTGCTTTTGGGCACTCCAGTGATGTTGCAGCTCTGAAATATGGCCAAACTGGTGGCAAGTGGCATCTTGGCAGCTGCACGCTTGACTTTTCTCAGTTCATGGGCAGTTATTTTGCGACCCTGTTGACTATTTTGAATGAAACGCTTGATTGTTCGATGATCACGCTTCAGAAGCTTTGCAATTTTAAGAGTGCTGCATCCCTCTGCAAGATATCTCACTATTTTTGACTTTTCTGAGCCTGTCAAGTCCTTCTTTTGACCCATTTTGCCAAAGGAAAGGACGTTGCCTAATAATTATGCACACCTGATATAGGGTGTTGATGTCATTAGACCACACCCCTTCTCATTACAGAGATGCACATCACCTAATATGCTTAATTGGTAGTAGGCTTTCGAGCCTATACAGCTTGGAGTAAGACAACATGTATAAAGAGGATGATGTGGTCAAAATACTAATTTGCCTAATAATTCTGCACTCCCTGTATAGCAGGGGTGTCAAACTCAATTTCATCGTGGGCCGCATCAGTATTACGATTGCCCTCAAAAGGGCCGGTTGTATCTGTAAGGTTAGATGTCCAGCGCATCCCCTCCTCTTATATTAGATGTTAAGAGCCACCCCACCATCAGAAGTTGAGTCCCCACTCTCCCTTACATTACAGTGCACCCCCCTTTCCTTAAGCTGCTGCTGGGAAGAAGCTGATGCATTGCTTGAAAGCAGAAAGTTAGGGTCTTGAGGAGGGCGAGGGCCACATAAAATGGCTTGGAGGGCCGGATTCGGCCCGCGGGCCTTGTGTTTGACACCCCTGCTGTATAGAATATTTATGCTAATTAGTGGATGGTGAAAGATAGATGTATGGGAGTGCATAGGTTGTTTGCACCGCTGCCTCTTCAATCACTACATTTTTCCTAATAGATTTTGCCTTATGTGATTTTTAATATGATTTTTAAGAATACAAATTGGTGTCATATTTCAGTTAGTTAATTGGCCTCTTTAGGGCTTGTTGACACCATATGTGCATGAAAAATGATGGGAAAACCAACATCAGTTTCCATCAGTTTTCATGCGTGTCAGTTATGTGCCTCATTTACACCAATGTTGATGTTCATGTCAGTTATTTTCCAGTGCAGAAAAAATCTGCACATGATACCAGTGTTGTGGTGTGAACTGAGCACATAGAGAACAATACATTTTCTTGTGACCTTGCAGAAATGGTCATCTCTGCTCCATGGTGTGAACGAGGCCTTAACCACTTCAGCCCCGGACCATTTGGCTGGCCAAAGACCATGCCACTTTATGCGATTTGGCACTGCGTTGTTTTAACTGACAATTGTGCGATCGTGCGACGTGGCACCCAAACAAAATTTATATCCTTTTTTTCCCACAAATAGAGCTTTCTTTTGGTGGTATTTTATCACCTGTGCGTTTTTTTTTTTTTTTTTTACGCTATAAACAAAAAAAGAGCGACAATTTTGAAAGAAAAATATAATATTTTTTTACTTTTTTGCTATAATAAATATCCCTAAAAATATATACTGTATATAAAAAAAAAAAAAATGTTCTCCTCAGTTTAGGCCAATATGTATTCTTCTACATATTTTTGGTTAAAAAAATCACAATAAGAGTTTATTGATTGGTTTGCGCAAAAGTTATAGGGCCAGATTCATGTAGCCCGCCGTATCTTTAGGCGGGCGTAGCGTATCTTGTTTACGCTACGCTGCCGTAAATTAGCGAGGCAAATGCTGTAATCACCAAGCTAAGTTACGGCGGCGTAGCGTAAATGGGCCGGCGTAAGCCCAGGTAATTCAAATGTGAATGAGGTGGGCGTGTTTTATGGGAATGTGTTGTGACCCCACGTTTTTTAAGTTTTTTTTTAACTGCGCATGCACCGAACGTGGACGTATCCCAGTGCGCATGCTCCAATTTATGATGCTACGACACATTGTTTTCGACGTGAACTTAATTGACGTAAATCCCCATTCACGGACGAGTTACGCAAACAACGTAAAATCTGAAAAATTCAACGCGGTCCCGACATCCATACTTAACATAGGATGCGCCATCTTTTTGGTGGTTTATCTTTACGCCGGAAAACGCCTTACGTAAACGGCTTAAATTAACTGCATCGGCCGGGGGTACCTTTGTGAATAGGCGTATCTTGCTGATTTACATATTCTAGCCGTAAATCAGCGGGACCGCCCCTAGCGGCCAGCGTAAAAATGCAGTTAAGATACGCCGGCGTAGGAGACTTACGCCAGTCGTATCTTAACAATATTTAAGTGTATCTCACTTTGAGAATAGGCTTAAATATACGCCGGGGAAGATTCCGAGTTATGGCGGCGTATCTACTGATACACCATCGTATCTCATCGTGAATCTGGCCCATAGTGTCTACAAAATAGGGGATCGTTTTATGGCATTTTTATTAATAATATTTTTGTTTTACTAGTAATGACGGTGATCAGCGATTTCTATTGTGACTGTGACATTATGGCGGACACATCAGACACTTTTGGCGCTATTTTGGGACCATTCACATTTACACAGTGATCAGTGCTATAAATATGCACTTATTACTGAGTAAATGTGACTGGCAGTAAAGGGGTTAACCAGGAGGGGGCACTGATTGGGTTAAGTGTATCCTAGGGATGTGTTCTAACTGTAGGGGGGATTGGCTATGTGTGACACGACACTGATCACCGCTCCCGATTACAGGGAGATGTGATCAGTGTCCTGTCACTAAGAAGAATGGGGAAATGTTTGTTTACATCAGCATTTCCCTGTTCTTCCTCTCCATGAGACGATCGCGGGTATTTCCATGGACATCGAGTCCACGGGACCTGTGATCACACTCACAAAGCTCACAATGTCTTAAAGGCGACGTACAGGTACGTTAATATGCCCGTACATGCCATTCTGCCGACGTATATCGGTGTGAGTCAGTCGGCAAGGTGTTAGTTAAAGTCCCCCAGCACAATATTCTGTTTCCTTTATTATTTCATTTTTAGAATGTGGTGCCACAGTTCATCCCCAGTTCAGTAACAAAATATATGATTTTTAAGCAGATATTTAAAAAAGGCCCCGGCCAGCGAACACTTTCATCAGGAACAAACTCCCCCCCCCCCCCCTGCAGTACTTCTCTTTTACCACAAGATGTCCTCAGTTTTTCAGGTGATAATGCCCAGTCCAGCAAATTGAAATGAAAAAAATAATATAAATGAAATGCCTCTTAACCACTTGACCACTGGGCACTTAAACCCCCTTAATAACCAGACCAATTTTCAGCTTTCGGTGCTCTCACAGTTTGAATGACAATAACTCAGTCATACAACACTGTAACCAAATGAAAATGTTGTCCTTTTTTCCCCACAAATAGAGCTTTCTTTTGGTGGTATTTGATCACCTCTGCGTTTTTTATTTTTTTCGCTATAAATGAAAAAAGAACGAAAATTTTGTAAAAAAAATGCATTTATCTTAATTTCTATTATAAAATTTTGCAAAAAAGTAATTTTTCTTCATAAATTTGGCCTAAAATATATACTGCTACATATCTTTGGTAACAAAACAATTATTTAGTCTGGGTGAAAGTTATAGGGTCTACAAGCTATGGTACCAATTACTGAAAATTTATCAATTTGATCAATTTGATCACATCTGACAGCTTCTCTCATTTCTTGAGACCCTAACATACCAGAAAAGTAAAAATACACCCCAAATGACCCCTTTTTGGAAAGAATACATCCCAAGGTATTTAGAAAGAGGCATTGTGAGTTTTTTGAAGTTGTCATTTTTTCCCACAATTCTTTGCAAAATCAAGATTTTTTTTATTTTAATTTTTTTCCACAAAATTTTCATATTAGCGGGTTATTTCTCACACACAGCATATGCATACCACAAATTACACCCCAAAACACATTCTGCTATTCCTCCCGAGTATGGCGATACCACATGTGTGAGACTTTTACACAGCGTGGCCACAAAGAGAGGCCCAAGATGCAGGGAGCGCCATCAGGCGTTCTGGAACACCCAGACCAATTCTGACTGACTTCTGTAAAAATCATAATTTATTTGCTAGAAAAATACATAGAACCCCAAAACATTATATATGCTTTTTTAGCAAAGACCCTAGAGAATACAATGGCAGTCATTGCAACTTTTTTCTAACGCATTTTTTTTGGAAATAAAACAGTTTTGTGCTTTAAAAAAAAACAGTAAAGTTAGCCCAATGTTTTTGCATAATATGAAAGATGAAGTTACGCCGAGTAAATAGATACCCAACATGTCACCCTTCAATGTTGCACACGCTTGTGGAATGGCGCCAAACTTCACTACTTAAAAATCCCCATAGGCGACGCTTTAAATGTTTTTAATGGTTACATGTTTTTAGTTGGAGAGGAGGTCTAGGGCCAAAATTATTGCTCTCGCTCTAACGTTCGCAGTGATACCTTACTTGTGTGGTTTGTACATCGTTTTCATATGTGGGTGGGACTTGCGTGTGCGGCCGCGTCTGTATACGAGCACACGGGGACAGGGGTGCTGTAATTTTTTTTATTGTTCATTTTACTTTATTTATTTTAGTTTGACATGTTTTTCCCCAAAAATAAATGTTTTGATTACTTTTATTCCTATTACAAGGAATGTAAACATCCCTTGTAATAGGAATATAGCATGACAGGTCCTCTTTACAGTGAGATATGGGGTCAATAAGACCCCACATCTCACCTCTAGGCTGGGAAGCCTAAAAAAAAAAAAAACGATCGCAGAGTATTGCGCGGGGAGTATTGCAGAGTATTGTGTCGGGGGTATTGCAGAGTATTGTGCCGGGGGTATTGCAGAGTATTGTGCCGGGGGGTATTGCAGAGTATTGTGCCGGGGGTACTTCAGAGTATTGTGCCGGGGGTACTGCAGAGTATTGTGCCGGGGGTACTGCAGAGTATGGCGCCGGGGGTATTGCAGAGTATTACAGTGGGTATTGCAGAGTTTTACAGGGGGGTATTGCAGAGTATTACAGGGGGTATTTCAGAGTATTGCACAGGGAAGGAAGAGTATTGTGCAGGGGGTGTGCAGAGTAATGCACAGGGAAGGAAGGGATTAATGTAGGGATGGCTGAGCAGGGATGGATGGATCTGTGACTGCAATAGTCACAGATCCATCCCACACTGCTGCTGCCATCCGCGCTGATCCCAGAGTTAAGCAACCACCTTGCCGCCGTTATTTGATGGCGGATGGTGGTTAAGTGGTTAATCCAATGACAGAGGCTGTAGTAGATAGGGTACCTAAATAATACTACAGAGTGGAATTTCAAATAAGAGATTAGTCATCCTGAAAGTCCCTTTTAAATGGCTCAATATAAATCATCTGATTGGCGTTTCTTAAAGTGTTTAAACTGTTTTATTTGTACAGTATATAGGGTGTGAGTTTATGTATGCACATGGCAACCATATTTGTTCATATGCTTCTTGTAATTTGTTCATTGTTTATTTCTCATTGCAAACATGAATCTGCTCAGACTCAATGAAAACAACAGATTTTCGATGTTTTTATTTTATCTCAGCAGTTGCCAATCATATGATATGCAGAAAGACACTAGAGCAGCCTTGCTCAACCCTTTCAATGACAGAGAAACCCTTGACATCGTTTTCAGGTCTGAGAGAACCCTTGTAAAAGCAATTCAGTGGTGGCTATTGGGAAAAATGAGTGGTGGTTACTATGTTAACTATGTTATTAAACAGATTGTTGGATTTATGCAGCTGGCTCTGCCAAGTGGGGTTGCCCATGGTACTATGCAGGCACCATCAAATGTAAGGTCATTCAGCTTAAGGAACCCCTAGCATAAGGTGACCAGATTTTTAAAATGAAATCCGGGGAATTTTTTTTTTACTAGTAATGACGGCAATCAGCGACTCTCTGCCCATCGCCGCCGCCCGCCTCACAGCCAGTCAAGTCTTATTCTCTGGGCCCCAGCTACTACTGGATGGGGAGCGGAGGAAGATCACTCTGCCAGGGAAGGCAAGAAGATAAGCAGGCAGGCGGCTGATCGGGACTTGAGCCAAGGCAGAAGAAGGAGCGGCACCTTCTGCTAATGTCGTGTTTGGTGAGCATTGATTCCGATCATGCATATTGTACTTTTGTGTGATGGTCTTTTGTACAGATGATACGAAAATCTGACAACAGACCGTTGTCCAGCGAAAATTTACTAGCCTACCATCCAACATTTGTTGGCCGAAAGTTGGACAACAATTGTGTGAAGGAGCGTACTAATGGTCGGATTTTAGGCCAACAGTCTGTCATCACACAATCCCCTGCCAACAATTGGATCGTGTGTACGAGGAAGTAAACAAGTTAACGCTGAGTAGTTGTTTATGAAAAATAAACAAAATTTACAATATGGAATTTTTAATGTTTAGCGGCGAAACAGGAGAAGAAGGTTTTGTAAGGAGATGGAAGGATTGGTTGATGTACAGCCAATCACTGAGATACGCTAAAAGGATTATAGAGGGAAGGGTGTAGGAGAGAGTCTGAGAGGGTCGGAACAAAAGACTAGCATTTGGAGAGATCCGGGGTTGGGTGGGCGGGGTTGGGATTTTTAAGGGGAGGGTGGGTGGTATTTATTTTAGACTGTACTCATTTTGCATTTGCGGGGCCGGTAGTGGCAGCCCGCTCCCGCCTGAATTTGTGTTGTTTGAATTTTTGTCTAAAACAAAAAAAAATCTAATAAAGAAATGAAAAAAAAAAGTAAACAAGTAAGGCCTCGTACACAGATTCGATCGTGTGTACGGCCGAGCCGACGGATTTGGCCACCCGACAGATTTTAAAGCATGCTTTGAAATCTATCGGGTGTGAATCCGTCCGACCGACATGTCTGCTGGTTAGTACACTTACCAGCAGACATGTCGTCCCGCACCGCTGCCGAATGGATTCGGCGCATGCGCGGAAGTGTTTTACTTCCTGGTGCGGTGACGTGGCGGCGTCAACGTCACCGCCACATCACCGACATGTCAGCGCGCCGTCTGCTGGCGGGGATTTTGGTTTGCTCGTGTGTGCACGCGAGCAAACCAAAATCCCAGCAGACAGATTTGTTCAAATCTGTCGGACAGACAGATTTGAACAAATCTGTCTGCTCGTGTGTACGAGGCCTTAAAGATAGAAGCGGATTGGCTACTATGCACAGCTGCTCTACATTCTGTCAGCTCCAGATTTAGAAATCCTCCTTCGCCACTGTCTCCAGGATATCATAATGAGCTTTACTTCATTTTTACTTTTTTTTTTAAATGCATGATGTGTACTTATTGTAGGAGAGATGTTTATATACCTTTGACAACGCTCTTGCTTCATTGTCAGCAGAACATAGTGTAGTCCTGGTGAAGGTTGATTTTTAAAAACAGGAGCTGCATGGAGCCTTGTAACCTGCCAAAGTGCTAGGAAATAAGAATGCGGGGAGCTCTCCAAGGTACTGCTGAGAGTTAGAGCCGTACAGAAACATATGTCCTGACACGTTACAGCACCGTCTGCTGTTCACTGTCACATCAGCATACTGCGCCGGGCACACAGGAGGACAATTAGGACCATTCATATTCTACGGACACGCTGCATGTGAAAGAAAATGTGTCCCATTTCAGCATGAATTATTCGCCTTACTCTGGATCAAGATCGGGTATAGAGTTCTGTATGTAGCCATTTTCTATTTTATTTCCATATTAATTTATTTTCTACTGGTTGAACCTTTTTTTCAACCTGACTCACTATGTAAGTATAAGTCAACTAGTATATTTTATCCCCTTAGCGCCAACCGTACGCACATATGTGGCATCGGCTTTAAGGGGTTATACCGGGATGATGCCTGTATCTACTGTATACAACATTTTTTTTCCTTACATTTTTATTTTAAACTGAATAGTTTTTTTTTTTTACAAGGTTATAATTTAAAATCACTTTAACCACTTGCCGACCGTCTTCCACATATATACTGTGGCAAGGAGGCTCGGCTGCTTACCTGTACGTCAGTCTGTGTATGTGGTATTACGGGCACGAGTGAACCTGTTGCGAGCCGCGGGAGCTCGTCCACGGGTTCGGCGGACTCGATGTCCGCGGGCCTCCTGCGATCGTGGCACAGAGAGGCAGAACAGAGATTTGCCTATGTAAACAAGAAGGATCCCCGTTTTGACAGAGGAGAGAGAGAGAGAGAGATCAGCTGTTCCTAGTGATCAGGAAAAGCGATCTCTCTCTACTCCCAGTCAGTCCATCCCCCCTGACATTTAGAAACACCTCACTAGGGAACAATTAACCCCTTGATCGCCTCCTAGTGTTAACCCCTTCCCTGCCAGTGCCATGTATGCAGTGATCAGTGCATTTTTATTGCACTGATCACTTTATTGGTGTCACTGGTCACCAATAGTACACACGAGGAGACATATGCGATGAAAACGGTCCGACAGACCGATTTCATCGGATATGTCTCCTGGAGATTTTGGTCTGATGTGTGTACACACGATCAAACCAAAATCCCCGCGGACGGACAGCGCATTGACGTGGCGGTGACGTTGACACCGCCACGTCACCGAACCAGGAAGTTAAATACTTCCACGCATGCGTCAAATCCATTTGGCGCATGCGGGGGAATTATGTCCGCTGGTTAGCATACATCCCAACTTCTGAACCATGAACCATGAACTGCGGGACAAATAATGGTAATGGGATTAAAGAAGTTGATGCTGGCAGGGGGCGGTGGGATGCTCGCTGCCGACAAAAGTCTGACATTAACAGGGGGGGAGGGGGTTGCTCCGCCCCCCAGACTATAGACCCCCTTATGTTTCTTTGTGGGAGCAAGAGCTGGGCTTACAATTTACCGAGAAGTGGACCGGATTGTTCTCTTTACTCAAAAAACTTCTATCTGTACAAGACATCAGGAGACGGGATACAAAATTCTGTCCCGATGGTACTACACTCCAGAAAAAATACACAGGATGTTCCCCCAGAGCACAGACTTATGCTGGAAATGCGGGGAGGAGGTCGGAATGCTCCTTCACGTTTTTTGGTCATACCGCATTCTGAGAGCCTTCTGGATAGAGGTACATCGTATTATCCAGAAATTCACGGACCGGGTGTTGACTCCTGAGCTCATCCTTCTCCACCACCACCACAAAATTACTAGTAAGAGCTATAAAAAGTCCATATTGCTGGTCCTGATCACTGCGGCAAAGGGCTGCATCCCTCTGAACTGGAAGCAGACTCAGCCTCCATCGGTGGCCAGTTGGTTGAAGAGGGTAAAGGATATCCATGACATGGAAGACTTGATAGCTACGGAAAGAGGCCTACATGAGAAATTTTCCAAAACATGGTATCACTGGCACAAATTCTACTTCTCTGAGGAATACGGACAGCTAGTAGCTCGGTCCCCCTGAGAGGATCGACTCTGCACGCTCCCCAAGTGGGGTGGATGTGACTGGAGGGTAGTAATATCCCATCCCCCACCCCCTTGCCCCTTTACCCCCTACCCCCCCCCCTTTTCTTCTCATCTTTCTCTATTTCTGTTTCTTCCTTCCCCCTTGTACTCTCTCCTTATTTTCCTTCTACTTTTTTCAGCTACGACGGGTGCAGATATTAAGGTACTATGCCTGTTTGAGTCAGTTCTTACTGGTCTCGACACTGGGGGGACATAAGATTCTTGTGAGCCTGATATATGTAGCGATTCCCCTTTGTCAAGTGATCTTCCCTTCTTTTCTGTTTAATATATGTAGGGGATGTTGGGAATGTTTGATTTACGGTGATATGAACCTGTAGGTTCTCTGTTTTCCCGCATGTTCTTTCTTCTTAAAAAAAGAATTTATAAAAATAGTTAAAAATTGCTGCCTCCTCTTTCTATGCGCTGTGCGTGAAGATACCCTCTATCGTGGGCTTGCGGGAAAGAAGTGTCTAGGGAAAGTCCCTGCTGCTGTATGGGAAATAAATTCATGATATTCACATTTTTTGAGATGCACATTTATTTCACTGCTCTCGTAGCCTATATTTTTAAAGGAACACTAAAGTCAAAAAAATATTTGGGGTAAAATAACAAACATTTTATACTTACCTCCACTGTGCAGCTTGTTTTGCACAGGGTGTCACCAAACCCGGTCTTCTGGGGTCCCTCGGTGGCTGTCTCAGCTCCTCCTCGCAAAAGCTTTCTACCTTCATGCGAGCTCCCTCGCATGGTGGAAAGCTCTTGCGAGCGGGCTCCCGTGATACAGCAGTGGATGGATTTGATTGACAGCAGCGCCAGCCATTGGCTGCGCTGCTATAAATCCGTCCAACCTAGCCAATCAACGGTCAGGCTGGAAACCGGACAGGACGACGGGGACGTGCGCGGGACTTTCGAGGTGAGTTAAACGAGGTGAGTAAAACGGGGGGTGGGGGCGGTGCTGTCGGATGTTTTTTCACCTTAATGCATAGGATGCATTAAGGTGAAAAAACATTTACCTTTACAACCCCTTTAAGAATGGTATATGTGGCAGTAACTATATGCTGTATTTCCATCTTGCATGACAGGTTCATGACAGGTTCCCTTTTAGATATCCCACCTTTGGCTGCTGCTGGAATCTATTTTGTCTGATTGTATCTCAGACATTAAAAACACACAACTGCAACTCTCATGCTGTTTGTTAGCACCATTCTAAAAATGTATAAGCAGCTTACTGCACTTTCCCTTTTAATAATGAAAAACAAAACACTGGCATGAAACTCTGTTCAGTCCATTAAATTCACAGCTTGGTTTCTCCTGAATGCTATGTCTGGAAAACAATTACATTAACCTGTTCCTCTAGGTGCATTAGGAGTTTGCATTCATGGGAAGTACAATTCTAATATTTTCAGTGATTTCCAGTTCAGCTAGAAAAATGCACACAGGAAACCCGCTTACAGATAACATGTAAATAATGAAATCACACAGGAAGAATGCGGTTGCTATGACACACCTGTCAGCTTGAGTCTTTGATGAACTGCCAATCATCATCTTCTTCCACTCATTGCTTTCACTGCCTGTCATCAACCAGCCGCACTGACTTTAATGCGTAATCTGCTGGCGGCAGGAGCACCGCTGTGGGAAGTCCAGAGAGGTGATCGCTGCAAACCTAATCCATCACACAAGTGCACCAGAGAAAAGTATATTTTTTTTACATTGGAAAATGTGTGCAAAATATCTCCACGCACTTACAGAAACTCCCATATATAAATCACTGCATGAGCTACAGTACATAACTAATGGAACGAGCACTCAAGGGATAAGTGCACTTTAAAGTGTCCTAACTAATATCTTTAAATGGAAGTGCCCCAACCCCTGTTGGGAAGTACATCACCCCTTATAATTGAGTTTGAAGGCACACAAATAAGCCTACATGAGACTTTATGGGTAGTGTAAATATCATCAAATATGATAAAATCTTTATATGATGTAAAAGATTTACTAAAATCTCATAAATAAAATAAAAGGCTGGTTCATGCTTCAATACTATATTACTAAAGAATCCCCATCATACAAATTCGTATCTGTAATACTTATTCTATCCAATTTTTTATGGTGCACAATGAAGGGGTTAAACTTGAAACTCAATGGCCCGGATTCACAAAGCACTTACGCCGACGTATCTCCAGATACGCTGACATACTGGGGTAGATTCACATAGAGATACGACGGTGTATCTACTGATACACCGTCGTATCTGTGAGATCCGACGCTCGGATCTATGCGGCTGATTCTTCGAATCAGGTTCCGCATAGATCTCCCTTAGAGCCGACTGGTGTAAGTGAGTTACACTGTCGGATCTTAGGCTGCAATCTCCCGCCGTCCGCTAGGTGGCGCTTCTGTTATTATGCGCAACGAATATGCAAATGAGGAGAACCGCCGATTCAGAAACGAACGCCCGGCCGTCGCTTTTTTTTTACGTCGTTTGCGTTCGGCTTTTTCCGGCGGATCGTTACCCCTGCTATATGCGGGGTAAGTGCGGCGTATCCTATGTTAAGTATGGCCGTCGTTCCCGCGTCGAGTTTTGAATTTTTTACGTCGTTTACGTAAGTCGTTCGGGAATAGGGCCATACGTTAATTGCGTTAACGTCGAAAACAATGACGTCCTTGCGACGTCATTTGAAGCAATGCACGCTGGGAAATTTAGCCGGCGGCGCATGCGCAGTACGATCGGCGCGGGGACGTGCGTGATTTAAATAGTAAACTCCCCCTAGCCGCGGAATTTGCATTCCGCCGGGGGATTTACTATCCGCCAGGGCAACTTACGAGGCAAGTGCTTTCTGAATACAGCACTTGCCTCAAAAACTGGCGCAGGCGGATCGTAAAAAAGATAGATCACGCGGATCAAAAGATCCGCTGATCTATGTGAATCTACCCCCTTGTATTTATTGGCATATACCACTCACTTTTTTACCCTGAAAATAGAGGGTAAACTGTGCCTGCGTGTTATACGCAGGGGGCCGTGAAAAGTATTTTTCCTGAAACTTCCCTCTTAGGCCTCGTACACACGAGGGGATATGTCCGCTGAAAACGGTCCGACGGACCGTTTCAGCAGACATCTCCGCTCGTGTGTATGGGCTAGCGGACAGATTTGTCCACCCGACAGATTTCAAAGCAAGCTTTGAAATCTATCCGGTGGGAATCTGTCCGCCAGACATGTCTGCTGGTTAGTACACTTACCAGCAGACATGTCGTCCCGCACCACCGCCGCGCCGCCGCCGAATGGATTCGGCGCATGCGCGGAAGTGTTTTACGTAGCGGTGACGTGGCGGCGTCAACGTCACCGCGCCGTCCGGCGGCGGGGAATTTGATCCGATGGTGTGTACACGCCATCGGATCAAACTCCCGATCGGACATATCCGATGGAAATGGTCCGCGGACCGCTTTCATCGGTTATGTCCGATCGTGTGTACGAGGCCTTAAAGTTAGGGTGCGTGTTATACGCCGATAAATACGGTAAGTACAAATGTGCGCCGTCGTATCTATGCGCCGACCCACAAATAGGCTTCAGCCGTCCGCCGTAACTTTCCTACGCCGGCGTATAGTGGGCGCATATTTACGCTGGACGCATGTGTCGCTCCCAATAATTTTCGATGCAAATATGCAAATGAGGGAAATACGCCGATTCACGAACGTACTTGCGCCCGGCACATAATATACGCGGTTTGCGTAAGTCGCGTGCCCGGCGTAAATGCTGCCTATCAGTGCCCATTATTGCCAATCATCAGTGCCAATCACTGCCACTCATCAGTGCCCATCACTGCCACCTATCAGTGCCCATCACCACCAGCTTTCAGTGCCCATCACCGCCAGCTATCAGTGCCACCTATCAATGGCACCTATTAGTGCCACTTCTCAGTGCCCACCAGTGCCACCTATCAATGCCCTTCAGTGCCATCTCTTAGTGTCGCCTATCAGTGCCCACCAGTGCCACCTATTAGTCCCCACCAGTGCTGCCTTATCGGTGGCCATCAATGCAGCCCATCAGTGCCCATCAGTGCAGCCCATCAGTGCCCATCAGTACAGTATCATTAGTGTACATCAATGAAGGAGAAAAATTACCAGTTTGCAAAAAAAAAAAAAATGTTTTTAACAAACAATAAAAACCGCAGAGGTGATCAAATACCACCAAAAGAAAGCTCTATATGTGGGGAACATTTGATAAAAATGTCATGTGGGTACAGTGTTGCATGGTCACACAATTGGCATATAAATTGCGACAGCGCTTAAAGCTGAAAATTGGTCTGGGCAGGAGGGTGGTTTCAGTGTCCAGTAAGCAAGTGGTTAATATTCCAACTGGTCACTAATGTAATGAGGATTCTACACTAACCACAAATGTAAGGGCCACATTTCCCCGATCACCAATGTAAAGAGGCATTTTTCACAAGGTATTGCTGTCCGGTTAGCTGTAGATTTTCCCCTACAAGTAAATAATAAAAAGCCGATTGGTAAGGCTCTGCACTATTATAAAAATTTAAGTTTGATGACAAATTATGAAAAGTGCCCATTGATGATTGGTTCTTATTATTTTGCACAGGAATTGTAGATGAATTTGTTGCATTAATATTTACTTTTAAAGTTTACAATAACAGTAATAACAATAATAATCACAGTAATCGTAGCCGTAATAATAAACATGCAATTTCAACTGCTAATTTCTTTTTCTTTTAAGAAACCAAATAACACTTGTTAGCATCTGCACAGCATATCATTTGAATTCCGCCTTCTCTCTATTTCTCCTATAAATGCTGTTCAATCTTAACCACACTTTCTTCTGTGCTATTTCTTTTGAATGATGATTCGCTTACAGTAGAAGCCGCTGTCAAGTGTGTTATAACGTGCAATAATGCTACTGTTACCATAGAGACAGGAAATCTGCTGATAAAATTCCTGTAGCCAATCTATTTGCTTGTAGTGCATGGTATCATATAGAAGATGTAATCCACAACTTGCTTTATGCCTGCGAATGCATAAATAAACTATTCAATATAAAGATGCTGTACAGCTTTCTATGTGGCTGCTGGTAAAATGGATTATGCGCGATTAAAGTCCTATGTTGTTTAACAACTTCAGCCCCGGACCATTTTTCTGGTCAATGACCGGGCCACTTTTTGCGATTCGGCACTGCGATGCTTTAACTGACAATTGTGCGCTCGTGCGACGTGGCTCTCAAACAAAATTGACGTCCATTTTTCCCCACAAATAGAGCTTTTCTTTTCGTGGTATTTGATCACCTCTAATGTAATGGCGGCGATCAGCGATTTTTATTGTGACACCGACATTATGGCGGACACATCGCACACTTCTGACACATTTTTGGGACTATTGTCATTTTTACAGCGATCAGTGCTATAGAAATGCACTGATTACTGTGAAAATTACACTGTCAGTGAAGGGGTTTAACCACTAGGTGCCACTGAAGGGTTTAAGTGTGCCTAGGGATGTGTTCTAGTTGTAGGGGGGGGGGGTTGTGTGTGACAGGATAGTGATCACAGCTTACAATTACAGGAAGCTGTGTACACTGTCCTGTCTCTAGGAAGACTGGGGAAATGCTTGTTTACATAAGCTTTTTCCCCTTCTTCCTCACCGTGACACGATCGCGGGTATGCCCGCGGACATTGAGTCCGCAGGACCCGCGGTCGGAGTCACGGAGCTCCCGACGGGCGCACGCCCACAATGCCAGCTTCTTAAAGGGAACGTATATATATGTCCTTCTGCCTGTCCGTGCCATTCTGTCAACGCATATAGTCGTGTGCTGGTCGGCAAGCAGTTAATATACTGTAGCTGCAACTGGTTTGGATCTTCTTGTTTACTTCTCTTTGCTGCATAGGAGGTCTTGACAGGGCACCATTGTGTGCTTTCCACCAGCAACAGGTTTGTAGGAATGTTATGCCCCAGCAACCAATTTTTTTTTTTTACACCACCTACCATAGTTCAAAGTACTACAGTTAACACAATGGTGCAATTGTTTTTATCATTGGCCAAAACAGCACAGAAAGCTTGATCATACGTCTGGGACAGATGGATTTGCACCGCTACTGCTCCCTGCCCACCGCCATACCACAGGAAGAAGAAGAATGGGACCTGAACAACCCGCTACATCTAATTCAGTGGCAAGCTGCTTGCTGTGGGGGTACCCGGCAGGAGGGAGGGGCCAGGAGTACCAGCAGGACCAGAGGGACCCGAGAAGGGGAGGATCGGGGTTGCTCCGTGTTTATTTATTGCACAGAGAAGGTAATGTAGCGCCTGTGTACTTTTGGTACAGGTGCTATTCTAAATTTAAGGGGGTGAGAGAGTTAGTTGGCTCACCCAGTTAATTGGACTAAATTGGACTAGTTGGCTCACCCAGTTAATTGGACTAAATTGGGTCTCTGTTTCAGCTGGGCTGTGCTGTGGGCTCATTCTGTTGTCCCTGGGGTGTTGTTCCACCCCAGGGCGATGGGTGGCAGCAGTGGAGTTCAGGCTGGGGTGTCTCTTGCCAGCAGCCAATCAGAAGGGGTTTTCCCTCGCAAGGCATGCTGGGGGAGAGTTCTTCTGGAACAGACGCCATGAGGCTGTGTTCTTGTTCCTGGTGCGGCACCCACCTTTAGGGTGACCGTATATCACCGCGCCCCGAGCGTTATGGCCTATCTGGCCCACAAGGTTCTGAGTGATGCCCTGGCTGCCGGGTCGGTATGGGAGGCCTGTTCAGGTGCACTATGCCCACTTCGGACGGAGTGGCGACGAAGGTAAGTTGTCGTTTGAAGCAGGACTGCTTCTGTTACTTGTGGGCCTGAATCTGCTACTCTTCTCCTCAGCCATCTTTTATTATTCACCTCAAGTTTATTGTTTTACCGCGTTGGGTAAAATAAAACACAAGAAAAGACACCTGTTGTTTGGAAATTCCATCATTGCTACTCTCTTCAACTATCCTAGACATCGAAGCTATAGAGGTAACAGGCTGACCCAAATCTATCCAGCGGCTCCTGCGGAGCTGAGCGCTACAGTAAGTATAAAATGTTTGCTTTTTTTAAACAAAAAAAATACAAGACTTTAGTACCACTTTAAGTGATCAGCATTACAGCAGTTGTTTGATGTCTCAGTTACCCATTTACAAAGGATCTGCAATGGAACTGTTGGAGCAGAAGAGAAATATTACTGAACATTAGTGTTGCTAGTGGTCATATATAATATTTATAAAGTTCTTACATTTTAACTATAGATTGTCTTGATTTACTAACAACTCATACATAATCCTCAGGGGTATGCATCAGAAATAAATCTAGTGTTTTTTGTATGTTAAAATATTCATGAAATACTACAACAGTAAATATATTGTTCATTTATTGACTGCCTCTACTAAACGCTAAACACTCATCAATTTTTTATCAGCTATAAAAAAAAGTGTTTTAAACACAATCAGAATAATTAGTAGTATTTAGTTGATCCTTGGGGGATTTAATGCTGCCAATAATTCTATTGATCCAGGGAATTAATCAGACTGCCATTGACTTCATCATATAGGGTTTTTTTTTTTTTCATTGTGAATTTTAATTGGCCAGCTGTCTGGTTTTGCTTTCTCGACTACTTGTTTTAGAATAATAGCCTATTATAAGAAATGGCTGAGATTCAGTTTGACTAACTTTATTAGTTGTAATACTGATTTAAACACCGCCAGGCACTCTAAAATGACCATATACAGTGGAACTTTGGTTTACGAGCATAATCCGTTCCAGGAGAATGCTTGTAATTCAAAGTACTTGCATATCAAAGCGATTTTTCCCATTGAAGTCAATGGAAACAAAAATAATTCATTCCACATTGACTTCAATGGCATGCAATACCGCATGTGGCCAGAGGCGGGGGGTGCCGGAAAGTCTCTGAGTAGGCCAGAAAGGCCCGAGGACAGTTCGGCTGACCTCGGCAAATCTCGTAAAGACTTTGCATTTCCGAGGTTTGCCGGGGTTAGCCGAAATGTACCTAAGGCCTTTCCGGCCGTTTGGCTCTGGCACCCCTCACCTCAGGGCAAATGCTGTACTTCAGGTCCCATTAGCTTGAATACTGCTCGTTTGCCCGAGTCAGAATTATTTTAAAAAAGATTCTCGTCTGTCAAAAAGCTTGTTAACTGAGTTACTCGTAAACCGAAGGTTTCACTGTATAGTAACCCCCACACAGTTGTAAAAAAATAAAAACACTTTTTATGGGGTCCCTATGACTGTTGAACAGTTGTATGGAAAAATTTGCAACATTAGAAACCAGTGTGTAATTGCACTTCCTCAACATCAAAAAATAAAAATTCGTCTTGGGACTTTAAATGAGGTGAGCACTATGGAGCCAATAAAATAACAGGAGTAATTATAGTATATATTTAATTCAAGTAAAAAGCAGTACATACATTGATGTCATGAACATAAGCCAAATCATACAAAGTACAGAAAATAGGTAAAATAGTATTACAAGTTACTGTCCATATTAAAAAACACACAAGCATCATGTGTATACCCGACACGTTTCGCGAGGCTTAGCTCGCTCTTCAGGGGTAAATGCTCATGGTATACCTAGAATGAAAGGATAGAGTATGTAGTATGATATAAAGGGTATAAGGTAAGGGGGCCCTTAATATGGAAACCCCCATTCTCACCGATGGACGTAGCCAAAGACCAGCGCATATGAGGCTCCCGATGCAGCGGCAGCGAGTGTCCTGCCAGGGAGCCGAGGAGGCGGGGCCAAACTAAGTCCCAACCGGGGCTAAACGGAAGGAGGTTATACATTCACACCCCAATTTAATTCATTCTTACTCTCTTTTCTCTCTTGCTTTCTTTCATCATACTTGCCAGTTTCTGTCATTTTCTCACCACTCTCCCTTTCAGATTCTATATTCCTATTACCCTTGGCTCAGGTCTTTCATCCATGTACAGATATACATGCGTTTTTTGTACGCTTACCTACTTTACTAATTAAATTATCTATGTATACATTACATGTTTGCATATGACTTACTTTTACCTGTAGCCTGTTTCTTCATTACCATTTTCACCACACACCTGCACTCTATTTCACTCTCACTCTCCTTCTCTTGCTGCTTTGTTATCTGATTTTTTTTCCCCTCTCATCACACTAGCCAGCTCTTGGCATCTCTCACCTGATTCCCTTTCAGTCTCTTTGCTCTCACCATTCTTGGTTCAGGTCCTTTATTTACATATAGATATACATGCATTTTTGTACGCTTACCTACCTTATTACTAACTATCCAATATACATATTCATGTTTAGAGCCAATATTCCTTTTGGACCGATTAAGACTCTTGGGGATACACAATTTTATCCATGCTGTGCCCTCCTTCCTTTTGGCCCCCGGTTGGGACTTCGTTTGGCCCCGCCTCCTCGGCTCCCTGGCAGGACACTCGCTGCCGCCGCCGCCGCCGCATCGGGAGCCTCATATGCAATGTCCATCGGTGAGTATGGCGTTTTCCATATTAAGGGCCCCCTTACCTTGTTCCCTTTATATCATACTACATACTGTACCCTTTCATTCTAGGTATACCACGAGCATCTACCCCTGAAAAGCGAGCTAAGCCTCGGGAAACGCGTCGGATATACACATGATGCTTGTGTGTTTTTTTAATATGGACAGTAACTTGTAATACTATTTTACCTATTTTCTGTACTTTGTATGATTTAGTTTATGTTCATGACATCAATGTATGTACTGCTTTTTACTTGAATTAAATATATACTATAATTACTCCTGTTATTTTATTGGCTCCATAGTGCTCACCTCACTCAAAGTCCCAAGGGCGATTTTTTTTTTTTTAATGCTATATGCAGGGATGGAGGTGTGTCTCTGGTGACACCAGACCTTTATCTACTGTATTTTTCACACCTCCTTAACATGGCATAGCTGAGCAGAGCTAAACCAGGAGTGAAGACACCTGCTCCCATGGACTATTAGGAGCTAAGTCATAAATATGCAATAGTGGAGTGAACAAAAATACATCTAGTTGGCACCTACCACTGGTTAATATTATTCTGAAAATGGAAGAGTAAGCCTCAAAGGGATTATTATTCCCAAAAAGGAAGCTAAAAATTATAAGGAAGGTACCCTCATCCTAATGGAATGCAAAGTGGGGGGGGGGGGGGGGTAGAGACATTCCCCAAACTTGTCTCCACTGTAGAAATAAAGACTATCTCGGTACCGATAAGACAATATACACATTAAAGATAAAAGTTATATTTTATTTTACATCTAAAAAAGACTATACATGATTTCCAATAATCAATACAGAACAAAAGTAAGTACAGTATTGATACAGTTATGTAGATGCTCCAAAGTTGGAGTCAAGAGTCAGAAGTATAGAGTTAGACGATCCTCACGGGACATGTGGTCCTCTACACACTTCGCGGTCAATAACAGATTAATCAGGAGTATAAATCTACGATAGAAGTATCAAATTAAATGACAAAACACAAGAATAAAATACATATTTGTTTATAGGTGTGTTAAAGGGGTTGTAAACCTTCCTGTTTTTTCACCCTATGCATCCCTGCTTTTACGTTTGTAAATGTGTATATGCGGGGAGTGGAGGGGCCTCAATTGTTTTTGTGGGGAGGGGGGATTTTATGTGCTTAGGTTTAAGCAGGAGAAAAAAAAGCCATTCACCGACGGTTGTTAGAGGGACATCGGTTCCGATCAAGGAGAACAGCCTCCGCCTCATCTGTGCGCACCCGTGCCACCTGCCAGTGCCACCTACCAGTGCCCAGCAGTGCCACCTACCAATGCCCACAGTGCCACCCATCAGTGTCCACAGTGCCACCTATAAGTACCCACAGTGGCACCTATCAGTGCCCACCTCCAATGACACCCATCAGTGGCCATCAGATGCCGCCTTATCTATGCCTATCAGTGTAGCCTCATTCTCACATATCAATGTAGGAGAAAAATTACCTGTTTGCAAAATTCTATAATAAACTATAAAACATGTTTTGTTTTCAAAATGTTCCATCTTTTTTATTTTTAAGCAAAAAAAATCCCATTAATGATTAAATACCACCAAAATAAAAGATACAAATGTAATTTGGGTACAGTGTAGCATGACAGCGCAATTGTCATTCAAAGTGTGACAGCCCTGATAGCTGAAAAGTGGCCTGGGCAGGAGGGGGGTTTAAGTGCCCAGTAAGCAAGTGGCTAGATGAAGCAGTACAGTAACACAATCAGCAGTATACAGTAAAAATACAAAGTCTTGAAAAGCAATCCTGGAAGTCAGCAGTGAGCACAGCATATCTTATAAATAATCTATAAACATAATGTAGCATAATAACATTTCAGCTTCTCTGTCCAATATTGCGCTGTCCTGGGGAGCATTCCTATTTGGTCACACATTTGAATCACAAATACAATGCTACATTTATTTTCTACTTTTCTGTTATTGCAAATAACATTGAATGTTTCCATGAATAATAGATTACCATATAGATTTAGGAGAGAGCTATTTTTAATACTAAATGTCATTAGGCAGTTAAAAGGGAAATGTCACCTTTTTTTCTGTTTTACTTTAATGTTATATCCCTGTGGAATGAAATCTGAAGGCATTAGAAGAAAAATAAAACAAGGATCCTGATAATAAAAAGGCTTAAAGTAATCCCTAACTGGATGACATTTAGTTTTCAAAAGCACTATGTGTAATAAAAAAACTTTTTTCCCACCATTTTATGTATCTCAGTGCTGCTAATCTCCTCTAGTGTCTTTCCGGTGTTTTCTGTCTACATGCATGCGCTCCTGTATTGGCTGCAAATCAAATCACTAGACATGTGCATGACAAAAAATGTGCTTTCTTTCTTTTAGTTAGATTTGTTATTCTAGTTTTTTTGTTTCTTTAAATTTGGTTGATTCATTAAATTCGTATTTGGGATTCGTATTTGGAATTCGTTGAATGTCTTTTTAGAATTTTCTTCTAATTTACCATTTTTTATTTATTCGAAGCGTTTGAATCAATAAACTTTTAATTGGTTGCATCGAAAACTTTAGATTTTTGTTCTTTCGATTCGAATGTGGCAAAGTGAACAAACAAAAGAAAAATCTTCAACAAATGATTAGAATGACTCTTCAAATCACCTTTGGCTTAACAAAAACAGTATTATTTCAAAATGGTTTTCTAAAAAGACACACAGTCTTTGATTTCAGAAATATGTTTACAGTTTAAATTCGACTGAATTCAATGTAAAATTTGATTCAAATTTAAATTAGAATTTTAGAAATTCAGACTAATTTTGTTTCGTTATTCGGTAAACTTTCTTTACACTGTAATTCAGGGATTCGGATATATCCAAATCTCCAAATACCTAAAAATGTGTCTGAATATTTATTCGGAACGAAAAAAACATGTCTACAAATCACTGCTCTGGACAAGCTTTATGGTAATGACAATAGTGGATCATGCCTTCTCATTGTGAGTTGGTAAGGTCTTCATCAAGCCAGAACATGACATGAAGACGACACAAAATAACAGCTGGTAGAGAGTTGTCACCTCTTAACTGAATTATCATGTACCAATTGAATGAAAGCTACAGACTGAAAATATTTAAAATTACTTTTGTTATTACAACAGCATGTTTTTTACACAACTTGTAAAAAAAATCCATATGTATGTTGTATTTGTAATATTAACGTTTATCTAATACTGATTTAAAATTATGCTAACTTTAAATTTTCAAAGATACTCTCAAACTCATATGACATTTTCTGTGCTACCTTTAAGGCTCTGACAAAGCGGGAGTTCCCGCGAAACACGTAAGCCATACCTTTGATATCTTATACCAGGACCTGCACACCCAGGACTCACGAAACAGTTGACTGTATTTTCTCTTAGATTGTAATAGATTTAAATGTTCCCAATCATGGGTGGCAAATAAAGCTTTTCTATATTCTTTTAAGACTGCGTTATATATTATTGTTCATAATCCACTCTTAAAGTCCCACCCTACCCAATTTCGAATCCATATTGTATATCTTCTAGGGATGGTGCCTCTGTGAATGTATAATCATTTTATGTCTACCCCCAACTCTACATAACAATTTCTGATGACATCAGGGAAGACAATGGCTGTGTGGGACCCAGGTGGTAGCAGTGGAGAAGTGGATTTGCTGGGAAGCACAATATGTAAATTGAGGACAATCCATCATTAGAGGGGAGGAAAAAAAAATAAAAGGAGGGCGAAGTTCCTCTTTTACCATTACTCTAAGCCTTTCATTTAACCACTTGAGGCCCCGCATATGCTCAATTGACGGCAGCTTTGGGGATCTGAATTTCCAAGCTGCCGTCAATTGACGGCATAGTTTTTCCGGCCACTGGGGGGCGCACGCGCGCAGCCGGCGCGTTCCCGATGCGCGTGCCTGGCGGTCGCGATGTCCGCCAGGTACCCGCTGATCGGCAGTTTTAGAGCAGGGACGTGAAGCTCTGTGTGTAAACACAGAGCTCCACGTCCTGTCAGGGAGAGGTGACAGATGCTGTTTCTCTTGTACATAGGGAGACAGCATCGGTCACCTCCCCCAGTCACCCCCCTCCCCCCACACAGTTAGAACACACCCAGGACTCACATTTAACCCCTTCCTCACCACCTAGTGTTAACCCCTTCACTGCCAGTCACATTTATACAGTAATTAGTGCGTTTTTATAGCACTGATCGCTGTATAAATGTGAATGGTCCCAAAAATGTGTCAAAAGTGTCCGATGTGTCCTTCGCAATATCGCAGTCCTGACAAAATTCGCAGATCGCCGTATTACTAGTAAAAAAAAAAAAAATTGTCAGAATTCTATCCCTTATTTCCTAGCCACTATAATCTTTGCACAAACCAATTACTATACGCTTATTGCGATTGTTTTTTTTACCAAAAATATGTAGAATACATATCTGCCTTAACTGAGAAAAAATATATATTTAAAAAAAAAAAATGGATTTTTATTATAGCAAAAAGTAAAAAATATTGTGTGTTTTTTTTTTCAAAATTGTCGCTCTTTTTTGTTTATAGCGCAAAAAAAAAAAAACGCAGAGGTGATCAAATACCACCAAATGAAAGCTCTATTTGTGGGGAAAAAAAGGACGTCAATTTTGTTTGTAAGTCACGTCGCACGACCGCGCAATTTTAATTTAAAGCGACGCAGTGCTGAAAGCTGAAATTTCGCCTGGGCAGGAAAGGGATATATGTGCCCAGTAAGCAAGTGGTTAAACTCATGTTGCCAAACCAAACACAAGGAATCAATTTCTGACAACTGACCTAATCTCACCACTAAGCTCTCTCCCATTTTGCCTTAACCTTTACCCAGGCACATCACTCTAACCTTAATTCTACCATTTATTTTCTATCCTGTGCAACCATTGGTAAGATCTTAATAGCTGTCCCCTTCAGGGATATTCCCCTTTTCTAAAGTATAACTGCCTTCCTGCCTTTAACCCCTTTGCGCCCAAGGGTAAAACAAATGTTAATGCCTAACCACAATTTTGCAACGTTGACGTGTTAGTAAAACCGTACATATCATCACAACTATTTTGTGCATCCAGGTGGATTATACCTTGTTTTTTTTCCAGAACAAATTGGACTTTCATTTGGTGGTAAATGGCAATAGATATCTCCATAAATGTTTGTATTATCAAAAGAAAACTGTCCCAAAATAGTAAAAAAAAAAAATCATTTTCTTTTAAATAAAGCTGTATAATTCTTGTTATTTCCACAATCTACCACCAAAGAACAATCCAAAATAAATTCTACTACTCCCAACAATTACAGCGATACCACATATGTGTATGTTATTTGTTGTTTGTACCCATAGTACAGCCCACAAACAATAGTGTGCATATTGCTTTTTTTATCCTACCTAAAACACACTGGTACTAACTGACACTAATACTGATTTCGTAAAATGCTTTTTTTTTTTTTAATCCTGCCCAAAATATACTAACCACGACCTTTGATCCTTCCTTGGCCCGAACACTAATCCTGGCACTAACCTAGATCAAAGCTTGATCTAGGTATTATTATTTTTTTTTTTTACACACAGTTGTTGGTTTCTCTCTCTCTGCAAGGAGAGAGAGAGTGAAAGATTCAATGTATCTTTCCTCTCCATTCATAGAGAGAGAAAAAACACAGCTGCGGGCTTCACAGTGACTGATAGCTGTGATAGCCAATTAGAGGCTAACACAGTGATCAGGTGACCCGGAACAAGGACTATGGGACCCGGAGCTCCCACTAAGACACAGGGCTCTGTGCTGTGAGCATATTGTGTGGTGCACTCCCAGGAAAAAGACAGATATGCATATATATGCGGCCCCATGGGAACAAGTTTAGAAAAGTGAGGCCACATATATGGGTACTGTCAGCGTAAAGAAGCTTAAATTCAAGCAAATATAACAAAGTATTTTGATTGTTTTAACGAATAACATCAATTAACCAAATATGCATATTTGCTTACTGTGAAGTCAATTGTTGTCTCCAGCCATTTATCATAGGCTGCCAACTGATCGCTTCAATAAATTTATGATAGAAAAATAAATTTTCTTTACAGTGCCATTATCCTGTCTTTCTTCAGTTCTAACAAGTTCAGGAAATTCTGACATATGTACCTGTGAATGCTATTAACCATTCTTTTTATAAATGAGAATGGGATTTTTGATTTAGTGATCTTTTCAATGGGCTGTATACTGTGTTGCATTTTGTTAATTTATTCCCTATAGACAGGACTAATATATATATATATATATATATATATATATATATATATATATATATATATATATATATATATATATATTTACACTTATTTATTTTAGATAAAGTAAGTATGAAGTATTGCAAATAAACAATGTGTATTTTCATTTTCAGTCAGCTGGGCTCTTTTTCAAGGCTAGTCATTTTGGCTTTGCTGAAAACATGCCCATCGTTTACAAAACTCAAAAGCTCAAGGTGACATTTACACACAACGAAATAAAGCAGAACAGTGACTCATCCAACATAACCGATATCAAAGATGTAACTTCTTACACAAGACTGAAAATATACTCCCCCATAGCCAACAGGAAATTCTCTTAGCTTCCATTAGGCAAACCAAGAGGTGCAAAAGCTAAGGCAAGATAAGTATATGCTGCTAAGCAAAGGAAATGTGGGCAAAGCAGGGGTTCATGCTAGGTACAATGGTTTATTGGTTATGCATTATTTCAACAGCTCTTCATTTTTAAAGCAATAGCCCACTTTACGATTAGGTATTCTCAATTTTTAATTAATACTAGTCTAAGCATCTTTCATTGACAACCGTGTTCCCATTCTTAGCACTCCTGTTAACATGTTTCAATTAAGTCATGCCACTTGTTGGCTAAGAGGAGCACTCTGTTCTGCAGTCATAAACAACAATCAAATTCTCTTGAAATTCTAAGGCAAAAACAATGTTTCTCTGCTGAGTGGCTTTAGCGCAATCCCATCTGTTTTGTGGTTCACCAACAAGCTAGGATGAAAATAAACGAGCCCTTGAGGACATATCATCTTGCAAATTAAAATCTTAATTGTTTTGCAGGGATGAAAACATTTAATATATTTAGAGTCTTGTATTGAATTATAGCCTCATTCCGGGCTACTGTGTTAAAATAATTGCTTTATATTTCTTTCTGTTGCCTGAGAACCGTGTTTTATTATTTTACAGTTAGTGTGTATTAATGAACAGAGCAGCAAAATAATTTTTTGTATAAGGGTTTTTTTTGGAAGGCTATAGACTTTCCACTATGAATGCTAAGCGTTTATTATCATGTTGTTTTTTAGTCACCTAAATTAAAAGTCTCCAAGTATTTAAAGCAGTGCTAAACCCCAAAACAAACATTTATTATATTGCAGCTTATATGGACCTTGCTTTGTGAACTGGTCCAAATAACTTGGTGGGGGGGGGGGGGATTATGGTGTGGGATTGTCTTTCAGGGGTTTGGCCTGACACCTTAGTTCCAGTAAAGGGAACTCTTAAGGCATCAACATACCAGGACATTTTAACCACTTAAGGACCGGACCAATATGCTGCCAAATGACCCAAGGGGTTTTTACGATTCGGCACTGCAACGGTTTAACAGACAATTGCGTGTGACGTGGCTCCCAAACAAAATTTGCGTCCTTTCCTTCCCACAAATAGAGCTTTCTTTTGGTGGTATTTGATCGCCTCTGCGATTTTAATTTTTTGCGCTATATACAAAAATAGAGCGACATTTTTGAAAAAAAAATCAATATTTTTTACTTTTTGTTATAAGAAAAATCAATAAATTTAATTTTAGTTAAACATTTAGGCCAACATTTATTTAGCCACATGTCTTTAGTAAAAAAAAAATAGCTACCTAGCGGGAACAGCGACACTAATACATCGATCAGAAAAATGATCGCTTAGTGATGCTGGCAATAGGGAGTGAAAGGGTTAACTAGGGTGGTGATCAAGGGGTTAAAACTTTATTAGCGGGGGGGGGGGTACGGGGGCTACCCAGGACCTAACACTAACTGACTGTCACACTGCCTGTCACACTGACACTAAATACAGTAATCATACATGTATGATTACTGCATTCAGTGACACTGTGACAGGGGGGGGCGATCGGGGGGGTTAAATGTGCCTATATGTAGTGTTAGTGCAGTGTAGTGTTAGGGCAGACTTACTTGTGTTGTGATCTCTCCTCAGCGGTGGTTGAAAAAACATCGCTTCCTCCTTCCTGTGTTTACACAGGAGGAGGAAGTGACAGACAAGCGGGCGCGCGCATTGACTGAGAGCGATCCGGAGGGGGCAGACAAAAACGAATAGCCTCCCCCTCATCCCGGATCGCTCGTACATGCCGCGCGGACCGCCGCATGTACCGGGGGGGGGTCCCGATCGGACCCCCGACCCACCTCAAGGCACCAACGTATATATACGTTGATGTGCCTGTGGGTGCCATTGTGCCGACGTAAATGTACATGCGGCGGTCCTTAAGTGGTTAAACAATTTCAACTTTGTGTGAACAGTTTGAGGATGACCCTTCCTGTTCCAACATGACTGTGCACCAGAGCACAAAGCAAGGTCCATAAAGACATGGATGAGCGAGTTTGGGGTGGAGGAATTTGACTGGCATGCAGAGAGTCGTGACCTTAACCCGACAGAACACTTTTGGAATGAATTAAGGTGGAGACTGTGAGGCCTTCTCATCAAATATCAGTGCCTGACAGATGCACTTCTGGAAGAATGGTCAAACATTCCCATAGACACACTCCTAAACCTTGTGGACAGCCTTCCTAGAAGAGTTAAAGCTGTTATAGCTGCAAATGGTGGGCCGACTCAATATTGAAGATACAGACTAACACTGGGATGCCATTAAAGTTCATGTGGGTGTAAAGGCAGGCATCCCAATACATATGATATAGTGTACTTCAAGAAAAGGATTTCACATGGAGCGCTTAAAAGCAATATCATGAGGGGTGACCCCAGTAGATTACTTACCTGGATAAATAAACATCCTAATGTACTTTAAAAACTGTTCTTTTTTTTGGATGTGGTTACACGTGTATTTTGAACAAAAACAGAAAAATAGCAAAATGTGCTACAGTAGGGACTTATGTATACATACGAGTTTAATCACTCTGCAATATAAAATGAATACCCTGTTGACAGCTGCCTCATTTGCAAACATTATTACCATTGATTAAAAATCAAGCACCTGTCACAAAAGCTAATTCTCAAGCTGCTCAAATATTAAACTGGACCGACAGTCAAAACATTTCTCTAGATTGGGATAGAATAAGGGAGGGTTGGAGCCACTGTGGAGTTTTTATTAATCATTTGGGACTTTGTGCCCTAAAATTCATTGACAGAAGTGAAATTGAAGTATCACACCACTGCTACGAGGTTCAGATACAACTTAATTCCATTAAAAGTCAGATGTATGAACCAAAAAAGTATCCAACTCGTTTCCAGGGTCCAAGCGCCCTCTTCGTCAGGGCTTGAATGGAGAAAATATGAAGAAGCCAGAAGTGAAGTGGACGTACAACGGTATTCCTTCCTGTGTGAAATACAAGTACAAGCCAAACTTGTTTGGCAGCCTAACATTCTGCTGATAAGCTCTTAGCAGTGGTGTGGTGCTTCAATTTCAACTCTCATTGCATTACACTACAAGCCAAAGAGACTGCAGAGCTCCACTGGTGTGTAGAAGCTGCCTGCCAAGGAGCCAAATCATTTACACTAACATCAATACCTTAAGATAACAATACCAGTAAGATAACCTTTAGAGTCCAGCGCTATCTTTCCACTTTCTTCAATCATTGACAGAAGACATTTAAAGGGGGCGTGGCCTAGCGTCGGACCGTGATGGATGCCTAATCCGAGTCCTCCCGCACAAGGCAGCTGCACTAATTAGCCATCGGCCGCAAAACAACGCACCAGGGCTCCAAAACAAGGTGAGGTCGTCTCCCCAACACCTCAGCTACAGATGGATCCTATCCATCCACCCGCAGCTACAATTCCGGCGATGTTCCGGACCCAGCCGGGAGAAGGCCCAAAAGCCGCGGCCTCGCCTAAACTCCCAGTCCCGCACGGCGCTCCAGAGCTCAATACGAGCGGCGCGATCGCCGTTAATGGGACACAGAGCCTCCATCCTCCTCCCTTGCAGCCCCCACAAGCCCTCAGCCTTGCTGACCTGCAGGCGAATCTGCAGGCCATGACAGCAGACATCAAATCATCATTCTCTGCAGCCATCACAGAGATAAGGGCTGACATTCAATGCATTGCTGCAAGGACAGGAGCAACAGAACAGGCCACAATGAGAAACGCAGAGGCCATAAAACAGATACAAAGGCACACTGACATACATCTAACTCACTTGATTGAATTTAGCCGCCATTTGGAAGATTTGGATAATAGGGGGCGTCGCCATAATATAAGAATCAGAGGGGTCCCGGAACTGGCGGATCAGAACCCTGTAGAACAGACAGCCACAGCAATATTTAATGAAGTGCTTGACAGACCCCTAGAATCCCCCATTGAATATGAGAGGATCCACAGAGCTCTCAGACCCAGGGGGAGGGATAATGATCCACCTAGAGACATAATTTGCTGTTTGGTCAATTTTCCTTTGAAGGAAGCTATCCTCAAGAAAGCAAGAGAAAAAAACAGGATCATATTTAATGGATCTGAAATAAAATTGTTCCAGGACTTGTCAAATATCACGCTAAACCAACGCAGGGCTCTACGTCCGTTGACGGAACTACTACGCACCAGGGGAATTCCCTATAGATGGAAGTTTCCTTTCTGCCTATCAGCAACATGGAGAGGTCACACCGCTCTTCTGCGCACACCTGATGATATCAGACCATTCTGCGAATCACTAAACATCCCAGTAGTTGACGTCCCGGAGTGGTACGACTCCTTCAGGACAAACGAATCCTGGATTCCAGTTACCGGCAACAACACGCCAAGATCACAAAAAAACAGAGACAGAAGACGCAGGTCCCCATCACCTCAGCATAACCGGAGAAATTATGCCCAGGGTAATCAAGGTGGTTCACCACCCAGACGCAGAGACCGCGTTGATCACCAGGATCATATGGACACATAAATCCGAAGACACCCGAATATGAAAGAGCAACCTCACCCAGCTTTCGATCAATGACAGTTTGTTTGCAACACAGTTAATTCCGAGACTCTCGCCAAGTACCCAGATTAGTTTTCCAGTCATATTCACGCCAGCACAAAGTCCTTGCTCCTTGCCCATGGAAACAAAACCCCATGCTCTCTATTCTAATGCTGCAGTTAGCATTGTTTTGTGTTCCCCCCCCCCCTTTTCTTCTTTTTTTTTTTTTTCATGAAATATATGCACTGCAATTAATGAAAGGAGATTTGGAAGAATGGTGGCATAACAAGTGGGCAGGTGTAGCACCAAGCACTACAGGACTTCCGATCCATCTAAGACGACAAGCGAATGAACTCCTTTGAATAGGTATGGTTTAACTGTCCTTTACTAATGGAAAGACTACAACTCTAATTTTTTGCAGGATGTCAAATTTGAACATCTCTGATTTGTGTCAAGAATTTTCTTCTTTTTTTTTTTTTTGTTTTTTTCTTGCGCCTCCACATAGATCACAGAGGGACAGTTGTGACCTATTTACATGATTTCATTCTTGTTGGTAAATGATAACAACTTCTGGGTATGTGAATATGTTATAATTAGAACCGTATTGATGCTCAGTGGTGACTACTAGACACTGTCACTGCTGACCTGGCTCCATGCTTGCCATTCTTTCTCCCTTCTCGATTTAGTTCGGAGGGGGAGAAAGGAAAATTAAAAATAGAATAACACAGCTTTCTTTTCCATGACATGGCGCTAGGCGTTGTATTACGTAGTAAATATGATCTTATGTACACAGTGAAAGATTGGTTATCACTGACTCAAACTATTTGTATATATGTTATCTGCTTTAATCGAGAGGGTGAAAATTGCTTCAGCTTCATTGTCAGCTTCATTGTCATAGAACTCAGCTTTCGGTTTACCTCCGGGTTAGACAAGGGCTCCACTAGTTATTTATGATACTTAGACACCGCCTATTGAAGGCGTAAATCACCTTGAACCTTTACCTGAAAGCCTTGTTAGAGGCCAACACTACGATTCAAGTTACAATACATTTCAATCACCGATTTGCAAGTAGTCCTTGATAGCGCCCTGAAGCGACATATACTTTTGGCCTCCTATATGCTACAAGTCTTACTCATAGTTTATGGAATTACATAGTTTATTTTAAGGAAAAAAGTAGTACACCTTGCATGCATAGAACAAGCTTTGGTTTTCGCCTCTCCATAGACAAGTTTAATGTTTATTACTCAACATTGCCATCTAGTGGCGTAACTTCATTACTCCGTTTGTAGTTATTAGCTCAGTTACCTCTCTAAGTTCCAAATCCCAAATTCAATTCCTGGTTACATGTATGTTTCAAAAGCTCAAACATGAATGTTTGTTTTGAACCACAGTTATTAACGTATAAGAAGAATAGAAGCAGATTGCGGGAACATATACTTGTACACCTCTTTTATATTTGCCCCAGACGCTTAATTAAAGGCCAACTTCATTTATATTTTGCATGCAGCTCCAATGTGCCAGTAACTTCAGTTTGTTTAATCTAGAGTTACAGGTAGAGAGAGAAGGATAAAATTAGAAAAAATAAATAAAAATAAAGACAGAAGAATTAAACAAACTAAAATATACTCGTTCATATAGCTCCATCAGGTTCTATATAGTACTCGCACCCACACAAGGGGTGGTTATCCCATCGCCCTTTGAACCAACCGGTTCCTTAAAAATAGGATAGTTTAGTGAGACTACTTCTATCCCCGGTTATCTCCCCCCCCCCCCCCCCACACAAAAAACTACCCCTACACTTCTTCCCCTTCCCCCCCCCCCCCCTTCTTTTTTTTTTTTTTTTTTTTTTTCTTTTTCTTTATTTTTCTTTTTTTTCACAAGTTGACATAATGCCTTCTCACAGGGTCCACTCCATCCCTCTATCACTAAAAATATTGTCCATAAATGCAAAAGGTCTCAATATCCCGGAAAAGAGAACTAAACTCATTAACGAAATCACAAAACAAAAAGCCAACATTACTCTCATACAGGAAACCCACTTCAAATCGGATAAAATTCCAAAAATTAGAGATAAAAGATTTCCAACTTCATTTCACTCTACTAACCCAATAGGCAAGACAAAAGGCGTTTCGATACTGATATCCAGACAGACCCCACTCCAAGTAGAAGACACTCTGATAGACCCCGAGGGACGCTATTTATTCCTGAAAGGTAAATTTCATCAGCACCCTGTCACTATCGCTAATATATATGCCCCAAACTCGAGACAAGTGGCCTTCTTCCGTAAAATCACAGATCTTTTGACAGCCTTCGCTTCAGGAACCCTGATTCTCGGAGGGGATTTCAACATTCCTTTAAATCCCCTTATAGATACCTCGAATGGTTCATCAAGCGTACCATTCAAGGCCCTGAAACAGATCAAGATTCAACTCCAGAACCTTATGTTACATGACACCTGGAGGATTCTGAATCCTCAAGCTAAAGACTACACATACTTCTCTACCATCCACCAAAAGTACTCAAGAATAGATTTCCTCCTCCTTTCACAACCGGACCTCCCACTTCTATCAGACTCAAAAATTGAATCCATGACTCTTTCAGACCATCACCCAATAACCATGACCCTGACGTTCCCTGAAAGAATCAACATAACTAAAACCTGGAGACTCAACACTGCCGTATTGAAGGACCCCTCTGACACTCTAGAGTTCAGAGGAGTGCTGAACGAGTATTTTCTGCACAATGAAAACGACGAAACCTCTCTGAGCTCACAATGGGAGGCTCACAAATGTGTCATGAGGGGAGTATTTATTAAAAAACTGACTAACATAAAAAAACAACAACAATCCAAGATAAGATCCCTACTAGAACGCATTCACCAGTTGGAATGTACGCACAAAAAAACATTGGCGATCTCAAACCTCGAAGAACTAACAAACGCTAGATTACTCCTGTCTGAAGAACTTAACATGAAAATCAAAAGGCAATATATATTGAGACACAGGATATATTACGAACAAGGAAACAAGTGTGGCAGACTACTTGCAAAAGCAGTCCAAAATCAAAAAAATGCTCACACTATCCACCAGATAAGGGACAAACAAGGGGTATTACGTTCTTCGAGTGATGAAATTGCAAAACAATTTGAACTATATTACGAAAACCTATATAACATTCCCTCCAACCCTAGATGCCCGCAGAACTCAGATAAAAGAGAGAAGCTTATTCATGACTTCTTAGAACAATACGGCCCGCCCCGAATTTCAGGTGATATTGCAAAACAGTTAGAAAACCCCATCTCAGGCCTAGAATTCGATAAAGCTATTAAAGAAATGAAAATAGGCAAAGCCCCTGGCCCAGACGGACTACCTCTACAATACTACAAGACTTTCTCCGAAATACTGAAACCAAGGTTCCTAAAAACATTCCAGTCTCTTGGTTCAACACAACAACCTCCCAAACAACTTTTAGAAGCACATATTACGGTAATACCTAAGGAAGGTAAAGACGCGACCCAGGTTACCAACTATAGGCCAATCTCCTTAATAAATGTAGACGTGAAAATCTACGCCAAAATTCTCGCAAACAGATTACTCCCCTTATTGACCTCCTTAGTCGCCTTGGATCAGGTGGGATTTATCCCGGGTAGGGAAGGTCGAGACAATACGATAAAAGCGCTTAACATAAGTCACTGGATAAGCTCTAAACAGAAACAGGGATTTTTCCTATCCTTAGATGCCGAGAAGGCGTTCGATAGAGTGGCCTGGGACTTCATCGACGCAGTTTTAAAACATATAGGCTTACTGCCTGTGATGAGATCATATATTAAGGTTCTGTATTCTAATCCAACAGCACGAGTTAAAGTCAATGGCCTCCTATCGAACGCCTTTAAGCTGCGCAACGGAACTAGACAAGGATGTCCCTTGTCCCCACTCTTATTCGTTCTAACACTCGAACCCCTGCTCAATAAAATTAGATTAAATAATGATATCAAGGGGATTGATATTCATGATAAAACATATAAAATAGCGGCCTTCGCTGATGACTTGCTTCTCTTCCTTTCCAACCCTCATATCTCCATACCAAATCTTCTTAAAGATCTAGATCACTTCCATTTACTCTCCAATTTAAAAATCAACTACTCCAAATCGAATGCCCTCAACGTATCACTGCCTACTAGCTCAGTAGAATTATGCAAACTAAACTTCCCATTTAAATGGGCTAAACACAGCATCACATATCTGGGAACTGAAATCCCATCGAAACTCAAAGACCTCTTCCATCTCAATTATGAACCTATTCTGAAAGAAACTCGGGAAGATTTGAAGAGATGGAATGCCCTAAATGTATCCTGGTTCGGGCGAGCATCCTTAATAAAAATGAACATTCTGCCAAGATTCCTATATATCATGCAGACAATCCCAATCAAAATCCCCTTGCCTTATTTTGCTGCCTTCAGAAGAGCCTGCTCCTCATTCATTTGGAGGGGCAGATCCCCTAGAATCAAGTTCTCGAGACTGACCCTACCCAAGCAAAAAGGAGGTATAGCCTTACCTGACCTTAGGAAATATCATCAAGCTGCCCTGTTGACGAGAATTGTAGATTGGAATATACACCACACAGTTAAAGACTGGGTCACCCTCGAACAAGCACAGGTCCCCCCTGGCCTAAAAAATATGCCATGGATCAATCCTAAATATCATACAAATTCTATCAAATCTCATCCCCTTATTGGCCCTACATTAGAAAACTTCCGAAACACGTTTAAAAACAAAACTCCCTCACCTTGGCTCAGCCCTCTTACACCGCTTCGACATAATCCAGACTTCCCTCCAGGCACGGATAAGTCGTTCCCATCGCATCAGTGGCCTTACAGGGACATCCTGGCAAAACACTTCTTCAAACATGGTAAACTCCTCTCTAGAGACGACATCTTAAAAGATATCGAACCATCCCCCCTATCTCATTGGAACTATATTCAAATCAGACATTTCCTAACTAAAAACGACAGTCTTCAACATTGGACCAGACCTCTCACTTCATTAGAAACTCTCTGCACTAAAACATCCCCCCTCAGGCATATCATCTCGACAGTCTACAAATCATTATTTGAGGAAAACACTGACCTCACCAGCTCATCTTGTAAAGCGTGGGAAAGAGATTTAAACATAGACTTGACTGAGGAGGACTGGGAGACAATATACCTATATGCTCATAAAGGTTCATTGAATGTGGCCACACAAGAAAGTGGTTTCAAGATTATAACCAGATGGTATAGAACCCCCACAATCCTCCACAAAATTTCACCCCTGGTATCCGATAGATGTTGGAGATGTAAACGGGAGGAAGGCTCCATGCTACACATATGGTGGTCATGCCCTTTAATTCAATCTTTTTGGATAGCGGTGCATGAAACCATTAAATTGATCACATCGTCAAACTTAAGTTTCACCCCTGCTCAATATTTATTACACTTCAGTTTTATGCCTAAAAATCAGTATTTGAAATCACTCCCTATGTTCATGATAAATGCGGCACGACATTGTATCCCCTCACACTGGAGATCCCCTCATACACCAACACAGGCGGAATGGTTTAGGAGAATTAATAGCATGGAAAGAGTTGAGGAACTCATAAGTATCTCCCAAGAAAAAATTACCATTTTCTATGCTACCTGGCACAACTGGACAACTTTTAAGGAATCCCACCATTACAAATCTATTGTAAAGTAAAACTTAAGTCTTCTCATGACCGGTGATCCCCCCCCCCCCCTTTTTTTTTTTTTTCTTCTTCTTTATCTTCCCCCTCCCCTCTGCCCCCTCCTCCCCCTACATGAATGCGCCTGTCTAAACACAGATACTGATCATTCATTCTTAATTGAACATAATGAAGATAGATCTGTAATTGATATGCTACCTTGATTGTTATTGTCTGGAACTCCTACATGACTGTCTTCTCCTGATGTATACAATCTTTCATTGTTGCGATACTTCTTTAAATGTACAATGTATTTTGCTTTATTATTCTCCCAATAAAGATTTTTTGTGGAAAAAAAAAGAAGACATTTAAAGCCTACGTATAGGTAAAACTTTTTTTTAAACTCAGCAAAAGGGTTGGTACTTTCATTTAAAGTGTTACTAAACCCAGAAATATGAAAATAGTTCATCTGCCCACCCACAGTGCCCACAGCTTATAAATATTCTTTTTACATTACATTTTACTGCCACTCTATATACCTTTTTGGCTGATCTGTATACCACGGTCACTTGATAACCTGCTGAGTTTGTCCAGAGCTGTGTGTCCAGGTAGGAGATTTCCACTTTAGCCTGTACACATGCCCAAATGCGTGATGTCAATATCAAGTGACCTGGCTAGCTCCGAAAACAATTAAATGTTCTCTCCAGCATAAAAGACACAACCGAGCAAGTGCAGGTTGGCTACCCTGCCTGTGTGTTAGCTGGCCTTCCCCAGATATACAGTGCAGGAGGGGAGGATCTGTGCATACAGAATCAAAGAGCCCTTTTACACAATGCAGACAATTAACCCCTTAAGTTCCACAGTGAGTATAACAAGCATGCTATTCTGCATATACAGAATGATTTTACTGTTGTGGGTTTAGTAACACTTTAATCTGAATTATCCCTTGTGCTGGTGATAGCTGTCCTAGTTGAAAACCTTTGCTCCCATACCTGGCAACTGTAATCTTCTGGTGCCAACTATGCTAGACCTTTGTGCCCCCCCCCCCCCTTCACAGATGCTATACTATAGCTTCTATGAATGAGAAGCTCTTTATGAATGTGAATGGAGGAGGTGGATCTTTCATTCACCCACCTATCCTAAATTCACAGATAGTTTTTAATTCATGAAAGCCTCTATTAATGGAGGAGGGGGTGCGGAGAGAGCAAGCCTAATCGGTACTCTTGATGAGTGCCTGTGACAGGTTCCTCAGCTGTATTAACGTCTGCAGCACTGGACGATTACGGGGTGGTATGGGGGGGGGGGGGGTCAGAGGAGACAGGAATTTCAACTATGACAGCAGGTACAAGCAAAAGGCTCACTTTGAATTAAATGTACTTTACTGTGTGCTTTTTTTTCATATAAAGTTTTACTTTACTCTCTCAATCAGCATTGACTATTGTTAATCCTTATACTACTAGTAACTATGTTTACTTGTTTAAAACGTTTTATTTATATTTTTAAAGTTACTTCCTGGTTTTCAGGCCTAGGCAAATTAAGTCATACAACCCAGGAGTCTTCAGAAGGGGAGGAGGGGGTTTCTCAGCTAAGCAAACCCTCCTGTCTGCATGTTTGAGCTAAGGGCAGATGGATTTCAGGGAGTAAATGCAACATAAATCATCTGCCCTTATTCAAGATCACCACGGCCAGCAATTTTGAGGGTGCTTTTCAAAGTGATTTCTCAGCACAATAAAGCATGAAGCATGGAGACATTGATGGACGGGTGAGTTTTACTAAGATGGAATTAACGCAGAGTTCCAGCCAAAAGTGTAACCGCTTTAAGGATTCCTGACATGCCACATTTGGCATGTAATTTTTTTTTTGGGGGGGGTACCTAGTTTTGACAAGTACCCAGATCCCACTTCTGCTCGGGCTGCTAAAGTGACTTGAGCGGAAAGTCCTCCTCTCCCCCTCTTTCCCTGCAACTTTCTGGGACACGTCACAGGTCCCAGAAGATTGCCCGGCCTTTCAGGACACACAGCGCGACTCGTGCGTGCTCAGTGTGCACCTGGCTGTGACAGCTTGCAGCTTGTGATGCTAGTGATGCCAGCGGGGGAGAGAACCACATTTGGCATGTCATTTTTTGGGGGGGAGTGGGGAATTCAGTAAGAGTTGGATTTCCTGTCCCACGTCCTCCTTGCACCCAGGGACCGCTTAGGCGATATGTCATATCGCCTACGGCGGCCCCTCCATATCGCCTGGGACACGTGACAGGTCCCAGGCGATTGTCTGACCACTCACAGAGCACAACGTCGCTCGCGCATGCGCAGTGAGTGCCTGGCCGTGAAGCCGAAAGCTGTCACAGCCAGTGCCCACACTAGGAATGAAGACGCCGGCCGGAGAGGGGGGAGAGGAGAGGAGCGGGGCTGGACCGTGGGGCAGGTGAGTGTCTGTTTATTAAAATGACTTTTAATAAACATAAAAAAAGCCTGGAACTCCCCTTTAAATTACAACAGCTTTTACTGGAACTCAAAGTGTGCACACATTCTACAATGGGGATGCTTGTCCCAGCGGAAGCCATAAAAGCTTTGATTTCATCTCACTTTGGGAGTTTTCTTTATCTGACATGTCACTGGAATAAGAAGTGATGGAAATTCTCCCTAGTGGTAACCAACACAACCTGACAGGGGTTCAAAACCTTTTTATCCAAATAAAATATAAATAAAAATTTGCAGTTGTGGAATTGACAAAGAATTGCATGTAAGGGCTCTTTCCAACAATATCAGGGTGCAATGTAAAATACAAAATATGTAAAATATTTTTATTGTTAATAAAAATACTATAACTTAAAATTAGCGGGTTATGAGGTCAATTGCACTATAAAAAATATTGCGCATTAGTGGAGCGATGAATGACTGTATTCAATTAATCACTATGACTGCAGGGAACATTAAGGGATGACATATCGATATAGCCAAGCGAGTCAGGGGAGAGATCCCTGTCACTCAGCTTTGCGATATGTATACATTTCTGATGGAATATTGAGTTCTGTAAACAACTGATCGATTTCTCACTATAGGTTGGGCACTTATTTTATCTCTTGAATGCTAGAACTCCAGGTAGTATAATAGCGTGCCACCTTGCAAATGTCAATCTTGAGCTCATTCTGTAGCAGATGCCCTTTTACGATTGTATGTCATTTGTATATTTTATAAATGTATTTGTATATTTTCTGTATTTAACCACTTGCCGACTGTCCACTGTCGAATGGCACTCCTGCGTAAATCACCATAGCTGTACAACAGGTGCGTTTTAAGTACAGGGGGCAAGCACACGTGCCCGCCGTATCCCAAGGAGCCGATTTGCATGCCCGGCGGCTGCGATGTCTGCCGGGCACCCACGATCGCTCCTGACAGAGCAAGAATGAGGATTTGTGTGTGAACGGACAAATCCACATCCTGTCAGGGGAAAGGAGACAGATCGTGTGTTCATAGTATATAGGAACGATGATCAATCTCCCTCGCAAGTCAGTCCCATCCCCCCACAGTTAGAACACACAGTGAGGGAACACATTTAACCCCTTGATCGCCCCCTAGTGTTAACCACTTCCCTGCCAGTGACATTTATACTGTAATCAGTGCATTTTTATAGCACGAATCGCTGTATAAATGTCAATGGTCATAAAAAGATCGCAGTAAAAAAAATCAAATAATAAGAATGCCATAAATCTAGCCCCTATTTTTTAGTTCTCACATATATATATATATATATATATATATATATATATATATATATATATCCTGTCTCTTCTATAAAAACACTTTGAATAATCGTATAAAGTGTGCTTTACATGCAGTAAAAAAGTGCTCTATAAATAGAGGGTAAAGGATGAATGAATTTATAGAGTGTTTTTCATTGCAGGAAGCTATAGTACAGCTATTATGAATGGAGGAGGGGGGAGGAATAGGTGGGCATAGTCAGTACTCTTGGTGAGTGCATATAACTGGTCCAGCGGCTCATTTTAACTCCTGCAGCACCAGAAGATTACTGCTGCAGGGGTATACAAGGGTTGCATAGAATGGAAGATTTCTTTAAAAAGAGCCACCATCGACAATTCTCATTCAATGTAGGTACCACACCTCATGCTGCTAAAAAAAAAAAATGAACTACATTTAAAGAGTAGCTTCACTTTTGTTGAGCACAAAATATTACTCTCTGGGTGATCTATGTACATTGTTGGGAATTTAACAAACGTTGTTGCAGATTCCTACTACGGTATTTGTTATTCTAAAAAAAATAGCTCTTTCTTTGTGTCCACGTGGAAGGGGAACCTGTATGGGAGTGGTTTTGTAATTATTAATTAGTTGTTCCACCTGCAGGGCTCTAGTGAGGAAAATGGCAGGGTCTGCATCCCTTTAGACGTGGAGGGCGTTCTGTACATCATCTGTGTACAGAATACCTCCTGGTAGCCATATTGCACTGCCTTTTATAGAACAATACAATGCTGCAGATTGAATCGGAAAGGTAATTTTAATAGAATTCAATTACAAAATGACTTGTGTTACAATTGCATACGCTATATTAATATTACTATAATTTTTTTGCTAATTCTTATTTCTCACAAAAGTGGAGTTATCCTTTAGGCTTCAATATTAAAAGTAGCCTATTCTGAAATGAATATGGGGACTGCCGTTACTGGCATCACATCACAATATTAGCTTCCTGGCTATTCCTGGTTTCTTCACTTATCCAGGAAAATGACATCAAAACTTCTGATCTGCATGCTTGTTTCAGATCTCTGCCTCAAGAAGTACTGATGCCAATGAATCAGCATGGTATCCAGACAAGTAGCATTTTTCAGAAGAAAAGGTGAAAAATGGCATTATCTAAATAACAGGCCGCACACTAAAGACATTTACTCCAGCCAAGGTTTATTGCAACATGTTTCATCCACAGCAGGGCTTAATCATGTTCCCCATAATTGAAGTGGATGTAAAGTCAGAAGCTTTTGTATCTTAACCCATTCATGCCTAGGCCTATTTCTGACATTTGTTGCTTACAAGTTACAATCAGTATTTTTTTGCTAGAAAATGACTTAGAACCCCCAATGGTGATTGTTGCAATATTTTATGTCACACGGTATTTGCACAGTGGTCTTCCTAAAAAAATTGGGGGAAAAAATACAGAATTAGAAAAATCTAAACAGTAAAGTTAGTCCAATTTTTTGTACAATGTGAAAGATGTTACACCAAGTAAATAAATGCCTAATATGTCATGCTTTGAAATTGCGCACACATTGCGCACGAACTACGGCATCTAAAAATCTCCATGGGCAACGTTTTAAAAAAAAATAACAGTTATCAGGTTAGAGTTACAGAGGAGGTCTTTTGCTAGAATTATTGCTCTCACTCTGACAATCATGGCAATACCTCACATGTGTGATCTGAACACCGTTTACATTTGCGGGCACGACTTATGTATGCATTTTCTTTGCCGTGCGAGCGTGTGGGGACGTGAACATGTTTCCCTCCTTTGCACTTAAAAGTATTCAGATCACCAAAATTAGCAATTCTAAATACTGTTTTTTTTTTTTAACCTGTGCAATTGGCAGCTGAGTAAACTGGAAGTGACGTTGTGACATTGCTTCTGGGGTTTTAGATCAGAGACCCAAACAGAGCCGAATCTGGCTTTGTTCGGGTTTTAGCCTAGCCAGCGAATTTCCTCCGGCTGCTGGCTTGGATCTCCAGGTGGGATGGGAGGCCCGGGAAGAGCGGCGGAAGGCAGCAGGAGGGGTGACATCCCCTCCCACTCCTTTAGAATAACAGCCAATCGCTTTTATCCGCATCAGATGTCATCTCTAAAGAGCCAACCGCCCGCTCTAAAAAACAGTGCCAGGGGGGATGCCTGCTGCTGAAGGCATCATCCCGGTTTAAACCCTTCAAGAAAATGAATGCAAATTTGTGTACGGTCAGCGTGAAGGGGTTAATGCATTCTATGCATTAGGATACTCTACCTCCTCATTGGCTGACACAGGAGCATTGGCTCCCGTTGCTGTCAATCAAAGTCATGGCTCTGTGTCTGAATGGACACACAAAGCAGTAGCTTGGCTCGGGTACCCTTATAGCGAATTGCTTGCTGTGAGGGCAATTAGGGCAATGAGGGCAATTAGCAGGAGGGAGAAGCCAGAAGAACCAGCGAAGGACCCGAGAAGAGGAGGATCAGGGATGCTCTGTGAAACACCATTACACAGAGCAGGTAAGTATGACATGTTTGTTATTTTTAAACTAAAAAAAATTACTTTAGTATCACTTTAAGCCCTGCTGTGGGTGAAAGATGTTGGGGGCATTGCTTTGGGTGGGGGTTGCAGTGTGATGTGGACTACAGTAGGGCAAGAGCAGACTCCAGGGCCTTGGAACCTGGCTGATTGCAAGTAACTGAGCATACAGGCTGCCATTTGAGCAGTCACAGGGGCTGGCATCATCTGAAAAAATGGCTTTGCAATATTTTCTACAGTTTTCTTTTAATGAGACACTATAATCTTGTCCACCTAGGGCAAATGACAGTTTCTGTGTAAAGACTGCTTTGTTTTCACCTCTCCACCACTCCCCTACTCTTTTACCCATAATACCCGGTGTTGTACTGCATCATGGGAGGAACCCATGTGCTCCCCAATACACAGAAGCACACACTATTTTTCCATATGGTGGCCTCAAAACAAGTATGGTTGGAGAGGTGGTAGGGGAGTTACACATTTCAGATATTAACCACATTTTGATGAACTGAAACATGATTTCCTGATGAATGTTTTTATATATTTGTCTGAAGTTTATCCTTAAATGTAAGTAGCCTTTAGTTAAAATCTACTACTGTAGATGACTAATGCAGCGTACACACGTCAGAATTTCAGACAAGAAAAGTCTGATGTGAGCTTTTGGTCAGAAATTCCGACCGTGTGTAGGCTCCATCTGACTTTTCCTGTCGGAATTTCCAAATTTCCGCCAACAAATATTTATGAGATGGTTCTCAAATTTTCAGACGGAAAAAATTCCAATTGGAAATTCTGATCGCGCAAAATCGTAGCAATTCCAACGCGCAAAATTCCAACTCATGCTCAGGAAACAATTTCGATGCATGCTCGGAAGCATTGAACATAATTTTCTTGGCTCATCGTAGTGTTGTAAGTCACCGCGTTCTTGACGGTCGAAAGTATGCAAGCCAAGCTTGAGCAGAATTCTGATGGAAAAGCCATTCAAGGTTTTTCCAATGAAAACTCCGATCTGGTGTATGCGGCATAAGCTATTTTTATACAAGGTTTTAGGCAAACTATGCTTTAAAGTGATTGCAATGTCTCCCAGCTAAAGTCTTTGCAACTTGCTATAGCCGAGACACAGCTACCTGTGTCTATTCATTCACAAAGCACTGACCAGGCCTCTCTCTCCTGATAGTCTAGCTGACTTTTATTGACAGCAACGGGAGCCAATAGCGCCACTGCTGTGAGCCAATCAGGAGGGAGAATTTCGGATGGCTAAGACACTCGTGGACATCACTAGGGTAAGGCTAAGTGTAAGGTCCTGTACACGCGATCAGACCGGTCCGATGAAAATGGTCCGATGGACCGTTTTCATCGAGCCACCGCTGAAGTGGTCTGATGGTCTGATGTGCATACACACCATCAGTCCAAAATCCGATCGGGTCAGAACGCGGTGACATAGAACACAACGACGTGCTGAAAAAACGAAGTTCAATGCTTCCAAGCATGCGTCGATTTTATTCTGAGCATGCGCGGGTATTTGGTCCGTTGCTTTTGTGTACTAACCATCGTTTTGGTCCGACGGTCAGGCGTCCATCGGACAGATTTTAAAGCAAGTTTTAAAACTTTGGCCCGATGGACAACGGTCCGATGAAACTGGCCTTAAGGCCAGTTTCATCGGACCGGTCTGATCGTGTGTACGCGGCCTTAGGGGAGCTGAGGGGGGCTGCTGCACACAGAAGGCTTTTTATCTTAATGCATAGAATGTGTTAAGATAAAAAATCTTCTGCCTTTACAACCCCTTTAATATCTAGAATTCCTGCAGGTCTTGCCCATACATTTGCAGCAGCTCACACAAAGCGTTGATTATCATTTGTAATTCTAATCTCTTTATGTAGATTAAGTGCCTTTAATGGTACAGCCAGGTTAAAACTCATCTCTTCATATTCAGTCTGACATGAACATATGTAAACGTAATACAATTATTATCGTGTCACATTTTCTACAGATGTGTTTATGAAAGCACACTTTATACGATTATTCTAAGTGTTTTTGAAGAAGAGACAGGATAAATTTCCAAGTCAGTAACCTTATTTATATATATAAATGTGAGAACATGGGATCAATGTATCTAGAACAGACAACTGTATAAAGCATAAAATTATAGTGATGACTATGACAATATATAGGACTTATTTTAAATACAGCAGACATGCAAATACATTTATAAAATATAAAAAAGAAATATAATCGTAGAGCGTGTTTTACAGAATGAGCTTAATATTGACAATTGCAAGGTAGCAAGCTATTATACTACCCGGAGAACCAAATCTAGCATCTAAGAGATAAAAAAAAGTGCCCAACCTATAGTGAGAGATCCATTTGGCATAAATTCATCCTTTGGGGAGATTTTATTTTCTCTAGGTTTAATGTCACCATGAGGCCCGAAAGGCAATATGGGAGGTGGCAATTTTTTAAGTTTCTAACCCCTATTTACTCTACAAATATATGTTTTTGTCATTTTGAAATATGTCCAACCATATCTAGTTATCTTGTTCTACCAAGAAATTAGAAGAAATCAGCTCAAGGCAGGATTAAAAGACCTGGATGCTATCAAATCAGAGATTTCTAATCTTTGTCCCCTCTATACAATATAAATTAAAAGGCTGGATTCGGGCTGTAAGAACAGCTTGCAATAGGCCACCTTGTAATTGTGGCTCCCTCAACAGCACCTCAGACAAACACATAGGGGTTGATTTAACACAACACTAGAGAATGCAAAATCTGGTAAAGCTCTGCACCAATCAGCTTCTGGTCTCTTATTTTTGTTGTTAAAGCTTATGTTAGAAGCCAATTGGCTACTTTACACAGCTTCACTAGATTTTGCACTCTCCAGTCTAAGGCCGCGTACACACGCCCGAGAACCTCGTCAGGCTAAACTCATCGTTCCGCCCGACGAGGTTCCCGATGAGTGGTCGGAAAAGCTCGTCGAGCCAAAGTCCTCAAATGAAAGTATACAGAAATAATATTTTTTAAGCAGTTGGCCTCTATTTGGAGGAGATGCTAATTTGCTTTGTATTGGAATTAATTAAGCACTTTTGATACAAAAGTACTGTGAATCCTTCATTAAGGTCACATATTACATAAAACAAGACTAATGCCTTGTTTCCACTGAACGGAGCGGTTCAGGTCGGTACAGTTTGGAGTGCTTAGAATGGTCCGGTCTATTCTTGTGAGCGTTTCCAATGCAAGTCGGACCGTCCCGGCCACTCAGGGTTTAGAAAAAATGCCTAGGGTGTCCACCAATCAGTGGAATGTATTGTAGGTCCGCCCTAACCGAACCGTTCCATTTTCTATGGCCCACATCTGAAGCAGGACCCAGAATGGTCCGGTACGGTTGAGTTTTATGGCACACTTTCATAATGGAAACACCCAAAATAGCGTACCAAACCGAACCGTACTGAACCGATCCGCTCAGTGGAAACGAGGCATATGCGTGTTCAATGGTGTATTAGCTCCAATTAAACATCTTTTTGTGTTTCTCATACATACCACACTTGGAGATAGTTGTACTTTTGAAAGTGGTAAATGGGAGAATTCCACATGCATATAAGTGTTTAGACATTTTCAGTAATACAAGTTGTAATTAATGGTAATGCCTAGGGTTGGGAAAGCCTAGGATTTTTTTCAGGTTTTTGTTTATTGTTCTTTTCCAGAAAAATTGGGAGAAAAAAGTGTGGAATATGTTATTTTACAGTGATAAATAAGATATCTATGACATGGTATTCAAACGATATAACATGAAGACTATTGAACAATTAAAATTTTAAATTATTGAAAGTTCTCTTAGCTAAAGACAAGCAAATCCTGGAATACAATTCAAGTAACACTGCAATTCTCAATGCAGTTCTCAAACACTGGGGGGGGGGCACTGTAGGAGAAACGCTCCAGTTTTGTTTGCTTGTGGTCTCCATCTTGTACCTCCTACAATTGGGTCATTTTTGGGATACAGTAGATGATAGTTTCTGTCCTGTCAGGCCTTAATTGACAGATGAGAGGGTACATTTTTCTGACAATTTTTTATTTTATTTAATCTTTAAATAATTCCTATTAATGTTCTTTACCATCACAGCATAATGCTTACCTATAGTCTGGTCAGTAAATTGGTTTTTCTTTCCCACCACTCAATAAAATGTTAAGACCAACTTCTATAGTTTTGAAACATTTCCAAAGCACAATTTCTACTGAGGGCAAAGCTGCAATTTGCAAATATTGTGAGATGAAATATTATTTTCCAAATACTACAAGAAAGAAAATACATGTCCTTGCATGCCATTAACAAATATTTTATGGAATTAAATGTTGAGGACCATAATGATAGTGCAAGTAGCTTTTCCCTCCGGAGTTTTAATTCCAGAAACACTCTTTTTGCTGCTTCTGGATCATCATAAAGTGTTTCTTCACAAGCAGCATCTTCAAGGAAGCGTTACAAAGCACATCCTCCCAAAAATACACAATACCTTCATGTATAGATAAAATGACATCTGAAAATCAGGAGAACATTCATAAAGCTCTTGCAAGAGCGATATATACTTCTGGATCAGCATTGTCAATAATTGAGAATGCACATTTGCAGAAAGCTTATATATTATTATGAGGAAAAAGGGGTGGTTACCTGTTCCCATGTATATGCTCTTAACAAATACAGTCCTTGTTATTCATTTTAATAAAAAATACAATTTTATAAAGCAAGTTTAGTTCATTTACCGAATAAACTTTTATTTCAAGCATAATTTACCTTCCCAGTGTAAGAAAAAAAAATACTTTCAATTTTTTATTTATTTTTTCGATTTATCTGAAAATTTACATTTACAAAAAAAATGCGAAAACAATGTTTTTTCCCATGGCTTTAAAAGTACCAACCATTTTACATAAGTAATGCTCGATGTGTATTAGGAATTGTCCTTACACCATGTATGGGTTGAAATTTCCAATTCATACATGAAACCGTCACTGCTCAAACATTGCGTGACAAATTTATAAATAAAGTAATTAATTTTCTGAGTTCTGAATTGTGATCTGATAATCCACATACCTTATTAAGCATTTAGTTAATGTTAATTCTTAGATGTGAACCATAACTGAATTATGTGTAGTTTTCTAAACCACTGTATACTGTATTATAAACAACTGACTTGTTTCATCATTTGTTGCATCCCAGAGCTGCTGAGCTTCTGCAGTCTCTGTAACCAATTCCTTCCGACATACATGCAATGTGACATTACTTAAGAATTTCCTGATGGTGACAACAGTAAACCATGCCTGGGTAATGTGTGTTGAAACAGACACTTGTAGTCTCCATCAGAACTGTGTTGTCACCTTATAATTGGATGTGCCCAACAAGAATAGTAGGATCACCATGGGGCAGATAATCTATTTATGTTGCACCAAATATTTGGTGTGTGTAAACTTTTTTTTGCTGCACCAAATATTAAATCAGTTTGAAGGGTTTGAAATGAAGGATGTGCCAAATGTGTCAATTTAAAAAAAAAATCAGGAAAAGTCATATAAGCTCTGCCAAATAAATAATACAGAAAAAGACTGTCAAATTTTGTTGCAATACAGGTGTCCAGTGAGGCCGCGTACACACGGGGAGACATGTCCGCTCAAACATGTCCGACGGATCGTTTCCAGCGGACATGTCTCCTCGGATTTTGGTCCGATGGCGTGTACACACCATCGGACGAAAATCCCCTCGGATTGAGGACGTGGTGACGTGGCGGTGACGCCGCCACATCACCACTCAAGGAAGTAAAATACTTCCACGCATGCATCAAATCCATTTGGCGCATGCGGGGGATTTATGTCCGCTGGTTAGGTGTACTAACCAGCGGACATGTCGGACGGACGGGTTTCCAGCAGACAAGTTTTAAAGCATGAAGAAATCATTTAAAGAAATCAGCTCAAGGCAGGATTAAAAGACCTGGATGCTATCAAATCAGAGATTTCTAATCTTTGTCCCCTCTATACAATATAAATTAAAAGGCTGGATTCGGGCTGTAAGAACAGCTTGCAATAGGCCACCTTGTAATTGTGGCTCCCTCAACAGCACCTCAGACAAACACATAGGGGTTGATTTAACACAACACTAGAGAATGCAAAATCTGGTAAAGCTCTGCACCAATCAGCTTCTGGTCTCTTATTTTTGTTGTTAAAGCTTATGTTAGAAGCCAATTGGCTACTTTACACAGCTTCACTAGATTTTGCACTCTCCAGTCTAAGGCCGCGTACACACGCCCGAGAACCTCGTCAGGCTAAACTCATCGTTCCGCCCGACGAGGTTCCCGATGAGTGGTCGGAAAAGCTCGTCGAGCCAAAGTCCTCAAATGAAAGTATACAGAAATAATATTTTTTAAGCAGTTGGCCTCTATTTGGAGGAGATGCTAATTTGCTTTGTATTGGAATTAATTAAGCACTTTTGATACAAAAGTACTGTGAATCCTTCATTAAGGTCACATATTACATAAAACAAGACTAATGCCTTGTTTCCACTGAACGGAGCGGTTCAGGTCGGTACAGTTTGGAGTGCTTAGAATGGTCCGGTCTATTCTTGTGAGCGTTTCCAATGCAAGTCGGACCGTCCCGGCCACTCAGGGTTTAGAAAAAATGCCTAGGGTGTCCACCAATCAGTGGAATGTATTGTAGGTCCGCCCTAACCGAACCGTTCCATTTTCTATGGCCCACATCTGAAGCAGGACCCAGAATGGTCCGGTACGGTTGAGTTTTATGGCACACTTTCATAATGGAAACACCCAAAATAGCGTACCAAACCGAACCGTACTGAACCGATCCGCTCAGTGGAAACGAGGCATATGCGTGTTCAATGGTGTATTAGCTCCAATTAAACATCTTTTTGTGTTTCTCATACATACCACACTTGGAGATAGTTGTACTTTTGAAAGTGGTAAATGGGAGAATTCCACATGCATATAAGTGTTTAGACATTTTCAGTAATACAAGTTGTAATTAATGGTAATGCCTAGGGTTGGGAAAGCCTAGGATTTTTTTCAGGTTTTTGTTTATTGTTCTTTTCCAGAAAAATTGGGAGAAAAAAGTGTGGAATATGTTATTTTACAGTGATAAATAAGATATCTATGACATGGTATTCAAACGATATAACATGAAGACTATTGAACAATTAAAATTTTAAATTATTGAAAGTTCTCTTAGCTAAAGACAAGCAAATCCTGGAATACAATTCAAGTAACACTGCAATTCTCAATGCAGTTCTCAAACACTGGGGGGGGGGCACTGTAGGAGAAACGCTCCAGTTTTGTTTGCTTGTGGTCTCCATCTTGTACCTCCTACAATTGGGTCATTTTTGGGATACAGTAGATGATAGTTTCTGTCCTGTCAGGCCTTAATTGACAGATGAGAGGGTACATTTTTCTGACAATTTTTTATTTTATTTAATCTTTAAATAATTCCTATTAATGTTCTTTACCATCACAGCATAATGCTTACCTATAGTCTGGTCAGTAAATTGGTTTTTCTTTCCCACCACTCAATAAAATGTTAAGACCAACTTCTATAGTTTTGAAACATTTCCAAAGCACAATTTCTACTGAGGGCAAAGCTGCAATTTGCAAATATTGTGAGATGAAATATTATTTTCCAAATACTACAAGAAAGAAAATACATGTCCTTGCATGCCATTAACAAATATTTTATGGAATTAAATGTTGAGGACCATAATGATAGTGCAAGTAGCTTTTCCCTCCGGAGTTTTAATTCCAGAAACACTCTTTTTGCTGCTTCTGGATCATCATAAAGTGTTTCTTCACAAGCAGCATCTTCAAGGAAGCGTTACAAAGCACATCCTCCCAAAAATACACAATACCTTCATGTATAGATAAAATGACATCTGAAAATCAGGAGAACATTCATAAAGCTCTTGCAAGAGCGATATATACTTCTGGATCAGCATTGTCAATAATTGAGAATGCACATTTGCAGAAAGCTTATATATTATTATGAGGAAAAAGGGGTGGTTACCTGTTCCCATGTATATGCTCTTAACAAATACAGTCCTTGTTATTCATTTTAATAAAAAATACAATTTTATAAAGCAAGTTTAGTTCATTTACCGAATAAACTTTTATTTCAAGCATAATTTACCTTCCCAGTGTAAGAAAAAAAAATACTTTCAATTTTTTATTTATTTTTTCGATTTATCTGAAAATTTACATTTACAAAAAAAATGCGAAAACAATGTTTTTTCCCATGGCTTTAAAAGTACCAACCATTTTACATAAGTAATGCTCGATGTGTATTAGGAATTGTCCTTACACCATGTATGGGTTGAAATTTCCAATTCATACATGAAACCGTCACTGCTCAAACATTGCGTGACAAATTTATAAATAAAGTAATTAATTTTCTGAGTTCTGAATTGTGATCTGATAATCCACATACCTTATTAAGCATTTAGTTAATGTTAATTCTTAGATGTGAACCATAACTGAATTATGTGTAGTTTTCTAAACCACTGTATACTGTATTATAAACAACTGACTTGTTTCATCATTTGTTGCATCCCAGAGCTGCTGAGCTTCTGCAGTCTCTGTAACCAATTCCTTCCGACATACATGCAATGTGACATTACTTAAGAATTTCCTGATGGTGACAACAGTAAACCATGCCTGGGTAATGTGTGTTGAAACAGACACTTGTAGTCTCCATCAGAACTGTGTTGTCACCTTATAATTGGATGTGCCCAACAAGAATAGTAGGATCACCATGGGGCAGATAATCTATTTATGTTGCACCAAATATTTGGTGTGTGTAAACTTTTTTTTGCTGCACCAAATATTAAATCAGTTTGAAGGGTTTGAAATGAAGGATGTGCCAAATGTGTCAATTTAAAAAAAAAAATCAGGAAAAGTCATATAAGCTCTGCCAAATAAATAATACAGAAAAAGACTGTCAAATTTTGTTGCAATACAGGTGTCCAGTGAGGCCGCGTACACACGGGGAGACATGTCCGCTCAAACATGTCCGACGGATCGTTTCCAGCGGACATGTCTCCTCGGATTTTGGTCCGATGGCGTGTACACACCATCGGACGAAAATCCCCTCGGATTGAGGACGTGGTGACGTGGCGGTGACGCCGCCACATCACCACTCAAGGAAGTAAAATACTTCCACGCATGCATCAAATCCATTTGGCGCATGCGGGGGATTTATGTCCGCTGGTTAGGTGTACTAACCAGCGGACATGTCGGACGGACGGGTTTCCAGCAGACAAGTTTTAAAGCATGCTTTAAAACTTGTCTGCGGGAAAAACCTGTCTGCTAGCTGGTCAGTGCTAAACAGGCTGAATTTCCAGCCATCTATAGCCAGCTTAAAGCAGAAATTTTTTCATCTTTCCATCTATTAAATCTTCTGCCCTTGTTGGTTTAACTTTGGATAGTAAAACATTTTTTTTCTGCCAGTAAATACCTTAGTCAGTCCACTGCCTGTTTCTTGTCTGGTAAAAAGCCTAGGCTTATGACATCATGCACAGCTCTTTCTCTCTTATTCTCATGAGAGTTTGCCCGGAAGGGGGGGGGGCTGAGTCATAAGAGGGTCAATGAGAGCTGCTGAGCTGGAGGTGTGTGTCTATGTATATCCAGAAAGTGAACAGGCAGCAACTTCAGCTGCCCACAGTTAAAGCCGATGGAGCCAGACTTAGTGAAGGGAGATTTCTGAAGCATATTTGGCAAGTAGAGAATCATAGTATATATATAAAATATTATGCATAGTGGTTAGAGAGAAGCTTCTGAATGGTAAAGATGTTTTTATTACAAATTATATGAGCAGACTGCAGTTCCTCTTTGACCACTTAAAGACCGCCGCACGAAGAAATACGTTGGCAGAATGTCACGGCTGGGCACATGGACTAGGTATGTGCAAAAGTGAAAAATTTGTTTTGTTTCGTTTCAATTCATCATTTAATTAATTTCGTTAAGTAAGGTTTGTTACATGTGTTGAATTCGTTTTCAGAATTTGTTCGTTTTCGACCGAATTTCGAAAAATCCGGTCGAAATCGAAAATATTTCAACCGGATTAGAAAACAAATAGTCTCTTTTCGAATAGAATTTTTTTCTAATTCAATTCGAATAGAATTTTTTTTTCTAATTCCGATCGAATTTAGTCCGCGGGTTTTCGATTCGGAATCGAAAGCGTTCCTTCGGATTCGGTAAATTCGCTAATATTGCAATTCGGGAATTCGTATGCATCCAAATGTCCGAATAGTGGAAAATTCGAAATGCACATGCCTAACATGGACGTATATTTAACTTTGACTCCCTGAGGAAGGCGCAGAAGCAAGGAACAGGACAGGTCATGTGACGCCTCAAGTCAACCCGACAATTGTGATAATATCTAGGACTATTTTGGATACAAGTCAATTCCTGTCGGTGGAAAATGTTCTCTCTTCCTAAATTCAAGAGTCCAGCTGGATAAGCTTTACTGCAATCGAAGGAGCTCTGTCTTCATGGATCACAGTACAGGTGGATCGTATCTTTTCCGGCAGGCTGATGCATCAGGCTTTCGTGATCTCTATAATCTGAGGTCCTACTTATCTGACACACGTATGACAAGGATATATCGCTTTTACGATCTGAGGACACATTGCTGAGGTTAACCCAGTGTTTACCTGCGGATGGAACACAATTTTCACTGCTGGCTTTATCTGTTATGTTGTAAGCTGCTTTCCATGTGGTGGCGGTCTTCACGAATGTTAAGCTCACTCGGGTGTTGTTTGTCTTGATCACAGATATCAAGAAATTTATTCAGCCAAGTTTTTTGGACATTATTCAATTCACCAAATTTGTTTCTATATTTATAGGGTCACAATTCATATTTATAGCCCTATACCTTAATGTGTACATTTACACCGATATTTTTATTTAGCTTCTGATTGCTAATAATTTATTTTTGGAGCAGTTTTTTTCTTACGTATATATACGTCCTCTTTAAGAGCCTTGGGTCGTGAGCGCGCCGCCGCCAGCGATCTCATGACCCAGTCAGAATTTAATGGACAAGAGTAGGAGCTAACGGTTCCAGCTGCTATCAATCTGCCCAGTAAGGAGGGACAGATCAAGGAGAGCCACTGCTCTTGTGCAGATCGCTGGATAAAGATCAGGCTCAGGTACGTATAAGTGGGGGCTGGTGGAGATCCTCTGCAACAGAAAGTTTTTTTACCTTAAAGTATAACTAAAGGCAAAACTTATTTTTTAGTTTTAGATAGAGTGTCAATCTCTATTGCTGCCTGTGCCACCGTTAAGGAGATTCACCCTCTCTATTTGTCCTCTTTAACACTATTATTGAAAGTGAAAGTAAAAAGAAAACCCCAAATTTTGGGTTCTCCCCAGAATTATATTAGATGGGAAATCTTCCAATGGGGACACTAGTTCTAATGAGCTGGGGGTCCCCAAGAAATGTCTTTAATTTGCAGAGATTACCTCTCACTTTATGTTTAGCTATGGGACCGGAAGTGAAGTGAAATCTATGCAATGGGACAAAGATGGCGGAAAAAATCTGACAGGGGTTATAACCCTCTCTTACTCTATTACAAAATGTTTTTCTCATAGTTCTATTTTAATGCAAAGAATGCATAAAGGTAAAAACCTTTAGGAGCCACTCTAAAGGCAGTCCATGAGATGTCTATGGCTCCCAGCAGTACAGATGGACCAGTATTCTCTGGTTACAAAGGGCCAGATTCAGTAACAGTTACGCCGGCGTATCAGTCATACGCCGGCATAACTCAGAATCTGCGCCGCCGTATCTTGTTTTCTGTAATCAGAAAACAAGATACGCCTGGTTGCAGCTAAGATACGAGCGGCATAATTGTATTACGCTGTCGTATCTTAACTGCAATTTTAAAATGGCCGCTAGGGGCGTTCCCGCTGATGTACGCCGAGAATATGTAAATCAGCGAGATACGCCAATTCCCGAACGTACGCCTGCCCGACGCAGTGACTTTACGCCGTTTCCGTAAGGGGTTTCCCGGCTTAAAGATAAAGCACCAAAAAGCAGGCGCATCCTATGTTAAGTATGGATGACGTGCCCGCGTTTGCGTAACTCGTCTGTGAATGGGGATTGACGTCATTGACGTTCACGTCGATAACACCGTCATAATTTGGAGCATGCACACTGGGATACATTGATGGCCGGTGCATGTGCAGTACGTTTGGCGCGGGATCGCGCCTATTTTAAATACTACCTGCCCCCTACCCGCCGAATTTGAATTACGCCGGCCCATTTACGCTACACCGCCGCAACTTTAGGAGCAAGTGCTTTGTGAATACAGCACTTGCGCGTAAAGTTGCGGCGGCGTAACGTAAATGAGAAACGTTACGCCAGCAAAAAGAATCCTGAATCTGGCCCATAGTGTTTTTTTTTGGCTGACTGTTCAAGTAGATTTTGCATCTGGTAAATAATGTAGTGGGAAAATAAATGTTTATTCAGCTCAGGTACCAAGATTGCTATCAGTGCATAATCCACATTAGCTGTTAAACAACTATTCCAAGGAGCAAGTGGAAACCAATTAGTGAATTTCTAATGCTATCCAGAAAATATTGCCAATATAGTCAAAGAGACAATTAACTGAGATAGCCATACCGGTGCTGACTGGTCTGAACATACAAGTGACGTCACTGTTTGCCTAAGAAAGGAGCTATGTGCCCTGAAAAGCCACATTCACTGTGAACAATAAATGGCCCTTTTTTGGAGTTTTCTGATGTGCTGATAAGATTTGATGTTCCAACATCTCCGCTCATCGTTATTCTTTCCATTACCTTTTTGAATATGTCTGATAGTGTAGAGTAGCACTTGCATGGAGAGCAATTCTTAATGCATAAACCAAACCCCTATCCGCATTACCACTGTAATAAAACTGAAAAAGCCGAAACACAGCCCAACAAGCTAAGAGTGCTTATTTCTGATCATCATGACACACAAGTGCTTTCCAGAGATGCCGCTCTGATGTTCATTTAGCAGAAGTAAAGGGAATGAGTTCTTCAGTAGAGATTTAAGGTGGTCTTTGCAAGAGATCTTGTACACCGTGTTTGCTGATTATCCCATCTCAGATATGTTCTGGCAGAAATTGTGAGAGAACACAATTCAAAAGATGTCTGGGCACATACATATGCACCTACGCTATATTCATTACTTTAAAGGAGTTGTAAATAAAACATATTTTTTTGCTGAAATTACTGTTTACAGGGTATAGATACATAATAGTTAACTGATTCCTTTTAAAAATGATTAAAAATAGATAAAAATCAATCATATAATGTACCTGCAGTTTCTAGTTTCGTTTTTGCATGTTGTTTCCTGCCTCTGTTGTACAGAGTCACAGAGCCAATAGAGGGCAGTGATGGTTTGGAAAACTAAACTGATTGGTGCTGAGGGGTTTTAGACACACAGTAATCACACCTCCTTGATTAGTGCCCACAGAGAGAAAGCTCCCATGACTGTGGTTATAAGGAAACAGACAACCAGGAAGTGTGGAGATCAGAGAAGAATTACAGCAACTTGAGAGCAAAAATGAACAATGAGGACATGAAAACAGCACTGCATTAAGGTAAAGGACGTTATTAAGATAAACAAAAAAATCCTTTACAAACCCTTTAAGTCACAACATGGTAAGAAAATGGATTGTCTGCACAATGGGCTCAATTTCCTGAGTGGTATTTACTGCTTTAAGATCAGCGGTAAACAGTGCATAGAGTTTTTACTATTTTTTTTTTTTGCAAGTCACTAAATAACACTACTAAAATACCACATGCGCTATTTCTTTAAGTGATGCTGTATTTTAGTAGTGAAAACTTGCTGTATATTAATGCCGGCACCGGGAAATAGTTGGGTGTTAAGGAACCAGCAACCGCAGGCATCCTTAACAACCAGTGAATAACTGGTTGCTAAGGTGCTGGCATCTGCCGCATTCTTAACTATTATGATTCATCTGCTGTCAGCAGGATTTCCTGCTGATAGCAGAATTGTAAACAAAACAAGAGCCAGCAAAGACAACAGAGCCAGCCTGGCAAATCAGGAAAGAGTGAGGTGGGCACGAGCGCCCCATCCCCTCCTGAACTATACCAGACCACATGCCCTCTAGCGAGGTGGGGGACTCCTCCCCACCAAAGCATCTTGTCCCCATGTTGATATGGACAAAGGCCTCTTCCCAAATACCCTGGCCTGTTTGTTGTGGGGGTGCAGGGGATGACTAACCCCATATCCCCCTTATGTGAATAAGTATGACAGTTTTTGACTTTAGTCCTTTATTTAAAAAATTTATTTAAAAAGATAAATTGTTTTTCCCATAAGTAAATCCAGCGTACATCATGATAAACCCCACAAACAAGAAGAGAGAAAACAGCTTGGTCCGCACTTGACGCTTACCTCCTGCTGACTGACAGCTCCGCTGCCCACCCGCCAATAAATAAACCACACGGTGATGTCCGCCCCCTGTGACATCATCACCTGGGGCATTCTGGGTAGATGAAGTCACCTTTAGATACCCTCTACAGCGTCCCCGCCCTAGTGTCCAGCATGCTCTCAATTTTAGAAAGTTGTATTATGTAAATTACAACACTTACTGATAGTGCTGACAGTTTGTCAACATTATCCTTCCTCCCCCTCCTTTTTGCCAACTGCTATGATATGCTGCCATATTGACCAAAAAAGCATAGGCAAGTAAGCTCTTGACACTATCTAAAAGAGAGGGCATCTAAAGGCAAAGAGACATGGGTGCTCAACCTGTGGCCCTCCAGCTGTTGCGTAACTGCAAGTCCAATAAACGTGACTCCCAAAGGCGAATGTTTGTCACATTTGTACAGGGATTTCCTTAATAAAGAGACCACTAAGGTTTATCAATAGAGTGCAAATTCAAAAGCACTAACAAAATGATTTCCTGAACAAAAGGGGACAGATTTAATGTACCTAAACCATATTTGGGTCACATTAGGAAGATTTCCAGGACATGTAAATGGCATTCTCGACAGAGATAATATTCTGGAATTACAGAATCCAGTAATATTAGCACATCATCCTGACAAGGAATATTGTGAATGTTTTACTACTGATAAAATAAATCATATTTCTGTTCTCACCCCTTATATTCACGTTAAATTCTGACATATCCAGGCTGACCTTAATCTCCTATTTAATACAGGCTGTATTTTGACTTGCAGCTATAAATAACTAATACCCAGAATAAATTTGTTCACTTTCCTTTTTTTTATGTCTTGCATGTTAATGTGATCTGACAGATCTTTTATGAATAAGCTGTGTTTGCATTTTTTAAATGATGTGATAATACTGCCATTCCGTAATTAGGTTATACCCACGATTTCTAAAGTGAATATCGAAATATTACTACATACAGTATACATCAGATTTCTTAGTTTTTAGCACAATTCTATAAAAAATAATCCCCAGAAAATAATATTACATCCACATTAAAGTGGATGTAAACCTGAAATTTTATTTACATTTTTTGATGTCACAATGTACAGTATACAATTTTCTATCATCTGTGCCCAATCTTGTCACACAGAGTTAATCCAACTCTGAGCAATCCTCTTTTATTGTTCAGTGAAATACTGTATAACAGAATTATGGAGAAAAACCTTAGTCCGTTCCGCCCCCTTGCTGTGAGTGACAGGTTATTTACATATCTTATACACTAGCCTGGAGACAGGCATTATTTTTTAATTCCCACCCCCACTCCTTTTCTGAAGTCATGTGGTTACTTTTCTGGATTTTGACTGGATGTTGGTGATCATAGCAGAATTTATTGTGAGGCCCTGTACACACGATCAGACATGTCCGAGGAAACATGTCCGACAGACCGTTTTCATTGGACAAGGCTGAATTGTCTGTTGGTCTAATGTGCGTACACACCATCGGACCAAAATGCCCTCAGACCAGAACGCGGTGACGTAGAACACAACGACGTGATGAAAAACGAAGTTCAATGCTTCCAAGCATGCGTCGACTTGATTCTGCGCATGCGGGGGATTTTGGTCCGATGGTTTGTGTACTAACCATCGAACCTGTCCGACGGACAGGTTTCCAGCGGACAAGTTTTCAAGCATGTTTGGAAAAAAAATTCCGCTGGAAAACGGTCTGATAGGACGTACACATGATCAAACATGTTCGATTGTGTGTAGGCAGCCTTAGGAATACACAGGAACAAATGCATGTTGACAAGGGGTGTTTAGAGGAGGGCAGGGAGTATACTGACATCATGACTCCACCCACTGAGCTCCAGACAACAGGCCCACCCACAGAATCTGCAGTTTTTCAGTTCTTATAACAGACAGAGGGGAGACATTTGATGGTAAGGATACATGCAGGAGGCATGTATATCCTTATAAATCAGCATTATGGCAGTAGTTTAAAAAGGATCAGAGTGGGTTTACATCCACTTTAATGTTTTCACTATGTTCTAAAGGTGGTATCAATTGTACAATTGATTCTACCCTTATTATTATTTACATTATATACATCATTAATATTATTCCACATTTAAACATGACTCGGCTTCAGTAACGTATTCTCATAATAAACTTACTGCTTGATTCCCCTTATTGCCAGTCATGCATGTGACCAATGTGACAGTTTTTTTGTCTAAAATCCTAATGCTGGCCATTATCCTAACAACAATTTCATTCAATATGACTGATTCCACTAAATGATCATTTGACCCACAATTGAATATATGCAATAAAGAGGAATAATCCATCCTGCCAAAGTATCCAATCAAATTCAAGCAGGGCTCAAGTCCTGCGGGAACGCGTGGGAACGGAGTTCCTGCACTTTTTTCACAGCAGGAACTCAGTTTCCTTTGCAGGACTAGAGCAGCCGAGAGCAACCGAGTCGCCTGAGCCAATCCTTCACTAAGCGGCAATGCCCAGCTCGAGTCACTGTCAGAACTTGCTTCTTTCTAATTCTTTCTAATTCCCGCGATAACACGCGGCAGACCTCCGCAATGTCTCCTGGAACATTGACAAAAGCTCCCAGGAGACATTGCGGCATCGAGGAAGTGACGGAATACCCGCAAACTACCCGATGAATCCATATACTGCCAGTAACATAAAGGATTACTAAGGTACTAGTAATTATGCATATGAGCGTATCATTTTTTTTTTTTGGTGGGAGAGTGGATCTTGGGTGGGAGTTCCCACACTTTTTCCCCCATAACTTAACCCCTGAATTCAAGAAAATCAATTTTTATTTCAAACAATTGTTTTTGAAAAAAAAGATAATTGAAAACATTCAGATCTATGAACAAAAATGTATTATTATAAAAATAGCTAGGTATTCCCGTGCTACTGAGCAAAATTGATATTTAACTGCTGCAAGCACAAAAGGGTCAGTCCATAACCGCAATAATAAAATAATATACAAACGATGGTGCTGCGCTGTTACGTGAGGTAAATAACCAAAACAGATTACTAAAACAAAAATAACTATGTGCTACATAAACAATATATTAAATAGGAACAATCACAGTAGAAATTAACTATCCATAAAGTGTTAAGTGCTAAAGGTAGCAGTATTCACCTGATGCAGTCCACATAAATAAATAGATAACAGCCTTGAGAGTATATGGTGGAGGGAAAATGAAACCAAGTGCTTAGTTCAGATATAATATAAAAAGTGACTTGGCCTCTTCTGTGCAAAAAGCTTGTGTAAATAAACGCAATGTGCAAAGTGACTTGTCCTCTTCTGTGCAACACACTTCAGTGTAAGGTGGCCTCTTAACTTACGACTGTGTATAACCATGGGGATATTTTGGGAATGTGGTTAAAGTGATTGTAAAGTCTTGTTTTTTTTCCTATAAAAATAATAAACATGTTATACTTACCTACACTGTTGCAGTGGATTTGCACAGAGCAGCCCGGATCCTACTCTTCTCGGGTTGCCCTTCTGAGCTTCTGGCCCCTCCCTCCTGTTCAGTGTCCCCACAACAAGCAGCTTGATATGGTGGCACCGAGGCAAGTCACAGCTCCCTGTGTCCATTCTGCCCCCTCTCTTCCCTGATTAGCTAGCTGACCTTGATTGACAGCTGCGGCAGCCAATTACATAGCTGCTGTGTCTCAGCTAATCAGGAGGGAGAATCTCGGATGGCTGGGACACTCGTGGACAGACAGGGACCTCAGGTAAGTATTAGGGGGTCTACTACACACAGAAGGCTTTTTATCTTAATGCATAAAATGCATTAAGATAAAAAAAACTTCTGCCTTTACAAACACTTTAACCCCCCTGGCAGTATTCCCGAGTCTGGCTCGGGGTGGAATTTCAGCACCAAAAGCTGTAACCCCGAGCCTGACTCAGGATTGCCTCGCAGCAGCCACAGGCATGTTTCACTTACCTTGTCCCTGGATCCTGCGATGCCTCTCCGCTGTGTGATCGAGCAGTGTCTCCTCGCTCGATTCACAGTGTCCCTGTGTGCCGCCGGGCTCCGTTCCCTGCCCCGTTACGATGCACAGGGGCGGAGAATGGCGCCAAATTCAAAAAAGTAAATAAACACAATACATACAGTATACTGTAATCTTACAGATTACAGTACTGTATGTAAAAAATACACCCCCCCCCCTTGTCCCTAGTGGTCTGCCCAGTGTTCTGCATGCACTTTTATATAATAAAAACTGTTCTTTCTGCCTGGAAACTGTAGATTGTCCATAGCAACCAAAAAGTGTCCCTTTATGTCAAAAGTAATTTTAGAGCAGCTAGAAAACAGCGATAATAAATTATAATCACTTGCAGAATTGAGCGATAGCGATTTGTGGGGAAATTCGTCATAAAAAAATAAAAGTAATGACAGCGACAATTCTGCAACTGAGCAAATTTCAGTGATTTTGAGTTGATTACATTATTGAATAATTTTTATTATAATTATATTATTATTTGTTATAATTATTTATAATTATTTATTATATTATAATTTATGATTTTGTTTTTCAAACTTTTTCATACCCGAGATGTCTACTAGACTATGGTTTGGACAGATTTAAGTGAGTTATTCCTAAGAATTACAGGCCTACAATGTAAAACGCCAAATTTCCTTGCAAAATAATGGTACCACTTTCAGCACCTAAAATCTGAAATAATCATACCGCCAGGGAGGTTAAGCAATGTTGTGCATGGGATTGTAGGCACCTAATATAAACACGGGTACATACTAGCTGTGTTTGTAAAATTGTTAACTAGATTAATTTTGTTCTTTTATTTCTGCTTGGAGTTCACCTTTACCAGTGAAAACACTGTAATTGTTACTTTATTTAATAAAAATAAACCTATGACCTTAATTTACCCACGCTGAATGAACGTGAATTTAAAGTGTCATTGTTCTGATACCTATTTATAGACCAGGCAAATGAATGCTTTCAAAGACATTTATTTATAATCCCTGAATCTTAGTATCATTTATCACCCTTTCACATCCTTTAGCAGAGTATTTATCAGACAATTAGCTCAGAACTTATTAACATTTCATCTGCACTTTATAGACTGTGAGCGCTGATAAATTACGACTTTGTCCAAACAGAAGAGTGGTCTTTTGTTATCAAAGGAGAGATTAGGTTCCAATGTAACAATATCTGTGGACCTCAGGCTCATGTAGTACTATTCAGGAAAGTGTGTAAGTACGGCCTGTGTCATGTCCATGGTGAAAAGACTGCAGGATAAACACTTTGGCCCAGATTCACATACAATTAGATTCGCGTAGAGTATCAGAAATACTCTACGCCGCCGTATTTCACCTGGCTCTACGTGGAATCCCGGTAGATTTTGTCCAGTAAACTACGGCGGCGTAGTGTATTTCTCCAGGCGCAAGCCATCTACGCGAGTAGGGGGCGTGAAGCATTTAAAATAGGCGCGTTCCCGCAGCGATCAAACTGCGCATGCTCCGTTCAGAAATTTCCCGCCGTGCATTGCGCGAAATCACGTCGTTACGTCATTCGTTGTTTGAGTAGCGTCGTTTACGGACATTCCTATTCCCGAACGAGTTACGTAAAAAAAAAAAAAAAAAATTAAATTTGACGCGGGAACGACGGCCATACTTAACATGGGCTACGCACCGTTAGACCAGCAAATAGCTGGTCTAACAGTACGTAGCAAAAAAATTACGTAAGCGATTGTGAAGACCACTCGTATCTTCGTGGATCGCCGTAAAAAGTCATTTGCATATCCCGACGCTGAAAACGACGCTGAAAACGACGCAGACTCCTCCCAGCGGCCGCAAAAATATCGCAGCGTAGATCCGAAGGCTTACGAAGACGTAAGCCTCTCGGATCAAAGCCCGAAGCCGCCGTATCATGGTTTGAGGATTCAAACTAGTGATACGGCGCGCGAAATTTGAAATTACTCCTGTCTAACAGCAGTTAGACAGGCGTAATCGCTCTGTGAATCTGGGCCCTTGACTTTAAGATGCCCCCCAAGAGGGAATTTAGTGTAATCTTAGACCTCTCCAGCAATCCTATTCTTCCAGCTCCCTGGAAGTCACAAAATGTAACAGAAATCCCAAAATACGTTTGGCTGCAGCAGGAACTCCTGCTCTATGATCCCACAGGGTCACTCAAGACCAAATATCGGGGAGTTTACACTGTTTTTGCTAGAAGCAAGGCTTAAGCCCCATACACACTACTAGATTTTCTGCAGATTTTTGTCTTCAGATTTACCAAAACCATGTAGTGCAAGGGCCTGCCTGATTGCATACAAATTAAAACTCTTAAGCCTTGTACACCCACGTGGTAATAGGATTTTTTGTACTCACCGTAAAATCCTTTTCTCTGTCGTCAATGTAGTATGGTGTGATTGTGCAATAGCTTTTTTTCACTGTTTTGCTTTTTAAGGCAATCATTAATGAGAGAAATATGTGGGCTGACATTCCTGATATCTTTTTAAAATGATAGTTGCTTGTATACCCTACTGACCCTCTGGCTTCACTGTGTAGGGCCGTATGGGTTATGTTCCTGTTTATAGGAGAGTAGTTCTCTCCTATGAACAGGAACACAACCCAAATGTCAAGACTTGTGAAGGCTGTGTCCGTCCATGGCCGAAAAGAGAAATATATATAACTTGGGGCAAGGGTGCATTTTTAAACACCTTTTGAAATGTTTGGTGCCTCTAGTAAAGAGCAGTCTTGTGCAAAGAGAAAGATTGCTACATGGAACCTGACCACTTACGGTACTTATAAAGCAATAATTGACAAGTAAATACATCCAATTACAAATAAACTTCTAAAGAATACCTACCATAAAATACCTGGGCTGCCATTGCTCACTTGTTTCTGAAAATACTAAATGCTACCATGCAGAACTATTTATTTCAATGCTTAGTAAAACTTCATACTTCTTTTGGATAGATACGGCCCTACACAGTGAAGCCAGAGGGTCAGTAGGGTAGACAAGCAACTATCATTTTAAAAAGATATCAGGAATGGCAGCCCACATATTTCTCTCATTAATGATTGCCTTAAAAAGCAAAACAGTGAAAAAAAGCTATTGCACAATCACGCCGTACTACATTAAATCATAATGTGTGCCTATTTCAGTTTTAGTAAATATGTAGGTTTCAGCGCTTGTTCAGGCTCCCATGAGTAAAAAACATATCAAAAATCAAAATCATAATGTTCTGAATATGTTTTCCGCAAGAGCAGCTGAAGTAGTTGGGTATGCTTATGTGCTGCAGAAAATAACAAGTGAGACGTGCTGTAATGCCTCTTGAATATGAGCTACATAATGGTATGATTTCAAGGCATGAAAATGTTCTTCTTCTAGCCATAAGCACGGTATAGGCAGTACACCGTAATGGTGACTTTGAGATGATCCCAGGAGAGTTGGGAAGTTTAACTGTATGTGTGAATGATGGGCAGGATCAATCAGTAGAAACAATTTTACTGGTGCACTGCAAATAATCAGATATTGGTAAAACAAATGCATCTATCTAGCTATTAATGCTATAAAAAAAATGCAAACCCTAATTTAACTTTCATATATGAACACTAGTAGAGAAAATGCTAAACTCATGACTTTATAATCGAATCCATGTTTATCTCAGAATTACACTATATGGTCCAAAAATGTTTAGAAACCTCACCACCATACCCACCTATGGTAATAAGTATGCAGATGCCCCTCAAAACTATTGAGTTCAGGTTTTTCCAGTGAAAGGTACTGGTAATGATGCAACATTCAAGGACATTTTAGACAATTGGCACGTCTAGCTCAGTGGCAACAGTTTAAGGAAGGCCATTTTATCTTCCAGCATAAAGTTTGCAAAACCAAGAGACATGATTTGTCAGGTTCGGTGTGGAGGAAGTCGAAAGCCTGCACAGATCTCTGACCTCAACCCTACTGACAACGTTTGAGAATAATTAAAATGGTGATTGCAAACCAGGTCTTTTTGTCCATTACTAGGAATGAGCTTGGGTTTGGTCTGAGCCTATGTTCACCTGAAGCCCGAAGCCCAAAGGAAGCTGTCAATGCCGGTCCAATTAACTGAGGCTTCCTGCCTCACAGCTGCAGGTAGACAAAGGAGCTGGGATGTTTGTGACATCACTGACCTAAATAAGTTACATGGCCACATTTGGTTAATGCCATTGATCTAAAAATAAAGTGTAAAATGGTACCAGTAGGTCAATCATGTCATGAGCAATACATCCATTTGTGTACATGCAGCTGCAGGACCTACCCTGGCCAAAGCTGATTGGGCTGGTACCGACAGCTTACTTCCCAGGTTTATCTCTAAACAGTGACTTCACAAATGCGCTTTTGACTGAATGGGCACAAATTCCACAGATAAACTCCTTAAAAAAAGTCTTCACATAAGAGGCTGGTATTTCTGCGAAAGGGGAAGCAAACTTCATATTAATGCCAAAGGAGTTCGTTTAGCCAGCGTTTTATAGGTATGATAGTCCAGTGCACACAAAACTGTTGACCATGTGGTGTATGTTAGATAGATAATTATGTAATTAACTTCCTTCATCCACCAGTAAAAAATGCTATATTTACATTTTTTCATTTTCCTTTGCACGTAATTGTGAATTCTTTACATATTTACTAAAGTCTAAAGAAAATTCCCTTGCAAACTATACAGCCTATTTGGCTTTAGTAAACCAACCCATTTCTATCAGCAGCTGGCATATCTTAATTGGTATTAGACATGTGCACACTGAAATATTTTGTTTTGGAATTTTGTTTTCGGCCGAAAAATACATTTATTTAGTTACTCCCAAAATTAGTTTTGTATTTATTTTGTTTCGTTAAAAAATGCATTTGTCCGAAAATCCGAAATAATTAAGGTTGAATCTGTCATTGAATGCTTATAGTGTCTGTCAAATGTTCTAAGAAGATTCGACGGAGCAGCTAAACTGTACGTCGAATCGTACATTTCTGGTCGAATATTCCGCCTACAAGCTATAGAAGAATTCTAATGTTGTATGACACTAGTAATAATTATATTTTTAAATTATTATTACTAGTCAACCAACATTTGAATTCTTCTATAGCCTATGGGCCGAGCATTTGACTGGAAATGTACGATTGCTGCATCGTACAGTTTATCTGCTTGTCGAATCTTCTTACAACTTTTGACAGACACCATAAGCCTTCAATGACAGATTCAACGTTTGTATGTTTTTCGCTGCTTCGTCGAATCTTTGTAGTTCATGTTGAATGGTCTACCCCAACACTGTCTCTATAATGTCGAATCTTTCCTCTCTATGTAGAATAATCTTGGACTAATCTTGGACTAACAGAGTTAAGGCTAGGCACATTCGACCGCAGGTTCGATAGACACAGATTTCTATCGTCAGCTATCGTCAGCGTCATGTCGAACCTCCTATCTATATCGAACTGTTGGATCTTTCGGATTTCGGATTCTGCACGTTCATTTTTTTTTTGTTAAAACGATAATGAAAATACCCCAAATTCAGACGAAAATGCATTCGGACGAAAACTAATGCACATGTCTAATTGGTATTACTGTGTAGCATGGGCAATCCCATCCCATGCAGTTCCCATACCATCTCCTGAGGCTGATCCCACTCCCTGAGAAATTTGCATGAGATAGAAATATTCTCTCCGGATTACCAGTAGAGGAGCGGACCAGGAGGGATTGTTCGGAACCAGCTGAGGACATCTCTGTGCAGAGCCCAGTTGATCTCCGTGGGGATCCGAGGGATCTGGTAAGCGGCCATTTATTTACACTTGTCCGTGGGATTTTTGTTGAAGATATCTGCATCAACCTTGCTAGTAGACTGAAGACTGAGCTTCTTTACAAACCCTTGCATCGGTGTGATATCATAAGGACTGTCTTTCGTTATTTTTTATTTTTCTGGTGTATTCCGTTATTGGAATAAGGACACTTGCATACATTATTTATTGTTCTGATTTGGTTGTGCACGTATCTTTTGTTATTTTTTCACTAATTGGTATTACTTCTCACATTGACTCAGGGGTTGGTCCAGTAAGATACACTACATATAGCAATTTCTACTAAATGTCACAGTTCTGAAAGGAAAAACACATTAAAGTTAAAGAGTTAAATGTCCAATAATTTAAGAAATAAAGCCCTACTATGATATTTTGGTTGTGCTATGTTACATTTGTACAGTCAAGCAATCAATGCCAGGAGTTTCGAGCTATATAGACATGGGGAAGCTGCACACAGTTTGACAGCAAATCCTTCCATACACGTCATGCAGATAATCTTGTTGTTACGCTCTATGTGTGATATCTAGTTCTCCATAGGATCAGATTCATTTCTCATTGTCAAGTTGGTTGGACAATGGACCTAAATTGGGGGAGTAATTAATGGACAGTACATGAGGCCATAGTAAGCTAATTATAAGTGACCAAGTGATAGCTACATCCATCAAAATAAAGTGGACTCCAGGCAAATATTCTTAAAAAATTCTATTTGCTTGTTCATCCATGTGTCATCCTTCTGGCTATACAGAGTGACAGGCGTGCGAATAACAAGAGTATATGAACAGAATGAAAAGTATTTTGAAGAGGAAAAACAGTCCTCAGGCATATAGCATACAGTATATATATATTTCAAAGCTTAACTGCCTTATTGCAAATGCTTAAAAATGCTTAAAAAAGTAAGCGTTTGCTTACAAAATATTACAGATGTGCACATAGTATCATAGCTGGCAATTAACAACAGATGGCAGCTCTGTCCTGCTACATTTGAAAGTGTAGAGATTTGACAACGAATATTTTAATCACCAGCCGGGGAGTGTGTTCTACACTAAAATCCTAAGCATTTGGTATATGCCACAATACATTTAGGAATTTGCATAGTGCAAGGATTGTGTTTTGTAATTTGTTTACTGATAAAGAGCTCTTCAGTAATGGTTAATCTACGTCATCTCGCCGAGCAGACAATTGTTTTTTTGTACCTTTTCAGGGGATTTTTATTATAGCAAAAAGTAAAAAATATATTTATTTATTTTCAAAATTGTTGCTCTATTTTTGTTTATAGCGCAAAAACTAAAAACCGCAGAGGTGATCAAATAGCACCAAAAGAAAGCTCTATTTGTTTGGGAGCCACGTCACACAACCACGCAATTGTCAGTTAAAGCGACGCAGTACCGAATCGCAAAAGGTGGCCTGGTCTTTGACCAGCAATATGGTCCGGGGCTTAAGTGGTTAAAGGTGTTTAGGCATTTGTAAACCCAACCACAAAAATCTAATATAAGCTTTACCAAAATAGTTTCAAAAGTTTCAATATTTTAAAATCTGCAGCCCTCAATAACCAGTTGCCAGCTGTGTCACGCAGATATATTGCTGCACAATGGCTCTCCTGGGCGAAATCCCATACAGTTACGTCCTACCCATTTTAAGCCACGAGTGGGCGTGCGTGTGGCCGGTGGGCTCGAATCGCCGCCGGCCACACGCGCACAACTGCCAGCACAGGGATTTGTGTGTGTAAGCACATAAATCCCTGTGCTGTCAGAGGAGAGGAGCCATATCGGATTCGGTTGGAGGAAAACCACATAGCATTCAGGAGAAAGATCAAGACTCATCTCTTTTGATATCAAAGGAGACAGGAACAACAAGCGCCCAGAGGCGATTTAGTTTGCATGTGCCGCGCTATATAAGTTTTCATCCATTCATTCATTCATTCATATAGTTTTCTCCTACAAAGTAGGAAAAACGATATGGCTTCTCTCACTTACATCCCCACACAGCTAGAACATGCAGAGGGAACACATATTTAACCCCTTGATCGCCCCCTAGTGTCCGCCACTTCACTGCCAGTGACATTTACACAGTAATCAGTGAATTTTTATAGCACTGATCGCTGAATAAATGTCAATGGTCCGAAAAAAATGTCAAAAGTCTCCGATCTGTCCGTCGCATTGTCGTAGTACTGCTAAAAATTGCAGATCATCGCCATTACTAGTAAAAAATAATAATAATAAAAATGCCATAAAAATGCCAAAAATCTTTCCCATAGTTTGCAGACGCTATAACTTTTGCCCAAACCAATCAAGTTACGCTTATTGCGATTTGTTTACCAAAAAATATGTAGAAGAATATATATTGGCCTAAACTAAGGAAAAAAACTTTTGGGGATATTTATTATAGCAAAAATTGTATTTATTTTTCAAAATTGACGCTCTTTTTTTGTTTATAGCACACAAAATAAAGACCGCAGAGGTGATCAAATATCACCAAAAGAAAACTCTATTTGTGAGGAAAAGAGAACGCAAATTTCTGCATATACAGACTGATTTTACTGTTGTGTTTTTAGTAACACTTTAAGTTCAATTTTAAAGTCGAACTGCAGAAAGAAATCGAATTAAACAAATGTAATCCTGTTATCATTAAATCTATTTTTCCTCAAACTAACTTAAATATGTGAATTTCTCTTAATATGATCCTCTAATTCCCCGCACAGCTGGACTAGGAGAGGAATGGTTGGAATTCACAAATCAAAGCTCTATAACCCTCTGAAAATCTCGACAGGAGGGGAGAGCACAAAAATGAGCGCATCTGAAAAATATATAGAAGGTTGCTTTTATTTATTTATTTGTATTACCATTTTAATTTTCATAGGTTTCCCACCCCCAGTTCGAGTTATCTTTTACTATCATAAATGAACTACCAATGCTGATTATTCATTCATAAAAGTGACAGGTCACCCAGCATTGTGACTCTGTGGGGTTGATTTACTAAACCTGGAGAGTGCAAAATCTGCTGCAGCTCTGCATAGAAACCAATCAGCTTCCAGGTTTATTGTAAAAGCTTAAAGGGGATGTAAAGTCAAAAGTTTTTTTTAGCTTAATGCATTCTATGCATTAAGATAAAAAGTCTTCTGTGTGCAGAAGCCACCCCCCTCTGCCCCCCCTAATACTTACCTGAGCACCATCTCTGTCCAGCAATTTCCATGCGTGTCACGGCCATACAAGACTTTCCCTCCTGATTGGCTGAGACACAGCAGCGCGCCATATTGGCTCCTACTGCTGTCAATCAAAGTCAGCTAGCCAATCATGAGACAGAGGGGCAATGGAGACAGGGAGCTTAGCTTAGACTTGCCTCGGTTGCCCCCATAGCAAGCTGTTTGCTGTGGGGGCACTCGACAGGAGGGAGGGACCATTAGAACAAAATAGGGACCCAAGAAGAGGAGGATCCAGGCTGCTCTATGCAAAGCCACTGCACAGAGGAGGTAAGTATAACATGTTTGTTATTTTTATAGAAAAAAAACTAGACTTTACAATCACTTTAATTGAGCAAGCTGAAGTTAGAAGCTGATTGGCTACCATGCACAGCTGCACCAGATTTTGATCTTTCTAGTTTTAGTAAATCAACCCATGTGTGACCATCAGAGGCTGCATTTACACATACATAGCCCAGTCAAAAGATGTCATAGCACTGCAGGGATCTGTAATGTCATGCTGGTCCCATATTGCTCATTCATAAAACTGAAAACTTACACAGTGCTGTGTCAGCCATTGACTGGGCTGTGTACATTTTTATGTTATTTTTTGTTAATGGCAGCTCTGGTCTCTGGAGTGGTCCCTGCTGCCAAATACAAAAGCTGTCAATTAATAACATCCCTCATATATATCCACAATGCAGCTTGCCAGATAGAGCAATCCTCAAACAAACAGTAGAAAGCATGTTTTGTATTAAACCATCCAAGGTCAGCTTAGGGTCCCCCCAGGGCACAAGTCATTAGCCTCCCAATCACCTTTTCCAAATGTGGGGCTCACGTGGGGAGCCTCCTGGAATTGATGCTCTCACAAAACTAATGGAAAAAGAAGAGAAGGCTCCAATTGTGCTGATCAATAAAGTTTATTCAAAGTTGGAAAAAATATATATAATTGTAAAAGGCTTCCATTCCACCCACTGCTATCTTCTTTATCTTTGGCTATTGGGGGGGCACTCTTTCTTTGGCTATTGGGGGGGCACTGTTAATTTAAAGGGGTGTAAGTGTGGGCACCCGGCCGCGACAGCTTTCGGCTTCACGGCCGGGCATCCACTGTGCATGCGCGAGCGGCACTGCGCATGTGCGAACGGCGCGGCGCGGTGCCGTCCGATTGGACAGGCGATCGCCTAGGACCTGTGACGTGTCCTAGGCGATCGCCTACAGGGAGGGGCTGAAGATAGGCGATTAAGCTAATCGCCTAACCAGCCCCTCGGCGGAAGGAGAAAGTGGGACAGGAAGTCCCACTCCTCCTGAAGCCCCCACTCCCCCCCCAAAAAAAATTACATGCCAAATGTGGCATGTAAGGGGGTGAGGAGTGGGTTAAGCGGAAGTTCAATTTTTGAGTGGAACTCTGCTTTAATTCTGGAGTTACATTAACACACCACCCAGCTAGTTCTCAACACCTTAGGCCGCGTACACACGATCAGTCAATCCGATGAGAACGGTCCGAAGGACCGTTTTTATTGTTTAACTGATGAAGCTGACTGATGGTCTGATGTGCCTACACACCATCGGTTAAAAAAACGATCGTGTTAGAGCGTGGTGACGTTTACATGTTTTAACACAACGATGTGCTGAAAAAAACGAAGTTCAATGCTTCCAAGCATGCGTCGACTTGATTCTGAGCATGCGTGGCCTTTTAACCGATGCTTTTGCATACTAACGATCGGTTTTGACCCATAGGTCCGGCGTCCAACGGTCAAATTTTAAAGCAAGTTCTCTTTTTTTTGACCAAAGGACAACTGACCGATGGGGCCCACACACGATCGGTTTGGATCGATGAAACAGTCCTTCATTCCGTTTTCATCGGTTTTGACTGATCGTGTGTACGCGGCCTTACATATGCCAATAGTGTAATGGGACTGTACATTGCACTGTATATGTTTCAGAGGCAGTACACACAAAATGAAAACAAAATAATAATCCTAGGAGCAGAAGGAAAGGGACTTTTATTTTGGAGAATAAATATGTAAAGCCTGTTCAGCCAAAAAAACTCTTTGCATTTGTTTTTCTTTTTTAAGAAAATTTACTCTTTAACCACTTCCATACAGGGCATTTTCACCCCCTTCCTGCCCAGACCAATTTTTAGTTTTCAGCGCTGTCGCATTTTGAATGACGATTGCGCGATGGTGCGACGTGGCTCCCAAACAAAATTTACACCCTTTTTTTCTCACAAATAGAGATTTCTTTTGGTGGTATTTGATCACCTCTGTGGTTTTTATTTTTTGCGCTATAAACAAAAGAAAGCGTCAATTTTGAAAAAAAAACACAATATTTTTACTTTTTGATTTAAAAAAATCATAATTATTTTTTTTTCCTTTTTTATTCTCAGTTTAGACCGATACGTATTCTATTTTTGGTAAAAAATCGCAATAATCGTATTTGATCGGTTTGCGCAAAAGTTCTAGCGTCTACAAAGTAGGAAATAGAGTTATGGCATTTATTTTTTATTTATTTTTTACTAGTAATGGCGGCGATCTGCCCGCGCTCCCTAGCAGCCGGAAAAAGCAAGGACGCCATATGACGTCCAGTCTGAAGGACGAAAGGTCCCCACCAACGTCGTTTTACTATGGCTCGGTGGGGAAGTGGTTAACTTTAAACCGTAAAATCAGTCTGTATATACATTAAAGCATGCTTGTTATACTGACTGTGGAACCTATGGGGTTAATTTTGTGCATTGTGTAAAAAGGCTGCTTGAGCCTTTTTTTTTATCCTCCCCTTCTTCCACTGTTCAAAAATCCATCTCCTGATAGAACAGAGCCTTGGGGGCAAGCTGCACGTGCTCAGTTTGGTGTGTATTGCTAGAGAGTTTTTTCTTTTTTCTTGGAAAAGTGCATATGACCAGCACAGTGCCAATCAGCACTGTCCAGACAGAGGGTCAGGGGTCCTGCAGCCTCATGGGACAATCAGGGGAGAATGAAAACTCCTCCTACAAGCTTTAACCAGACACTGACAGAAGTCACAAGACTGCTCTAACTGCTGATGAGAAAGGGTATTTAGCAGTTTATATTCACTAGAATAATTGCATTTCCATGCTCTGTGTACTGTGGGAGACCAGATATAGTGAATGCAGGCTCCTGGGTTTAGTAACACTGTATCTACTTGGGCAGTATCTTTATTCAAAACACACTTTAATGAATGTGCTGCTAATGAGGATTTAATCACCAGTGTAACTCTAGCACTTAGCGAGATACTCTCTATAGCTTATCTTCTTCTAAAGGAAGAAGACACTGCAGCTTTTCTTATTACAGCACTGAGATTTACTCAGGTGGTAATAATGAAATCAGACCCTTCCTTACTGAAAACCTACCAGAAAGGACATGGCGAAACCAACAGACATTTCTTCAGAGCAGAAAAATCTCACTCAGAGGGGATTTTATGTTTTTTGAACCAATGTGGAGTTGGACTTTCAAACTTACCTTTTTTAGATGCTTTTTGTTTATGAGTTAACTGAGTCATTGTGTTTGCCATAAATAACCCTGTTTGTTCGAATTTCGAAAGAATTTTCTTTTTGAAAATCGTATGAAAGAATTTTTGTTCGTATTTTGCACCGTTAGTGGGCTGCAGCAACAGCCGATTTTCGTGCGGCAAACAAATTTGAGAAATCCTACATGTTGGAAATTTTTTGAAAAACAAACTATTTTCTGATCAATGATGAGAGAATCGTGGGAGAAATGTAATAGAAAAAAAAATGTGCTTGTGCAAGAAAAGAATATTCCCGGAGAGAAAAGAATATTCCCGGAGAGAAAAGAATATTCCCGGAGAGAAACGAATATTCCCGGCAACATGAAGGTTTGGTCGGCCGAATTTCGAAAATCAATGGTGGCATCATCGGATCACAAAAAAGACGAACTTTCTGATTTTGAAAAGAAAATTTGTTCGAATTAGACCTGCTTTAGGCCTCGTACACACGACCGAGAATCCCGTCTTGAAAAAAACGTTGTTTTTCTCGACAAGATTCTTGTCAAGCTTTCCTTGCATACACACTGTCGAGACTAAATCTCATCATTCTCAAACATGGTGACGTACAACACATACGACGGCACTATAAAGGGGATATTCGATTCCACTGGCGCCACCCTTGGGGCTGCTTTTGCTAATCTTGTGTTAGTAAGAGTTTTGGTGAGAAACGATTCGCGCTTTTCAGTCTTCGTGCTTTTCAGTCTGTTACAGCGTGACGAATGTGCTATCTCCATTATGAACGCTCATTTTACCAAAGCATGCACAGGTTTTCAAGCATACACACAAATGTTTTTCTCATCGTAAACCAGCCCGACGAGAATCACAACGAGAAAATTGAGACTCCCGACAAGAAAATAGAGACCAGGTTCTCTTTTTTTCTGGTCGAGATTCAGGACAGTTTTCTCGACTAAAAACATACACACACATGATTTTCTCGGCAAGAAAGCTCTGCCGGTAGTTTTCTTGCTGTTTTTTGCTGAGAAAACCGGTTTTGTGTACGAGGCCTAATACATATTTCTGGGACAGCAAGGTTTAAAGTGTTACTAAACCCTGGACCCTGCATTCACTATATCTGGTCTCCTACAGAACACGGAAATGCAAATATTTTAGTAACTATAAACTGCTAAATACCTTTTCTCACCAGCAGTATATAGCAGTCTTGTGACTTCTATCAGTGTCTGGTTAAAGCTTGTAGGAGGAATTTTCATTCTCCTCTGACCGTCCTATGGTCTGGACAGTGTTGATTGGTCCTGTGCTGATTGTGACTTCTATGAGTGTCTGGTTAAAGCTTGTAGGAAACCTCTTTAGCAATATACACCAAACTGAGCATGTGCAGCCTGTCCCCTGGTTCTGTATTATCAGGAAATATATTGGGGACAGTGTAAAGCCTCATATACACGATCAGATTTTCCGACAACAAGTGTGTCATGGAAGGGTTTTGTTGGATAATCTGACCGTTTGTACACTCCATCGGACAATGTTTTATAGCATGCTTTCAAATTTTCCGACAACAAATGTGTCTTGTCAGATTATCCTATTGTGTGTACACAAGTCAGTCGCAAAAAAAATCCAGTACAAACATGCATGCTACGAACCAATGCTAACCATAACACAACATTAGCAGAAGTTGCCCAAAGGGTGGCGCTAAAGAGCTGAAAAAACACATAGTTTTGTGAAAAAGTTCTGCCATCTGTATGAATACCAAGTTCACTCCCAAAGCCATTCGCACAAAATACCACGGATTTGTCAGATGGAAATCCGATCGTGTACGAGGCTTTAGAAGGAGATGATCAGGGGAGACAGGATCAAACAGCCTGTTTACACAATGCACAGGATTAGGTTCCACAGTGAGTATAACAAGCATGCTTTACTGCATATACAGACTGATTTTACTGTTGTGGGTTTAGTAACGCTTTAAACACTGTCAGAACCAAAGGGTTAACAGGTGTCGAAGTTAGGCATCTTGCAATGTATGTTAATAAGGACAGACTTGGGACATTGTTCAAACAAACTTGCAGTAAGGCATAACACCTCCTCCTGTCAAACATCTAAATATATATATATATATTTTAGGGATGCTGATTGAATGGAAACACATATTGGGGTTTTCTCTAATTTGACTGCAAAAGTGGAAGCACATTACCACTAGAGGAAGCTTTTTAAATAAAGCACAATTTCAAAATTAGAAAGCTAGTTAACTGTCTTTATTAAAATGTTATTATAACTCCAAATGTGAGGTTAGTAAAATCCAGTACAGTTTCCCTTTAATTGATATTGAAAGAGATTCCTCTACTTAGTCTCTCCACCTGCTGTCTAGTCATGCAGCACCAACATAGCCACGGATGCCTCTACATCAAACAGTGTGACATCATTGGTTGATGTATCTAGATGGCTGCTGGGAGAAACACATCTCCCAGCTGTTCTAATGTAGAATGCATACAGCATGCTGTCAGCTAGAAATGATCCAACTTGTATACAACACAATGAATCAAAGGCTAGCCTTGAGCAAATTGCAAAAAAAGTCTCAAGGCCAGTAACAGAAGGGGTTAAGGGAGTTTTACTTTACAATGCTAGGAAGCCTAATACATATCGTAAGCCAAACAAACATAATAAAATCTGATAGAGTTTAAGTTCCTACCACTGAGCTGTGTTTGCTAGAAGTATCTCATTGTTTCATGATCTAAATGTGATGGCATAAAGAGCTCTCTACCTCCAGTGCCAGGACATTATATGAAGAACATGCTGATGGGCGTGTTAGTGACTGTCACAGCAATCTAAGCTGTCACGCTTTGCCTGCTCTGTAATTAACAATTGATGAGCATTTTACAAGAACTGCAACGTAGCATCCATCCATGCAGAAGTACACTCTACATAGGCAGATTGTGCAGTTTACTTTTTACATTAACACCTATGTGCAGTTTTACACGTATATTTAAAATATTTTCACACATAATTAATATTGCTGATTCGAATATGACATAGTAGGCCAGATGGTAATGGCAAGGTAAAAACTCCTTAAAAAAAATAAAATATAAAATCATGTTCAAATACATTGCCTTGTCTATCTCTCTCTCTTCTAGCTATCAACCAGTGACCCCACCCCCTTATGTCATCACCACCCAGAGCATGATGGGACTGTGACATCATAAGAGGCCTCTATAAATCGGTGCGAGCCATGCACCCAGCATTACAGCGGGAGGAAGCGATGTGTCAACATCAAAGAGGAGAAGAGGGAAGAAGACGACAGAAGACGAGTTCCCCCTCAAGATTCATACCATACACAGTAATTGGTCTTGGCAGGGATCCAAGTCGGATCCCCGTTCAATATTGTGCCGTGGCTAAACGCAACCGCAGCTAAAAGCACTGTACAAATGCAGCTGATCACTGTGCCTGGAGTCTTGAATTTCAGCAGAAAATAAACTGCTTTTAACTGCGGCAGAACAGCAGTCTGTGTGAAAGAGGCCTTACAAGGAGACAAGCTTTCACCACCTGGAGCATGATGGGACTGTGATGTCATAAGAAGCCTATATAAATCGGTGCAAGCCACGCACCCGGCATTACAGCGAGAGGAAGCGACGTGTCAACATCGAAGAAGAGAAGAGGGAAGAAGACGACAGAAGACCGGGCCCCCGCTGGTAAAAGAGCTGCAAGGAGACAGCGGAGAAGACTGGCAGAAGGCATAAATGGGCATTGTCACCAGGTGATATCCGCCCCCTTATGTCGTCACCACTTGGAGCATGATGGGACTGTGATGTCATAAGAGGCCTATATAAATTGGTGCGAGACGCGCACCCGGCATTACAGCGGGAGGAAGCGGTGTGTCAACATCGAAAAAGAGAAGAGGGAAGAAGACGACAGAAGACCGAGCCCCCGCTGGTAAAAGAGCTGCAAGAAGACAGCGGAGAAGCCTGGCAGAAGGCATAAGGGGGCGGGGTCACCGGGTAATATCCGCCCCCTTATATCATCACCAAGTAGAGCATGATGGGACTGTGATGTCATAAGCGGCCTATATAAATTGGTGCGAGCCGCGCACCTGGCATTACAGCAGGAGGAAGCGACGTGTCAACATCAAAGAAGAGAAGAGGGGAGAAGATGACAGAAGACCGGGGACCCCAAAATAGCTTAAAGAAGTAAGCAGTGGCCCCTGCAGAACAGAACAAGACGGCAGTGAAGACTGCCCCCCGGCAGAAGCAAAAAGAGAAGACATCGGTAAAGACCGCCCCCCCCCCCCCGACAGAAGAGGACAGAGAAGACGGCGGAGAAGAGACTGGGGCCCCCACTTTTAAAAGAGCTTAAAGAGGAAAGCGGGGCCCCCGACAGAATGCCCCCCGAAAGAGCGAAGAAGTCGGATGAAGGCCCCCGGAGCTGACTAATAAATTACTTTAAAAACCCATGTAGTGTTTTTCTTTACATTTTTTTTCCTCCAGGTGAATGGGTAGGGGTACCTTATTAAATAAAGGGGGCTCCCAGATTCCGATAAGCTCCCCAACCGCAGACCCTGACAACCAACGGCCAGAGTTGTCGGGAAGAGTCCCTGTCCTCATCAACATGAGGACAGGGTGCTTTGGGGTGGGGGGGCCGCACTGCTCTGCGATTACCTGAGGTTATGTGCCAATAGCTGCGCCAGATCGCACCTGGACGCATAAAATTCTATGTTTTCTATTCGCACAAAACCACAGGTAACAAAACCGCAGGTAACCGCAGTGTGTGAAGGGTGTCATAGGAAAGCATTCTGTGCTTCTAGCTGTGGTAAAATCTGCAGCTGAAAGCACCATTCTATCCGTCCGTGTGAAAGGGGCCTTAACTATGTGGTCAGACATTGGTAAGGAAGGAGGTAATGTGAAACTTGCTATCTCGGCTTCAACACCACCATGAAAGACGAGACAAAGGGGTTGATTTTCTAAAGGCAAATAGACTTTTCACTTTGCAAAGTGCAGTTACCCCAGAGGTTAGTAAATGAGTAAAAGGTCTGCTGACTTCCATCATCCTATCACGTGCTAGCGTGCTTGCACATTCCTTGCTCATTTACTTAACTCTGCAGCAACTGCACTTTGTAAAGTGCACAGTCCATTTTCTCTTAGTAAATCAACCTCAAAGTGTTACATCCAACTTGGGGGTCTCAAAACTTCTAAATCATTGCTTATAAATCAGTGTAACATGCCTGTACAGAGAACTTATTCTAAACTGAGTCTAGATCATGCATGTCAGAATGGTGTTTTATGAGCTGCATGTGGCCTCGCTCTTCTTTTCTATGACCCTCAGTAGTTTAAAAAGAAGCATAATTAGCTACCAGCTGTTCTCGTTTGATAAGTTACTCTTCTGTGCATAATTAGCTAAATACTTCAGGAAATGTCTTATGGCCTCCTCTGTGAGTAAATCTGATCATTTACACTTATTATAATGCTAAGTTCCAAAGTGCCCAAAACTTTTCTGGAGTTTAGCAGGGGGGACCCTCAGTAGGCATAATGAGGCCCTCAAAGATTTTGTCCTTTCAGTTCAGTCCACTGTTTAGCATTTTCATATGCCTAGTCCAAAAGCTGAGGGATGGATTGTACATAGCCAACATAGGCTGTGGTGTTGCATGACAGTCCTGACATGGGCAGTATGCATCTACTGTGGTGGAGGTAAATAAAATGATTATTTTATGTTATGCTACTTTTTACTAAAACCACTGAAATTTTGCTTTTCTTTCCTTATATTGTTTTATTTGTTTTATATTGTTTTATTTCTTGATCTATATATATATATATATATATATATATATATATATATATATATATATATATATATATATATATATATACATGTGTGTGTGTGAAAATATACTACAGTGTTATTATCCTTAAATGAAGTAACAGATTATAGGGTTAAAGTCTTGGCCCGGGAGACTAAGTCAAAACAGATGTCTTCAAACCCCTCCTAAACAGCTCCTCCAAAAGCCCCCTCCATCGACCTAAATAAATATGGCGACTGTGGAAGGAAAGAATGTGCCACGAGGGCTCCGTGCCAAGAACAGACGTTACAGGAAGAGAGCCTTATATGGACTAAGCCAATCAGTTGTGCTCATATGAATGATGTCATTTTGTCTATTAAGCCAATAAAGGATCCGCCTCTCTTTCTCTTTGACACTGAAACACAGAAAGCAAGCAGATTGTCTCCATCGCTCTCTGCATGTTTTCATAATTTGGGTCAGAGGCAGAATGGGTTATGCCCTGAAGTTGTGTCAGGGTTATCAATCCTTATCACTCACTACTCACATATCATGTACAGTCTGTGTAATTAAATGTTCAGAATTCACCCCTACATGCCACACCAATCCAGATTGGTCATTATTTTTGCTGGCCCCCTAAAGTGCGTCCATTTGGAACTCTAATTGCAGTTCACTTACTCTGAACGTGTGTACCTAGAAACAAACTGCTACCATAAAATAAAAACAAACTTCTTCAGGGCATCAGTTCAAGGTGCAGTCAATGCTGTATCCTGGCCTAGGCCAACAAGGCCCAGGCCTAGGGCAGCACTTTGCAAGGGGGCAGCAAGGAAAGTGTCCCCGCTGGCTTGTGCTACACTGTTAGTGTAACGCAAGCTGCTTCTAATTTTGACTGTCCTATCATCCTGGATCACAAACCTTCCTCATTGTGCTATATGTTTTCTGCTGCACCATTGGCATGGTTATATCTTCTTAGTCCTTTCCATAAAATTATCAGAAATTTGTGCTTAACCACTTTCCGACCAGCCGCCGCAGTTATACGGCGGCAGGTCGGCACGGGTGCGCGAGAGCCCGTAGCTCTACGTCGCGCCTTTCGCGGCCACTAGGGGGCGTGTGCGCGCCGCCGGCGGCCCGCGCGCGCGCGCCCCGCTCGCCCCCGAGTCCCGTGCGTGTGCCCGGCGGGCGCGATCGCCGCCGGGCACACGCGATCGCTCGTTACAGAGCGGGGAACGGGAGCTGTGTGTGAAAACACACAGCGCTCGTTCCTGTCAGCGGGGGAAACGCTGACTTTCTGTTCATACAATGTATGAACAGAAGATCAGTGATTCCCCCTAGTAAGTCCCCCCCCCATACAGTTAGAACACAAATAGGAACACACTTAACCCCTTCCCCGCCCCCTAGTGTTAACCCCTTCACTGCCAATGGCATTTTTATAGTAATCCAATGCATTTTTATAGCATTGATTGCTAAAAAAATGCCAATGGTCCCAAAAATGGGTCAAAAGTGTCCGAAGTGTCCGCCATAACATCGCAGTACCGAAAAAAAACGCTGATCGCCGCCATTACTAGTAAAAAAAAAATAATAATAAAAATGCCATAAAACTACCCCCTATTTTGTAAACGCTATAACTTTTGCGCAAACCAATCAATAAACGCTAATTGCGATTTTTTTTACGAAAAATATGTAGAAGAATACGTATCGGCCTAAACTGAGGAAAAAATATTTTTTTTTTATATATTTTTGGGGATATTTATTATAGAAAAAAGTAAAAAATATTGCATTTTTTTCAAAATAGACGCTCTGTTTTTGTTTATAGCGCAAAAAATAAAAACCGCAGAGATGATCAAATACCACCAAAAGAAAGCTCTATTTGTGGGAAAAAAAGGACGCCAATTTTGTTTGGGAACCACGTCGCACGACCGCGCAATTGTCAGTTAAAGCGACACAGTGCCGAATCTCAAAAAGTGCTCTGGTCTTTGGACAGCAATATGGTCCGGGGCTGAAGTGGTTAAAGTAGAACTTAAAGTAGAACTATAGGCAACACTTTTTATTTTAATTTTGGATAGAGTGAGGCTTCGTACACATGACCGAGCAACTAAGCATACACACAAACTTGTTTCTCGTCGAAAACCAGCCCGACGAGGAACACGACAAGGAAATTGAGACTCCCAACGAGGAAAAAGAGAACTTGTTCTCTTTTTTTCTCATCGAGTTCCACGTCAGTTTTCTCGATGAAAAGCATACACACGACCGTTTTCCTTGGCAAAAAAGCTCTGCCACCAAGTTTCTTGATAGATTCTGTCGAGGAAAACGGTCGTGTGTACGAGGCCTCACTGCTACATCTGTAGGAGAGCTTGTTATTTTGAAAAACAACAGCCTTACTGGCCAGATCACCAGATAAAAATAAAAGAAAGAAAGTCTAAAAAAGAAAACAAATTCTGCCATCACATCTAAGAAATGGTAAGCTACAGTATAATAAATGTTTGTTTTTGGCCTAATACCACTTTAACCATCAGGAAGGGCTTGTTATAGAATAGGGAAAAGAGTGATATATTTAAGTACTGTGCACCATGGAATGCAGAAGGTTCTATGCTGTGCCCAAAGACTCATTTGAGTCAAAGGCCTCGTACACACAACCGTTTTCCTCGACAGAATCCTTTAAGAAACGTGGTGGCAGAGCTTTTTTGCAGAGGAAAACGGTCATGTGTATGCTTTTCATCGAGAAAACTGACGTGGAACTCAACGAGAAAAAAAGAGAACAAGTTCTCTTTTTCCTCGTCGGGAGTCTCAATTTCCTTGTCGTGTTTCTCGTCGGGCTGGTTTTCGACGAGAAACACGATATGCTTAGAAATGCTTAGAAATGCTCAGAATAAAGTATAAGACGTGAGCGCACCTTCGGTGCGCTCACGTCTTGTAATGGAGATAGCACATTCGTCACGCTGTAACAGACTGAAAAGTGCAAATCGTCTCTTACCAAACTTTTACTTAACACGCAGTAACATGAGATTAGCAAAAGCAGCTCCAAGGGTTGTGCCAGTGGAACGAACCTTGCCTGCCGTCTTATGTGTTGTATGTCACCGCGTTTGAGAACGAGGAGATTTGGTCTTGACTGTGTGTACGCAAAGAAAGCTTGTCAATTTTTTCGACAAGCCTAACAAAGAACTCGTCGAGGAAAACGATGTGTCTTTTACGACGAGTTCCTCGGTCGTGTGTACGAGGCCTGATATGTATTCAAGAATGGAGGAGATATCTGCTCAACATCAAATAATAAACATTTACAGGAAATACAGACAATCCAACCAATAGGAATGTGCAGGAGGCAAGAGTGTGTAAGCAAGCGCTCATCAGGAAGTGTTGGAACGTGTTTGTCTCATAACTAAAGTATAATAAAGAAAGCATGTAAAAATGTACATTGGTACAACATAGAGCTTACATACTGTAGTAGATTTGATGACTAATCAGTACCGTAAGGTGTTTACGGTTATTGAGTTTGATTTACTAAAACTGGAGAGTGCAAAAATCTGGTGCAACCAATCAGATTGCATTTTTTTTTGTTAAAGATTAACTGCTTGCCGACCTGCCGCCGTCATTTTACTGCGGCAGGTCGGCTCTCCTGGGCGAGAGCCCGTAGCTCTACGCCAGCTCTTTTCGCGGCCACTAGGGGGCAATCGCCGGGCACCCGCGATTGCTCTAAACAGAGCGAGGACCGGGAGCTTTGTGTGTAAACACAAAGCTCCCGGTCCTGTCAATGTATGAACGGAAGATCAGTGATTTCCCTCAGTCTGTCCACCCCCCCATACAGTTAGAACATACCCAGGAACATACTTAACCCCTTCCCTACCCCTTCACCCCCCCTTCACTGCCAATGGCATTTTTATAGTAATCCAATGCGTTTTTCTAGCACTGATCGCTATAAAAATGCCAATGGTCCCAAAAATGTGTCAAAAGTGTCCGCCATAATGTCGCAGTACTGAAAAAAAAACGCCGATCACCGCCATTACTAGTAAAAAAAAATAATAATAAAAAATGCCATAAAACTACCCCCTATTTTGTAAACGCTATAACTTTTGCGCAAACCAATCAATAAACGCTAATTGCGATTTTTTAAAAAGAAATATGTGGAAGAATACGTATCGGCCGAAACTGAGAATTTTTTTTTTTTTTATATATTTTTGGGGATATTTATTATAGCAAAATGTAAAAAATATTGAATTTTTTTTCAAAATAGTCGCTCTATTTTTGTTTATAGCGCAAAAAATAAAAACCACAGAGATGATCAAATACCACCAAAAGAAAGCTCTATTTGTGGGGAAAAAAGGACGCCAATTTTGTTTGGGAGCCACGTCGCACGACCGCGCAATTGTCAGTTAAAGCAACGCAGTGCCGAATCACAAAAAGTGCTCTGGTCATTGGGCAGCAATATGGTCCGGGGCTTAAGTGGTTAAAGTAATAGTAAAGTCTCTTAAAAAACAAACATGTTATACTTACCCTCCTCTTCTTGGGAACCTTGGTCCCTAGCTCCAGTAGAGTGCCCCCAGAGCAAGCAGCTTGCAATGGAAGCGCCCAAGCAGGCTCACTCCCAAGCTGTGGCTTGGTGTGTCCATTCACACAGAGAGCCGCGACTCAGCCCAGCCCCCTCTACCTCCTGATCAGCTCAATAGCTGTGATTGACAGTCTCAGCCAATAAGGAGGCAGAGTCCCCGGACAGCTGGGGGAACGTATGCACATCGCTGGATTGAGCTGGGGCTCGGGTAAGTATTGGGGGGACTGGGGGGGATGCTGCACGAGCACATGTTATTAAACGGTATCAAATAAATATAAAACACACAAATCAGGAGACAAACAGCAAAATATAACTGGTGTGATTGGAAGCTACTTGGGTGCCAACATCCCAGAAATAATCTGTCCAATAGATTGTGTCATGTGTGTATAGGACTTTTATGGCACAAGATATCATTCAAACACCAAACATTATCAGGAAACAATAACACATAACAGTTTTAAAAAAAACTATTAGGGGTGTGAATGGGCATACATTTCCAAGAACAAATCTTCACAGCTGAAGAATGGTCCATGAATTCTAGCAATGATAACTAAACTATCAATCTACAACAGGTCTTACCAATGATTTAGGCTAAGACATCTTTATTGTGTTGGGAACCAATCAACATAATCTGTCTATTTTCCCACACCACACTTGGAGAATAAAAAGCAAATTCTGAATAACTGCTACAAGTGATGCCACTTGTATCATTTGAACATGGAGAAAGTACATCTAAAAAGTTTGTAACACATACCATATATAAGCCAAGTTTTTCAGCACATTATTTTGTGCTGAAAATGCCCCCCTCGGTTTATACTCGAGTCACCTTTTTTGCGCCTGATCTCCCAGATTTTGGGGATTCAGTCCCAGCTGGCCATAGGTCCCCTGGACTCCAGTGTGTGCAAAGTTTGTTGTCTGGGGGACCTACAGTTGGGGAGAACCAATTTTTCAAAGCCGGTACCCCTTCTATATACTCCCATGTTAAATGTAAGTCTAGTCATGGGCACAGTGAGGCATGGACACAGTGAGGCACAGTGAGGCATGGACACAGTGAGGCATGGGCACAGTGAGGCATTGGCACGGTGAGGCATGGACACAGTGAGGCATGGGCACAGTGAGGCATGGACACAGTGAGGCATGGACACAGTGAGGCATGGACACAGTGTGGCATGGACACAGTGAGGCATGGACACAGTGAGGCATGCACATGGACACAGTGAGGCATTGGCACAGTGTGGCATGGACACAGTGAGGCATGGACACAGTGAGGCATGCACATGGACACAGTGAGGCATTGGCACAGTGAGGCATGGGCACAGTGAGGCATGAGCACAGTGAGGCATGGACACAGTGAGGCATGGACACAGTGAGGCATGCACATGGACACAGTGAGGCATTGGCACAGTGTGGCATGGACACAGTGAGGCATGGACACAGTGAGGCATTGGCACAGTGAGGCATGGGCACAGTGAGGCATGAGCACAGTGAGGCATGGACACAGTGAGGCATGGACACAGTGAGGCATGGACACAGTGAGGCATGCACATGGACACAGTGAGGCATTGGCACAGTGAGGCATGGGCACAGTGAGGCATGAGCACAGTGAGTCATGGACACAGTGAGGCATGTATATGGACACAGTGAGGCAAAGTGAGGCACAGTGAAGAATGCACATGGACACCCTAGGCTTATACTCGAGTCAATATGTTTTCCCATTTTTGTGGCAAAATTAGGTGCCTCAGCTTATATTCGGGTCGGCTTATACTCGAGTATATACGGTAGTTACAATTAAACCACCTCTTCAGGAATTTGAACCTAAAGGCACATTCATGTCATGAGTGTATGTGAATTTCATAGCACCAGATATCATTTAATCAATAAAAATGATATATATAAAAACAAAAATAAACAACTGAAGAATGCTGCAAGAACTCAGTTAGAACTCAGTTAGCAATGATAACTCAACCATCAATCTACAACATGTCTTTCCAATCAAAACATTTAAGTTATGATATCTTTATTGTAATGGGAACCAATCAACAGAATCTATCCATTTTCCCATACGGTGCTTGGAAAATAAAAAGTAGATTTTGAATGTCTGCTACGAGCGATGCTATTGGTATCTTATGAACATTAAGAAAACTACATCTAAAAAAAGGTGAAATGCATAGTTCCAATTAAAACCACCTCTTCAGGAACTTCAACCTAAAGGTACATCCATGTCTAGGGCTTATGGGAATTTTATGGCACTAGATATCATTCAAACACCAAAAATGATCAGGAAACAACAGTGTATAATAGTTAAAAAACAATCGGGATATGAATCGGCATACGTTCCCAAAAACAAATCTTTACAACTGAAGAATGCCCCAAGAACTCAGGCAGCAATGATAACTAAACCATCAACGGACAACAGGTCTTAGCAATCAAAACTTTAAGTTATGACATCTTTATTGTATTGGGAACCAATCAGAGAAATCTATCGAATTTACCATGCCGCGTTTGGAGAATAAAAAGTAGATCCGGAATGTATGCTACGAGCGCTGCCATCAGTATCCTATGAACATGGGAAAATTACTGTACATCTAAAAAGTTTAAATGCATAGTTCCAATTAAAACCACCTCTCCAGGAACTTCAACCTAAAGGCACATTCTAAAGATCAGACCAAGAACAAAAACAATACAATTTTCTTATTAGTTGTTTCAAACTACTCTTTCATTTCAAAGGCTGATCAGCACAAAATTTGATGAGCATCACAGATATGAACAGCCGGAGGACTCTGTGCCTGAGGATGACAGCTGAGGCAGACTAGTTCTTAAATATATAAAGTGACGGAAGTTGTCAAGTCACAAAATTGCTTCAGTAAGCTAAAAAACGAAAACACCCAACAATAGCTCCCCTAGAAATCATTTAAAAACACACAGAGGTATTACATACTGAAGATCACTCTGTGAACACTAATGCCTTGTACACACATGATCGGAATTTCCAATTGAAAAAAAGTCTGATGGAATTTTTTCATCGGATATTCCGACCGTATGTGTACCCCAGCTGAGTTTTTACTTCGGAAATTATGATGGGCTTAGAAAGAGAACATGTTCTCTTTTTTTCAGATGGAAATTCTGTTCGTCTGTATGGAACTCCGACTGAGAAAAAAACACGCATGCTCAGAATCAAGTCAACGCATGCTCGGAAACATTGAACTTAATTTTTCTCCGCTCATCGTAGTGTTGTACGTCACCTCGTTCTTGATACTCGGAATTTGGTGTGACAGTGTGTATGCAAGACAGCTTGAACGGAATTCCATCGGAGTTTATCCCGATGGAAAATCCGATAGTGTGTATGTGGCATTAGAGGAATAAAAAGCCTATGTCCCACAACACAAATACAAGGAACAAGCAAACTGGGACACATAAGGTTGTTCATTTATGAATACAAGAATAGACCTGACAGCCATCCACACATTTCTAATCTGCTACCTGGACTTTTCCTAGGTTCTAAAGACTGTTGTGATCACACATTCCCTGAATATTGTCTGGTTGTTGTACAAAGCTTCCATAACCATTTTTGGCAGATAACAACCTTCATCTGTGTTTGTGCATTTTTTTCATTCAATACTATGCATGAATGTACCATACATTAAATTCACCAATCAGCTATAACATTATAACCACTAACAGGTCAAATGAATACCATTGATTATCTCGTTGCAATGACACCTGAAATTTGTGGGTTTTTTTAGGCAGCAAATGAATATGTTGTCCCAGAATTTGATGTGTTGAAAATAAAAAAAAAATGGCCAAAAGAAAGGATTTGTGCAATTCCAACTTGGAATGGCTAGACAACTGGATCAGAGCATCTCCAAAACTGCAGGACCTACCAAAAGTGGTCCAAGGAAGGACACTGGCGACAGGGTCATGGGAGACCAAAGCAAAAAAAAAACTGGACTACAGGCATACCCCACTTTTAAGTACACAATGGGGTTTATTTACTAAAGCTGTAAAGTGCAAAATCAGGCTCACTTCTGCATAGAAACCAATGAGCTTCCAGGTTTAATTACCGAAGATTAATTGAACAAGCTGGGGTTAGAAGCTCATTGGTTTCTATGCAGAAGTGAGCCTGATTTTGCACTTTCCAATTTTAGTAAATAAACTCCATTGTGTACTTAAAATTGGGGTATGCCTGTATGCGGTCTGATTCAAAAGAAAAGCTACTGTAGTTAAAACCGCTAAAAAAAGTTGCTGCTGCTTTCGGTAGAAAGGAGTCAGAACACACAGGGGTTGATTTACTAAAACTGGAGAGTTAAAAATCCGGTGCAGCTCTGCCAATAAACCAATTTTGAAAGAAGACCAATTGAACAAGCTAAAGTTAGAAGCTGATTGGCTACCATGCATAGCTGCAGTGGCGTAACCAGAGTTATGGGTGCCCGGGGCAGAATTTTTTTTCCGCCCCCCCCCTTGTATAATAATCCACTCTGGTTATAAGGATCTGTAATGTATCCCTCTCAGGGCTTTCAGCATGTAGGGGGTTAAATGGTTAATCCAATGTAATGCAGCCAGCCTTTAGGGCTTTCAGCATGTAAGGGGTTAAATTATTGCAGGATTAATAATTTAACCCCTTACTGTAAGGGATTAAATGATTAATCTTGCAATCATAATCATTTAACCCCTTACATGCTGAAAGCCCTGAGGGATGCATCACATTGGATTAATTGGGGGCAGGGTTCTGTGGGTTGGGGTGCATGGTATTATGGGTTGGGGGCAGGGTTCTGTGGAGTAGAGGGGCTGGGTGCAGGGTAGATGGGAGGTACAGGAAGGAGAGAGCTCTCATACAGGGTTCAATGGAGGAGCATAGGACAGTGTTAGAGGGGATCCTGCACATAGGGGGAGGGGGAGAGCAGCTGGAGGTGAACGAGCACCTAGGAGGGACCTGAGGACTGGGAAGCACGGGAGGAACTCGGAGACACAGGCAGCGCTTCGCCCCCATTTCTGTCACAAGAGACGAGCAGTGCCAGGACACAGATCACAGTTATCAGCCTTTAAGTTACACTGCACGTCTAGTAGGGAGCCAGCACCACTATCCCCAACCTATACCTCAATCCACTGTACTAATAACCCACTGCCTGCCCCGTTCCTCCAGCCAATCACCACCAGAGCAGAGCAGGGGGGCGGGAGGAGCTGTTGTGAAAAGACTCCTCCAATCCTGCTGACTGTGCAGCTCTCCCGCCCCCTTGCTCTGCTGATAGGATGAAATCGTCGGTGGGACGGGAGAGGGGAGAACCAGGAAGAGAGGAGACAGACATGGCCACAGAGAATTGTGAACATTGGCCAGCCGGGGCCATTCCATTTCGGGACAATGTATTGTCCCGCATTGAATGTACCCGGGACACGGGACACGGGATCCCGGATTTACCCCCCCCCAATTTTTCGCCTGGTGTGACGGCCCCCCTGCCCCCCCCCCCCCCCCCCGCTACGCCAGTGCACAGCTGCACCGGATTTTGCACTCTTCAGTTTTAGTAAATCAACCCAACAGTGCATTGCAGCTTATTGCATATGGAGCTACGCCGCTGCAGACTGGTAGAGCTGCCCATGCTGACCCTTGTCCACAGCCAAAGGTGCCTACAATAGGCATATAAAAATTAGAACTGGACCACAAAACAATGGAAGAAGGTGACTGGTCTGATGAATTCAACAATGGTTTGAGAAACACAACAACAAGTTCAAGGTGTTGACTTGTCTTTGAAAAAAATTAGGGACATGACTCACATTGTGTGGTACCACATCCAAATGCTTCCAGAAAAAAAAGAAAGGAAAAAAAATGGGGGGGGGGGGGTTTAAAGGACTTTAAAAGTACCACTATATTCCTAAGTTGGAAAAAGAAGTGCTCACAAATGTATAAAAAATCTAATTCTATTTAGACAAATATAAAAAAAAATCATGATAAAAACATTGCAGAGTATGTGCATGCACATCAAAACATGTATCTCTCATATATAATTAGAAAGCACAGACAAGTTGTACAGAGAAACCTTTGCAAATTGGCCCATTAATCAATCACAATGCCTCCTCTTCTGACTGTGGTATGTACCATATGAGTTTAGGGATAAATACTAGATTTTTTTATCGTTGAAATATGTTTACTGCTCAATATATAATGTATTTGTGAATAAGATACATGTATGTATTCAAATATTTGTAATTAGATGCTAACTACAGTCAATCTCTCAGTGCCAATAGGAATCCCTGAAGAAGCTGTTGGCAAAACACGTAGTGATCCATTGGCGATGATACAGTAACTCTGCAGTTGATCCCCCCATACATGCAAGAACATTATAAATGCTTCACCCGACTGGTGATTGATTTATGGGCCAATTGGCAAAAGTTTCTCTGTACAACTTGTCTGTGTTTTCTATATATATGGGATGCACATACTCTGCAATGTTTTTATCATTATTTTTAATATTTGTCCAAATAAATGTGAATTTTTAATACATTTGTGAGCACTTCTCTTTCCAATTTGGGAATATATTGGTACCTTTTAAACCCTTTAACCCTTCTCTGTTTTTTTTTCTCTTCTTTTTTTCTGTTGACTTGTCCTCCCAATTCTCCAGATCTCAATCCAATCCAGAATCTGTGGGGTGTTCTATAAAATAAGTCTGATCCATATAGGACCTAAATAATCTGCTAATGATGGCTTGATGCCAGTCACTACAGCATACCATCAGAGGTCTAGTGGACTACATGCCTCAACGGGTTATGGTGGGTGGTCAAAATGTTATGACTGATCAGTTAATTACATTATTTATTCTAGTACTGCTGTTATTCAAGACCAAAATCTGACCATACATGGCTTTCATTATATCTATTTTTGCCACAAACTCTATCATAGGTACAGAAAATGCATGTGCTATTATAGCTTAAAATAAATGTGAACCATTACCATGTAAAACAACCCATTCAGTTAAAAATATAAATAATCTCTGCTCTCAGCTGCACAATGTGCTCAGAGAGGTGGAGAAACAGCAGCACACTTATCCTCCCAGTGTATAGCATAGCTATGAAAGTGGGGGGGGGGGGGGGGGGTTGGGGCCATGTGTCAGCACAAGTCTGACCATTGGGGACAAACAGGCTGAGCTCCCAGCATACTGGGATGGATGTGCTCTCATGTCTAGCAGGATCACCAGGTACAGTATATCACACAAATGAGAGAATATAAAGAGAACTGGATACTTCTTAATACAAGTACATGGTACAACAGCTATATGTGAGGAATATGAAATGTTGGGGGTAACATTTTCTTTAACCTCCCTGGCGGTATGTTTCCTTCTGGTTTTAGGTGCTGAAAGCGGTACCATTATTTTGTATAAAAATTTGGTGTTTTACATTGTAGGCCTGCAATTCTTAGGAATAACTCACTTAAATCTGTCCAAACCAGAGTCTAGTAGACATCCCGGGTATAATAAAATGTTAAAAACAAAATCATAAATTATAATATAATAAATAACTATAAATAATTATTACAAATAATAATTTAATTATAACAAAAATGATTCAACAATGTAATCAGTTGCAGAATTGTCGCTGTCATTACTTTCTTTTTTTGATGATGAATTTCCCCACAAATTTCTATCGCTCAATTCTGCAAGTGATTATAATTTATTATCGCTGTTTTCTAGCTGCTCTAAAACCACTTTTGACATAATGGGACACTTTTTGGTTGCTATGGACAATCTCCAGTTTCCAGGCAGAAAGAACATTTTTTTATTATATAAAAGTGCATGTAGGTCACTGGACAGACCACTAGAGACAAAGGAGGTGTGTATTTTTTCATACAGTACAGTAATCTATAAGATTACAGTATACTGTATGTAATGTGTTTATTTACTTTTTTGAATTTGGCGCCGATCTTAGCCCCCATGCGTCGTAACGTCGCAGGGAACGGAGCTCGGCAGCACACAGCGGAAAGGCTTTGCAGGATCCAGGGACAAGGTAAGTAAACCATGCCTGTGGATGCGGCGAGGCGATCCCGAGTCTGGTTTGGGGTTACCGCTTTTAGTTCTGAAATTCCACCTTGAGCCAGACTTGGGAATACCGCCAGGGGGGTTAACTGACCGGTATGTAATGCCACAAAAAAAAAAAAAAAAAACTATTTATTTTTGCACATTCATCATGTTGCAATAATTTTCTAAATCCATGTTCTTATCTGTTTTACAATAGCACAACAGAAATAAAAATCCAATAGTGTTTTTACCTAAAGGATTTCAAAATTTTCAAGGTGGCCACATAGAATATTATAGTAAAATACAATCACAACATACGTGTTACAATTATCTTGAACCTAATGAGAATTCAAACTTATCCCATCGTCATACCTCCCAACTTTCTGAGATGGGAATGAGGAACACCTATTAGTAAAAATAAGTAGGCATAGGACAAACCCCCTGTAATGCCCGCCCTAAAGGAGAATTGTACAAAAAAATGATTGCTTAAACCCACAGGTGCTTTTTTTTTTTTTTTTACCACTACTATTGCTTTATAGTGGCTACTGGAATCAACAAATGCAAACATTTAGAAATTAGATGGAAGGTTTAGCGCTGGAAAACACTTTTTAATGGATAAGTAGTGCATTTTATATACAACTATATAGATCACACCGAAATGAGGGACAAATGAGGAGGAAAGAGGGACAGAGGGAGTTTGTTCTGAATTAGGGACTGTCCCTCAATATCAGGGACAGTTGGGAGCTATAGTGTTACTGCTTCATAGGGCTTCCTCTAATGCCGTGTCAGACGGAATTTTTTCATCGGATATTCCAACCGTGTGTATGCCCCATCTGACTTTTTCCTTTGGAAATTCCGACGGAGTTAGAAAGAGAATAATAATAATAATCGGAAATTCCGTTCGTTTGTATGAGGAAAAAACATGCATGCTCGGAAAACAATTCAACACATGCTCAGAAGCATTGAACTTAATTTTTATAGGCTTATCGTAATGTTGTACGTCACTGCATTTTTGACAGTCGGAATTTGGTGTGTCCGTGTCCATGCAAGACAACTTGAGTTGGAGTTTATTCTGATGGAAAAACCAATCGTGTGTACAGGGCATAAGCCTGCCTGGGATCACAGTTTATTAACACAAAAATCATTTATTTTACATTTTCACTGTAAGCTGTTTCATACAAAGGTTAAACAGAGATTACAATCCAATGGTGAGTCCAAGAGATGCAACTATTTAGGTTAATGCATGTAGAAATCACTCATCAACTGTCCTTCTCAGAGAAATCTGCCCATCTATGACCACCCTTCGTACATTTTATTGTCTGCTCTCTATACAGCATTAAAGTGGTTGTAAACCCACGAAAAAAATAAAAACCTGCAAGACAAAGGCATAATGAGCTAGTATGCATAGCAAACTAGCTCATTATGAAAAACTTACCTTACATTGAAGCACCCACAGTGGGTCCAGGCACACATCTCCCAGAGTTATTTCCAGGTATCCTGGGGCTCCGGCAAAGTGATTGGCCAGAGCCGCTATGACATCACTCCCGCGCATGCGTTGGAGCCACTGGTAACGGCACATCAGCTGAAGCAACGGTGCGAACGAGCCGTTGCTTCAGTGCGCATGTTTCGGTGATGTCAGCACATGATGATACAGGGGATATCCACGGTAGTTACAGGTAAGCCTTACTATAGGCGTACCTGTAGTGAAAAGTGGTCTGTAATGCCGCATACACATGATCAGACATTCCGACATCAAAACTGTGGATTTTTTTCCGACGGATAGTTCGCTCAAACTTGTCTTGCATACACACGGTCACACAAATGTTGTCGGAAATTCCGAACGTCAAGAATGCAGTCATGTACAACACTACGACGAGCCGAGAAAAATTAAGTTCAATGATTCCGAGCATGCGTCAAATTGATTCCGAGCATGCGTAGAATTTTTGTGCATTGGAATTGGCTACAGATGATCGGAATTTCTGACAAGAACTTTTGTTGTCGGAAAAATTGAAAACCAGCTCTCAAAGATTTGTTGATGGAAATTCCGACAGCAAATGTCCGATGGAGTCTACACACGATCGGATTTTACGACAACAAGCTCACATCGAACATTTGTTATTGGAAATCTGACCGTGTGTACGCGGCATTGGGGTTTACAACCACTTTAAAGTGGTTAAATCAAAATCCAAGTCCTTAGATGTTGTGTCTTCATTCGTTTCCTGTTTCTCAGGATTTTATTCTATATTTTACCTAGATATCCTGCCAGTAACATACTTCTCGTCTTAGGGTGACAACACTCAATCACTGTTCGGTATCTATAAATAAGTGGCATTGTAACCCTAACATTTAAAGAATTACAGAACACCCCCTCTTTCTTTTCTCCATAACATGGAGACAACAGTGTAGCACAGGCAAAGAGTACAAGAAGTTTTCAGCTGATTGGAGTCCTGGCAGGATCAACAGGTACTTTATTAAAAAATCCAAAAATGGAACTTCCGCTTAACCCACTCCTAACCCCCTTAAATGCCACATTTGGCATGTCATTTTTTTGGGGGGGGGAGTGGGGGCTTCAGGAGGAGTGGGACTTCCTGTCCCACTTCCTCCTTCCGCCGAGGGGCTGGTAAGGCGATTAGCTTAATTGCCTTACTGCAGCCCCTCCCTGTAGGCGATCGCCTGGGACACGTCACAGGTCCCAGGCGATCGCCTGTCCAATGGGACGGCGCAGCGCCGTTCGCACATACGCAGTGCCGCTCACGCATGCGCAGTGGATGCCCGGCCGTGAAGCCGAAAGCTGTCATGGCTGGGTGCCCACACTCGGAATGAAGACGCCGGCCGGGGAGGGGGGGGGGAGAGGAGTGGAGCCCCAGCCGGCGCGTTACTGGAACCGTGGAGAAGGTAAGAGACTTTTAATAAACATAAAAAAAGGCTGGAACACCCCTTTAAACATATTAAAAATAGTTTCAATCGTATATTTACCAGACCAAAATGGAGCAAATAAGACTTGATTTTCAGGATTTACATGCACTTTAGAACCTCACAGCTAAATCCTCTTTGGCAGAATAGCCAAAGCGATCATTTCTAAGCTACATCCGTGAGTGTTTTCCATTGATTAGTACCATCCAAGGGTATGTAATGGGTCAGAAAACAAAAGTTCACTTTTCTAATGGGAGCAACAGTGTGCTGTCTGAAGAATAATTACTATTTCTTAATCCCTTCGATACACCTTTGCAGTACGCTATCAGCTACAGCAGCATCTAATCCTTTCGCTGAACCATAAACTGACCATTACCATAAAAAAAGAAGTTAAACCAGAAACCATGTGCTGGGTATAAAACTAATTTCATGCTTTCAAAAGCACACAGTGGCTGAGAACGAGATAGTGGCTCTGGGACCTGACAGATTGGCTAACACAATTGGTTTGCTTCTGATGCTGTCGGAATAAAAGCCAAGCTGGGCATCTACAGGCAACACATGGAAAGTCTAGAATCTTCTGTGATATTCAAATCAATACTGTATCCGATGCTTAGCTGATGCCTGTCATTAAACACCTGTCTCATTAGCGCAATTAGCATAAATAAACCAGCGTTAGCATAAGCCAAGGGAGACTTGAACAGATAAAAAAAAAAAGTTTGTGAAGAAATGTTATCTAGTAGTCTAAGAAAGAAGTCTAAAGGAATAGTAGTCTAATGCCTCATACACACGACCGGTTTTCCCGACATGTTTTCTTTTGGTCGAGAAAACCGGCCGTGTATATGTTCCCCAGCAGTTTTTCCGACATAAAAATGGTGGGAAAAAAATTATAACTCATTCTCTTTTTTCTCGTCGCGAATCGCAGTGTTTTTTCCCCCTGCAGTTTTCCTATGGGGAAACACTGCTCTGGAGAATACATATGACCGGTTTTCAAGACCAAAGCTCTCAGGCAGTTTTACTGTCGTGAAAACTGGCCGTGTGTACATCGGGAAAACTGACTGAGCCAGTTCTAGGTTTTCCCGTCAGGTTTCCCGGCGGTCTTTTGACCACCGAGAAACCCAATCGTTTGTACAAGGCATAAGAAACAAGCACAAGCTGTATCAAAATCCTTCAAACTAAAGCTGGCCATATATATAAAGATCTCTTATAGGTTCCAAATATCTAAGCCATTGGAAAGCAACTGTGCCAAGAGTTCTACTCCTGATACAAATGCCTAGTTCATCTATTGCAGCTCAACTCCAAATAGATTAATCCAGTTTCCAAACCTATTCTTAAAGTGATTGTAAACAATCAACTTGTAAAACAACCCATTCAGTTTAAAATAGAAATGAAACGCAAAACATTTTTGTATAGACATAAAAAAAAACATTATAAATAGCTTTTTTTCCCTTTTTTATAAGCAATCCCATTCCCTCTGTTCTTAGCTGCATAAGAGCTGGGGGAGGAGAAGCAGCAGTACACTGAGCTTGCCAGTGAATGGCTGTGCAGTGCATGTCAGGACAGGTCTGATAATTGGAGGAGAACAGGCTGAGTTTCCAGTATAGCTAGAGAACTGACCACGGTGTGTTCTCCTTCTTAATGTGGTCAGTCTTTAACAAGAAAGCAGGGGGACTGGCAGGAACACCAGTGATTTTCCACAAGGGAATCAATACAAAGAGAACGGGATACTTTCACATACAAGTACATGGTACAGCAGGCACATACCAGGAATAGCTAATGTTGGGGTAACATACGCTTTAACCACTTCTGACCAGCCCCACGTCCAAAGACGTAATTTTTTTGAAGATGGATATCTCGGTAACGGCAGCAGCTGCTGCCACAACCGAGATATCCATCTCTTCGTGGGGCGGTCCTGTTAACGATAACGGCGGTCATCGCGGCGGATTCGCACCGAGATCGCCGTTACCGGCGGCGGGAGAGGGTGCCCCCCCTCCCGCCGCTCTCCCGCGCCCTCCGCCGCTTACCGTAGCCGTCGGTAGCGGCGGAGGCGATCGGGTCCTCTTGCTGGCTGTCCGGGGATGCGACTGAGGGAAAAAATGTCCCTCAGCCGTCCCCATACCTCTGCTGGGTGGAAGTGACGTCAAAACGTAATTTCCGCCCAGCGTCTTAAAGAGACATTTAATTTGTTTACATTTTGACTTTTTTTTTTTCTTTTTTGCATTTAAGCCTAAATATGAGATCTGAGGTCTTTTTGACCCCAGATCTCATATATAAGAGGACCTGTCATGTTTTTTCTATTACAAGGGATGTTTACATTCCTGGTAATAGGAATAAAAGTGATAATTTTTTATTTTTTTTTCAGTGTTAAAAATTATAAAATAAATAAAAATAAAAACAAAAACCAAAAAATTTTTTTTTTAAAGTGCCCCGTCCCGACGAGCTCGCGCGCAGAAGCAAACACATACGCGAGTAGCGCCCGCATATGAAAACGGTGTTCAAACCACACAAGTGAGGTATCGCCGCGATCGTTAGAGCGAGAGCAATAATTCTATCCCTAGACCTCCTCTGCATCTCAAAAAATGCAACCTGTAGAATTTTTTAAACGTCGCCTATCGAGATTTTTAAGGGTAAAAGTTTGACGCCATGCCACGAGCGGGCGCAATCTTTAAGCGTGACATGTTGGGTATCATTTTACTCGGCGTAACATCATCTTTCACAATATATAAAAAAATTGGGCCAAATTTATTGTTGTCTTATTTTTTAATTCAAGAAAGTGAATTTTTTCCAAAAAAAGTGCGCTTGTAAGACCGCTGCGCAAATACGGTGTGAGAAAAAGTATTGCAATGACCGCCATTTTATTCTCTAGGGTGTTAGAAAAAAATATATATAATGTTTGGGGGTTTTAAATAATTTTCTAGCAAAAAAAACTGTTTTAGTCTCGTAAGCACCGAATCTGAAAAACAGGCTCGGGGCTGAAGTGGTTAAATACAGATGGCGAAATGACCACTTACATCCTTATATTAGATTTCTTTAATGACCTGCATGGCAGGACTCAGACTGGGAAAGGGAGGGGCAGCATATTGAGCCAATGAGGTTCTACATTACTGAACAGTGCTAACTGTTCAAGACAAAGAACTTGCTGACAGGTTGACAGGAGAGAGCAGAGAAAGCACGGTCATGTTCCCCTCAGTCTTGTGATACTCCTTCATTAAAATGCATGTAAACCATCACTTTGTAAAACAACCCATTCAGTTTAAAATAAAACTGAAATGCAAAACATTTGTGTACAGCTATAAAAAAATAATTATAAAAAGTGATCACATACCCCCTGTTCTCAGCTGCATAAGGAGCTCAGAAAGCTGGGGGAGGAGAAACAGCAGCACACTGTGATTCCAAGTGAATAGCTGTGCAGGGTTGGGGGTGTCAGGACAACTCTGATCTTTGATGGAGAGCACAGCACAGCTAGAAAACTGACAACACTTCGCTCTCATGTCTAGTGTGGTCAGTTTATGATAGGGAAGCAGGGAGAAAGACCAGGGATTTCGCACAAAGGAAGCAATACTAAGGGAACAGGATCGTTTTTCAGTACATGGTACAACAGACACATATCAGGAATATGAAATGTTGGGTTTACATCAGCAGACTAGGGAAGGTCAGTGACCTAATGAGTAAAAGGAAAGTTAGGGTTTTGCCATGCCACTGTCATGGTATTTGGATCACATGACTGGATGAGAAAAATGACTTGCTAAGATGTTTACCTATATATCGGTTCACTGTATGTATAGCTTTTTTTTGGTAATTCAGCTATAGCAATGTGCAAATCATAAATCATCCCACATCTACCCATTTCAACTCTGTATTTAGCTGGTTGCTTAGAGTTCTGCCTTAATTCCCATCGCTGATCGAGGGTTTAATGATCAACAGCAGAAATACTCAGCATGATGGGGGTATATTTCAGGTTAATCAACACTATTAAGACTGTTACTCCATGCCGCTTGTTAATAAATAAACTGATTCTGACAAGCATTTAAATGTGACAGAAAAACCATATGCCATGTGTTGATGAATAAAATGCAGCAACCAATCCCGTTTCAAAATAATGATGTTACATCGGGCAGGAGGTATTTTTTGATTGGCTGCGGTGGTTTACTGAATTTGTTTTTCACATTTTTTTTTGCACTACCTGCTGTATAATCTTATTAGTATAAACAATACAATTATGCTGTAAGGGCAACAAAATGCTTTTAAAAGACATTAAAACATTATTAAAAATAACATATTAATAACATATTAAAAAACATTCAATAAAAATGAAAAATTCAATAAAAATTCATTATTAAAAAATAAAAGATAAAAAAAATTAGAAAATGCGATTTTAATTTTTTTTCTTTTATTTTTTAATAATGAATTTTTATTGAATTTTTCGTTTTTATTGAATGTTTTAATCTTTTAAAAGCATTTTGTTGCCCTTACAGCATAATTGTATTGTTTATACTAATACGATTATACAGCAACTGTAGTTTTAAATACTTTGCCATTTCAGCCTAATCTAATGCCAGCATGTTTTTAAGGAATTGTCTATGGTTGCATCTTAAAAGTCTCAGGGAACCCCTTTATTTCTATTAATGCCAGCATATATTCCAGACACATAATTTAACGGAAAAAAATAAAAATAAAAAACACAACTGTTACTGTACAACTGTTACTTATATGTAATTTCCTTGTACTCATTCGAAGCGTGTCTCCAACTAAGCGATCCTGTCCCCTTATGGAAAGAAGAGATACTTCTGCATATTTGATTAATCACTTGGCATGTTTGTACAGCCCATTAAACATTCAAAAAAAAAATTATTATTAATTTTTCCTCTATGTACAAAACAAAATTTTACATTTACAGAGGGAATACATCCATTTACATTGGCTCTTGCCCTAGAGGAGCTTACAATCTAAATGTCCTTACTATAGCCACACACTAAAGACATCAGAGCATCCTAAGTGATCATAGAGATCATAAGAAATAATTCCTATAATAATTATAATGCACTATAATACAACAAATATTGACATATATGAATGAGCCCAGGTAAGATTCTCCATGATACACTTAGGATACTCCAGGATTCTATGTTACAGATGACTAGAACTTGGCATAGTTGAACACACACCTCGTTCCAGACCTCCGTCTCGTATTCAGCACCCAAAGCCCACGAAGGAGGAACGTGCAAGAGAACACCCTGCTTACCTCGACGTGATAATCCACTCCACATTTTTGCAGAAGAGTATGGCTAGTTAGCAGTCACTAGCCAGTGACTAGAGTTAGATGAGAAGTTCCTAAAGGTAATCGATGCGATCTAAAAGGACTACAGAGCCTTGGCTCGAGCACCGATCATCTGTATGTCTGTGCAGTTTCAAATCATTGCAGCTCCCAGAGCCCTCTAAGCTGGTTCACCCCGATGCTCATTGAAAATCCTTTACACGCTGGCATCATTTTAGGCAGTGCAGAAACGCACACTGAGACATTTGTAAAGAAAAGCAAAGCAATTACAGTCCTGTGTCTTGCTGCAGACTGAAACGTGGAGCTGTGTCACACCAGAAAGCCTGATGTGAAATTATGCAGGCAAAAAAAAAAAAAAAGAAGAGGCACCTAAGCCTTCATTATCAATGCATGAAATCAGCTACTGTGATCAGATTCACGCAAGCCTTCGAAAGACATGTGATTATGAAAGGTTCCACAAAATCAGTCCTGAACTGTGCACAATGAAAGGAGTCATCTTGATCGAATGTGCTTTTAAAAACAGCCCTTTCCCGTGTTTTTTTTTTTTTTTAAATAATGGACTGTGGAGGCAGAGAATAATCAGAGTATTCTGTGGGGTGATGAGTAATTGTTTTGGAGGCTATTGTAGAGGGGAAAAAAATAGTTTAAAAGAAGACTTTCAGGCTTATTAGATAAGGCAGTGATCTATAGCTACCAATCAGATTTACGCTTTCATGAGATTATAGTTAGCAGAACAATGAAAAATGATTACTGATTGGCTGGTAGTGGATATTACACTTTTAAATGAAGAACAAACTGGCAAAGAAGGTGTGAAAGACCTTTCACTTGTACTGAAAAGTCACATGGACTTTGTGGCATATGTTGCAGAGAGTACAGCATATACTTGGGTTATCACATTTTATTTTGGAAGAAGCTAATTCTTTGTCACCCATCAATAAGAGAAAACAAGGCAGCTGAAATAATTTTTGGCACATTTAGAGCTTCACTGGTATTGAACAGTCTACAGTGCTACAGCTAGCAGAGTAAAGCCTTGGATTGCGAGCATAATTCGTTCCAGAAACATGCTTGTAATCCAAAGCACTTGCATATCAAAGATTTTTTTTTTACAGGATATAAAAGAGAAGAGAGGCACCTCTAAGTGTAGCAATACGTTGCCAAATGTTGTACCTTCATTAAAGCGGAGCTCCACCCTCAATTTAACTTAATGTTAAAATTACTAACGGTACAAATCAATGCTACATCCGATAGTTTTAGATAAAAAAAAATGTACTGTACCATCTGCACTGGTATGTCTTCCGGTCTGCATCCCCTCGGGTTTCCGTCGGGTTTTCTCTGGCTTCCTGTCCCGCACTGTGTCTTCTGGGAGCTTGTCTCTGAGCTCCCTAATTATCATATTTGGCCCTGTGAAAGCAAACATCGCGCGACTTTGTGTAGCAGGAAGTGACGCGGATGTAAACAAAGCAAGGAGGGCGGGCGTTTTGAACAATCTCCATTACACAGATCCACCGGAACAAGAAAGTGCCGGGCTGTGGGCTTATGCCCACAGTTAAAATGGAGCAGGAACCGGATAGAGGAATATACGTTTTTATTTGCCACTGTATAGCAGCGGAGCGGCCAGGGGAGACAGGACACGTGAGTAGCGCTAATTAGGGTAATTTAACTTTTAAAGAGCCATTAAAAAAAAAACGTTTTTGGCGTGGGAGATCCGCTTTAACCATTTAAGACCCGGACCATTATGCAGGTTAAGGACCTTGCCCCTTTTTGCGATTCGGCACTGTGTCGCTTTAAATGACAAATGGCCGGTCGTGCGACGTGGCTCCCAAACAAAATTTGGCGTCCTTTTTTCCCCACAAATAGAGCATTCTTTTGGGGGTATTTGATCACCTATGTGGTTTTTATTTTTTGTGCTATAAACAAAAATAGAGCGACAATTTTGAAAAAAATACATTGGCCCAGATTCAGAAACGATTTACGTTGGCGTATCTCCAGATACACCACCATAATTTCAAATGTGCGCTGTCGCATCTTTGCGCCGATTCACAAAGCGAGATACGTCGAAAAACATGGCTTCAGCCGTCCGACGTAACTTGCCTACGCCGACGTATCGTGGGCGCATAGTTACGCTGGACGCATTCGGCGTTCCCATTATAAATATGTAAATGAGCAAGACACGCCGATTCACGAATGTAGATGCGCCCGGCCGCTTCATATATGCGATTTGCGTAAGGCTAACGTCCGGCGTAAAGTTACCCCTCATATAGCAGGCGCAGCTAATGCAAAGGTGTGGGCCGTTTACGTAGTACTACTACGTGAATAGGGCAGTGCATAGGTTACGTTCACGTCGTAGACATTGCGTCGACGTATCTTAGGGAGTAGATGCGACGTGAATCTGAGCATGCGCACGCATGCGCCGTTCAACCGGCCATTCATTTGCATGGGGTCACACTTAATTTAAATAGATGACGCCCACTCTTTCCTACTTTGAATTAGGCGGGCTTACGCCGGCCAATTTACCCTACGCCGCCGCAACTTACGGAGCAAGTGCTTTGTGAATAGTGCACTTGCCTCTCTAAGTTGCGGCGTAGCGTAAAGAAGATACGCTACGCCCGCACAAAGATACGCCAATGTATCTGAATCCCGGCCAATATTTTTTACTTTGCTATAATAAATATCCCCCAAAAATATATATACAAAAAGAAAAAAATGTTGCTCAGTTTAAGCCGATACGTATTCTTCTACATATTTTTGGAATAAGCGTTTATCGATTGGTTTGCACAACATTTATAGCGTTTATAAAATAGGGGATAGATTTATTGCATTTTTATTAATATTTTTTTTTTACTACAAATGGCGGCAATCAGCGGGTTTTTTTCGTGAATGCAACATTATGGCGGACACATCGGACAATTTTGACAAATTTTTGGGACCATTGTCATTTTCACAGCAAAAAGTGCTATAAAAATGCACTGATTACTGTGAAAATGCCAATTGCAGTTTAGGGGCGCGGTCACGGATCTTCAGGTACGTGGTTGTGCCATTCTGCCAAAGTATATCGTGGGTAGGGGGGTCCTTAAGTGGTTAAATGCAACCATATTGCTACACTTGTAGGCTCCTCACTTCTCTTTTATACTCAGTTGTGACATGACGCTACTCTTATATCAAGACATCGCTTGTATATTAAGGCAAAATGTATTAAAACATTTTGCTCATCTTGCCAAACACTCTCAAACCAAGTTACTCTCAAACCAAGGTTTTACTATACTTTAAATGCCCTCTCCAGTGTTTTGGGTTCCCTAAATCCCAGGGCACTGTATTATACCATTGTTAACATTTTCTGGTACTGTATAGAGCTCTCCGTCTTCTCCTGCACATTAAGATGATGGGTGTACTGACTGGTCATACCTCAAGTGTATATCCTGGATAAAAAGACAATGGAGGTCTTGATCTCTTGTTTGAAGAAAGCAAATGAAACATTCTGGACCACCTGGATGGGATTCAACTGAACATATTGACCTTTTTGTATATTCTGATGAATATTACATTCTTCTGAAAAATTCCCAATCAATAGCATCCCTTCTTATGCTATTTTCCATTCTTAAAGTGACACTAAAGGTTATTATTATGTTATTAAAGGTTAATATATATTTTTTTAAATAACAAACATGTCATACTTACCTCCACTGTGCAGCTCATTTTGCACAGAGTGGCACCGAAGGACATCTTCTGAGGTCCCTTAGTGGCTGTCTCAGCTCCTCCTTGCTTCTGATAACCCCCTCTGGGAAGCACCCTCCCATAGGGGTTACCTTGCGGGTGCGTTCCCGAGTGCTGTATTCGGCATCCATAGCCATTGGAGTTGATTGACAGAAAAACCTGAGAAGATCGAGCAAAGGAAGAGCGCATTTGTGACTCAGGACTTTCAAGGGCTCAGGTAAGTAAAACAGGGGGGGTTGGTGTCCAATCACAGTTGATCACATGTAACCAAGGAAATGCCGGTTATTGGAATTCCTTTCCTCATACTGACAATGTGTAAGTAGAGGAGAGATGATCAGCGGCACACTAGTAGCATGCTTTAACCACTTGAGACGCCCGCTATAGACGAAAGACGTCCACAGCGCGGCTCTCAAGTGCCGAGTGGACGTCTTTGGACCTTCTTTTTATGTGCATTAACCGTGCGCGCCGCTGGGGGGGGGCGCGCAGCGGGTAAACACTGTGCCGCCGCATCGCTGAGGAGCCGATGTGTGTGCCTGGCGGCCGCGATGTCCGCCGGGTACATGCGAACAGCGGTGACAGCAGGGGCGTGAAGCTCTGTGTGTAAACACAGAGCTTCACGTCCTGTTAGGGCAGTGCTTCTCAAATAGTGGGGCGGGCCCCCCTGGGGGGGCCCGAGGCTCCATGAAGGGGGGCTCGAGCCTTCTTCCGGACTGCAGCGATCGCGCCATTTAGAAGCCGCTGTCCCCAGCCTCCTGCGCTAGTTAGAGGAGCGGACGGCGGGAGGCGGGACATTGTTGAACTGACAGGTGGGACCAGAGAGGTAGCAGCCTATCATGTTGGACGGCAGGTGATTGGCTGCTAGGAGGTGGTCCTAGCAGCCAATCACCAGTTCGCCCAAAAGTCTCCCCGCCCCACCCAGTGCTGCTGCGGCTTCACTTGACGAATGTCTCGCCTCCTGCTCTCCGTGCTGAAACGTTACAGGTAGGAGTGGAGAGGGAAGGGAGGAAAAATATATGGAAATGTTAAGGACGAGGAGTGGGGGCTGTGTTGTGGGGGGTTATGTGATGGGGCAAACTGTGTGCAGGATATGTGATGGGGGTCATGTAAAGGGGGAAATACTGTGTGGGGGGATATGTGATGGGACAATACTGTGTGGGGGGATATGTGATGGGACAATACTGTGTGGGGGGATATGTGATGGGACAATACTGTGTGGGGGGATATGTGATGGGACAATACTGTGTGGGGGGATATGTGATGGGACAATACTGTGTGGGGGGATATGTGATGGGACAATACTGTGTGGGGGGATATGTGATGGGGCAATACTGTGTGAGGGGATATGTGATGGGGCAATAATGTGTGGGGGGGATATGTGAAGAAGGGCAATACTGTGTGTGGGGGGGGATATGTGAAGAAGGGCAATACTGTGTGTGGGGGGGATATGTGAAGAAGGGCAATACTGTGTGTGGGGGGGATATGTGAAGAAGGGCAATACTGTGTGGGGGGGATATGTGAAGAAGGGCAATACTGTGTGGGGGATATGTGGATACAGTGTTATGCAGAGGTGTACTTATAACAATTTTATAGACAAATGATACTATTTACAGTTGCGCGGGGGGGGGGGGGCGCGAAATGTTTTCTTCTTCCTAGGGGGGGCATGACAGAAAATAATTGAGAAGCACTGTGTTAGGGAGAGAGGAGACCGATCTGTGTCCCTTGTACATAGGGACACAGCACCGGTCACCTCCCCCAGTCAGTCCCCTCCCCCCACACAGTTAGAACACACCCAGGGAATACATTTAACCCCTTCCTCACCCCCTAGTGTTAACCCCTTCCCTGCCAGTCACATTTATACAGTAATTAGTGCATTTTTATAGCACTGTTCGCTGTAGAAATGTGAATGGTCCCAAAATTGTGTCAAAAGTGTCCGATATGTCCGTCGCAATATCGCAGGCCTAACAAACAAATCGCAGATCGCCGCCATTACTAGTAAAAAATAAAAATTAAATCATAAATCTATCCCCTATTTTGTAGGCGCTATAACTTTTGCGCAAACCAATCAATATACGCTTATTGCGATTTTTTTTACAAAAATATGTAGAAGAATACGTATCGGCCTAAACTAAAGAAAAATATATATATTTTTTTAAAAAAATTATAAAAAGTTCATTTGGGTACAGTGTTGTATGACCGTGCAATTGTCATTCAAAATGCGTCAGCGCTGAAAGCTGAAAATTGGTCTGGGCACGAAGGGGGTTTAAGTGCCCAGGAAGTGGTTAAATATAACTGTTTTGGCAAAGAGTTAAATTGGTGGTTTTAGTTCCGTTTAATTTTTTTCTACCAGCAAACACCAACATTTTTAGTCAATATCATGTTACAATACTTTTCTTTAAGCATATCCCCCTTGATTGTCTGTCTTTACACGTAAGGTCATTTATCTAAATGTTTAAGACCACATTAAACATGGGTTACATCACAATGGTCCTATGCAGTGAATCAGTGGCCTGGTAAATATATTGGACAATGTATAACACCGAGAATACAAGTTATTATGTAGAAGACATATTAAATATCCAATGAAATGTTGAAATTCTTGACTACAATTTGCTATTTTGAGAAATTTGCAGTTAAATAATGATACTTAATTACTTCTTGGATCATCATAAAATTTAGAAACATTTGCCATAGAAATAAAAAATTAGGCTGAATGTGAGCTGGTCTATTAACCAAATGCAAACTTACCCCCATTAATTGAAACAGTTGTGCTCCAAAACTGTGATTTTTAATGTGCAGAGGCACATAAGATGAAAAAATGTGCTCTGAGCTCCGTTATTGATATTCTTAAATTATGTTGCTGCCAGTGAAGGTACACTCTAGTTAAAATTGCAAATTTAACCTTATAGTGACACTAAAGGTTCAGTTTTTTTAAAATAACAAACATGTCATACTTACCTCCAATGTGCAGTTTGTTTTGCACAGAATGGCCCTGAATGTCCTCTTCTGGGGTCCCACAGCGGCTCTCGCCACTCCTCCCCGCAAGAGCTAACCCTCTCTGGGAAGCTCTCTCCCGAGGGGGTTACCTTGCGGGCCCACTCCTATATGATACACTCGGCGGCCATAGCCGCCGAGTGTATCATCTGGCCCTGCCCCCTGGCACGCCACCTTATTGATTTGGTTAACAGCATCGGGCGACAATGGCTGCGCTGCTATTAATCATCCAATAAAGAACCAACAACAGCTGGGGGAAACCAACACAGGATCGCGCACACGGAGATTAGGGCTCAGGTTATAGGATGCATTAAGGTGAAAAAACACAAAGCTTTACAACCCCTTTAAGATGCTTACAGAGGGGGCAGAGTCTCACTGTTCATCATTTCAGTTTTTCATACATTATTACATTGTATAAACAATTTCTATAGTGCACTACTCAATGTCTCTACCATTTGTCAGTAATCTGCAGATCTGAGAACCCTCTCAATCACCCTAGAAGAGCTATTCCCAATCATGCCCACTCTCTTTCACACACATATGAAAATCCTGAAAAAAATGCTAGTAGTAGGAAGTTCCTCACAGCCAACAATATGCATCACGCTGCACAGGAATGTCACAGGAAGTACAAATATTTTTTACGTTTAAAACAAATAATATATATATATATAAGCTCCACCTGCTGTCAGAAAGTAAGCAAGGGCAATAATAATGCAAATATTTTCTTGGCTCCCCTTCCGGCACTCCTGGTCCCTCCCTCCTGTCAAATGCCCCCAGAGCAAGCTGCTTGCTGTGGGAACACCCAAGCAAACTTGCTCCCGAGCCACTGCTCTGCATGCCCATTCACACACAGAGCATTGGCTTGGCTTCTCCCCATCTCTCTTCATTGGATCACTGGCTGTGATTGACAGCAGCAGGAGCCAATGACTCCCTCTGCTGCTTCAGCCAATGAGGAGTGAGAGTTTCGGGAGAGCCAAGGCTGTTGTGCACATCGCTGGATTGCAATGGGGCTCAGGAAAGTATTGGGGTGGCTAGAGAAGTTTTTTTTACCTTCATGAAGGTAAAAAATTACTTGAGCCTTTACATTCACTTTAAGAGTTATACCCCAAATAATATGTGAAGTGTTCTATTGGGAACACTTATTCCTGGGACATCGAAGAGGGAAATTTTCACATAGTTGTCCAACTATTTTTTTAAATACTACAGAGAGTGTTATTCAAAAATGCTGCCCCCATGAAAGCATACAGCTATAAACTATACATAGAAATTTTATTTTACATTATCCAGATACAAATCAAAAGGGTTTTTACGTTAACTTGATCTCTTTCAGTCTAAAAAAGCTGTGACTCAAAATACAGGGTTCATTTGTTACTAGTATGGCATTTCCTTATGAAAAAGTTTTTATTGTACTTTTTATGCACTGTAGAAATACACACTTGTGCCCAGACCTTGGACATCACACTATTACATGTTCTTAAGCAGTGAAAAAAATGAAACTTTTAAACAAGCCACTACTGACTTTTATAAAATATGAAGTTATTCCTTTTTTCAAGCCCGTCAAGGATCACAACAAAGACTCTAAAGTCCAGTTTTAGTCCATCTTTAACAGCTTAGAAAAAAAATCTACAGGCTGTCTACATTAGAGAGCTGGCAGGCTGCCACGATTCTTTTTAGTGCCTGTGTTGGAAACTTTGGAAATTAATTTCTTCACAGTGATTATAGATACAGAGTTAAATGAGGACTTTTTACTGTTTCACTCTGCTTATTTGATTTTCAGAATTACAGTTAAAAGTTGTAATGTAATACAAGAGAGTGCAAAATGGCTCTAACAAAATAAACAGTAAACGAGAAGTCATCAGCGATAGCATGTTTTTATGGGTAAGGCATAAAGACATAAATCCATGAAGGCCATCTGCCAATAGGTATTAAAAACTGTGACAGAGTGGTCAACTATAAGAAAACTAATATTGAGAAACATATTCGTTTTAGGACGCTAATAGGTCAAACAACTCGTGGGCCTCACATCAGGTCAACTTTGTACATTCGGCAGAGGGGTCAAGCAGGACAGCACCCACCCACCTAGGCAAGCTATAGGCATAATAATTATAACAACCATCATAGTGACCATTATGTCATCCAACACTGGGCTTATTTATCATACCCCCCCAAAAAAACATATAATTATTGTATACTTGGAAAAAATGAAGTGTAGCAGCAACATATTCTTTGAGGGACAAAGTACTATAGTGTGTGTAAACAGGTTCACTTTAACCACTTCAGCTCCTGAATTAACTGTACCCAAATAAAATCAATATCCTTTTTTTCCAACAAATAGAGCTTTCTTTTGGTGGAATTTGATCACCTCTGTGGTTTTTATTTTTTTGCGCTACAAAAACAAGAAAAGACAGATAATTGTGAAAAAAAAAACCAATATTTTCTGTTTTTAAATTTATTCAATAAATAAAATTTAAAAATAAAAATTTCCTTAGCGATTTAAGCCAATATGTGCTCTGCTACATGTTGTTGGTCAAAAAAAATCCCAAGAAGCATCTTCAAATTATGGTATATTTTTATGGAATGTATTTATTACTAGTAACAGCAGCAATCAGTGACTTATATGGGACTGTGACATTGCGGCGGACAAATCGGACACTAAGTGACACTTTTTGGGGACACTAATACCTAATACCTAATAGACTGTCAATGTACTAATGACACTCACAGGGAAGGGGTTAACATCAGGGGAGATCAAAGAGTTAAATGTGTTCCCTGGGAGTGCTTGCTAACTGTGTGGGGGGTGCTTTGACTGGTCAGGGAAACAGAGATCTGTGTTCCTGCTTAGCAGAAACACAGGATTGCCATCTTCCTCTCTCACAGAGTACGGCAATCTGCCTTGTTTACATAGGCAGATTGCCATTCTTCCTCTCTTGGGAACGATCGTTGGGTGCTGGCAAACATCAGGTCCAGCTGATTGACAGAGTGGTCAACTATAAGAAAACAGACCTAGAAATAAAGATGATGTACAGGTGCGTGAGTTCTCGCTGAAGGGCCGCCCTGCCGCCGTACATGTATGTTGGGCGGTCTAAAAGCAGTTAAGATATTATTCAATGTAATAGCAATATCTATATGGCACTAATAAGTAAAGGAAATGTATTTTACTACTGTCAAGAACTGATTTCTAGAGCGATGCATTTGGGACATTTACTACACTATAGAATACCGCCAACTCTCAAAATGTAATATAATGACATGTCTGTGCACTTCTGGGTACATTAACTCTACTGACCTCAGCGTTAAAGGCACATTCAGGCTTTTTCAGGCTTGAACAGGTACATATAAAAGGAAAATATCATTATAGGCAGCTCATGTGATTAGGATAATGATTTTGCCTCCTATATAAACAGGTATTTTCGCTTTGTGCTTTTATATGTTCTCTGAAAAACAATGTAATTGTTCTAAGATGCATTTTTTTGCTCTAGAATATATACCACAAAATGAAAAGGGGGATGATAATGACAATTTGCTTTTGCAGAGAGAGGCTCGTTGGATACACAAATTGTCGGCCCTTAAATATCCTGGAATAAATGATGCTCTCAGTTACCAACCTTTTTAGTGACAATGGGACCACCACTTTATCCTAATTCTTCACTCTGCTTATCTCATCGTACAAAATGTTGTTCTACTCCCATACCTAATTGGACTGGTAGATCAATATGGCCAGTCCAAGTGGGTTGATATTATTAGATGTTTATTCTTTATATGGGATCCTATCTGATGTATTGCTGTACTATGCGTTCTATTGAATTAATAATGTGCGCCTTTCAATATATATTTTTTTTTTGGATGCATAAACAAGTTCATTGAACATCAATTATATTAAAAAAAAAAATAATATCATTATCTTTGACAGTACATTCCAATGATTCCGACGTCGGGTCGTCGGGTCCTAATAGGTTTAGGCAGCCATACAGCTGCCCCGGGTACTTGTCCCTTGGGTGTCTGACCAATCGCTCTAAAGACTTGAGCCCGTATTTGTACAACTGATGCGTGTTGCTGCGTTAACTTTCAATTACCATCCTGCTGACATTGGGTTTTCCTGACCTCCTGCATCATCTACTGATAGTTGCCATGCTCCATGACGCACAGAGAAAAGCCCTGGCCTTCCATTGGCCGCCCCTGTGCTAAATAGTGGCATAGATTTTATAATATGGTGATGTGAATCACAATGCATCTGTGCATGACGTCACATCCTCTCCATTGGACTGGCAAAAGCAAACCAGCGTCAAATAGACGTCTGCGTCCAGCTGGTGACGTCAAACGACATCGGGATGGGGGATGGATAAATTGTGACACCCAGCCACCATTTACTGACAGAGGATTTGTGAGAGGGAGGGTAGGTACGGCTCCTCTCCCTCTTTACATTGACTACTGGATCCCATAAAAGACAGGTAAAAACTCTCCACTAGCTAATTTGCCCATATGTATTTTTTTTCACTTTGCTACTGTGGGGATGGGACTGTGGACTCCCTGGTCGCCAGCTTTCACTTCTGTTGGGGAGGTTTTTGCACCATCTGAGACAGGCTATCTGCCTCCCAGTCATGGAGGGACAGGTGCCTGATCTTTCTCCCATGCCTGTCTGACATTGAGGCCCCGTCTCAACCCTTGAATTGTCATTCAGTATGAAACAACTTCTACTCATTTCCCTTTGCCAGCTGATTTTTTGGCAGGGATTGTTTCAATCAAGCCCACACAGCAGACAAGGTTTTCGCTCTAGGGCCTGGTTTTTGCCAATTCCACTCTCCCTCCCAAGTTCAGCAGCTGAATGCCCCCTTTCAAGTTTTAAAAGGTGAATTAATTGGTCATGATTGAATCTGATATGATTAGGGTAAATTCCCACTATCCAGTCAAATTGATCCATGCTTAATCAATTAGCGATATCTAAATAATTTTCCTTTTATATATATGTTCTAGGTGATTGTCTTTTGTCCTTTCCCTGTGGTTGCACACCTGCCCCAGGGGCTCTGGCTCTAGAGGAATTAATGTACTTAATTGATCCAAGTCTTGATTTTTAAGCATCCGGTAGGCTTCTTAATTTAATATATTCTTCATAATGATTTTTGTACAGTTTATTATAAACATTTACAAGTGTTTATCTTTTTCATCAATATTATTAATTCTATGCAGCACTCCTAAATCTCCTGAGGAAGCTCTTCGGGGTGAAACATGTAGAGCAGAATTGGCGGCACTGTTGTATGAATTGTACAATATGTGATAATTTTTATCATTATTTTAAACGTGTTATTTAATGCAATCTGTATTTCTTACGCTGTATGAATATGTTGCAAATTCGTTTTTGGCACCTTTAACCACTTCCCGACGGCCGTACGAATATATGGGTGCTTCTGAATCTCTGACTGGACACATATATGCGTCCTGCGCTCTTCCTGGAACTAGAAGTCCTGGTTGCAGTTTGCAAGAAGCCATGTGGGGGACACAGTAAATGTGGAAAAAGGTGCTCTGGTCAGATGAGACCAAAATTAAACTTTTTGGCCTAAAAGCAAAACGCTATGTGTGGCAGAAAACTAACACTTCACATCGCCTTGAACACACCATCCCTACTGTGAAACATGTTGGTGGAAGCATCATATCGTGGACATGCTTTCCTTTAGCAGGGACAGGGAAGCTGGTTGGAGTGAAAAGGAAGATTGATGGAGCCAAATACAAGGCAATCTCAGAAGAAAACCAGGAATGCCTAGTACACATGTGCGGTTTTTCCGTTGGATAAAAATCCGACAGTTTTCCTGACATAATTCCCCTCAGGCTGCCTTGCATACACACGCTCAGACCAAAAGTCACGTACGACGGCACTATAAAAGGGAAGTTTAAATCCTACGGCGCCACCCTTTGGGCTGCTGATCTTGTGTTACCACATGTTAGTAAAAGTTTGGTGAGAGACAATTTGCATTTTTCAGTCTTCGTGCTTTTTCAGTCCGTTACAGCATGATGAATGTGCTATCTCCATTACGAACACTTGTTTTACCAGAAAGAGAGCTCCCGTCTCATACTTGATTCTGAGCTCGGATTTTTTCCCTTAATGGGAAAAAAGAGATCCTGATCTCTTTTTTTGTCCGGCAGTTTTCCAGTCAGAAAAACTGCGATGAAGCATACACATGGCCGGGATTCCCGACAAAAAGCTCTCATAGCGGTTTTCCTGTCAGAAAAAGCGGTCGTGTGTACGAGGCTTCAGAGTCTGCAAGAGATTCAAGACTAAGGTGGAGGTTCACCTTCCAGCAGGACAACGACCCTAAACATACAGCCAGAGCTACAATGGAATGGTTTAGCTCAAAGCATATTCATGTGCTAGAATGGCTCAGTCAAAGTCCAGACCTAAATCCAATTCAGAGTCTGTTGCAAGACTTGAAAATTGCTGTTCACAGATGCTCTCCATCCAATCTGACAGAGCTTGAGTTATTTTGCAACGAAGAATGGGCAAATATTTCACTCTCTAGATGTGCAAAGCTGGTAGAGACATCCCCAAAAAGACTTGGAGCTGTAATTGCAGTGAAAGGTGGTTCTGCAAAATATTGACTCAGGGGGGCTGAATACAAAATACAGGCCACACTTTTCAGATATTTATTTGCAAACCATTTATCATTTTCCTTCCACTTCACAACTATGTGCCACTTTGTGTTGGTCTATTACATAAAATCCCAATAAAATACATTTAAGTTTCTGGTTGTAACATGCCAATGGCACTGTATATCCTCCAGATCAGAGGTGGCAAACACAAGGCCCGCGGGCCGAATGCGGCCCTCCAGGCTATTTTATGCGGCCCTCGCACCTCTCCAGTCATCCTCCAGACCCTTACTTTCTGCTTTCCAGCAATGCATCCAACTTCTTCCCAGCAGCAGCATAAGGAACGGGGGTACGCTGTGATATAATGGAGAGTGGGGGACTCAACTTCTGATGGTGGGGTGGCTCTTGACATCTAATGTAAGGGGAAGAGATGCGCTGGACATCTAATCTTACAGATACAACTGGCCCTTTTGAGGGCAACCATAATGCTGATGCGGCCCACGATGATATTGAGTTTGACACCCCTGCTCCAGATAGTAAGTCTGCCCGCTAGCCAGCCTCCAGTGGCACCAGTCCACCCAAACTTAATGGGGACACAGATCGCAAGAAAAAAACTGGCAAAGGTTCTTTTCCTCTTTGCCCCATTTCGATTAAGCTATGATAACATTAATCCTGTAAACCCAATTCAGTTCCTACCACTTTCGGGTCATTACCCTAAGCGAACTGAAAAGGGTATCTAATCATGAGCAAGCGATCTATCATCATACCATATCAGAGACCATCAGATAACCATATAAGCATTTTATTAGTGAGATCCGTGGCTAGTAAAAGTACGCTTCCAGAAATGTAAAATATAAGTTAAAAGCAAATGCTTGCCACTGAATGTATTTAATGAATGTACTTAAGTATTTAATTATTTGCAGAAAGCAGAATGTCTGCAATGTTCTACAAGCCAAACTCATGACCGTAGAAGAAATAAATTCCTTTTATATATATTTATATATAAGTAATGTTCCCTCTGTAAAAGATTATTTTATAAAGTCTCCAGCATAAAAACATCTTCTGATTCAGCACTGCACAAAGGAATTCTTTTTATGCTGCCCTTTGAATAGACATCATCCTTAGAAAATCACAGACATCAGTGTTAAGCCTCCTGCAGCAATTATCTGTGTTTTCAGTACTGTGATGGGGCAACAAATACCAACATCTTTTTTTAGGTGCTGGAAGGAATTTAATGAGCTCAGACCAGAAGTTTTTCCAAACTTGCACTTGCACCTCTGTGCTAATAAGTACTAACATTTACACAAAACATTTATTGTTGCAAAACCATTAAATCCTTTCTCCAGACAGGAAAAAAAAATGACCCCCTTTGTCGACGCTGCAAGAGTTAATTGCTCACTTACGTCTGGGGGAACAATAAAAGGAGATATACTTACATGATCCTGTGATCCTTCCTGCAGCTAGACCGGTCCCCACAGATTCTGCACCCCCCCAGTGCCAGTGGTCTAGGGTCCTGACATCATCAAGACCAGAGAGCAGGGTATAAAGCTCTGTTCTGGGCGTTAGAATGCTGATGCACAGTCAACCGCCAGATCATTGGGGGAGTGCTGCCTTCTGGGGGAGCAGAGGATCAAGTAAATTACACTATTTTTCCTCTTCCCTAGACAAAATGAGCTATTAACCCTTGTAGCGTGGGCACAGCCTCACTGCAAGGTATTTGTTTTATCTACTCTGGATTGTAAAAGAACTCTACCCATAACAACTTCATAAAAACAACATTCCACATTAATAATTGTGCTGCCAAAATTAGTGTAAATTGCCTCCAGCATTGCCCCTGTTACTTCGTGCTGGTAGCGGCCATTTTACTGAAGCCCGGAGCCCCTGAACAGCAGTAAATTATAAAGCGGAACTAAGGACATCGATTTAACAGTTTCAAAAAACAGTTACATATCTGGAATGCCGGATGCTAATTGCCACAATTGCTTGTGTCTTCAACCAAACTGTCAAACCATCAAATGGCTGGTGTCATAACTGATCACATGTGCAACACCATGGCAGTTACAGATCAAACGGAAGCAGACTCCTTGGCTGTAAAGGATAGGAGTGTTTTAAGGATAAATTGTGCTTTAAGGCTGTCAGCAGATCGGCCTCTATAAACTCAACAGGGGGCTCTTCTCTGAGCAATAGCATTTAGTGTTAAGAAATTCTTTTTTTCTATTTGTAATATTGACATCTCATGTTTGGATACCATGCATACCATGCTCATGCAATTTATTTTTTCATGTGTTTTTTTCATATATTTGTACGTAATAAAGAACCTTTTTTGATGTATTCTATTCAGTCCAATTATTTTCTAGCTGCCCATAGGCCCTTGGGAGCAATTTTCCAAATCAAACATATTTTGGGCTAGAAGCACTTTCTCTCCACCTAGGTGGGTGGGTTTCACTTGCTTACTATAAACTCAGCATTGCAAAAAAAATGCCTAACAATGGAGAGCAAGTGAACATGTGCAGAGTAGGGTGAGACATCGTTAGGCTGGATTCACACCCATGCATTTTTTGTGCTTTTTGCATTTTGCAGATTTGCACTTCAGTCCATTTAACATGGTTTCCTATGGAACGCGTCCTGTAGACCAAATATGCAAAATGCAAAAAGCACAAAAAATTCATAGGTGTGAATCATAGGTGTGTGCAGCCTATTGCATTAGGGTGTGCACCCCAAAGCTCAAACACATATGAACCCACATGGAGGAGGCTCTGATGGTGGGAGACAGTTGATTGGGAGCATATTATTAATGCGAGTGTAGGGTGTTCCTGTAGTTGAACCTAGCCTTTAAAGGAGTTGTAAAGTAAAAAAAAAGTCACCTTAATGCAATCTATGCATTAAGGTGAAAAAACATCTGTGGCTGCCGCCCCCCCCCCCCCCGTCTTACTTACCTGACCCCTCAAAAGTCCCGCGCGGTCCCGAGATCCTCTTTGCCGCTCAGCCTGGCCGCTGATTGGCTAGAGCGGATGGATTGAGAGCAGCTGCTGTCAATCACATCCAGTGATGCGGCGCGCCGAGGGGCGGGGCCGAGTGATACAGTGAGCGGCTACGGCCGCTCGCTGTATAATGGGAGCACGCCCGCAATTACTCACCACCATGCGAGCTCTCGCATGACTGTGGTCAGTACTTGTGGGGAGGACCAGAGACAGCCGCCGAGGGACCCCAGAAGACGTGGATCTGGGCCACTCTGTGCAAAACGAACTGCACAGTGGAGTTAAGTATAACATGTTTGTTATTTTAAAGGAAATTTTTTTTTGTTTGTTTTAATAACCCTTTAATATAATGAGGGCATTTACACTTGCCACTGACACCCCAAACCACCAACCTGGTGCCACTCCTGGATATGTTACTTTATATAGGATGACTGTGCGCACACCTATGGTGTGAATCAAGCCTTATAATGGATTTTAAACAGCATAGGCACTTATTTTTTATGTTTTACATATCTATAAAAGGGGCCAGCCTAAAGTGATCTACCAAGACTTAATTTTCTGACTAAAGTTCCACTTTAAAGTGTTTCTAAACCCAGGACCCTGCATTCACTATATTTGGTCTCTCCCAGTACACAGAACATGGAAATGCAATTATTTTAATAAATATAAAATTGTTAAATCCTTTTCTCATCAGCAGTATAAAGCAGTCGTGTGAGTTCTATCAGACGTTAAAGCTCAGTTCCCGGTGAAGCTTGTAGGATGAGTTTTCATACTGCACTGAGCTGTCCTATGAGGCTGCAGGGCTCCAGACCCTCTGTCTGGACAGTGCTGATTGGCCCTGTGCTGATCACTCTCCCAAGAAAGAAAAAACTTCTCTAGCAATACACACCAAACTGAGCATGTGCAGCTTAACTCCAAAGGCTTGGTCTTATGTGGACATGTTCTGGAGTCAGTGGAAGAAGAAGAGGATCTGTGCATACAGGATCAAACAGCCTTTTAATACAATGCAGGGGATTAACCCCTGAAGTTCCACACTGAGTATAACAAGCATGCTTTACTCCATATACACACTGATTTTACTGTTGTGGGTTTAGTAACACATTACATCTAGGGGTAGAGGAATAAGATGTAACACTTAGAGGCGCATGCGCGGAGCTCTGAAGATGGCTGCTTGAGCCGGGAGCTCCTCACCACCCCAGACCAGCGGCGCCCATAAGTCAGCCAAAAACGGGCTGGAAGGGGAACTATCACCACACACGGCTTCCCCAGACATCAGGGCACCCCCCTATCATCATAATTTTTTTAAAGGGACACTTTAAAGCCGCATTTTATTCATTTGAAAAAACGGCAAAAATCCAAGATGGCCGCCGCTGCAGCACCTCACAAGAACGGAGCTGAGGAGATGCCTGAGGGAAGGATTTTTTCAAATATGGTACCCCTGCCTTTTACCCCACTGGTCCAAGTAAGTTACCAGCAGGACATGTCCCCCTCAACAATTCCCACAGAACCCCTGGCAGGCAGTAATATGGAGGGCATAAATAGGGAGGGCTCTGCACTACCCCTCATAGGACCTAACATAAGGAGCCAGCCTGCTCAATTCTCTGTCAGCACCCTGTCAGCAGCGTCTGCATTCTCTGTGACTGACTTATATCAGGCTCTGGCTGAACTCCTGGATAGGGGACTCGCTCAGACTGCTACCAAAATAACAGGAGATTTGAAAGCAGATTTCCAGAATCTGGGCACCAGAATTGAAGCGATAGAAGACAAGCTTGATCAAACGGTGGCAGCCACAGACCAGAACTCAGAACATATTCATACAGTACAGGAGCAATTGGATGTGGCCCTTTCCAGGATCGACGAGTTGGAGAGCAGATCCAGGAGATACAATTTCCGGATCAGGGGACTGCCCGAATCCATCACTGACACTACAGCAGCGGTACAAAATTTGATCCAGAACTTGATTCCAAACATCCCTCAAGTTCGCTTAGAGCTGGATAGAGCCCACAGAGCCCTGGGACCACCCAGAAAGGACGGCTCACCGCGGGACATCATCGCCAAACCCCACTTTTACGCTGTAAAGGATGAAGTCATGAGACTAGCACGTTCTGTGCCCAGTGTTTTGTGCCAAGGTCATCCCGTCCAAATATACGCAGACCTTTCTCCCTCCACAATGCAGCGAAGACGGTCATTAAAGCCGCTACTCCTAGTCCTGGTCCAAAAGGATATAAAATATAAATGGGCATTCCCCTTTGCGGTCAAGTTCTCGGATAAAGGGAAAAACTACTCCTTCTCAAATTTTCCTGATGGAGAAAGACTACTACAGCGCCTTAAGCTCATCTCGCAAGAACCCGCCATGGATACTTCTCATAGCATCCCAAACACCTCCAAGAGACCGACCCCCACCAGCCCTAATTCCCTACTCTGGACCAGGTCGAGATCTAAGAAAGCTAGAGACAGTGGACCCACTTACCCAGATCTCGGTTGACACATTGGTCATATACTCCTTGAACTTTCAAGATTTTTGGTCGGTCCTATGCCTGAGATTTAGACGTTCTCTGATCAGAAGAATCAACTTTTTGGATAATTGACATTTCAACAGTATTTCTCCTGCTAAAAAGATCTCTTCATTTATTCTAATTTTTCCGCAGGGGGTTGTCCCCACCTTGCTTCTGAGGTCCCCTCCTCCTCGATCCCCGTTGGGGGGGGGACGGGGGGACATCCGGATCGGATTTAGATCCGACCAAACTGGGTTTAGAATTACTCAATTCCTTCCGGTTTCGTTTTTGATAGTTGTTGTAACCAATTTTTCAGGGGCGCCCTGGCTGGGGTGGGCCCCATGTACCTCCACCTCTCCCTTAGACTCCAGAAGGTTTCTGGGGGCGAGGTCGCTTGTTCGCATTTGGAGCAAGCCCTTTTTTGATCTACCTTGGTAGAAATTCTCGAGGAGCATCTCCCCTCCCCGAGAATGTATTTTTTCTTATTTTTTCTCTTTTTCCTTAGTTGGATTGGGAGTCTTCTTCACCACTTCTTTCTCTCTTTCGAATCTGTCCTTTCCTTTTCTATTCCCCATCTTTCCCACATGAGCCTAACCATTTATTATTTTTCAGCTTGCAGTACCTACGATCGAGGAATGTCCACTGGGCTGCCAGTCATCCATCCTGACAAATGGCAAGGTTGGGAGGACAGAAGACATCTCAGGGTGAGTGGAGGTAGAGACAGACAGAGTTGCTTTTCAGTTCCCCATGGCTGACCACGTACAGAGCTCCCTCAACATAGCCACACATAATGTTCAAGGCCTGAACTCCCCAGTCAAAAGGCGAAAGATCTTTGATAGTTACAAATCACTCAAACTAGACATTCTCATGATCCAAGAGACCCACTTTCCTGGGCGGTACAGTCCCAAATTTGTCCACTCTCACTTTCCCCTCTTCTACTTGGCTAATGCCGAGAACAAGACCAAGGGGGTCGCAATCTTTTTCTCCAAATCCTGTAACTTTGAGTATCTCTCTGACTTCAAAGACCCAGAGGGACGATTTATACTGGTTAAAGGTAAAATTGAGGGTCATCTATACTCCCTGGTCTCATACTATTCTCCCAACAAAGGGCAAGACAAGTTTTTCCAATTAACCTTGGATACTTTAACCCCACTTCTGGAAGGTACAGTCATTTGGGGGGGGGATTCCAATGTGGCTTTTGACCAGGGTTTGGACAAATCCAGACCTCTGTCCGCTCAACTTACTAGACCCTCTAGGGTCAGCCTGAAAATTGCCAAACTACTCCATGACAGGGGGTTGACGGATGTTTGGCGGGAGTCTAACCCCTCAAAGAGGGACTACACTCATTACTCTCACCCGCATAGTACCTATGCCAGGATCGATCATATTTTAATCCCTTCATTTGTACTTCCGGCAGTGATCAAGGCCCAAATCAGAGACACAGTCCTATCTGACCATTCTATGGTCATCATGTCCATCCGCTCTTTAGCAGGTATGGCAAGGAACGGACATTGGCGGCTAAATGAGTCCATTCTTTCCAATCCAACCACTACAACGGAAATTAATAAAGCCCTTCAAGAATATTTCACAATTAACAATGTTGAGGATATCTCTGCGGAGACCCTGTGGGCAGCCCATAAAGCCTCTATTAGAGGGAAGATCATTCAGATCTCCACGCGAATCAAAAGAGAACACGAAGCAGAAATTGTACGTCTGGAGAAGTCTTATAGGACCCTAAGGGCACAACACAAAAAGAAACCATCTTTAGCCTTACTAGAGTATATTGACAAGCTGAGATTAGAACTTAACTTAGCCCTCACAACGAAGGCGGAGAGATCTCTCCGCTGGAGTGGCAATAAATTTTACACCCAAAAAGGAAAAATAGGCCAGTTGTTAGCGACCAAATTGTCCCCTAAAACAAGGTTTCACTCCTTACCCAAAATACGCTTGGCAGGTCAAGAACCTACATCCAACCCTAAAAAGATCCTGGAGGCATTCGAAACATTCTATTCTGACCTGTATAGTGCCCCTCCACAGATTCCCAGGGTTTCGATTGACAACTTTTTGGACAGCCTACCCATCCCATCCTTAGACGTAGAACATAGAGACAGGCTGGAAGCACCCTTTTCGGTTGAAGAGGTGGCGACAGTAATCAAGGGCCTCCGAAAGGGCTCGGCCCCAGGCCCAGATGGACTGTCGGCCCTCTATTACAGGTCATTTGCAGATACCCTAGTCCCACATATGACAAACTTTTTTAATTCCAAAACTCAAGGCACCCCTCTGGGTACGCAACTTAATACAGCATACATTACGGTTATCCCAAAGCCGGATAAAAACCCAGAAGAAGTCTGTAACTATCGCCCCATTTCTCTGATAAATAATGACCTAAAAATTCTTACAAAAATTCTAGCTCTCCGTATCTCCTCTTTCATTAATAAATATATTCACAAGGACCAAGTCGGATTTATTCCAGGTCGACAAGGCCCAGATCAAGTGAGAAGGGCAGTGGACATTGTCTCAATTTTGCAATCCAACTGGGACGGAGGTCCGAAACAAAAAGGCTTTCTCCTATCTCTTGATCTGCAGAAGGCCTTTGATTCTGTGTCCTGGCAATATCTTCTCCCCCTACTAGAACGATGGGGCTTTGGCCCAAGATTTATGGGTGTAATACAAGCTCTCTATTCTAAACCAAAGGCCCAAATTCGAATCCAAGGGTACTACTCTTCTCCAATAGACATAGCAAGGGGTACCAGACAGGGATGCCCCCTCTCCCCAATCATTTTCGCAATGGCAATTGAAACCCTAGCGATAGCCATTCGACAGAACCCCGACATTCGAGGCGTTTCATGTGGAGATCAAACTCATAAATGTGGGCTCTTTGCCGATGACTTACTACTATTTCTAACTTCTCCTATTACTTGCCTACCAAATCTTTGTAAGGTAATTTCGGAATTCTCTAAATTCTCAGGTCTCCAAGTCAATTATGCCAAATCACAAGCCTTGAACGTATCCCTTCCACCTCCTACAGTATCTCTCCTCCAACAGTCATTCAAATTTGAATGGTGTCCCTCATCTATCAAATATCTAGGGATTTCCTTAACAGCTCGGACAGAATCCCTTTACACAAATAACTATCCTCCCCTATACCAAAAACTTACGGCCGACATGAATAACTGGGCTAAGTATGATCTTTCCTGGCTGGGCAGAATTAACTCTATAAAGATGACTTTACTTCCTAGAATTTTATATCTATTCCGCTCCCTTCCCATTCCCATCAGAAAAGATCACGTGCAGACTTTACAAAGCAAAATACTCAAATTCATTTGGGGCAAGTCAGGTTACAGAATCCCCCAAAACACGCTATATAACCATAGGAAAAGAGGAGGACTAGGACTACCGCACCTATATAAGTACTTCGTAGCTGCCAGACTAGCTCAACTATCCGTAGTTTACTCTAAACTGGACAAACCAGACTGGGTCCACATAGAGGGTCAAGCTGTCCCCCGGTTCTCCCTAGAACACTTACTCTGGTGTCCCCAAAAGAGAAGACCACCCATTTTGTCCCCCTCCCTTTCTCAATCCTACGCCCTTTGGGATAGATTTCGTAACCTTCCTGCCCTGGTTTCGAAAGGTCAACCTCTAGCCAGTGTATTCCAAAACCCGGATTTCCCACCGGGAATGGACAGGAAAGCATTCAGTTGGTGGTTGGATAAGGGTCTGTACCGCATAGGACAATTCTTCACATCCAAAGGCCCTCTTACACTAGACCACTGTGTGACTAAATTGGACATCCCTGACACTGAAAAATTCAGATTCAAACAAATATCACAATTCCTACACACTTTATGGACGGATAGGCCTCTACCTCCCAAATTTACAGATTATGAGCTCTGGTGCGGGCAGACCATGGGACAAAGGGGAGGAATATCTGTCATCTACTCTTCACTCACCCGCCCGACTGAGAAGTCTTCCTATATGACGGCTTGGGAGGCAGACCTCCAAATAGGGTGGGAGTTGGAGACCTGGCAGGCAGCTTGTTCTGATTCTTTTCAGGGCATCTTGAATACTTCCCTGATGGAAGCAAACTTAAAGGTCCTTATGAGGTGGTATATGACTCCCGCCAGGCTTGCGGCCATCTACCCATCATCAGATCCCAGCTGCTTTAGAGGTTGTCAGCTCCTGGGCTCGATGGTGCATGTCTGGTGGGAATGTCCCAGAATCAGACCAATCTGGAAGAGGATTTTTAACCTCATTTGTACAGTCACTGGTTGCTCGGTCCCCAGAACGGCTTCTGTAGCTCTCCTAAATGCTCGGATTCCGGGTATATCCAAGCCCAATCAGAAGCTGATCCGATTTATGCTCCTCGGGGCTAAAATTACCATCGCAAGGGCTTGGAAACAGCCCAGGGTTTCCATTGCAGAAATAAAACGCAAGATTTCGTGGATCATGGTGCAGGAAAAACTGGCCAGCATTCTTTCAAACACGAATCAGAAATTTGAAGCCGTGTGGGGATCATGGGCATCCCACTGTGGTATACCTTTGGCGACTGGGGTACACCCCACGCAACCTGCATCCTTCAGTACAAGTTAAGCTCATGTTTCCCTTCCTTTCCCTCTTTCTTACCCCCACTTTTCTCTCTCCTTTTTTTACTTCTATTCTTTTAAGACAGTTGTATGACCAGAAGGTAATGTTCTTTGTTCTTCGTCCGGTTATTCATATGGGCAATTTGGTAACACTATAGGCCTATCTTATTTTGTTAGTATGAGCTAGAGGTTCAATGAAGCCAAATTCGAACCCACTAATTTCCCATCAAATAAATTTATAGGAGGAGGCGGATTGGGAGGCGCCTGGCTGGGACACAGATTGATCCCATTAGGGGTGTCCGGGACAGGCAGGTTTCCCCTGAGCGCAAGATCACCATATACACCTCTTTTTCCGCCCCTTCCTCTGTTATTAAGCTCGCTGGATTCCTTTAATCAACCCATAGTTGGGTAATTTGAAATCAATTGAGTCATTGTTACTGTCATTATGCCCGGTTTGTTGAATGTTTTGATGGTGTAATTTCAGCCTTTTGTCATAATTTATCTGTATTCTTTATTTAAAAAAATAAAAATCTATTGAAAGTAAGATGTAACACTTACCTTATTCCTTACATTGTATGTGAGGATGGTAATGGTCTACCCACAACCCAGAAAACTAAAAGAGCCTTGGGGATCAGAAAAGCAAGGAATAAGATATTACTATATTTTCTTCTACCCCTAGATTTAAAGTGGATGTAAACCCAATCCATAAAAATTTGAGCTGGGCACATATAGCTGCAGTGTTTTCTTATCTCTTTTCAAAGCCCTAAGTCCCCTGGCTGTCTCCTGTTCCATTTTTCTGTTATCAGTATGTTCATTTCTGAAAAGTTCTCTGTCAACTGTGATAAAGCCAGGCTGAATTTTGTGCCAGGATGGATGCTATAAATAGATTAGCAGAGAGCTGGTCTATGTAGAGCACAGCTCTGCAAATCTCTGCCTATGTGTGCCTTTCTCCAATCAGCTCTCTCACAGTGTATGACAAGAAGCCACACCCACAGATGAATCAAGAAGATAAAATTCTAACAGGACGTGCACTTTCTAAACAGTATTGAAAGCTTAAGGCAGCAGATATACATGTAAAACTTATGTAGGAGTATTTTTGTTTGATCGCTGTGTATCATCTGAGGCTGTTCACTTCACTGGGTATATGTGAGGGTTTACATCCACTTTAACAGGAATTTATAATGTATCTAACCCAAAAACAAACATTTTATATATTGCAGCTTAGAGTCTCTAGATGTGGTGGCTGTATTAGTTTTATTTAAGCATTCTGTTTTTTATTTTGACCTGTGATTAAGCCAGTAACACACTTCCTGCCAAAGTGGTGGCTACTCTACCTATGGATAAACAATAGTGACACCCTTAGACAGCAGAAATGTCACCTTGTGGGGAGGGTAGTGTTGGAATAGATGGACTAGTAGATTTATTTGGACATAAATGGCCAACAAATTTAAGCTAAACTCCAGCTAATACTTTATAAGAAGTTACAGTAACATGTTTTCCTTTGGCTTTGGAACCGCAGGTGGAATGGCAGGTTGCCAGCTTTCATTGCATAGGCATCCTGCCATCCTGGTATCCAAAACCTTTATACAATATAACTATTAATGGGAATTGTTCTTATCAAATAGTATACAGCAACAGCCCTGAAGAAGGGGGAGTCTATTCCCCTATAATGCGTTGGTTTGATGCACATATTGCTACTTTTTAAAAACTGTCTATAAACCATACTTTAGAACTGGGTTAGGCAACCTCAGCCCTCCAGCTGTGGTGAAACTACAATTTTCATGAGACGTTATAAGACCCTGACAATCACAGGCATGACTCCTAGAGGCAGAGGCATGATGGGATTTGTAGTTTTACCACAGCTGGACTGCCGAGGTTGCTTACCCCTGATTTAGAAGTTGCATTTCTCTGGACAGTGGGGGCTCCCTTTTTTTTTACATGCTGAAATGACCATAAGGTCGCACAGAAAAGGCAGCAGCCCAATCCCCAAGAGGGGCTATGGCCACCATCCATCACTGGGCACTATTCACCGAAAGTCATACCCACCTAGGACCAGTGACCAACCCAGTCAGTCCAGCGCAGTCTCCAACACAAGCACTTATGTCTAGTGGCAGCAAGAAACACTTTTACTTACCCAATCCACCACTACTCTGGCAGACAGCGCTGCTCCCCCATGCTCCAATGGTGGAATTCCCCTTGGCACCCCCATGTCCAATGCTGGTCACTGCATTGGTCTTGATGACGTCAGAGGAACTTAGACCACCAGAGCATATGGGGAACGAAGCTGCAGAGACTGGTATAGCAGCTCAGAGGAACCTGCAGGAGTGGAGGATCAGATATATAAATCTGCGTTAACAAATCCCCTACACAAAAAATAGCATTTAACCCTTGCATTGTGGGCACAACTTAAAAGAGGCAAAGAGAAGGCTGCACAGGAAAACTTAAGGCCCGGGTCAAAAGTATTTCACCTAAAATTGGATTAAATACATTTTTGAATACATCTGTTAGAATCAGAATTTTTTATTTATTTTTGAATGTTAGCTTTTGTAATACCTTACACAGCAGGAATGAAACCAAGAGTATGAGATAATAAATCTGCATTGCATTGCTGTCAGTCTAGCACTGCAAGCTTACTGATAGAAGAAACGAGGAGAGCGATGACCTGTCAGTGGGCTGATGCTCTTCCAATGTCCAATCTATATGCTAAGAGTTAAATTGTTTAACTTTCATGTAAAAAAGTTAAGTTACTGACCAGGCTATATTGTCTACCAGTGTCCCGGATCACAAGACTGACATGGCAGGACTGAACTAGGAGAGGTAAGGGCAAGAGTGTGAGCCAATCAAGTTTCCTTCCCTTCTTTGCCTTTCTTTCAATCTAGCACTGCATGCAGTAGTGCATTTGGGTTTTGTGCTGCCCTAGGCCTGACTAAACTTGTGCACCCCCTAATTTAAAGATGACCCACCCCTTTCTGTCAAGGGCACACCCCTGTCTGTTTAAGACCCACCCTGATTTTTTTTTCGAGTGGGGGCACTAGTTCTTTGGGCCCTGGGGGGGGAGAAATTAATTCCCTTCATTTGCATAGATTTCCTCTCACTTCCTGTTTGGCTATGGGGCAGGAAGTGAAGGAAAATCTCTGCAATGGGACAGGGATGATAAAAAATAAACTCTCCCTTACTCTATCCAAAATGGAAAAAAAATGTTGCCTATAGTTCTACATTAATCCCTTAAGGACCGCCGCATGTACATTTACATCGGCAGAATGGCACGGGCAGGCACATCAACGTATATATACGTTGCTGCCTTGACGTGGGTCCGATCGGGACCCCCCCCCCCATACATGCGGCGGTCCGGTTTGCTGTGCGAGCGATCCGGGATGAGGGGGCGGCTATTCGTTTTTGTCCACCCCCTCCGGATCGCTCCCAGCCAATCCGCGCGCTCCCCCGTGTGTCACTTCCTCCTCCTGTGTAAACACAGAAAGAGGGAAGTGATGTTATCTCTGCTCTCGTCGGTATTTTCAACCGCCGCTGAGGAGAGATCACATCTCACAGTAAGTCTGCACAACACTACACTGACACCAGTACACACAGGCACACTTAACCCCTTGCAATCACCCCCCCCCCTCCCCCCTGTCACAGTGTCACTGAATGCAGTAATCATATATGTATGATTACTGTATTTAGTGTCAGTGTGACAGTCAGTTAGTGTTAGGTTCAGGGTAGCCCCCGTACCCCCCCCAATAAAGTTTTAACCCCTTGATCACCGCTCTAGGTAACCCTTTCACTCCCTATTGCCAGCGTCACTAAGCGATCATTTTTCTGATCGCTGTTCCCACCAGGTAGCTATTTTTTTTTTTTTATTGCGATTTTTTTTTTTTACTAAAGACATATGGCTAAATAAATTTTGGCCTAAATGTTTGACTAAAATTTCATTTATTTGATTTTTCTTAACAAAAAGTAAAAAATATTGTTTTTTTTCAAAAATGTCGCTCTATTTTTGTATATAGCGCAAAAAATAAAAATCGCAGAGGTGATCAAATACCACCAAAAGAAAGCTCTATTTGTGGGAAGAAAAGGACACCAATTTTGTTTGGGAGCCACGTCGCACGACCGCGCAATTGTCACTTAAAGCGACGCAGTTCCTGAAGCGCAAAAAAGGGCCTGGTCATTTACCTGCATTTTGGTCCGGGTCTTAAGTGGTTAAGCACACATTTCTAATCATTTTATGGAAAGGAATAAGAAGATATAACCATGCCAATTGTACAGCAGAAAAAATATTGACACCGTGAGGAAGGTTTGTGGTCCAGGATGATAGGACTGTCAAAATTAGAAGCAGCTTGTGTTACACTAAGGCCTTGTACACACGAGGGGATATTTCCGCTGAACATGGTCCGACGGACCATTTCAGCCGAAAAATCCCCTCGTCTGTACGGGCAAACGGACGCTTTTTGCCGGATTCATCCGGCGGAAAAATTTCAAAGCATGCTTTGAAATAATTCCGCCGGATAGCTGGCCGTCAGATATGTCCGCTGGTTAGTACGGCAAACCAGCGGACATATCTTGCCGCACATGCGTCGTATCCTGTGAATGGATCCGACGCATGCGCGCGGAAGTGTTTACTTCCTGGTGCGGTGACGTGGCGGCGTCAACGTCACCGCCGCGTCACCGCGCTGTCCGCCGGCGGGGAATTTGATCCGATGGTGTGTACAGCCATCGGATCAAAACACCCCGGCGTAAATATACGCTGTAAACGGTCCGGGGACCGTTCACAGCGGATATATTCAGCCGTGTGTACAAGGCCTTACAGTGTAGCACAAGCCGGCAGGGACACTTTTCGTGCTGCCCCTGTTCAAAGTGCTGCCCTAGGCCTGGGCCTTGCTGGCCTAGGCCAGGATACAGCATTGACTGCATGCTTACTGACAAAGGAAGAGAGCAGAATGATTTCCTGTTCAGTGCTCTTTCAATGTCCGATCTGCAGGCTGAGAGTGGATCAGTGACCAAATTGAGTTGCATAACTGAAGTGTAGAAAATGTAGGTCACTGACCAGGTTATATTGTCTAGCGGAGTTTCTGGGTCAAAAGAATTACAAATCAATTTTCTGTCTTACCTCAATTGTCTGTCTTACATTAACACCCTACAATACAGAATATAGTGCTGCATAAAAATAACTTCAACAACATCCAAAGCTTCACAGTTTTATGTTTTTGTAAAAAAAAAAAAAAGATATGCTTGCTACCTAAAACATCGGAATGAAGATCAGTAATAAGTCACAAGTAGATAACAGAGATCCTACACCTTATTGCAGTGACTCAGTAATTTGATAAAACATGCTGTGACTTTACAACTGATCCTCCCTACAGCATGATTAGAACAGTAATGTGACTGTGGCGCCATCTAGTGGCACATACACATTTTTATTTTATTTGATTTCTTTGAACCTCATCTATGTCAGTACTAAAAACTGTTATTTTACAGCCACCAATCAGGTTCCAGATACCAATTAGGGTTGCCAGTTTTGAATCCGACTGGAAGTTGTGGGAGAGTGTTACCAGTTCTTAGAACTAATACTTTGACCTAAGCACTGTGGACATGTCTGCAATAAACGTACTATTAACATGTCAAGTTGCAGAAATGTAAAGCCTCGCTCTAGAATATAAAAAAAAAAAATCTCCCCTCCTCTCAAAAGCAAGGGTTCATTCATAGCTCCCAACTGTTCCGGATTTTGCAAGACTGTCCCTGATTTGGAGCAATGTTCCTCTGTCCCTCATTCCTCCTTATTTGTCCCTTATTTTGCTCTGATCTATGTAGATGTATATAAAATGCACTTTTTTTCTATCAAAAAGTGTTTCCCAGCGCTAAACCTTACATCTGATTTCTATATCAACTGTGTGAGGTGTGTTTACTCCTGGCTTCGCAAGTTAAAGAAGGTAATCATTTATTGTGTTGCATTGCATATTCTATACGTGTTATTGAGGTCCCAGCCAAGTGGGGAACACAATACTATTGCATTTGCCTGGTGTGTCTAGGGAGGGTTTGAGCCACTTTAAGGGGGTGAACAAATTAGAGAGTGTAGATCCCAAATCTAACCATTGGCTCCTGAGGGGGTAGCGTTCCACGTGTGAAAAGGTAGTAAGGGGAGAATAGATGCAGCCGTGCACATCGCTGAACTCTTCTCCCCTTTAGATATATATATATATATATATATATATATATATATATCAATACTGTTGGGGGGCTTTGGCGAGATATCAGGGCTCTAAACCCCTAATATCTCTCATTTGAGATAGAGAAAAGGACTGAGGACACAGATTCCCCAGTCCCTTTTTCAACATTGAAGATGAATGGTTACAAGAGAGTCCATTCATAAACTGAAGCATAGAAACACAGTTTATTAGCCTAATTTATCACAGGACACAGGAGCGATCGGTAGCATTCGGGAGCGATTCAGAAAAGGAAGGAAACAGTAAATTACATATTTACCAGTCCCTTCCTCTGCTCTCCATCCTGACAGATCTCCCCCAGCAGCCGACGGGAGAGGAGAGGACAGGAGCCAGATGCGGGGACGAGGAAGGGCAGAGGAGAACATGGAGGTGACCCGGAGGAGAACAGGGGGGGCTGAGAAGGACACAGAGTGGGGCAAGAGAAGAACAGGGGAAGAGAGCAGCAGGGAGCAGCTGAGAATGATCGGTGCAGCGGGAGGGACAGCTGTGAACACCAATCTCCTTGTATAGCTTTTTAGCAAACACTCCCACCGCACCAATCATTCTCCGGATATCAAGAGGTGCTTGTGGGTGTACGGGAGCCGCAGCAGAAATGCGGGAGTTGTCTGCATTAAGGTAAAAAAATGTTTATAGGTTTAGTAACACTTTCAAAGCAAATAGACTGTACACTCTGCAAGAGCATTTGCTCCAGAGCTTAGTAAATGAGGGCAAGCTCTAATAACTAAACTGAGACAAAACATTTGACATTAATAGAGGTACTTACAATGTTCAGCTTTTATCTTTTTTTTTATTTATGTAAAACCATTATCCCAAAAAAAAAAAATGTTTGCTAAAACTGCTTATTAAGTGCTCTTAAGACAGCTAAACAAAGCCAAACACAGCCCATAAAGGGTTGGAAGGGGGGCCCTGCAGTGTTGCCAAATGCCAACCTACCAGATTGAAATTTACTGGCACAAAATCCGAAATTTACTGGTGCAGCCACGTTTTTACTGGCATTTCACAAAAGTTACTAAATTACATGTTTAGGTGCAAATTTCAGTATTTAGGCTACCAACAAGTACACTAGTCAAATAGCAATGTGATTTAAGGTAGATATTAAGGTAAAAAAAAAAATATTTTTGATAAAATAAGGGCAGATTATTTAGTCACATCACCCTCTGCCTCCATCCCCCTCTACCACCAACGCTCCCTGCCTTCACCCCCCTCTGTGGTGCCACAATCTCCCCCTGCCTCCAATCTCTCTCTGCCTCCAATCACCCCCTGCCTCCATCGTCCCCTGCCTCCATCCCTCTCTGCGGTGCCACCAGCAACCCCTGTCTCCATCCCCACCCTCTGCGATGTCACCATCCCCCTCTGCGGTGCCACCAATACCCCCTGCCTCCAACCACACCCAGGGCCGGATTAACAGAGGGGCTGATGGAGCTGCAGCTCCAGGCCCCTTTCTCAAGATAGGCCCATTTGCCCCAAAAAAAAAAAAAAAAAAAAGTTTTTTTTTTTTTTTAGATCGACTTCGGGGGTTGTAGCTCGATGACCAGAGGTCACAGAAACCCCACATTTGGGGGGTAGTCAGTTGAAGACCTACCCCACAACCGGTCAAAATATGGGATGGCTATCATTTATGGTTCCGGAGATACGGGCCTGCTTGTACAGCCTGTCAGAAGCTACATACAGAGCGGCCATTATAAATACAAGCTGACACACTGCAGCAGACTGAGAAAAAAAAATCATCATTTGTTTTTTGCTAAAAAATTACTCTATGGTGGTCTTTGCAACTTTTTATGTTGCACAGTATAGAGCTGCATGATTCTGGCTAAAACGACAACTGCAATTTTTTTGCTTAGAAGATAGATCACCATTCTCTCACGATTCGTACGGCATAACATCATCTTTCAGATTAAAATGAAAAAAAAAAAAAATGGGCTAACTTTACTGTTTTGTTTTTATGGTTTTTATTATTCAATGAAGTGGCAAATGCAGTGTGACATAAAATATTGCAGCAATTGCCATTTTTGTCTCTGCTAAAATATATATAATGTTTGGCGGTTCCAAGTAATTTTCTAGCAAAAAATATTGGTTTTTAACTTAAACAAGTGTTGGACTTTAAGTGGTTACATTTCTTGCATTTACACACAGAAGTTTGATCTAAAAAGGAAGTTGGTTACAATGTTTCATGTTGTTTACAAACTTGGCAGACTGCCCGGATATTTTCTTTACACACAGAAGTTTATCCCTTTTGATATAAGAAAAAAGCGTTAGTTACAATGTTTCCTGCTAAGAACTTGGCAGATTGCCCAGATATTTTCTTTTGACAGCTGAAAGTCTCTCCACTTGTTATATGAAAGAATCAGCAAACTCTGCATTGGAGATGTCAGGGGGGGGGGGGGGGTTGAATCAAGATCACAATTTTAACGATTAATTGTGCAGCTCTAGCACGGTACTGTATTTGCGCAGCAATTTTTCAAACATGTTTTTTTTGGAAAAAAAACTGTTTCATACATAAAAAAAAACACTAAAGTTAGCACGATTTTTTATTTTTTTTTGGTAGATTAATAGATTGACTTGTGTAAAACCAGCTAGCCCATACATAGATCGACTATGGCTGGTCTCTGCATAATTGGTGTAATTTCAATTCATGTATGACCCGCTTAACCACTACGCAGTCCCTAAACATCCTTCCACTCCTATACATTGTGCCCACTGTCATACCCCCCACACTCCTCTCCTATACATTGTGCCCACTGTCATACTCTCCACACTCCTCTCCTGTACATAGTGACCACTGTCATACTCTCCACACTCCTCTCCTGTACATAGTGCCCACTATTATACCCTCCACACTCCTCTCCTGTTCATAGTGCCTGCTGTCATAGACTCCTCTTCTGTACATACTTCCCACTGTCGCACCCTCCACACTCCTCTCCTATACATAGTGCCCACTATCATACCATCCCCATTCCTCTCTTGTACATACTGCCCACTGTCATACCCTCCACACTTCTCTCCTGTACATACTGCCCCATTATACCCTCCACACTTCTCACTGGTACATACTACCCTCTGTCATACCCCCACACTCCTCCTGTACATACTGCCCACTGTCATACTCTTCACACTCCTCTCCTGTACAAACTGCCCACTGTCATACCCTTCACACTCCTCTCCTGTATAGTACCTGCTGTCATACACTTCTCTCCTGTACATACTGCCCACTGTCATACCCTCCACATTCCTCTCATGTACATACTGCCCACTGTTATACCCTCCACACTCCTCTCCTATACATAGTGCCCACTATCATACCGTCCACACTCCTCTCCTGTACATACTGCCCACTGTCATACCCTCCACACTCCTCTCCTATACATAGTGCCCACTATCATACCATCCACACTCCTCTCCTATACATAGTGCCCACTGTCATACCCTCCACACTCCTCTCCTGTACATGGTGCCTGCTGTCATACACTTCTCTCCTGTACATACTTCCCACTGTCGTACCCTCCATGCTTCTCTCCTGTACATGATGCCCACTGTCATACCCTCCACACTTCTCTCCTGTACATTGTGCCTTTTGCCGTACCCTTTGCACTCTTCTCCTGTACATAGTGCCCAATGTTAGACCCTCCACATTCCTCTCACTCACCTGCACATACTTCCCACTTATATACCGTCCGTACTCCTCCCCTATGTCGCTTACCCACAAAAACAGTTCTTTAAAATGATACTGAATACCCTCAATGTTACCAGCTCTAGAATGGACACACTTTTGTTAGTTCAACTAAAGGAAATCTCAGTTCTCATATTTGTTCTGTTCCATTATTAGAACTTATTTAATTTTGTGATTACTACTGTGATGTACAGAGGAACATAGGGGATCTCAGCTACTCTAAATATAGCACTTGTGAAAAAGTGTCCCTGAAAATATTTTTTAAATGTTGGCAACTATGCACTGCCCAAGGGCCACTGGGTCAGTAGTGGGCCCCATGAGAGGTTTCTGGGATCCTGTGATATTAAAGCGGCAGTAAACTTTCCTGACATTACTACTTTTTAGAGGCCCTGGGGTAGGTTATGCCACAATGTACAAGTATGCACAGCATATTAGCACATTAGGGTACACTTACATTTTCAGACTGGGCCCTCCATTGCTGCGCTGTAATTCTCACGCATTTATTTATTATTTATAAAAGGCCCCACCAAAATCCTCAGCACCAGGCCCATGATGTTCTTAATCTGGCCCTGACCACACCCTGCCACTAACACCCCCTGCCTTTAATCTCCCCCAGGCCCCCTGCCTCCAATCACCCCCTGCCTCCATCCTCCGCTGCCTCCATCCCCCTCTGTGGTGCCACCAACAACCCCCCTCTACATTCTCACTCTCTGCGGTGCCACCATCCCCCTCTGCAGTGCCACCAACATCCCCTGCCTTTAATCACCCCTGCATCCAATCACCCCCTGCCTCCAATCTCCATGCGCAGTTCCAAGCCAAACCGATCTCGGCTATTTTAACTGGCACATTTCTGCAACCACGGACATTTACGAACGGGGAAAAAAGTGCCAGTTTTTACAAACTGTCCGTAAAAATATGGACAGTTGGCAACACTGGGGCCCTGACTAGCAGCAAATCTGAGGTTTCCTACTGTTTGTCTGACGTGAGCTGCTCTTGATTGGAAATGTTGAATGGGTTACAGGGATCAGAGCCAACAACAACTTTTGTAATGATACAGCACTGGATCTGTGCTATATTTACTTGCAGACAGATTTTCTGTGTTTGAAATGCCTCAACAGCTCCATCAATGGGGTCCCCTTCCACCCCCAGGCTCCATACCATCTGTATTGGCTGCTATGGCTCTTGTTACCTGCATTCAGTCTACTTTTCAGTTTTAATAATCATCATTTAACGGTTGTGATTGTTGTCAATATACTGCCCAATTATAACCCAAGTAAAATAGAAATCTCTTAATCAATATCTCTGCTTGTTAAATTGTCAGCCTAACGATCTTGGTAAACACAGATAATTAGAGCTTATCCTGCTAAAGTGAATCATCTCCACAGTAAAAGCAACAGAACAGGCTACAAAGACAGCAGTATGACCCGGGATGCATTGTGCTTTATCTGAACACTTTGTTGGCCGCCATTACGGGACAAGGATCTCTGTTGTTCTAATTAAAAGGTGTGAAGTGTTATAAATAGGGTCACCAGACGCTTCCAGATACCAGATACTTAAAGCCTCGAAGGAGGTCAATTTGTCAACACCTCCAGACAACACTTAGCAGAGCATAAGTGTTGAATTCTTAAAAATGTTTAATTTCTGAAAAGATTCATAATGTTTATGAAAACATCACGACTACTACAGTATATGTTCACTTTATCGAAATGTAGTATTTGCTGTAGAAAACCAAGTAAAAAAAAAAACAGCCATTTTTTAAGAGGGGCCGAATTTACTGTTCACTTTACAGTGACAATCACTGCCAAATACAATTACATGATAAAGTCAGTCATAATATGCCTGCGTTGCATAGAAATGCAGACATGGTGATGACATCACTGGAACAAAAAAAGTTATATAATGAAAGTGGAAAGATTTTATCTGTTAATTGTACTGACATCCTGGTGAGGGGAGCTAGAGGAATTAGGGGAGGCAAAATAGAACAAATTTTAAGGGGTAGTTCCCCCCAAAAACCTTTTTTTAACATTGATTGTGGCTCGTTATGTCAAGGGGAATCGGGTGTTTTTCTTTTAGAATCGAAGCAGTACTTACCGTTTTAGAGATGCATCGTCTCCGTCGCTTCCGGGTATGATCGTCTGGTCTGGGCGTTCCTATTTGATTGACAGGCTTCCGACAGGCTTCCGACGGTCGCATACTGTACATCGCGCTATACTGCGCCTGCGCACGGTCGTTCGGCTACTTTCGGAAAATCGTGACGCGATGTATGCGACCGTCGGAAGCCTGTCAATCAAATAGAAACGCCCTTCGCCGAAGACCATACCCGGAAGCGTCGGAGACGATGCATCTCTAAAATGGTAAGTACTGCATCGATTCTAAAAAAAAACACCCGATTCCCCTTGACCGAACGAGCCTCAATCAATGTTAAAAAAAAGTTTTTTGGGGGAACTACCCCTTTAACTTCAGCTATATTCACTGTAATCAGTTGCATACTAAGAGGGGTGCAGTCCACACTGGGTCTAGACAGGGGGAGCAGCAGCCACCTGGGATCTATTTTTTTTGTCCCACAACATTGTGCAACACAAAAATGTCAGGTGGTCACAGTGCCCCCAGTGAGTCCATACCTGGTGCTTCAATGACAGCCAATATAGCAGGATACAGAATTCATTGTTACACCGGAACTCAATGTGGAAGGCAGCCTCCTCTCCTGCTTTGCCCACATGACAGAGCCGTGAGGCCTCCCCCTCTCAAGGTAGGAAGGGGGGTCTGTACTGACGGTCTGTAGTGGGGTGGGAAAAGCTGTGTACTGAATGGTGTGTACTCTAGGTAGGAGTATCTGTTCTGGAGGGCATGTTGGGGGGGGGGGGTTGTACTGGTTGTGCTGAGAGTTTTTCTGCTGAGGAGGCCGTGCTGACCTGGACGGGGGGGCTGAGTGTCTGTACTAATGGGCCTGTGCTGGGGGAAGTTGATCTGTGCTGAGGAGTCTGTGCTTGGGGGTTGGTCTGTATTGAGGGAGTCTGTTCTGGGGGTTTGACTCTGTCTAAGAATCGGTCTGTGCTGAAGGGCCTGTACTGGGGAAACTAGCCTGTGTTGGGGGAATGCTGTACTTGGGGGTTTGTGCTGGAGGGGGTCCATCTGTGTTGAGAGAGTGGGCTTGTGCTGCTAGAAATCTCGGTCTTTTTTGGGGAAGTCTGTCTGTACTGAGGGTTCTGTGCTGGGGGTTGGTTTGTGCTGGGAAGGGGAGTCTGTACTAGGTGATTTGTGTTAGGGTGTCTGTACCAGGGGCAGACAAACCATGACAGGTTCCACTGCAATCTACACACCACAGGTAGACACTGCTACTCAGACCAGATGTCCTTTTGTATTCTAAACACCGGAGGTTGTCCACTTGGCACCAGCAATATTTATGGAATGCTTTTCATTTTCTGAATAAATGCAACATATTCTCTAACTGGATGAGGTGGAGAAGTGGGCTAGTGAGGTCACACTCCACCTCATCCAAAGAGAGAACTCTTTGCATTCATTTAGAAAACAGCTGACCACCTGTATTTCAGAATACAACAAAGCAATCGCTAAGCACAGGACCCAGAAGGAAGTGCATAGGGGTACAATGGATCGTCACCGGTCCGTGATCCGAACGGGTGACCTCATTTGGATCGGCACACCCCACGAGCGGCGGCCATCTTGGTACACCTGGCGGCGGCCCTCCTCTCTGTTCACACCCACAGAGGAGGAGGAGCCCACACTTGAGGGAAACACACGCCGCTTTCTGAGGTCTGCACTACTGTGGGGGTTACTGTCTGAGGTCTGCACTATTGTGGGGGTTGCTGTCTGAGGTCTGCACTATTGTGGGGGTTACTGTCTGAGGTCTGCACTATTAGGGGGGGTTACTGTCTGAGGTCTGCACTGCTGTGGGGGTTACTGTCTGAGGTCTGCACTATTGTGGGGGTTACTGTCTGAGGTCTGCACTATTGTGGGGGTTACTGTCTGAGGTCTGCACTATGGTGGGGTTACTGTCTGATGTCTGCACTACTGTGGGGGTTACTGTCTGAGGTCTGCACTATTGGGGGGGGGGGTTACTGTCTGAGGTCTGCACAATTGTGGGGGTTACTGTCTGAGGTCTGCACTACTGTGGGGGTTACTGTCTGAGGTCTGCACTACTGTGGGGGTTACTGTCTGAGGTCTGCACTACTGTGGGGGTTACTGTCTGGATCTGCACTACTGGGGGGGTTACCGTCTGAGGTCTGCACTATTGGGGGGGTTACCATCTGAGGTCTGCACTACTGGGGGGGTTACGTCTGAGGTATGCACTACTGGGGGGGGGGGTACCGTCTGAGGTCTGCACTACTGTGGGGTGTCTGTACTGAGGGGGGTCTGTACTGAGGGGGGGACAATAGTGGGTGGGGGGGGGGTGACACTATTTTTATTATTTTTTTGCACCGAGTGACGCCACTGCAGTGTGGGGGGGGGGGATATGTGGATATTACAGTGGGTGGGGGATGTGGATATTACAGTGGGGGAAATTTTTTATTTTTTTTGCTGATCCGAAAAATGATCCGATCCATGACTCCTGATCCGAGGAACAATCCGAACCTTGAGTTTTTTGATCCGTTGCACCCCTAGAAGTGAAGGTCACTGGAATAGCAGTATTTCAGTGAGTTCCAGCTTCCAGGGGGATCGGCTAAGTATGGTATTTGCATTGTTACATCGGTCCAAGTTGGACCAATGCAACTAAGTAAAAAATATCCATGCCTGAAATTCTTCTTTAACACACACTTATTTTGACTATATCTCTGATTTGCTTTCCATACATCACAAACTGCCCCAAGGTTCCCCAAACAACATACCTATGTGTGTCATGAAACAAATTTACCCAATGTGTATCACCCTGATAAAGAAATGTGGGGGGACTATCTGCTTAGTTAAGGTGTACAAAATCACAAAATGTATAGTCATCTTATACCAATATAGAATGAGATCTGCAGAATTAGCATTGGCCAACAAGGGATTTCTCATTGTGGATAAAACTACTGTAGTACAACACATATAAGTGTTCCCTGACTGTGCGGTGTAAGTAGATTAATGACAGCTACACAAAGTGCCAGTATCACAGCTAATGTTTGAAACACTTATGCCCCGTACACACGATCACTTTTTGTGATGAAAAAAAATGTAATTTTTCTTCATGAAAAAAAATGACATTTTTCAAACTTCATTTTAAAAAATGACGTTGCGTACACACCATCATTTTTGGAAAATGATGAACAAAGTGATGGCACTCTAAAGGGGAAGTTCTATTTGCCTTGAGGCTGCTTTTAGCTGGTTACTTGTTAGTAAAAGCCGATTCCTGCTTTTTTGTCTGTTACAGCGTGATGAATGTGCTTACTCCATTATGAATGGTAGTTTTACCTCCCGTCTCCTAACTTGCTTCTGGGCATGTGCGGGTTTAAAACATCATTTTTTACGTAGTTTTGCCCACACACGATCATTTTTTATGACACAAAAAATGACATTTTGAAAAATGACATAAAAAATTCGAGCATGTTCGAATTTTTTTTTTGGTCATTTTTCAGAAGACATAAAATGACATTTTGCCCACACACCATCATTTTAAATGACATTTTTAAAAATGTCATTTTTTTTCATCACAAAAAGTGATGGTGTGTACGGGGCATGAAAGGTAGATTAATCTCTGTGTGCAATGCTGCTGACCTTTGTAGTGACCTACACGTAAATCTGCAACCAGCAGTGCAAACATATTTTTTACTGCTGATTCGGACATCGCAATGAGTATGCATATCTCATATATCAGGTAACTAAAGTTAGACTTACCAGTCAAGGGCAAATACAAGTCTAGTGGGTCTAACATAATATGATACACTGCTCAACATGGCCTACATATCCTTGCCTAATTCAGCTGCAGGAAGAACTATGCGTCTTAGGCCGTGTACACACGATCAAATTTATCTGGACCGTTTCAGCAGACAGATTCGATCGTGTGTACGGGCGAGCAGACAGGTTTTTCCAGCAGACAAATTTTAAAGCATGCTTTAAAATCTGTCTGCTGGGAACCCGTCCGTCCGACATGTCTGCTGGTTAGTACACTAACCAGCGGACATATCTGTCGGCACATGCGTCGAATGGATTTGACGCATGCGTGGAAGTATTTTACTTTATGTGCGGTGACGTGCCGGCGTCAACGTCACCGCCATGTCACCGGGCTGTATGCCGGAGGGGATTTTGGTTTGATCGTGTGTACATGATCAAACCAAAATAGCCCAGCAGACAAATCCGATCAAAACGGTCTTTCAGACCGATTTGATCGGATTTATTTGGTCGTGTGTACGCTGCCTTAGTACTAAAAACAGAAAGGCTTTCACTTTCTGATTAGTTAAAGGACTACTCCATCCAAAACTGGTAGTTTGGTTATGAGTGTACACTGGTGGGTGGAGTCACACAGTGGTATCTGATATCCCCAGGGGACCTGAAATGACTTAGGTATTCACTCCAACCAGAGGTGGAGTTGCTGACCTTATTGAGGCTGCAGAGCAGATGTCGGCAAAAGTCACAGAGAAAACACAGCACGTTTGGCATACCTGCTCACGCGGTGGTGGAAACCCTGAAACGGGCAGAGGCTGGCCCACTTGGTCTTCACCATAGGGGGGTGATGTTACGTTGCAGGCAATGCCCAGACTGCAGAACTTTGACTCACTAAAGCAGGCCTCAACTGGGAGCAGGTAAAAACTCTCCTGCAGTGTTGGGGCACTGGACTCACAAGACAGGAGGGCACACAGGGAAATATTAAGAAATGCACTGAGAGACAAATAAGAAACACAGGCTGGGAATGCATCAGCGCTAATAATGAGGAAGTCATAGGGAAAACAGACTGGGGCAGAGACCACACCAGATACCCTTCAGTGGCAGAAAGTACCAATACACCATGGAGTCTCACTTCTACTATTTAGTCCCCCCCATATCTATAATACATTTACAGTGGAACCTTGGATTACGAGCATAATCCTTTCCAGGAGAATTCTCGTAATCCAAAGCACTCGCCTATTAAAGCAAATTTTTCCCCATAGAAGTCAAGGGAAACGAGAATAATTTGTTCCACATTGACTTCAATGGCATGCAATACCACATGTGGCCAGAGGTGGGGGAGCACCGGAGAGCCTCGGAAATGATCAGGGACAGCTCGGCTGACCTCAGAATCCCTCAGGCCAAATGCAGTACTACCCACCCTCATTATCTTGAATTCTGCTCGTCAGAATTTAAAAAAAAAGTTGCTTGTCTTTTAAAATGCTCGTTAACAGCATTACTCGTAAACCAAGGTTACACTGTAATAACTAAATAGATACTGTATAAATATAATAATAATAATAATACTGTAAAATGCGTGTGCTGTAGCCACAAATATTGGAGCCTGCTATGTAGTCCTACTTGGTTTGCATGCTGGTAATTTGTCCTTATAAATAGCTCTAAATGTATAATACTGGCCTGCTCAAGGTTCTTCTATTTGCTTTTAAATTTGTGACTGCAAATTTAATGCCGCTGTCCACATTATGTTATTACATATAATTTGCAATTACTTGTAACTTGTATATGTGGACTTATGTGTATCAGCATATCTGCTGATTGGCTTGTAATGCCTTGAAGCGGACTACATTTGGTTTGCCGTTGTACAGTGTAGTTAGCCTCTGTTGTGCATTTGCCAATAATTATGTTTTTTGGCAACTTTGCTTTTCCCAGCTACCAGTTATGACCTTGCTATGTCTTCTATTGCTCCAATTTTGTACTGAAGCCCATCAGGTTGATCCATGGCTTGTTTACATGTAATGACTGGTCTAAATCCTCAGGCACTTAAAGGATCACTAAATTTTTTTTTTTTTTAGCTAAATAGCTTCCTTTACCTTACTGCAGTCCTGGTTTCATGTCCTCATTGTTCGTTTTTGCTTTGAAGTTGCTGCAATTCTGCTCTGATCTCCACACTTCCTGCTTGTCTGGCTCCTTATGAAAAATCTCATGGCAGCTTTTTACTGTGGTCCAAGCTGTCATTACTGTGTGTCTAAAACTCCTCAGAACCAGATTAATTTTAAAAACAAAACACTGTCCTGTATTTGTTTGTTTTTGTTCTGTGTGTCTCTTTATATCACAGAAACATGAAACCAGTTTAAAAGTGAAACTAAACTGCAGGCACATTATATGATTGATTTTTATCTATTTTTAATCATTTTTAAAAGGAATCAGTTAGCTATTAGGGGCCAGATTCTCAGAGGCGCTACGCCTGCGTAAATGTATATGCGCGGCGTAATAGTAAATGTTCGCCTGCGTATCGATACGCGGTAAACACAGAACCACATACGCGCGAAAAAAAATTCCGTCTCTGCGGCGAAAATGCATTAAGCTAGCGCAGCGTAGGCGCTTAGTTACGCATGAAAAATATTCATTTCCCATTGAATTAGCATGCAAATATGCAAATGAGGGAGATGCGCGTATTCCCGAAACTACGCGCGTCCGGCGTTGGCTACTCGTGGTGCGCGTAACTCGAAAGCCTTGAGTAAACATACCCCTCATAAAAGCACGGGTAACTTTGCTCAAGGCCGTGTGCAAGTCAGCTGGAGAGCAACTACAGCAGCACCGTAACGGACTAGCTGAGCAATCACACTTACTGGACAACACATTCGTATGCCAATGATGCCAGGGCCAGCCATGGTCTTATCACTACTAAGGTATGCAGAGGAAGAGGCACATAGAAGGAGGAGTAGGAGGAGGGGGGCACGTGAGAGGATCTACCGAGCGCGCATGAGGCTCTTTGGCATGGGTGATGAGGAGGTGTATCGCATCTTCAGATTCAGCCCTGCTGCCATCCTGGAAATAACCACAGCCCTGCAGGATGACATCACCAGCCAGACATACCGCTCACGTGCACTGCAGCCACTGGTGAAGGTACTGGCAACACTGCATTTCCTGGCCAGTGGATCATTCCAGCGTACAAGTGGAGTGGTGGCTGGGATGTCACAAACCAGCATAAGCAGATGTGTGCACCAGGTTGTCCCCGCAATCCTCAGACGCATGTCCAACCAGTTCATCAGACCCACCACTGAGCACCTGCGGCAGAAGGCAATGACAGATTTCTACAGAATTGATGGATTCCCACGCACCATCGGGGCCATTGATTGCACACATGTGGCACTCCAGCCCCCCAGTGCCACAGAGCACATATACCGCAATCGGAAGCATTGGCATTCCATCAACGTACAGGTGATAGCCGATGCCAAATACCTCATATGGCACGTCCGTGCCAAAGACCCCGGGTCCAGCCATGACAGCTACATCTACCGTCAAAGCAACATCCCAGAAGATTTTGAGCAGAACATGTATGGGGACAGCTGGCTGGTTGGTGAGTGACATGGGTGGCAGCCATGACTATCCCCTCCCATGATGCACAACAGAAGTGGCACATGCATGACTACCATCCTCCTGTATTTTCCCTTACAGGTGACTCTGCATATACACTGGGACCCCATCTCATGACTCCTTTCCGGAACCCCCAAACCAGAGGAGAGAGAAGATACAATGAAGCACACATCAAAACCCGTGGAGTGGTGGAGCGCACATTTGGCCTCCTGAAGTCCCGTTTCCGATGCCTGGATAAGTCTGGGGGGGCCCTATTGTATTCCCCCAACTTTGTGGGTCAGATCATTGGTGCATGTTGTATTCTGCACAACTTTGCCATGCGAAAGGGCCTGCACATTGCCCTACGTGATGACCTGACCCCCCAACCACACAGCCCCCCCCCGCCAGAGGAGACCCCGTCAGCTGATGGAAGAGCAGTCAGGAGGGTCCTCGTGTTACGAATCTTTGACCGTTAAACACACACATACAGCATGGCACACAGACAATGCACGCGTGTACACCACTGATGTCCCTAGATCACACACACCACATGCACATCGCATTGGATTAGCCCAAGTCCAGCATGTAGGAGTTGGGAGCAGCAACGCCACGTCAAGGCCCCAATGATGTTGCTGTCCATTCATACACCTTTCACACATGATTCATACAGCCGTGGGGTTAACTTCACCTCCACGGCCGAGGGTGACACCCCTTACTGTCAGGAGTGCCACCCTCTCACATTCACACACCATTCACACTGCACCGTGTGCAGTATTAAAAAATAAATAAAAAAAGCTCTTATCCAGAGCACAAAAATAAATAAAAAAAGCTCTTATCCAGAGCATAACAAATAACAAAAAAAGCTCTTATCCAGAGCATAATAATAAATAAAAATAAAATTAATGGGCCTGGCGGGGGCTCTGCCTGGTGCCACGGGTCCTGCCTCTCACTTGCCTGGGGGCAGCCACAGATGGGGGGGGGGCAGCAGGTTGAGGAGGAGCATCCCCACGTCCCTCCCTGGCTGCCTGCATGCCCTCCAGGGCAACCGCTATGCGGGTCTGCACAGCAGTCTGCGCCTCGACAGCAAGGCGCAGGGCACGAACCTCCCCCACAAGTTCCGAGGTGTTTTCCTGCAGCTCCCCCAAGCTGGTCAGCGTTGCTGCGCTGTTAACAGCAACATCCTGGATGGCATCAGTAATATTGTCCGAGGATGCCAGGCTGTCGGCCAGGCGCCTCATCTCCTCCACGACCTCGGCCAGGTGCTGATTCTGCTGGTCCTGCTGTCTGACCAGCTCTTCCGGCAGGACCTTATGAACACCCCTGGTCTTGCACGTCGCCTTGCGGGGAGTGGCAGGGGTCCGGGCATAAGGGGAGGATGTTGAGGGGCCGGAGATGAGGGGGGGGGAAAGAGAGGGACTGGAGAGGTTGGAGGGGGACGCTACAGGTAGAGGAATAGCCTGGGCTGGTCCGGCCAACCCACCATCCTCCTCCACAACAACATAGAGGGCCTGGTCATGGACTACCACACCCTCCTCAACCACCTCCTCCGTTGAGGTGTGCCCACTTCCCTCCAAGTCCTGTTCCAGGGGGGCAGCCAGAGGGACTGAATCTTCAGGGGATGGATCCTGATGGGCCCTGGCATCAACAGATGGCCCCGCTCCCTCCTGCACATCTGTGGATGACACAAAAGATGCCCATGTTGGTGGAGCCACACACTTGGCACATGTTCCCTTCCACCCCCATACATGTACACAACAGATAGAATATAAAACACACTTACCTGTCCTCACGGCTGGCTTCTGGGACTCATAGCCCCCAACTCCCTCTACCTGCTCCGTCTGTAGGCAGCGGGCAACCACCTTCTCCTCCTCAGTCAGGCGGACAGGGCAGGGTGGGCCCCCTCCAGTGCCCTTGGCATGCCGAGCTATGGCAGCCAGCTTGCCCTTCACATGACGCCGCAGGTCATTCATTTTCTTCTGAATGTCCTGCGGTGTCTGGACCTCATGAGAGAGGGCATTGACCTGGCACGCGACCCTCATTAAAATCTGATCCCTCCGGGACTTGCTGGTCCGGGCACTGTCAGCACCATGGAGCCGCGAATCAAACTTCTCCATGGCCCTGACGACAAGGGCCCTCTCCTCTGGGGAGAAATTCTTCTTCCTCCTCTCCTTAACCACGGTTGTCATCCTGTCCAGCACAAACTTTGGCCGTCACTATCCAAAAAATGGGAGACGTTTGCGCTGCACGGGCGCATGTGTGGGCGCATTATATACCCTGCGCCGGCGCATCGTAGGGAGGCTTTGCGCATGCGCAGAAGGCATCCACGTCACGGCGCGGGTCAACCACGTCATGGCGCGGGTCATCCATGTCACGGCGCATGCTCCGTTCGTCCCGGCCTGCATTTGCATGGGGTCACGCTTCATTATAATGCAACACGCCCACTTCCCTCCTACTTTGGAGTTGCGCCGGATTACGCCCATGATTTTACGCAACGCAGGCGCATCTTGGAGCGCATTTACTTAGGGAATACGGTACTTGCCACTCCGTGTTACGTCGGCGTAGTGCATCTGAAATGCGCAACGCCTGCATAATTAGGCGCGCATCTACGAGAATCTGGCCCTATGTCTCTATACCCTCTAAACAGTCATTTCAGCCAAAAAAATGTTTCCTTTAGTGACCCTTCAATGTGCATATTTAGCTAGGACTCATTGGTTTAGGTTTGTCCCATTTTTGTTAGTTTACCTGCATGTTTTGAACGTCCTTTAATTTCTTGTTGGAGATAAATAACCCCATTCAGTCTTGATCATTCAGCACTCAATAAGAGAAGAAAGGTGAATGCCTGGACCATCATTTGACCCTTACATTTTCTTTCTCAGTCTAAATGCTGCTTTGATCTTCCCTACTGGCTCTGCAAAAACTCTGAAATTCAAGAATTCTCATTAGCATGAGAAAACTCTGAAACTGTAGTTTGGAAATATTCCTTTAGCAAATGCTATATACAAGAAGAGATCGACAGTATACCGACAAAAAAAGAATTCCATTTGTAAAAAGCTTCATGAACAATATTTTTATTACAGAAAATGTGAAGTGCTACTTGTCAGTTGTCACATCAAGAATGAGTAAAACTATTAGGGAATGCAAGTTTACGGAACAAACAAAAGTCAACAAAGGGAAACAGAGATTACAGATAATGCTCACCTAGAAAATTCTAACTAATCTCACAGGCAAAGCTAGACTGTCTAGTACAGACTTTAAATAGAGAGTAATCACCAATCATATGGGTAAACTGTGGTGCACTAATATACTATGCGGATGGATGTGCATACACTGGGTACACAAAACCACAAAAAGTCCGCACAGTTCATTTTGCAGCCAAATTGCAGCTCAGGTTAAACTGGTCTAGCTATAAGCCTAGGTTCACATTGAAGCGATTTGGCATGTGATTTTATGTCAAATCGCATGCCAAATCAGTGGCTATTGCCGGCAATGGCATCATCCGAATCAGTGTGGCGCCGACTTTGCGGTGCCGCACCGATTCCCAAAAGCAGTTCCTGTACTACTTTTGGCGACTTCGGAAGGAACCCGCACAGATGTCTGTCAAATCGCCCCTGAAGCGGGAAGTGCATTGCGGGGGTTGAAATTGTTCAAGTTTAGCTGAACTCACACGATTTCTGACCCGCTCCAATGTGAACCTAGTCTAAAACAAACAAAGGAGAGAGGGAGAGACAATACACACCAATGTAATGTAGCACTGGGTTTCTTTATGAAAATAAATGTAAGAACCAGTAATAGTTGCACTTACAGGAAAATAAAAATTAAAGTGAAATCATTGCTTTTTATCATGTTTTTTATCATGTTTTATGAAGAAATCTAATACTACATTAGATTGTGTGCCTTGTGTCTCCCTCCCTTCTTTGTATTACAACATTTTGGGCCTCGCTGTATTTTTTTTTTTTTTGTCCATCTACATATTCATGGACTTTTCCCGCAGATCCTATTACCATTTTTTTATTTTTTTATTTTTGTCTTAGCTCTATTTCATTTTTGTTAACTACTAAGACTTATGCCTTGTACACACGATCGGAATTTCCGATGAAAAAAGTCCAAACAACTTTTTCCATCAGATATTCCGATCGTGTGTAGCCCCATCTGAGTTTTTTCATTGGAAATTCCTATGAATTCCATCAGAGTTTAGATATAGAACATGTTCTATTTTTCTCAGATGGAATTCCGTCGGAATTCTGATGAGATTTGGCCAGGCAAAAGCCTGATTGTGTGTACGCGGCATAAGAGTCTACTATATTTTCTGTTAGTAATTTCTTGATATTGCTTATTTTTACATGCATTTGCAATTTATGAACATCATATTACTTTTTTCTTTTAGTTACAGCTATACATTATATTTTTGTATTATTTAATAAGTAGCATAAAATAGTCTGAATCACAATTTCCTCCTCTTGTGCTTTCAGCATTCATTATATCCATTTTGTCCCTTGCTCATTGATCTTTTTATGACCAAAACACCCACTTCTGATCATCTTCCACAGTCACTATGTTCATGATCTACCAAGCTTGTTTCATTATTTTTAAATATTTAATGCAAACTAAAGCCTGAAGCATAGGTAGGTTATATGCATAATTATTTTTTTTTACTGATTTTGCCATTAATGTAGCCAGTTTGTGCATAATAATCCTGTAAATTGTTATGCCGCGTACACACGATCATTTTTCGGCATAAAAAAAAGGTTCTGAAAAACGACAACATTTTTTTTCCGAACATGCTGCATTTTTTAACGTCGTTTTAAACAATCTAGTTTTTCAGATTGTAAAAAATGATCGCGTGGGGGCTAAAACGACATTTTGAACCCGCGCATGCTCAGAAGCAAGTTATGAGACATGAGTGCTCGTTCTGGTAAAACTACCGTTCATAATGGAGTAAGCACATTTATCACGCTGTAACAGACAGAAAAGCGTGAATCGTCTTTTACTAACACGGAATCAGCTAAAGCAGCCCAAAGGCAAAAGGAACTTCCCCTTTGGAGTGCCGTCGTACGTGTTGGACGTCACCGCGCTTTATTCATCATTTTTTTTAAACGATGATGTGTGGGCAACATCGTTTTTAATGATGAAGTTGGAAAAACTTCATTTTTTGGACATGCTGAAAAACAACGTTTTTTTTTCATGCTGAAAAATGATCATGTGTACGTGGCATTAGACACTTCTACACATTCAGAAACATATTCTTTTATTTCTTCATCTACTTCCCTATTGAGCAAGACAGTATAAATATTAGATGTCTAACATTTTAGAACTCATTTTGAAAGTACATAAATGCGTATTTACATGTGTAAATTACAGCTTATTACATTTAGTATCCACTACAAATCCAGTTCCAAAAGTAAAATTGACACGCTCACTATAAAAATAACTACTGTTAATAGAATGTGTTTACCTTAAGATCTTTCTATCTAACCTCTTCAATAGCTATCACTTCTTTTTTAACTCTCTCGTAATTAGGTGCATCAGGTCTGTTTATGCTCAAAACATTTCAAGTTGTTGTCCTTAAAACTTAGCTTGCTTCTTTGTTGATGGCTATCATCCATTCAGATACTTTCTTCAAGCTTTGCAAAAAATCATGTTTTTCTGGATTGGGTTGTTAGTACGAGCCAAAACCCACACTGGAGGACCGGGATACCTCTTTTGACTACATCACATTAAGTACAGTCATATATGATAAGTATGCTACCACTGATAACGCTGTGAAAAACATCTGACAAGACAAGCCTAACCACTATGCCAATGTAGGGTTACCATTAGAGTGAACTAATTTGTAGCTAAAAAGCCAACAATTGTGTTTTTTCCAAACTATTGCTATTTTACCATGGTTATAATAAGTAAACCAAGCCAATTATATCATGACTATTGAACCAAATCAGTTTTCAATTTTAGACAAAACCACTCTCTTGGGGCAGTGGGTGTGTTAGCTGCGCTTTACCGTAAATTTTACGGCGCTATTCGGCCGGTAGCGGGGCGCTTTTACCCTCCCGCTGGCGGCCAAGAATGGGTTAAAACCACTGCAAAGCACTGCTGCAGTGGCGCTATAGCTGCAGTGCCCATTCAATTCAATGAGCAGGAGCGGTGGAGAAGCGGTATACACACTGCTCCTTTACCGCTCCAAAGATGCTACTAGCAGAACCTTTTTTACCGTCCTGCTAGTGCACCACTCTAGTGTGAAAGCCCTCGGGGCTTTCACACTGGAGAGAAAGTAGTGGCTCTTTCAGGGCATTATAGTGCCTCCAAAGCGCCTCAGTGTGAAAGGTGTCTAAGTGCTTTATCTAGTGCTTTTAGATACTTAAATGTTCTTCTTTGCGAGTTAGGAGATACTGATGCTCTACAAATTGCTAACAACGTTCCTAAGGTGACGTTTAATCTCCAGCAGCCAAACATAAAAATATTTAATAAGGAGAGCAAACAATTCTTTTGAAGCATACATGCCGATTCATAACACTAAACTGCTCAGAAGGCCCTGTTTGTGTGTATTGCAGTTGCTGGGGCAGATATAATAACTGTCAATTAGATATCTGCCTTTGGCCAGTTCTTTACAATCTTGGTTCACATAAAGCTATGAAGCTGAAAGATAAATATGATAAACTACTATCAGCATGTCACTGCTACCATGTAGTTGTTACTTTGGTCTACCTTTGGGCCTTTAGTGCCTGGACTTCAATATGTCCTGGTTTTGATTTTTAACACTCTCGTATACTCCTTTAAGCCAAACAAAGTGTTGAGTAAGAAAAACTAAGAGCCAGTTCACACAGGGGCAACACAGCTCTGGCCATGACTTTATAACACGACCTGGACACGACCTGAGCACGCACCACAGCACGACATGGGGCGACTTACAAGGCGACTCCAAGTCGTCTCCAGGACAGGCGACTTTCCAGTGGCCAATCAAACAACAATCAGCTCTGTGGGAGGGAGGGGTTTGCCTGAGAAAACAATTTTCTCTTCCAGTATTGTTGCTTCAGTTAAGACATGATCCGAATTTGGAGGCGACTTTCATTGAAATCAATGGGTACAAGTCGACTAGAAGTCGGTTTGAACTAGTACAGGAACCATTTCTGAAGTCAGAGCGACTTTAGTAGTGTACATTAAGACGGCTCCATTCACTACCATTGATTTTCTCAACAGTGCGACTTGGGGCAACTTCAAGTCAGATCCCAAATCGCCCCTGTGTGAACCGGCTGGGAAGCATTTATTTCAGGAACAACCAAAATACAGCCTTTACATTTACAACGATATTGAATAATTATAATATCAAAAGTCCTGCCAAGTGGTGCTCAATAGTTTCAAAAAAGACAATTTTACAAACATGTACACACATGATTTGGCAGTATTAAGCAGTGGCATTAATAAAGCCAATTATACTTGTACGCAAAGCACCCACATCTGCTTAGTTCATCCATCCTCCCAAAAATCTGCATCAGCTTACAAATGTTCATAAACCATGCTCATAAAACGGATAATCCTTGCTTCCTACCTGCACTGGTGCTCACAAGTACAGATCCAGATGACGTACCACTTGGTTGTTTTCCATTGTTTAGTTGCTTAACTCTTTTTAGGTGAGATTTTCCATTGTAATGGATCTGAGCCTGTGCTGCCGAGTTGAGCTGTATATTGCACACTTCGCACAACGAATAGAAGATCTTCTTATTTTCATGGGAAAACTGGCATTCAGAATTGTCGGTCCAGGTCACCTTTTCCTCAAGGCATCGCAAAAACATGGCAGTGCTCATCTTCCCATTTTCAGGTGTGTACTCGGGACTCAAAGGGCGCTTCATGCCTGCAAATATAAATAGTCACACATATGACTTTGTATTAGTATTATTATAGGTTGACACATGTAGTTCAGTTAGCAGATCTGAAAACTGCCTGATGTGCTGTGACTGGTTTCTAGAAATGATCTGGTCAGCTGTAAAGCCGCTCAATCACTTCTAGAAAGCACAGAAGTGGCTACACCGCCAAGGATTGTGAATATGACTGCCTTTCCTGGGAGCCCAGAATCCCATAAATCAGCATCATGGTGCAGAGCAGGGGAGATTGGGCAATTGGATGAAGAGAACATTTTGGACAGCCACATTCAAAATCAATGCCTTTATTAAAAAAGAGGTAATAATACAAAAAATACAAGCCACGGAAAACAGTGGAATACAGGAGTTGACGTGTTTCACACTTTCAAAAGTGCTTATTCATCACTTTCAAAAGTGCTTATTCCAGCTATGAATAAGCACTTTTGAAAGTGTGAAATGCGTCAACGCCTGTATTTGCATAGGGCGGAGTTACAGAATGTCTTTGGGTCACTTCTGGTCAGGGCCACAGATAGGATTTCTCTCTGCTCCTGTGTCAGCATTATATGTCTCTAATTTTATAATGAATGTAAGTATATGACCACACTCTTTTATCGAAATAAAAAGTTTTCAAGCGGTATCACGCTATGGGCACTCTTCTCTTCTCTATATACTAACTTTGGACAAACCATATTTTCATACTATGGATCGATCATCTCCCTTAGTGCTACACAGTGGCAGATACTGTGGCTGCATAGCACCCCTAGTGGGGTAAGAAGCATCCGGTGAGCGCATTCATAATAAGAGCACTAATAAAATCACCTACAGCGCAATCACCTTACTAAGATGAGAAGAAAAAGCATTTTTTGTATAAAAGCACTGGACACTTTTTAAAGAGCACAAGTCACTTTATTTTGTTTTACAGCATTTTTTATCATTATTTCAGCACTTGTCACTTTATTTTCACACTTGAATTGTTGTATATATTGGTCTTTTCATAGAGAAATAGCGCCACACCTACATTGTTTTTTAATTCACTATTTGTACTCCGCCTAGGTGGTAGTATTTTGTAGGGGCAGCAGTTCTCTCTCTTTCAATATCTGCTTTGTACTCTCCTTTGCGCAAAATCACATTTAACCCTTTCCAGTGAACATTGGTTGATTCATAAACAGCAATCTATAAGTAATTATAGGTCATTGTTACATTTAGAATTTCACAAACAGTTAAATCAGTTAAGAGCTAAAACTGTGTTATTGATTACATGCATTAATCTGATACAATTACACTGAACGTTTTGTGGGGGGTTATATCTAATTACTTGGAAATGGAATGAAAATAAATTGCCTACTTCTTCAGTAGAGCAGATTCATTTTATATAATATCTGTTCTAACAAATTCCAGAGCCACTGAATCTGACTGTTTCCACTCGCTTGAAACTGCTAAATATTATTTAATTTCTCCAACCATCAACACTGCTTAAGAAATATGGGGAAACAAAATCCCTGGACAAGTGATGTTAAAGACTAATGACCAGCATCTCATCAATCAACGGAAACAGGATTTATCTCTGAAACAGAAGTATTAAGTAACAATGAAAAATGTTTTAATAATGAGAATCTTCAGAGCTCCTAGGACAACCTTGAGAGAATGTTAGTTCAAAGTGAAGCTATTACAAAGACACTGTGTAAATGATAGTGTATCTCATTATCTGAGTTCAACAAGCAAGAAGCATTGATAATCACCTTTCCAAGCCTCCTGCTCTCAGTTCTAACACTTGCATACTTAAAAGATCGTTCTAACCCCCATTCCCCCTTAAAAAATATCACAGGTGCTAATAAAAACTCACAATATAGAGCTAGGAAAGGTGACGCTCTACAAGTCGTTACTGAATTCCACACTTAAAAGGCACCATAAACTACAATGATTCACTTATTTCAAAATATGGTTCCAAAAACCATGAAATCATAGCAATAACTTTTAACAAGTTATAATAAGCCCCTTTGATCATGTTCAGTGGCATGCAGAGGATTGGTGATGCTTGGGGACTCATTGACTCTGTGCCCCATAGAGCCAATTCACACCAGTACGCACAAGTTCCTGCGCAATTCCATTGCATTTCCCTACGTTGTAATTTGACAGCACATTATTTTGAATGGGCTACAAAATACACCGGATCACAGAAAAAGTAGTGCAACCACTACTTTTTGAAAATGCACTGCAGCTAATTGCATGGTACTGAGGCAGCATATTGATGTTTTTTTGGAACGTGCAGCCTTTGAATCTTCCTTGTGGCCCACTGTTGTTTAGGAATTTAACGTATACCTATATACCTATACATTAAGTACAGGTAAACTTATTTTGGTAATCCACAGTTCTAGCATTCCCCTCCAAGTCTTTCAATCACCTGTCCCTAACCTGTGGAAAGATCTGGGCCTCAACCTCGGGAACTGCACAGCCTCCTGACATAAACTTCTTCGTCTGGCTAGTTCAGGTACGCCACAATCTCCATTCAGTTTAATGAAAGATTCGAAATTCTATCATTCTGAAAGACATTTGATAATATCTTCAAGGCTAAAATGTATTTTTTGTGATTAACTTACTAGACTCATCAAATCAGACTGTATAATTGAGAGCCCTTGGTTATTACACAATTATGGACTATCCACTTTGTCACAAACAACTGTTTATATTCTCATAAAGACCTAAGCAGAGTATCATTTGAGCAATTTAAAGATCCAATTATTACGCTACAAAATATACAAAACAATCAAACATAAGTTCCAAAATTTGAATAAGTGTTTTATGGTAATAATGCCTTTCACACAGTCCTATCAATAACCAATGTGACACTTTTACTGCTGACATCTCAATGCTATCACAATGTGCTACATGACAGTAAGGACTAAACTGCCTGACACATGGGCACTGCGGCTTTGCAAAGGCTCTTTTTAATGTCATCAACCGGGGTTAGATGTAACAGATTGAAGGAAACATTTCTGTTTAATTAGTGCCTAACAGCATCCTATTAAAGACAGGATTAAGTATGGAAAGGAATATTTACTGGTAGTTGCCAAGTTCATTTCAGAGTTTCTTTTAATAAATATACTTTATGAACAAGATGTTACATAATAAAAATATACCAGAACATAATGTTTCGAAAGCAGAAAATGGGACGGGTAATCGTAAAATATATAGAACCAATTTATTACATTTGCCTGGTTGATTTTAATGTATACATTTAAAGCCCAACTCTGGACTCTGGACCTTTTCCCAGAAGCCCTCCTCTCTGTTTAAGGACCCCCCCAGCAGTAAATATTGAGGAGAATACCCTTTACTTCTTGTTCCAAAGACAAAACAGAGAGGGAAATCCCATATAAGACAGTTGTCATGGGAGAAGGTGTACCCTTTGGAAGATTTAAGTTTACCTCTTGTTCTGGTTACAAAAAGCCGCATACACACGATCGGTCAAAACCGATGAAAACGGACTGAAGGTCTGTTTCATCGGTCCATACCGATCGTGTGTAGGCGCCATCGGTCAGTTATCCTTCGGTCCAAAAAAATAGAACTTGCTTTAAAATTGAACCGATGGACGCCTGACAGATGGGTTAAAACCGATCGTTAGTATGCAAAAGCGTCGGTTAAAAGGCCGTGCATGTTCAGAATCAAGTCGACGCATGCTTGGAAGCATTGAACTTCGTTTTTTTCAGCACGTTGTTGTGTAAAAACACGTAAACGTCACCGCGTTCTAACACGATCAGTTTTTTAACTGATTTTTTTTTGATGGTGTGTAGGCACATCAGACCAACAGTCAGCTTCATCGGTTAACTGATGACAATGGTCCTTCAGATCGTTCTCATCGGATGGACTGATCGTGTGTACGAGGCTTATGCCCTGTACACACAATCACTTTATGTGATGAAAAAAAATGGCGTTTTCTGTGAAGTAAAAAACGACGTTTTTGAAACTTCACTTTTCAAAGACGATGTTGCATACACACCATTGTTTTTTCACAAAAAGCGAGGTTACGTTCACCACTCTTTTCCATTGAAGCTCGCTTCATAACTAGCTTCTGGGCATGCGCGGGTTGAAAAACGTAGTTTTAAACTATGTTTTTTGCTACACACAGTGACTTTTTGTGAAACAAAAAACGACGTTTTGAAAAACGACACATAAAATTGAAGCATGCTTCAATTTTTTTGTGTCGTTTTTTACAAGTCATAAAACAATGTTTTCCCCCACACGCGGTCAATGAAATTGACGTTTTTAAAAACGTCATTTTTTTTCATCACATAAAGTGATCGTGTGTACGGGGCATTAAAGCGACACTAAAGTCAGGACTTTAAAAAAAAAAAAAAAATAACAAACATGTTATACTTACCTCCACTGTGCAGTTCGTTTTGCACAGAGTGGCCCGGAAAGCTGTCTTCTGGGGTCTCTCGGTGGCTGTCTGGGCTCCTCCTCGCAAAAGCTTTCCATCTTCATGCGAGGGCGGTCGCACGGTGGAAAGCTTTTGCGAGCACGCTCCCGTGATACAGCGGCGGCCATAGCCGCTGACTGGTTCACTCGGCTCCGCCCCCCCGGCGCGCCGCGTCATCCGCTGTGATTGACAGCAGTGCCAGCCAATGGCTGTGCTGCTATCAATCCGCCCAGCCTAGCCAATCAACGGCCAGGTCGGGAACCGAAGAGGATGACGTGGACGCACCCGGGAGTTTCGAACAGTAAAGTAAGTAAAAAGGGGAATGGGGGGGACGGTGCCGTGAGATTTTTTGTACCTTAATGCATAGGATGGAACACGATGCGCATGGCCGGCGGGCGCGATCCCTGCTGGCCCTGCGCGATCACGTGCACGAGCGGGAGCATGGGAGTTTGTGTAAACACATAAATCCCTTTGCACTAACATGTAATGCTTTACTCCATCAATTGCCTTGGTCAGACCCTAATAAGATTCCACGATCCGTTAAAAACCATCCTCTTTCTAATGCCACTTTACAGATCTTTAAATCTCTGTGTGCTAAATTAAATATCTCCTCGTTTCCTGGACCTATGACTCTCATTAACCCCGGTTCAAGATTTCCCTCAAAACCTATAGGGGCTCCTCTTTCATGCTCACCTGTAATGTTGAGAGCTGAATCCTTTTTTTTGAAGGGCAGTTTTACCAATTATGACGAATATCTTAAACACTTTAAAAATTCTGGAATTACTCTCCAGGAATTTGAAAATGTTAAACGATTCTTCCTTACAACTATCTGCTCTCCCCTTTGGTGCAGGAAAAAGACGCCCTTTGAAAACATGTGTACAGAAATGGCTCCCCAAAGACATCTAATTTCTAGAAATTACACTTTGTTATTCTCGAATATTAATCCCAAAGATGATATAACCTCCAATTACTGGGAAAGATCGCTTGAGATAGATATTTCACCTGAGGATTGGGAAAAGATTTTCACCTATATACATAAAGGTTCACTGAACGTGTTGACTCAGGAGAATGGTTATAAAATTTATTCCAGGTGGTACAGAACTCCATACTTGATTAACAAGTTTGACCACACATCCTCTCCCTTGTGCTGGAGGTGCAAATCTAATGTAGGCAATCTTCTGCATATATGGTGGGATTGTCCTCTCATTCAAACATTTTGGAAGGAGGTACATCGAATCATTCCCATTATTACTACTTACGTTCCGGACTTTACTGCAGCCCAATACTTACTGCATCACACTTCACTACCCCGCTCTGTTTATAAGAAGTCTATTATTATTCATCTGATTAATGCTGCCAAGTTGTGCATCCCAGCTAGATGGAAAGACCCGTCTCCTCCTTCCGTTTCGGAATGGTTTCAGAGAATTATTAGAGTCGCTGAGATGGAGGAATTGATCCAACAAGCCAGAGACTCTCCAAATTTTTTTTATGAAAAATGGGCTTGTTGGATTCATTTTACCAATTCTGATGAATACACGAACATAATTACTTCTTGAAGATATTATCTTTGTTTTAGACTCCCTATAATATAGACCAATATTGCTTGTCTTGAAGGTGACTGTTTATTGATTACTTAAGTCATGCTTACTCTTTATTTCCCCCCTCTTCCATCCCTTTACTTCCCCCTCTGTTACTTTGTGGTTTGTTATGTACTTGTATATCTCTTAATTATAGTATGGATTCGCCTTCCCTAATTTTGATCATATACCTGCTCACTGTAGTATTCACATGCACCTATATGTTGCTCAGTTGTACTTTGTGTTTTTACGTGTGGACATGTTTGTTGTTGTACTTTATTCTGAAATACCAATAAAAATTTTGAACCATAAATCCCTTTGCTGTCTAAGGAGAGAAGGACATATCGGGCCAGATTCACAGAGCCCTTACTCCTGTCTAACTGGTGTTAGACTGGAGTAATTTCAAATTACGCGCGTTTTTTAGCTAGTCGAAAACCTCAAACCATGAATAGACGGCTGCAGGCTTCAATTCGACTGGATTACGTGTTCGTACGCCTTCGGATCTACGCTGCAATAAAATTGCGGCCACTGGGTGTACTTCCCGTTGTTTTCCACGTCAGGGTATGCAAATGAGCATTTGCCGGCGATTCCCAAAATTACGATCTTCAATCGCAATCTCTTACGGCACCTTTAGTCATCTTTTTTTTGCGTAACACTATACCAGCCTTTTGCTGCTCTAATATTAGACAGCCCATGTTAAGTATGGCCGTCGTTCCCGCGTTGAATTTCTACGTTTTCCGACGTCTTTTATTATTTTTTACGTAAGTCGTCCGGGAATAGGAATGTTCGTAAACGACGCTACTCAAACAACGAATGACGTAACGACATGATTTCGCGCAATGCACGGCGGGAAATTTCCTGAACGGAGCATGCGCAGTTCGATCGCCGCGGGGACGCGCTTAATTTAAATGCTTCACGCCCCCTAATCGCGTATTTCGAGAAATAGACTACGCCGCCGTAGCGTACGGGCAAAAATCTACCAGGATTCGGTGTAGAGCCTGGTAAAATACGGCAGCGTAGAGTATTTCGATTACGCAGCGCAATATTAAGTGTATGTGAATCTGGCCCATCGTGTCTTTCTCCCCACAGTTAGAACACACCATAGGGAACACAATTAACCCCTTGAACGCCCCTAGTGTTAACCCCTTCCCTGCCAGTGACATTTACATAGTAATCAGTGGATATTTATAGCACTGATCTCTCTGTAAATGTCAATGGTCCTAAAAATGTGTCAAAAGTGTCCGACCTGTCCGCCGCGACATCACAATACCGCCATTACTATTTAAATGCCATAAATCTTTCCCATAACTATAACTTTTGCGCAAACCAATCAATATATGCCTTTTGCAGGTTTTTTTTAACAAAAATATGTAGAAGAATATTTATGAGCCTAAACTGAGGAAAAAATTTGCTTTTGTTTTTAAACAACACGATCAAACCAATACGTCCCCAGCAGACAGATTTGTTCAAATCTGTCTGCCCGACCGATTTGAACAAATCTGTCTGCTCGTGTGTATGGGGCCTGAGAGTAACTTGGTTTGAGAGCGTTTTGCAAGACATACAAGCAAATACCAACAAATAAAAGCTCTATTTGTGGGAAAAAAGGGACGTCAATTTTGTTTGGAAGCCACGTCTCACGTCCATGCAATTGTCATTCAAAATGTGACAGAGCTGAAAACGAAAAATTGGTATGGGCAGAAAGGGGGTTAAAATGCCCGGTATTTTGCCGGTGACGTTTCATGGGCTGAAGCTCTTCTCACAGTGAGGGAGCCAGAGGGAGGGGGAGAAGCTAATTTTTATGCTATTCCATATAGGAAAACATATACAGCACGTGTATTTGCTATGCCAGTAAAACTTCCTCCCCAGCCAGTCAATGTCATAGATTTTCAATCCAATACTTGATGCCTCTGGAAATGGAATTAAGATGACATTTAAGGACACTAAGTGCTGACTCAGGAATAAAACTTGACTTTCTGATTTTAAATTGTGTCATAGAAAATTGAAATATGTGTCATTAATACCTAAAGTGATAACCACCATTTCTTTTCTCACAGTAAGAGGATTGTCGGTATGCTTACTATGGAAAAAGATTATGAAGGATTTCATCTTTTTGCTCAGCAGCTGTAATTTAATCATTGTGCTGCATTGGTGAAAAAAAGAAAACAATGAATGTGAAAATTAGATCTACCCTTAAAGAGAATCCGTACGCCGTACCCAAAATAAATGTATATAATTTTTTCACACAAATAGAGCTTTCTTTTGGTAGTATTTAAAGTGGAGCTCCACCCTCTTTTTTAACTTTATTGCATCCCCTTTCATACTGCCCCCTTAAATAGAATTGGCATGTCATTTTTAGTCATTTTAAAAACTCACTGTGCTGTGCAGATGAGTTTATTTTCTCAGCCGCGGCCACAGCCGTCAATCACAGCCGCTATGCCTCCTGGGACATGACCCCTCTCTCTTCTCCTCTCCTCTCTCTGTGTATTAGGAGCTGCCTGGCTGGGTGTGTTTTCGGCGGGGACGGTGTAACACGGTCCCGCCCCCCTGGGCTGGCTCATGTGATAGTGGATAGACAGCCAATGTGATCTGTGTTCAGCCAATCACACGAGCCGGTCTAAGGGGGCGGGACCGTAGCGTCACCGCCGAAAACACAGACCCAGCCAGGCAGCTCAGACAGCAGTGATGCCGCCCTACGTGTGCAGCAGGGGGGGCTGCAAATAGAAGAAATCACCTTGCTGGATTCCTCTATACAGGCGCTGATTGCTTGCAAGAGGTAAAAGGTAGGAGAATCAAGCATTCAGCGCCTGTATTGAGGAATATAGAAAGCTCATTTCCTCTGTATGCACCCTGCTTCTCCTCCCCCATCACACTCTCCAGCCCCCCCCCCACAGTGTTCTCCTCCCCCACCACACTCTCATAGGGCAGGAATCCCGCAAATCAGCCCCCCCCCCACCCGCGATTCGCGGCAAACCCGCCCCCCCCCCACCCGCGGCAACTGCCCCCGCGATTCGCGGTAAACCCGCCCCCCCACCCACGGCAACTGCCCCCCCGACCCGCGGCAACTGCCCCCCCACCCGGGATTCGCGGCTAACCCGCCCCCCCCACCCGCGGCAACTGCCCCCCCCACCCGCGATTCGCGGTAAATACAGTGATCCCGCGAACCCCCCCCCTTCAAAAACTCAGGCTCAACAACTTCCAACAACCCCCCGCTCAACAACTTTGATCCGAACCCCCCGCTCAAGAACTCCTGTGCACTGTGATCTGTGCGGTGTGATCGGTGCTGTGTGATGTGATCGGTGCGGTGTGATTGGTGCACTGTGATCGGTGCGCTGTGATCGGTGCGCTGTGATTGGTGTGATCGGTGCGCTGTGATTGGTGTGATCTGTGCGACGTGATCGGTGCGCTGTGATTGGTGTGATCCGTGCGCTGTGATCGGTGTGCTGTGATCGGTGCAGTGTGATGTGATCGGTGCAGTGTGATCGGTGCGGTGCGCTTTGATCGGTGTGGTGTGCTATGATCGGTGCGCTTTGATCGGTGCGGTGCGCTGTGATTGGTGCGCTGTGATCGGTGCAGTGTGATCGGTGTGCTGTGATCGGTGCGCTGTGATCGGTGCGCTGTGATCGGTGCAGTGTGATCGGTGCGCTTTGATCAGTGCGCTGTGATCGGTGTGATCGGTGCGGTGTGCTGTGATCGGTGTGCTGTGATCGGTGCGCTGTGATCGGTTCGGTGTGATCTGTGCGGTGTGATCAGGGCGGTGTGATCGGTGTGCTGTGATCGGTGCGCTGTGATCGGTGCGCTGTGATCGGTGTGATCTGTGCGGTGTGATTGGTGCGCTGTGATCGGTGCGCTGTGATCGGTGCGATTTGATCAGTGCGCTGTGATCGGTGTGATCTGTGCGGTGTGATCGGTGTGGTGTGATAAGGGCGGTGTGATCGGTGCGGTGCGCTGTGATCGGTGTGCTGTGATCGGTGCAGTGTGATCGGTGCGCTGTGATCGGTGCAGTGTGATCGGTGCAGTGTGATCGGTGCGCTGTGATCGGTGCGCTGTGATCGGTGCACTGTGATCTGTGCGCTGTGATCGGTGCAGTGTGATCGGTGTGCTGTGATCGGTGTGCTGTGATCGGTGCGCTGTGATCGGTGCGCTGTGATCGGTGCGCTGTGATCGGTGCGCTGTGATCGGTGCGCTGTGATTGGTGTGCTGTGATTGGTGTGCTGTGATTGGTGTGCTGTGATCGGTGTGCTGTGATTGGTGCAGTGTGATCGGTGCGCTGTGCGGTGCAAATATATCTACATAACAAATCATTTAGTATATTTCCTGGAAGGAGGGGGGGAGGAGAGATTTGCATAGATAAGGGGCGTCAACTTCCTCTGACACTCCCGTTGCTATGAAAACCTGACCTGAAACCTATTACATTGCTTGTGCAGCACTGAGCATGTGCGAGATCAGCAAGGCTGAAATCCAGGAAGTCATACAGTCTGGCTTTATGGATGCCCACACTTAAGATGCCCACGGTCAATTCCTGTTTTATAAAGTATCTAAATGCTATAACAACCTAACAAAACGGACCTTAGTTTACAGACTAACTTTACTAGAATACATTAAGCTTGTGTATTACAGGGGTATTTATATTTAAAAAGTGAAATTGTGGCCGGAATTCCGCTTTAATCACTACAGGGTTTTTTTTTTTATAAATGGAAATGTCAAAAAAAAAAATATATATATATATATATATATATATATATATATATATATATATATTACTCTCTGTTATAAAACAAAATCAACGTTCTTTATAAATTTAGGCCAAAATTTATTCTGCTACATGTTTTCGTATAGGTCCATTTGTTTGTGTGTTTATCAGTTGACATTGCATTTTTCACTTGTCTTGTAATTCATGTGCATTACATTGTGTGGTAACAGCACCATCTACTGACCAATTAATTTATTTCATTCAGCCTGTTTTCTCTGTGCATTATGGGAGTCCCAGTGTATTCTGGGTAGTTCCTAGTCCTTGCTAGTCTTGTGCTGTACAGCAAGCAGTCACCATCTTGTGTCTCAGGAGCCAAACATTCTCACTGGGTTCCTGCCCCATCATCTGCTATTTAGTCTGTTTTCAAGCATAGTCGGTAAGATCACTATCTTGTGACATTTACCATAGCTTATATGTGTTACTTGTATCATAGCTCATTACTATCATTTGTATTACCCCATGTACTGCATGTATAGCAGATAATTCTGTGTCTTAGGCCGTGTACCATGGATTTTATGTTCTAAATGCTATTGTTTTATTCTGTAGTTTCACCTTTCCTGTCAATCTACTATCAATAAAAGAGAAAGTTAAAGCAGTACAAGTTTCTGTTCTTGAAGACAGCAGGTTTAGCTACATGTCAGATTACACACCGTGCTAACATGTATGAGGACAGTATAGTGAAACGACTGCTGAGAACAAGCTCAGACAATCAGACTATACGGTGCCTGCCATTATCCACGCAGAGCCTACTTACGGATATCGCAGCAGTCTCCTAACAGTCACAACACGGAGCCTGCCATTATCCATGTAGAGCTACTTACGGATATTGCAGCAGTCTTCTAACAGTTGCAACATGTCTAATAATCGAGCATCTTCACAGACAAGGTCTCAGATACATGGCTCTAGCAGGACATCAATCAGAGAAGCCGCCACCATTGCCCGCGCAAAGGCAGAAGCTGCAACGGCAAAATCCAGCTTCACAGAACAAGAGATGCAGATAAAGATGGAAAAAGTGCAACTTGAAGCTTCACTGAATATGGAGAAAGCGCAACTTGAAGCTTCACTGAATAGGGAGAAAGCACAACTTGAAGCGACTCTATAAATACTCGCTGCAGATAAAGAGACAGCAGCTGCCATAGCAGAAGCAGAATTTCTAGAAGCCACGGAACTTCAGGAAACCAAGAGTCATCGCAGAATCGTCCATCCAGGACTTGAATTCCAAGATCCACAACAGCGAACTTCACAATACGTCTATCAACATTCAAAGTCAGATGACGACCCAGATCCACAGCTTAATGCAAAGCAGTCTACAACAACATCTCTCCAGAACAGAGAATCAGGCCCCGTACACACGACCGAGCTTCTCGGCAGAATCCAGTGAGAAGCTCGCTGGGATCCATATTCTGCCGAGAAGCTCGATCGTGTGTACGTTTTCGCCGAGCAAACTGACGAGCGAGGAGTCGAGCCAAAATAGAGAGCAGGTTCTCTATTTCCTCGACGGGCAATCGGGACTAATGGCTCGACGCCTTTTTCGACAGCCTGGTCGACGAACTTGACGGCCGGCCGAGAACCTCATTGGGCGGAACGATGGGTTTAGCCCGACAAGGTTCTTGTACGTGTGTACGCGGCCTCGGAAATCTGCCCCTGCTAAGAGAGATGCCCTTCACTTCAGAACGTTATTACACAGACCAGATTAAACCAGAGACTTCCAACAGGTATGGTCGTGCATCACACATTCACTCTGACAACACAACACCAGCTGGTTCCAGCGCCAATCAAGCCACAATGGACTTTGAGAGGTTCCTTGCTCGACATGAGCTGATCATCAAGGGACTTGTAAAGTTCAGCGACCGTGCTGAGAATTATAGAGCTTGGCGAGCTTCCTTCCAAAATACCATCAGAGACTTATGTCTGTCATGTAGTCAGAAATTGGATCTCCTGGTGAAATGGCTAGGAAATTAGTCCGCCGAACACGCTAAAAGGATTAGAGACATCAATGTAAATTATTCAGATGTTGGTCTACAAAGGGTCTGGGATAGACTTGATGAGATTTATGGTGCAGCAAAGGTCATAGAAAACGCCTTGTTCAAGAGAATCAAGGACTTTCCTAAAATAGCGAACAAAGGCTTATTAATAGAGCTGAGTGTAGCAAAGGCAGAAGGGGATCTGGTAGGATTGACATTCCTTGACACTGCTAGATGTGTGAATCCCATAGTTCAGAAGCTCCCATACAACCTGCAAGAGAAGTGGGTCATGCATGGTTCTCGGTATAAACAGACTTACAATGTACCATTTCCTCCATTTAATGTGTTTGTAGATTTTGTCTCTGAACAAGCAAAAATCAGAAATGATCCTAGCTTTGATTTCATGATGTCATGTGCCACCGCCTCAGTCAGTAAACCTCGTTGGGCAATGGTGGAGGTCCACAAAATTAACGTTTCTTCCACAGGTTCAGTCCATAAAGAGTTCAGCTCCTATCAAAGAGGAGACAAACCCAAGGACCCGAACAGACAGTGTCCCTTACACAGGAAGCATCATTCCCTACTTAAGTGAAGAACCTTCAGAGAAAAGTCATTGGAAGACCGCAAGACCTTTTTCAAGGAGAACAACATCTGCTTTAAATGCTGCTCTTCAACTTCGCACTTCGCCAGGGACTGTGAGGTTAGTGCAAAGTGTGCAGAATGTGACAGCACAGATCAAAACACAGCTCTACACCCTGGGCCACCACCATGGGCTTCACCTAAAACCCAAGAGCATAGCGGGGAGCGGAAAGATGGAAATACTGACACTTTGGCAGTTACTTCTAAATGTACAGAGGTTTGCAGAGACCTCGGAGGAGGCAGATCCTGCTCTAAAATCTCCCCAGTGAGGGTTTACCCAGCAGACGACCGAGACAAAGCCATCAAAGTGTACGCAATTCTAGACGATCAAAGTACCAAGTCATTAGCGAAGTCTGCCTTCTTTGATAGCTTCGACATCAGAGGACCAGGTGCCCCCTACTCTCTAAGAACTTGTGCTGGTACTGTGGAAACGGCCGGAAGGAGAGCAAGCGGCTACATAATTGAATCCAGCGATGGTCAAGTGCGTCTGCCTTTACCAACTATACTAGAATGTAACCAGATTCCTGACAACAGGTCTGAGATACCCACGCCAGAAGTAACCTTGATCCTGAAGCTCAGATAGTCTTACTCCTTGGAAGGGATATCCTACAGGTCCACAAAGTTAGACAGCAGATCAATGGACATCACAAGGTTCATTGTAGGAGAAGTCTGTTTGGGAGGTGTACACAGACCAACAACTGTCAACAGCATGCTTACCAGTACACTTGAGAATGGACGCCCATCTTTTCTCCAACAATGGGAAAATCACTTTTTCATTAAGGAACTACCTCAAAGCACTTCATCATCAGGTGCCCTTGCAGGTCCTGCCTACGATGACTTCATCCGGGATGTCAAGACCACCTGGGATCCACAGTCTTCCGCAAGACTAAAGAGGACAATCGTTTGGAAATGTCATTCTAAGATAGACTGTTCCTAGGTATAATGGCGCAGGGAATGGTGCAGGACGAAACAAGAAGCTGGGTTGCACCTCTACCCTTTAAGCCTCAAAGACAGCGCTTACCCAACAATAGAGAGCAAGTTTTCAAACGATTTGTCTCTCTCAGGCACAACCTAATGAGCAAACCTGAGATGAGAGATCACTTCTTTACCTTCAAGGGAAAAGATATTCCAGGACGGTCATGCAGAGCTAGCACTTGTACTTCAAGAATCAGAAGAACGCTGGTACCTGCCCGTGTTTGGGGTGTATCACCTGAAGAAGCCAGGTCAGATCAGAGTGGTGTTTGACTCAAGCGCCAAGTATGAAGGCGTATCATTGAACAACGTTTTGCTGTCAGGCCCGGATCTAAACAACAAGCTCATAGGAGTGCTTCTCAGTTTTCGCAGAGACTACATTGCATTCACAGCTGATATCCAACAGATGTCCCATTGCTTCCTAGTTAAAAAAGAACATAGAATGTTCTTGAGATTCCTATGGTTCAAGGACAATGATCCCTCTAAAGATGTTACAGAGTATCGTATGAAAGTTCACAACTTCGGCAATAGTCCTTATCCTGCAGTCGCCATCTATGGATTAAGACGAGCAGCTCAAAAAGTAGAAGAAAAGTATGGAGCGGATGTCAGACTCTTTGTAGAAAAGGACTTCTATGTGGATCACTGTCTGAAATCAATGCCCTCAGATGAGACTGCAATCAGTCTTCTTTAAAAGAACCCAGGAGATGTTTTGTCTGTCTAACCTGAGGCTACACAAGATCGCTTCTAACAGCCAGAAATTGATGGAAGCCTTTCCTTCTCAGGACCATTCTGAAGACTTGAAGGACCTAGATCTAGGCTTTGACTCGCCCCCGATGCAACGGAGCCTTGGCCTACTCTGGGACATAAAAGCTAATACTTTCACTTTCCAGGTTAACAGAGAAGAAAAACCCTTTACTCGCAGAGGAGTACTGTCAGCCATAAGCAGTTTATATGACCCATTAGGATTTGCAGCTCCTATACTCATCGAAGGTAAAGCTATGTTAAGAGACTTCACTCAGAGAAGGGTTGAACTGGGATACTCCTCTTCCCATGGAGGAAAGAACCACGTGGATAGCCTGGAAGAATTTCCTTACAGCCTTATACAATCTTCACATAGCTCGTCCATATGTTTCTGTACCAACTACCAAGGTTGAGACTCAAAAAGGTTGTGTTTTCTGTGATGCCTCAATCAAAGCAATTGCGGCTGTAGCCTACTCGAAGACATTAGATACCAGCGGACATTGTCATGCAGGGTTCGTCATGAGTAAAGCGAAACTAACGCCACTCCAGGAACACACAATACCAAGCCTGGAATGTGCCGCTGTGTTAGAGGTGGAGTTGGCCGAACTCATCGCTGTAGAAATGGACCTAGAGATTAAAGACTCTGGGCCAGATTCACAAAAGAATTACGCCGGTGTATCTACAGATACACCGGCGTAATTCGAATATCCCGCTGGCGTATCATTGTTTTGTATTCACAAAACAAGATACGCCGGAATTACGCTAGGATCCGACTGGCGTAAGTCACTTACACAGTCGGATCCTAAATGCAATAAAACGCCGGCCGCTAGGTGGCGTTTATGTCGATTTCTGCACCGAATATGCAAATAAGCCGATACACCGATTCACGAAAGTTTTTGCGCCGCGTCTACGTAGTTTGGGTACACGTAAGGTTACCCCTGCTATAGGGAGGGGTAACCTTACGTAGCTTCGGCGTAAGCCATGTTAAGTATGGACGTCGGGACAGCGTCGTGTTTTTCCGTCGTTTACGTCATTACGGCTGTATTTGCGGCGTACGATGGAGCATGCACAGTGGCCTACGTTTAAGGCCGGCGCATGCGCAGTTCGTTCAGCACGGGGGCGCGCTTAATTTAAATACAAGCCGCCCCCTTTGAATTACACGGCCTTACGCCGGGCCCATTTACACTACGCCGCTGCAAATTACGGAGCAAGTGCTTGGAGAATACGGCACTTGCTCCTGTAAGTTGCGGTGGCGTAGTGTATATAGCTTACGCAACACCACCGCAGGATCTACTTGAATCTAGCCCTCTGAGTTCTATACAGATAGCAAGATAGTACTGGGATATATCTGTAATGAAGCTAGACGCTTCTATATCAAACACATTCGTTCTGACCGAGGCACAAACTTCGTCGGAGCAGCGAGAGAACTACAACTCTCTTCCAACTTATATGTTAACAAGATAGAAAGATACCTCAATGAACGAGGATGCACTTGGACCTTCAACTCACCACACTCTTCACACATGAGAGGTGCTTGGGAGAGAATGATAAGCATCGCACGGAGAATCCTTGACTCAATCTTCTTACAAGAAGGATCTTCAAAGTTGACTCATGAAAGCCTGACTACCTTCATGGTGGAAGTATCAGCTATCATAAATGCCAGACCACTAACTTCGATTTCTAGCGATCCTGATGACCCAACAGTTCTCACACCTGCCACACTGCTTACACAAAAGACTGAACAAATTTGTGCTCCTCCCGGAGAATTTAATTCCAAAGACCTTTACAGGAATCGATAGAGACAAGTACAGAGTCTCTCAAACTCATTCTGGGATAAGTGGAAAAAGCAATACATTCCCACTCTGCAACCGAGAAAGTGACAAACCAGCAAGCCTAACCTCCAGCCCGGGGATGTAGTCCTAATGAAAGACTGCCAGTCACGAAGAAACGAGTGGCCGTAAGTAAGGATGGAATTATACGCAAAGTAGAATTGAAAATACGGAGACCTTTCCTGTCAATCTACTATCAATAAAAGAGAAAGTTAAAGCAGTACAGTTTTCTCTTCTTCAAGACAGAAGGTTTAGCTACATGCAGGGGCGGGCTGACCATTGAGTCACTCGGGCACTGCCTGAGGGCCCCATGCCACTAGGGGGCTAGGGGGCCCCATCAGGGTTGCCAGTCTCAGTAAAACCAGGGACAGTATGTAAAAATCTATGTTTTTTTTTACATCTGTCCCTGATATGTCCGAAACCGACATGCTTTATATGTGAAAATCCAGAGATTTTAGCTGCCCTGCCTCTGTACTGCCACCTGGCGTGGTGGCCATCTATAAGCCCAGGGGCCCCATAATCTTCTATTGCCCGGGGGCCCCATGAGTTGTCAGTCCGCCCCTGGCTACATGTCAGATTACACACCGTGCTAACATGTATGAGGACAGTATGATAGTACATAAAAAAAAGAAGCTAAAACAAGCTGTTAGGAGCATTTTAGTAGCATTTAGGAGCATTCAGTGTTTATTTATGCTGGAAACAACGCTCCAAAGAACTCAATAAAAACATTTTTGTTCTGCTCCTAGACGCTGAAGCTCAAAAATGCCAGTAGCCTAAAGTACTGTGAATGGGCAAATAGGATAACACTATTTAGCGTCTAGGAGCAAAAAAAATAAAAAATGCTAGTGTGCATAGAGCCTAAAACGCTACTACAGACTGGCACAAAAATGCAATTGTCAGCATTTTTCATCCAGCACTTTTTTCTAGCACTTTTTCAGCGAATAAAATGCTTGTATGCATAAAGCCTAATAGTTACAATCTGCTGGCTGCTGCTGTCAGTGTACCCCTCTCTGTATGGGGCATAGTGACAGCGTAGGCAGCAGGAGGTTCCCAAACGTGAGATCAGTGCTGGAACTAGGAGTCAAACTGCTGTGTATTAGTAGCTTTGAGTGAAACACAGATTAATGTTCACACAGCATGGTGTGTTGTCATGTTAAGACAAGTTAAGTTCGGCACATACATACCAAAATTTGCTTGGCTCAGGAAGAACCGGATGACTTTTGGTACGTAGGCACTGCTTTCTGGGCTAACCACCAGCTTCTTTTGGACGATCCTGCTGGAAAACCAACATTTGATCAGCTCTCGCAGCCAATGACTGCGAGTGTTGATCTGTGTATTCTGACAAATGGGCGAGGTGGGGTTGGGTGTGTGAGTTTTGTCCCTGCTGTCTGGATACAATAGAACAACGGGGGGGGGGGGGCGGCATCATGTGTATTTTTGTTCAACCCACTGGGAATTGTTTTCTTGTTACAGAGAAGTGTATCTGTAGTGAGTGCAGCGCAGTAATCTGTCAGGGGATGTTATAGCTGGCATCTCCATATGCCTCCACATAGCTTAGATATCTTTTAGAGTACTCAAAGAACCCTACAAACTTTAACAGGAAAGCTGCTGTTTGGACCACCCCTTCTACCCCCATAACTTACAATTGTCCAGTGAGCTAATTTTTCACATTGAAAGTCCAATAATGAAGTGTTCACGAGAAAAGAGTCAGGCCCCGTACACACGACCGAGCTTCTCGGCAGAATCCAGCGAGAAGCTCGCTGGGAGACATATTCTGCCGAGGTTCTCGGTCGTGTGTACACTTCCAACGAGCGTCCCGTTGGGAAGCTCGTTGAGCCAAAAAAGAGAGCACGCTCTCTTTTTCCTCGTTGTTCAATGAGGACTTTGGCTTGATGAGCTTTTCCGACCGCTCATCGGGAACCTTGTCGGGCGGAACGATGGGTTTAGCCCGACGAGGTTCTCGCATGTGTGTACGCGGCCTCAGAAGAAGTTGGGCAGGAAGGAGTGAATCTGAAGTGATCCACAAAATATGCAATAGTGGGAAGACCCCTGGACAGGCTTTAACCTATGACCTCAGGTGATACACAGAGATGAAACAAATCCTTCTACAGTGGTACCTGTTTATCTGCACTCTTATCTACATATGTTCAAAGTACAAAATGTGTAAAGCTTGTCTGAGCTGTCAGAAAACAAGGAGTTACACTGTGCAGAGCTCAGTGGGGAGACCCCTGAGAGCTGATTTGAGGAAAGGGATGGGAACCCCCCCCCCTCTGCACAACACACAGGAACAGGCCTGAGGCTCCCTCCCCTGTCATCATTTTCTCTTGGTCTCGGAAAACTTGTCACAAGTGCATCATTATGCTGTTAGCAGAAGAACGAAGCAGCAGACAGAACAGAACTGTGTCTAATGAACCAGCTATGAAAGTGCCTTGAAATCTGGAAAACAAGACTTGTTAGTGCTCCTTGAGGACTGGAGCTGGAAAACACTGACATGGACCATTTCTGATTCTGTCACAAGTGAACGATTTAACATTTCAATCAAGGAAGTAGCTTTCCAGAGCGTCAGCCTTTTCCCAGAAAATAACAGTGACTGATTTGCTGCCAGCTGATCACCAAATGTCATATCAGATCTGACAGAACTATTGATTTGTCATAAAATATCTAACATCCATGAAAAGAGACAGAACTGTTAAACTGATTAGGGAAATCATCAAAAAAGCTGTTTTTGCTGTTTGCATATTTGTTTCATTTTTTTTGTTTTCATTGCTATTTGTGCTGTATTATTGTCTTGATTTTTCTTCAAAATTCCAGCTGGCACTCCTGGCTCCTCCTCTTTTTCCCCAAAGCAAGCCACTTGCTATGAGTGCACTAATGCAGGCTTGCTCCGGAGCCCCACTCTGTGTCTACAATAAAAGAATAATTCTGTTATACTTACCTGCTCTGTGCAATTGCATTGCACAGAGAGGCCCTGGTCTCCCGCTGGCACTCCTGGCTCCTCCTCTTCTCTGAGTGCCCCCAAAGCAAGCCCCACTCTGTGTCCACAAGACACACAGAACAGAGCTCGACCCCACCCCTGCTCCTGCCTCACTGGCTGTGATTGACAGCAGCAGGAGAATGGTTTTTATAGCTATCTCTCAGCCAAATGAGGAAGCAGAGACCAGGGAGAGCAGCTGCTCTCGTGCACATTGCTGGATTGCGATAGGGCTCGGGTAAGTATTGGTAATAAATATCCTCAAGAAAATATAAAAAAAAAAAATCTTCAGTTTAGGCCGATAAACTTGTGGGCGCGGTCAAGGAGCTTCGGACCGGGTCGCGCGCCGCCACGGCTGGACACTTAAAGGGCAACGTACCTGTACATGCCTGTGCCCAGCCGTGCGATTCTGCCGACATATATCGGCGTTAGGCGGTCCTTAAGTGGTTAACTGTTGGCAACCTTTTCGTGTGAATCCATAGTTTGGATGGTTGTCACACTCCTCTAAGGCCGCGTACACACGATCAAATCTGTCTGCTGGAAACGGTCTGCCAGACCGTCCCAGCAGACAGATTCGATCGTGTGTAGGGGCGAGCCGACGGATTTGGCCAGCCGACAGATTTGAAAGCATGCTTTCAAATCTGTCGGCTGGGAACCCGTCCGCCCGACATGTCTGCTGGTTAGTACGCTAACCAGCAGACATGTCTTCTGGCACACACGTCTAATGGTTTTGACGCATGCGCGGAAGTGTTTTACTTCAAGGTGCGGTGATGTGGCGGCGTCAACGTCACCGCCACGTCAGCGCGCCGTACACAATCAAACCAATACGTCCCCAGCAGACAGATTTGTTCAAATCGGTCTGTCCGACCGATTTGAACAAATCTGTCTGCTCGTGTGTAAGGGGCCTTACACTTTTGCTGGACAGCTTGGTCTGTTAACGGAAATTGAAAACTAACAGACTTAGGGCCAGATTCAGGTAGATGGGAGCATCTTTGCTCTGGAGTAACGCTTCTCATTTACGTTACTCTGCCGAAATTTTAGGAGCAAGTGCTGTTATTCATGAAGCACTTGCTCCTAAAGTTGCGGCAGCGCATCGCAAATGAGCCGGCGGAATTCAAATTGGGCGGGTACGGGGCGTGTATTATTTAAACTAAGCGCGATCCCGCGGCGAACGTACTGCGCATGCGTCGAGTGTCAATGCATCCCAGTGCGCATGCTCCAAATTCTGTCAGTGAACGTCAATGACGTCACATCCCCATTCATGAACGTTTTACGCAAGCGACGCGATTATTATTTTTTTGACGCGATGACGACGGCTATACTTAACATAGGATACTCCACTAGGGGGCTGCTTTATCTTTACGCCGCGTATCGCTTACGGAAATGTCAGAAAGTCACTGCGTCGCGCCCGAATACGATCGTAAATTGCCGATTCCCGCTGATTAATATATTTTTTCGTCGTAAATCAGCGGGAACGCCCCCGGCGCCATTTTTAAATTAAAGTTGCGATGCGATGGGAAATTCAATTGCGCCGATCGCATCGGAACTCCAACCCAGCGTTTCTTGTTTTCTGGTTACAGAAAACAGAAACGCCGGCTTAAAGTGACAGTTAGGCTGGAGTATCACAGATACTCCAGCCTAACTCTACCTGAATCTGGCCCTTAGTGGCTATATCACTGCGCAAAATTTAGGGTAAATAAAGCATAAAAAAAGAAAACAAATACAACCACCACATTTATAGATTAGTAAACTGCATTAGATGCAATTTTTGCTTTTGGGTTTAGATATAATTTAAAAGAGAATAACCTCACTGTGCAGCAGCACCTGATAGGTTCCAACTGCTGGCGCTACTTCTTCTAGGCTTCAGTTCAGGGAAACACAAGGGTCAAATTCAACTAGTAGCTATATAAAAAAAAAAAAAAAAAACATTTGATTTGTTTTAATTTATTATTTTTTTACTTGCCTAGTGTTTCAGAAAAAAAAAATCACATTGCGCTTGTGCTCATCTCGCTATATATTATGCCGCGTACACACGACTGTTTTTCGGGTTCTAAAAAATTTCATTTTTAAAATGTTCTACACACGATCATAAAAAAAAATGCTCTAGCGAAGTGCGATGACGTACAACACGTACGACGGCACTATAAAGGGGAAGTTCCATTCGGATGGCAACACCCTTGGGGCTGCTTTTGTGTAAGTAAAAGACGATTCGTGCTTTTCAGTTTGTTACAGTGTGATGAATGTGCTTACTCCATTACGAACGCTAGTTTTACCAGAAGGAGCGCTCCCGTCTCATAACTTGCTTCTGAGCATGCGTGTTTTTTTCACATCATTAAAGCCCACACACGACCATTTTTTACAACCTTAAAAACGACAACATTAAAAACGTTGTGAAAAAATAGAGCATGTTCGAAATTTTTAATGGCCATTAGATCGTGAAAAATGCTCTGGACCCCACATACGATCGTTTTTAATGACATTAAAAAAAAAGAACGTCATTTTTTAGAACCACAAAAAACGGTCGTGTGTACGCGGCATCAGTCTGGCAATTTCTCTTTTTTTATTTTTTCTATTTACTGTCAGCTTAGCAGGCACGCAATATTTTTCCTGGCACCCTGATCATGATGTGACTTTCTGTTGATGTTTGACAGATACATCATTATACCTTGGCAAAGCAAGCAATGAAGCAGCCAGCTTAAAATTACTAATAAATGCAAATTTACGGTTCTCATTTCACATTGATTTCCACAGTTACAAAATAAATATGATGAGCTGAAGCATTACATACAATCAGCCACTAGAGTGTGCATTATAGCTACTAGCAAATCAAGTCATTAGGTAAAATCATATATATATATATATATATATATATATATATATATATATATATATATACACAACAAATACTCATAAACCATCCTTTACCTTTTGCCTTTGTAGATGTGTTAATCTTACAGAATCAGCAGGTTCACATATTTTATAAAACAACATTATAATGAATGAAGCATTCATATTGAACAGACTACCTCCAGGTAGGTGAACAGGTATATATTTATTGCAAATATTACCGATTCCTTTGTGATTAAAGAGGAGTTCCACCCAAATTTGGAACTTCCTCTTGTTCCACTCCTCACCCCCATACATGCCACATTTGGCATGTAATTTTTTTGGGGGGGGAGTGGGGGCTTCAGTAGGAGTGGGACTTCCTGTCCCACTTCCTGCTTCCGCCGAGGGGCTGGTTAGGCGATTAAGCCTTAATCGCCTACACCAGCCCCTCCCTGTAGGTGATCACATGGGACACTGACAGGTCCCATGCGATCGCCTCTCCAATCAGCGGCGAGCCGCGCCGCACGCGCATGCGCAGTGCGGCTCGCGCATGCGCAGTGGGTGCCCGGCCGTGAAGCCGAAGGCTGTCACGGCTGGGTGCCCACAGTCGAGATGGAGACGCCGGCTGGGGAGGGGGGGAGAGGAGCGGAGCCCCGGTCGGCGCGTCGCTGGAACGCAGGAGCAGGTAAGTGAGTGTTTATTAAAAGCCAGCAGCTACACTTTTTGTAGCTGCTGACTTTTAATAAACACAATTTTGGCTGGAACACCCCTTTAAGGTATTTTGTAGAGTCATGGCCATCATGATTGATTATGGTCTAAAAGGATTAAGAAGATTTTTAAATATAAGAAAATATATAAAAACTACAATTTATTATAGTTTTGCACTGATAAAAAAATAAATTTTATGTTGACTTATAGTTAAGCCCTGTACACACGATCAGAATTTCCAATGGAAAAAGTCAGACAGACTTTTTCCATTGGAAATTCTGACCGGGTGTATGCCCCATCGGATTATTTCCATCGGAAATTCAGAGGAATTTCCGTCGGAGTTTAGATAGAGAACATGTTTTCTTTTACTCCGATGGAATTCCGTCAGAATTTCAATGCGATTTTGGTCGGACAAAGGTCCGATCGTGTGTACAGGGCTTTATTCTGCCCACTCATACATATTTTTTCTGTGTTCTGTGTTGTATTGAACTGCATCAGGTAATATTGTTCTGTAGTATGCTAACATCTAGCAGTAGTTTACAGCCACTATAACTTGTTTATTGTGTCATTTTAGTTTTTCCCTCTGTTCATTCTTACTTTTTAGAGTGAGTTGGTCCAGTCCTAGCTAGAACCCCCCCCCCCCCCCCCCTAAATTCTTCCACGATTCCTCAGTCAGTGTTAGCACTTCACAGGGCTTAGGAAAGTAATTGTCTTCTTAGGCCGCATACACACGAGGAGACATGTCCGCTGAAACTGGTCCGCAGACCAGTTTCAGCGGACATGTTCGATCGTGTGTACGGCCTAGCGGACAGGTTTCCAGCGGACAAAAGTTTCTAAGCATGCTTAGAAACTTGTCCGCTGGAAACCTGTCCGTCCAACATGTCCGATGGTTAGTACGCCCAACCATCGGACAGAAATCCCGCGCATGCGTCGAATTGATTCGACGCATGCATGGAAGCATTGAACTTCCTTTCGCCAGCACGTCGGTGTCTTCTACGTCACCGCGTTCTGGTCCGCGGGGATTTTGGTCTGATGGTGTGTACACACATCAAATCAAAATATCCCTGGAGACATGTGCGATGAAAACGGTCCATCGGACCTGTCTCATCGGACATGTCTCCTCGTGTGTATGCGGCCTTACACTTCAAAATACTAAAAAAACATCCTCTGTACTGCCACTATCTAAAGTAGAGTTGTGTTGGATTCAAACTACTAAAACTGGAGAATGCAAAATCTGGTAGCCAATTAGCTTCTCATGTCAGCTTGTTCGATTAACCTTTGACATATAAACCTGGAAGCTGATTGGTTTCTATGCAGAGCTGCACCAGATTTTGCACTTTCCAGTTTTAGTAAACCAACCCCTCTGAGTCTTAATGAAGAGTTAAATTGCCTGTGGATGGTGCCAGGTCAACAGGTGACCTTACTGCCTGGACACACTGGGTTAGAGGTATGCCAATGCATGGAATTGGATCTGTTTCACTTATCATCTTGATGTTCATCTGTCTTGGTATAAACCTCCTGTAAAACCTTTAACAGCAGCACTCCGACTAGGAGCAGGAGAGGCAGCTTTCTGAGACAACCAGGATAGTTCTGCATAGGAGATGCAAGCAAAGGATGTCCTTAATGTGCTTCTGATTCTCCACTGTCCAGTCACATGCCAGGGAAGATAAGTAGTTAAAGAAGAGTTTTAAAGAAGAAGTATGGTCAAAACTTGTTTGCTCTCCTGTGACCCAGAATTTGCCAACAGTGCGCTAAAGCTGTCAGCTGACGTCACAATAATGTCGGGATCCACCCAGATGCCACAGTGGTGGCTGGCTCAGCCGCTCAGCGTGCCACTGAGAGCCTGAGCATGCCGCTCCCTCTCCTGCTCGGTGCTCCAGTGAGCACCGAGGGGCACAGCAGAGAGCGGTGACTGAGGCCGCGTACACGCGATCAGTCTAAACCGATAAAAATGGACTGAAGTTCAGTTTTATCGGTTTAAACCAACCGCGTGTACGGCCCATCGATCTGTTGTCCTTGTCCTTCGGACGCCTGACCATCGGTAGAAACCGATCGTTAGTACGCAAAAGCATCGGTTCAAAAACCTGCGCATGCTCAGAATCAGGTAGACGCATGCTTGGAAGCATTGAACTTCGTTTTTTTCAGCACGTCGTTGTGTTTTACCTCACCGTGTTCTGACACGATCGGTTTTTGAACTTATGGTGTGTACGCACATCAGGCAATCAGGCCACTTCATCGGTGACCCAATGAAAACGGTCAGTCGGCCCATTCTCATCGGATGGACCGATTGTGTGTACGCGGCATAACAGTCACCGCTCTTGGCTCAAAGCGGATCACAGTCATGTGATTGCTTAGATCCTGGGCTTAGAGCCGGCAGGGGACATCAAACTGATGCAGCAACCAAGGAAGGAAATCCACACATTTGAAGGGACTGTTTGCTGAACAGTGTACTGGCAGCTATAGCTTTGCTAAAAACCTAACTCCAGGAATTAGAAAAAATCTACACCTGCAGTTTCCATGCATGAAGGTAAAAAGTTTCAGTACGCAGCTCCCTCCACAGCCCTCCCCCAATACTTACCTAAGCCTTTTTGCAAATCCTTCAGTGTGCGGCTCCCCCCTCAACCACCTAATACTTACCTAAGCCCAATCTTGATCCTGCAATGTGCATGAGAATTGAGGCTCTACTGGGCCTCTCCCTCCTAATTGACTGAGATGCAGCAGCAGGAGCCATTGGCTTTGGCTGCTGTCAATCACATCCAGCGTGGTGGGACTGGGTGTTAAGATGCGCTCTCTGTTTCTTATGAACACAGAAAGCTGGCTCGCTCATGAGCCTGCACGAGTGCCACCTTAGCAAGCGACTTGGCAAGGGGGAGGGACCCAGAGCGCTGGTGGGGGACCCAAGAATCAGGGCTGCTCTGTAAAAACACATTGCACAGTGCAGGTAAGTCTGACATGTTTACTATTTAAAAAAAAATCCTTTACAAATGGAAACATTTGACAAGAGATCTAATCCTCCCTGACTACAGTGGAACCTTGGATTACGAGCATAATCGGTTCCAGGAGAATGCTTGTGATCCAAAACACTTGCATACCAAAGCAAGTTTCCCCATAGAAGTCAATGGAAACAAAAAAAATGTGTTCCACATTGACTTCTATGGCATGCAGTACCGCATGTGGCCAGAGGACACAAAGGACATAATACCCGTGGCAGGGGCTGGGTTCACAACCCCCAAGGAGGTCGAGGTTCCTATGTCCAACAATCGGATGCTTGGAGACAGGGATTGGGGTCCGAATGGGGATCACAATCTCCTTCCACCGTAATACCAGATATCGGTTGGGATTATAATATACCAGTTCAAAATTCCTTTTTTCCTCTTAGTGATCGGGAGTGTCCAGATGGTAATTGTGGTTTTGGTACCCAACCTTCACATTCCCAGCTATTTAACTATGGTAATGCACAATCGAATTTCTATGTACCACCAGGTCCTCTGGGTCCAATAGTCCCTACCAGTGATCAAGCAGGGTGGGGTTTTCACAAACCAACTCAAGGCAAAAAAAGACAGGGCGAAAGAGGCGAGGAACCAGAGGGGGGAGGCGGCTTAGAGGCATCAAAGCGGCCAAAAACCTAAAATCTGGACATGGTATTTTTAATCTAAGTTCCAAAATTTTGTCTGAATCAGAACAGCTAATTTTGGATCAGGGGCTTAAATATGCCCCACCTAAGGGACTTGATAAGTTCCATACTTATATGGATATCCATAAATTTGTGCGCAAATTAAACATTAAGAGGTATATGGCTACAAACACCTTTTCTAATATCAAAAACCCTGAGGTTTATACCCATTCAGGTTTGTCTAACGCTTCCCTTTTTAATCCCCCTGGACATCTTGCACCCTCTTTAAAAGTGTTTTGTGACGTCCTACTTAGAGACCTGGAATCAATGAAGGTTAAGAAAGCAGGTTTGAATAAAAATATGCAGGAGGGACTTGATTCACTCTGTAAAAACAAGGAACTGGTCGTGAGACCAGCAGATAAGGGGGGGGGGGGGCATTGTGGTGTTGGATAGATCAGACTATCTTAAGGAAATGTTTAACATCTTGGGTGATTCCAACACCTACACTGCCTTACCCATGGACCCCAAAAACAAGTATAAAAGAGAGCTTAAAGCTTTGGTGGCTAGGGGATTCCAAGAAGATATTCTCACTTCTAAGGAGAAATTATACCTTATTCCCATAGCCCCTCGTACGCCAACCATCTATTACTTGCCCAAGATCCATAAGGATCCTGTCTGCCCCCCGGGACGTCCTATTGTCAGTGGCATTGACTCTGTGATGTCTCGGGTGGGCAGATATGTGGATCATTTTCTACAACCTCTGGTTAAACAGATTCCGTCTTATGTTAAAGACTCCAGACATATTATTAACTTATTGTCTGGAACTCCACATAGGCCGGGTATGTGGATGGCGACCATAGATGTTACATCTCTTTACACCATAATCCCTCATGAACTTGGTTTTGAAGCTGTTCAGTACTTCCTTGAATGGGACTCTGAACTCCCTATGGTACAGATTGAATTTATTATGTCCTTTTTGAAGTTCGCAACACGATCCAACTATTTCTGGTTTGAGGGTGTCTTTTACAAACAAGACACCGGAGTTGCAATGGGGGCCAAGTATGCCCCGAGTTTGGCAAACCTTTTCATGGCTAAATGGGAGGAGGATGTCATCCACACTACTGATGTCCCTGAGCTCATTCTATGGGCCAGGTATATCGATGACATCCTCCTCCTATGGGATGGCCCCTTAACTTCTTTGGAACAATTTATGGTCCAGTTGAACTCCAACCAGTGAGGGATCCAATTAAAATTTGAGACCAGTCAATTAGAAGTCCATTATTTGGATCTTATTATTAAGGTTGGGGTTAATGGGTTTGACACCTCTACTTTTTTTAAAGTTACGGACCACAACTCCTTTATCCCTTTAAGGAGTTGTCACCATAATCAGTGGCTTAGGGCTATTCCCAAGAGCCAATATTTGAGGCTTAGGAGGAATTGTTCTAACCTTACTGATTTTTCGGATCAGGCTAGAGTCTTAACCGGGAGGTTTCTTGAAAAGGGCTATGATATAGGATCCCTAGAAGAAACCTTGAGGAATGTCAGCTCTATCCCACGTGCTGATTTATTAAGAGAACGTGACCCCAGTGAAGGGGACAAATTTCCAATAGGTGTCCCGTTCATTACACCTTATTCCATTCAACATGGGGGTGTGAAACAACTAGTCAATAAACACTGGCATCTAGCCATTAATGATCCCATTCTCAAGGACCTCCTCCCTGAGAAACCGAGGATGATTTTTAGGGGTGCACCCTCTTTGCGTCATTTCATTTCACCCAATGTTCTGAACCCCCCCTGTGTGGTCGGTAAATCTTTTTTCGAACAACTTAGGCCTCGTACACACCATCGGACATATCCGATGAAAACGGTCCGCGGACCATTTCCAACTGCCAGGACTTTAAACTTCAACTTTCCAAAAAAAATTCCAGAAATCACAATTTATGAATTTTTAACTATTTATTTGTATGATACAGCTGCAAAGAAGTATTTGAACACCTGTCTATCAGCTAGAATTCTGACCCTCAAAGACCTGTTAGTCTGCCTTTAAAATGTCCACCTCCACTCCATTTATTATCCTAAATTAGATGCACCTGTTTGAGGTCATTAGCTGCATAAAGACGCCTGTCCACCCCATACAATCAGTAAGAATCCAACTACTAACATGGCCAAGACCAAAGAGCTGTCCAAAGACACTAGAGACAAAATTGTACACCTCCACAAGGCTGGAAAGGGCTACGGGGAAATTGCCAAGCAGCTTGGTGAAAAAAGGTCCACTGTTGGAGCAATCATTAGAAAATGGAAGAAGCTAAACATGACTGTCAATCTCCCTCGGACTGGGGCTCCATGCAAAATCTCACCTCGTGGGGTCTCAATGATCCTAAGAAAGGTGAGAAATCAGCCCAGGACTACACGGGAGGAGCTGGTCACACGAGCAAACCAAAATCCCCGCCAGCAGACAGCGCGCTGACGTGTCGGTGACGTGGCGGTGATGTTGACGCCGCCACATCACCGCACCAGGAAGTAAAACACTTCCGCGCATGCGTTGAAACCATTCGGCGCCGGTGCGAAAAGACATGTCTGCTGGTTAGCAGACATGTCGGGCGGACGGGTTCCCAGCCGACGGATTGGTAAGCATGCTTTCCAATCTGTCGGGTGGCCAAATCCGTCTGCTCGCCCGTACACACGATCGAATCTGTCTGCTGGGACGGTCTAGCAGACCGTTTCCAGCAGACAGATTTGATCGTGTGTACGATGGTGTGTATTACCAACAGTAACCTTGGAAACGGTGGTCCCAGCTCTTTTCAGGTCATTGACCAGCTCCTCCCGTGTAGTCCTGGGCTGATTTCTCACCTTTCTTAGGATCATTGAGACCCCACGAGGTGAGATTTTGCATGGAGCCCCAGTCCGAGGGAGATTGACAGTCATGTTTAGCTTCTTCCATTTTCTAATGATTGCTCCAACAGTGGACCTTTTTTCACCAAGCTGCTTGGCAATTTCCCCGTAGCCCTTTCCAGCCTTGTGGAGGTGTACAATTTTGTCTCTAGTGTCTTTGGACAGCTCTTTGGTCTTGGCCATGTTAGTAGTTGGATTCTTACTGATTGTATGGGGTGGACAGGCGTCTTTATGCAGCTAATGACCTCAAACAGGTGCATCTAATTTAGGATAATAAATGGAGTGGAGGTGGACATTTTAAAGGCAGACTAACAGGTCTTTGAGGGTCAGAATTCTAGCTGATAGACAGGTGTTCAAATACTTCTTTGCAGCTGTATCATACAAATAAATAGTTAAAAATTCATAAATTGTGATTTCTGGAATTTTTTTTTTGATTATGTCTCTCACAGTGGACATGCACCTACGATGACAATTTCAGACCCCTCCATGATTTCCAAGTGGGAGAACTTGCAAAATAGCAGGTGTACAGGTCGCCGTGGCTGCGTCCTGGAGGGACGCTATGTTTCCCCTCTATTTGGGCTATGGTCCTTTTAAGAGGACAAAAAGGGTTAATGCACCTGTCCAGGAGATGGTTTAAGTGAGGACAGGAAGTTGCAGGTGGGAGAGTGGAAGTGTGTAGCAGAGCCTGTGTATGGCGATGCTAGACAGGTGAATGCTGCAAAGCTCTGAGAAGCTGTGAAGAACTTTAAAAGGACTTGTGTCCTGCCTGAAAGCCTGCAACTGGGGAACTTTACCTGCAAGGACTGTGAATTGCAATGGCAGTGCTGAGCCCTAAGAGTCGGTGAGACTGATTATTTGTTTTGCTTTTGCTGCTGTGAAGCCATTTGTGTTCAATAAACCTCAGTTTTGATTTAAAAGCCTGTGTCCTGCGATCAAGCTGATCCCCCAAACGTTACACAGGGTGTTCAAATACTTATTTTCCGCACTGTATGTAGTTGCATAAAAAATGCACTTTTTATCTTTCAAAAAGTGTTTCCCAGTGCTAAATCTTTCAACCAAACTCTAAATTGCTGCATTTGGCAATTTAAAAAAAAAAAAAAAAAACCTTGTTGACTAATGAACCCTTTTTTGGGGTTAATTCCCCTTAAAGGGTGTGTGGCAGGGGGCGTGTTTTATGCCTGCATACGTTTGGTAGTAGGTGTCCCTCATTCCCATCTCAAAATGTTGGGAGGTATGGGGAATTAGTAGTGGCAGTTCTCAGACAAAGCCAAATAGTAATGATATAGCCCCATCAATGACCACCAACCCCCGGCTACAACACATACATGCACACAATTGCAACTATAGATAGCTAGTTCAATAGCTACCAGTAATTGGACTCTCGTGTCTGTGCTACTGCTCCACCCCTTCAGGTGCAGCAATCTCAGAGCACCCAACAGCTGCAACAAGGGTGGTTCCATCTCTGACACCCTTTTCTGCCTGGAAATGTAATAAATATTCCTATAAAGTGTAGCAACAGCTTAAAATCCTTATTGTTTTTATTGAAAACCACCTTGAGAAACCAGGACAAGTCACTCAGGCTAGGTTCTTTAGCGGCTGATGTATGTGTGATGGACCAACAGAAGTAAAGCCTGGTTCTGATAGCTATACAACAAAGTGTGTCTTCCTTTAGGCCCCGCTCACTCCTGAGCAATTTTCTGCTTGAAGCTTGTAGTTCTAAAATGCTCAACAAGCCAGATTCCATCAATTTCAATGGCCCCTGTTCACATATGAGCGTTCTGTTGCTTGAAGTAAACCCCCTGAAGCTCCAAAAAATTTTGGCAGATTACAAGCGTATTTGGCCTCAAAGACTTTAATAGAAATGTCTGACTTGAGCATTTTACAAGTGTTTTCTGCTCAATAGAAACTCATCCATGATGAAGGTATAGTGTATGTGAACCTTGCTCTGGTCCTGGGCTGCTACCTCTCTGATCATGACAAAAAGAGCACCCAGCAGATGCAGAGCCGGACTTACTATTGGGCTTGACTGGGCTCAAGCCCATGGGTCCCGCCCAATAGGGGGCCCCGGATGGAAACCCTCTAAAAAAAAAAATTATGTATATATATATATATATATATATATATATATATTTCTTCTTTTTTTGTAAAGGCCCCCCCTGCTTCTCAATTTGCGCCAGACCCCCCCGCTTCTCAATTTCAGACGGCACCCCCCCGGTTCTCTGCTCCAGGGGGCCCATGCCTTAAGCTGTGTAAGGGGCCCCAAAATTCCTGATGGCGGCCCTGCGCATACCTCCCAACACGCACAGATTCCGTGGGACTTTCCCGCACAGACCACTTCTTCCCGCAGTCCCGCAAAAGGGTTAATTTTCCCACACTGCAGTAGGAGGCATAGTCAGTGGTCAGACATAGTGGCTAATAGCTATATTTACCATCATATCTCCCAATTGGGAGTTACACACTGCGATGGACATTATTATTATTAATATTATCACTTAAATCATCTATGATTATTCACTGTTTGCTAATGTTGGGTATTTTTTAATTCTATCAATTTATTTAGGAATATCTATGTTTAATAAGGTATTTCATTATCTGTAGAGCCCCCTATGTTTTCACTATACCCAAAAAACAGTCTTCACCAAAGCTCCTGATGGTGGAGATGGGATTTGCTGTGTGCTAGTGCCAAGTTGAACCCCTTAGGATCACCCCACCACGAGGTGAGCAAGCCGGGGTCCAGTAGCAGACGTATTGGGTAGAGAGAAAGCAAAAGCGTAGTCAGTAAGCAAGCCAGAAGTCAGTAACAACTGGCTCTGGGTTAAGATGAAGTGGAAGCGTAGTCATGAAACAAGCCAAAGGTCACTAACAAGCAGTGGTAAAAATACGGATGGCAGCAGAAGTGAAATTGGCAGAATCTTATCTAGATAAAAGCACAATAATTTGCCAAAAAGGAACTGCAGAGATATGGCTTAAAAAGGAAGTTCATGGGAGGAGCAAGGAGTATAAGGTTCACCAGAAACAAAATACAAAGTAAGGTTGTCTAAGAGATCAGGCAGAAAGTTTACTGGCATCTGTGGTGGCTAGATCCATAGCCAGACACCACAGAGGTTCCAGGTTGAGATCCAGATCCTAGCACATTTATTGGTTAAGAGCATCAAATACAGCAAATGTGAATCAAGGGAAAAGCCTCCCCATTCCACTGGGCATGAGCAGTGGATGTTATTAGAATTTTGATGCGATGCAAGGGTAAAGACTGTTGCATGTTTTTAGTCTCTAATAGCATCATTAAGAGCACCTGATAAAGGCATGCCTCTTCTTCTCCTAGTAACTGGCTTTTCATTGGCTAAAACAAAACGTTCAGGCCTGAAATTTCCCAAAAAAGCATGTATAAACATGCATAAAACGTCTCTTCCTGGTCTTATTATATGTGTAGTACAATCAGCGCCACCCTACTTCTTACTAAAGTGCTAAGTGCAAAAATAATATAACCCTGTATATATACTGTATATACTCGAGTATAAGCCAAGTTTTTCAGCACATTTTTTGGTGCTGAAAATGCCCCCCTTGGCTTATACTCGAGTCACCTTTTTGCACCTGATCTCCCAAACTTTTGGGGACCCAGTACCTGCCGGCCATAACACATATAAACAAACTTGGCACACATATAGCTCCACTCTTCCTCTACAAGTGTGCAACGTTTGTTGTATGGGGGACCTATGGCTGGGGAGCACCGATTTTTCAAAGTCTGGCACCCCTTTCATAGACTCCCATGTTAAACTGTAATTTCTCTGGTAAATTTGGGGACCCGGAACTTACCGGCCATAGGTCCCCTGGACCCAAAACATGACACACATGTAGCCCTAGTTCTCTTCTACAAGTGTGCAAAGTTTACTGTCTGGAGTACCTACGGCCAGGGAGCACCGATTTTTCAAAACCAAGAACCCCTTCTATATACTCCCATGTTAAGTCTAGTCATGAACACAGTAAGGCAAGGGCACAGTGAGGCAAGGGCACAGTGAGGCAAGGGCACAGTGAGGCATGGGCACAGTGAGGCATGCACATGGACACAGTGAGGCAAAGTGAGGCACAGTGAGGGATGCAGATGGCTTATACTCGAGTCAATAAGTTTTCCCATTTTTTTGTGGTAAAATTAGGTGCCTCAGCTTATTTTCGGGTCAGCTTATACTCAAGTACATACGGTAATCAAATAACACAGCAGCTGTACACTCTAAGTGGATGCACTTCACTTTGAATAAAATTGTGTATATAAGTATATATTGTGCACCACTACTATAATGATAACTTTAATACCACAACAAAAAAGCGTCAACTACGTGTATAATCACAGGGGGGTGCTGTGGATAAACAAGTAACAGTGTGCCAATGTCCCGGTATTGTTGAGAAGAAATTAGAATAAAGATGGACTAGGCACACGCATATATTTGGTGAAAAATGTATGTTTTTAATTGGATAAAGTTAAAACCATTGTATACAAACGCACTAAAAACCATAAAGTTAAGTGACCTCAAGGACTCCGAATACGACTCAACCTCTCTGTGTATCTAAACAACCATTGGAATTATATCATTTCACATGCTTTAAATTTCTCATTATATGTGGTATATACATATGTATTAGAGGTGTTATGAGAGTCCTTGAGGTCACTCAACTTTATGTTTTTTATTGCGTTTTTATACAATGGTTTTAACTTTATCCAATTAATAAATTTTTTACCAAATATATGCGGGTGTCTACAAAGTAATTTTTTTTTTTTTTCTAATTTCTTCTAAACTCTAATACCACACCTTGTGCAAATAATAAAAATGATCAATCATTGCAAAATCACATAAAAAAAAATGTATTATAAACACAATTCTTGAATGCTGTGATTTTCTGTGATATTCTATCACCACCGTGCTTTTCTTTAAACACTGTATACTTGTGCACACCTCCACCCGCTATTTTTACCTGCTCACCTCAAGAACAAGTCAGGCAGACTCAAACATAATAACTCCTTGTCTTTGACTCTTCAATGGTCTCTCCCTTCTACTATGGATCAGCTGTTCACCTTCCGCCCTCTTGTAGTTCTAGCTACTCCCAATGTACGGTACTTCACATGGATAAAGGGTTGATCTCTCATACAAACAGCTTCTCTCCTTAGACTTTCCTTCTCTCCTAAGTACTAGTTTTCAGTGTCATGTAATTACAAACACAGCAAACATAGTGCTCTACGTTTTACAAATTTATTAATAAACCCAGCTTAAAAACAGGACACTTACAGGATAAAAAAACAAACACTCGCATGTGTTTATAATAAGAGCGTCCGCTAGCTCACCACCTTGTGACGTAACAGGCTCGGTTCCTCCCCTCTGCACGTGTATCAACCTCGGATTGGTCTTCCTTAGCAGTGTAATAGAATGTATAAAATAACTGACTCCATTATTAAGTAGAAATTAACTTTTCGATATGTGTTTTGACATACCATATTTATCGGCGTATACCGCAAAAAAAATTCCCCTTAAAATAAGGGGAAAATCGTGGGTGCGCAATATACGCCGATACCCGCTTCTCGCGCTCAGTTTGAACTGAGCCGCCGACATATACCGAGTGCAGTACACTCGGGTATATTCGGCCAGGCTCGGCTTCACTCGTAGTCACGCTCTGTGACGTTTATGCGTGAGAAGCCGAGCGTGGCCGAGCGTGCCCGAGTGTACTGCGCTCGGTATATGTCGGCAGAGGCTTCAAACTGAGCGCGGGAAGCGGGGATTCGACTAGGACAGCGCTGGAGAAGCCGGGAGGACACCACCGAGGCCGCAGACGGATGCCGGACCAGACGATGGACGCCGGGCAAGACACCAAAACTGTAAGTAATAAATTGTTATAACATTTTTTTTTACAGGAATTTCGGGGCTACTTTAGGGGTGTGCGCTATACGCGGGAGTGCGTAATACCCCGATAAATACAGTACTTAGATTAAGTAACAGTTTGCATAGATACACCCTGCTACTTCTAGTCATTGTGGTTAGGCCTATTCATGAAGCACCCTGATTGTATAAGCAAAGTCATCTTTTAGCCCTTGTTAAACTAAACTCAACAAGTTTAAATTATGATAAGAATATAGTGAGTTTGTAAAATATTTAGAGACATATGCATTAATACACAGCCCCTCCTATATTTAATTTGCATATAAGCCACCCTGGCACTGAATAAACTTTAGAGATCTAATGAACACTCAGCTCTGTTTCCTTGTGTTTCCTTTTTTTTTTTCTCACGGAATTCCGGGGGTTACTGAAATTTATCCTGCATTTACCTGAAGTACACCTGGGTGGCCGTATTACTTGCTTCAAGCAGATCCTCATCTGCTGAGGAAGACCAATCAGAGGTCGATACGCGTTCGGAGGGGAGGAACCAAGCCTGTTACATCACACAACCACGGTGGCGGACGCTCTTATTATACACACATGCAAGTGTTTGTTTTTTATCTCGTAAGTTTCCTCTTTACCAAGTGAAGTAGTAGTCAGGGGAGTAGCTGGAACTACAAGAGGGTGGAAGGTGAACAGCTGATCAATAGTAGAAGAGTCAAAGAAAAAGAGTTAGGTTTGAGTCTGCCTGATAATTGTTGAGGTAAGCAGGTTAAATTGCCAGTGGAGGTGTACACAAGTATTCAGTGTTTAAAGAAAAGCATGGTGGTGATAGAATATCACAGAAAATCACAGCAATCAAGAATTGTGTTTATAATAAGGACTTTTTTTTATGTGATTTTGCAATGACTGATTATTTTTATTATTTGCACAAGGTGTGGTATTACAGTTACCATTATAGTAGTGCTGCACTATATATACTTATATACACAATCTCTTCTTGGTCGGCCTGCCCACTACTATGCAGAAGACTATGAACTATTAGCTTGAAGGGCCTGTAACAGTGCATGATATAATCAAAGCTAAAACAATATTAGCACCATTTATTTTCAGTAAGTTCAGGGTTAAACTGGGAAAAGTGAAATAATGAAATCTTTTAAGGAAAGAATACATCTCCGAAAATGTGCAATAAACAATTCACCATTTGCTTCATGTAATGTACAAAATAATGTGTTAACTCTACTTAACTAAAGAATAATAATTAAAGCTTCCTAAAATAATGTGCTGTGCTCGGTCTGCACAATTTATTGCACATTGTGAAGCCAATTACGCAGAACTCCAGAGTTAATTGTACACAGTAACTTATTTTTTGTATTCATGTCCAATAAACACATGCATTACCTTATGTTAACATTTATTAAAAGACCAGCAAGGCTTTTAGTAATGAAAATATAGCTGTAACAGTTTGTGAAAGCCTGAGAAATTGCAGCTTTTTTATAATGTACAATAAAATAGTTTTTCTGTAATATTTTCCACAGTTACAGTTCCATAATTACCACTTTCAGCCAGAGGGTGGAGCTTCATGTCAGTTTTGTTCTCAGTGAAGTCTCATCTCTACATGCCATGGAAAAAAAAATGTTTCATAAAATGTTTAGGATTTTAGGATAAAGTTGTCCAAAGCCATTATAATGTATCTTTAAAGAGACACTCTAGTGTCTCTTAGACCCCTTTCACACTGAGGCGCTTTATAGCACTAAAAATAGCGCCTGCAAAGCACCCTGAAAGAGCCAGTGGTGCACTGTCAGGATGTCAGAAAAAGGCCTGCCAGCAGCTTCTTTGCAGCAAATTAGGAGCAGTGAACTCACCACTCCTAAAGCGCCCCTGCCGCCTAACCGCCGGCAAAGCTGTACAGAGACCGTGGGTTGCGCCATTTCTTAGGAACATGATGCAGGCGCGCAAGAGCGGTTGTTCTGGGAGCGCCCATCCTATGATGTCCACCCAGAACGACAGCCGTCATTTTGACGGTAGGCGGGCAGCAAGTGATTAAATAACTAAGGGACGATGTCACCTGGTGACATCACCAGGTGACACCACCCCCTTGTGACATCATTGGCCAGAGGGCAATACTGGGTTCATTATGTCAGAAGAGAGAGGTTTACCCGGTGATGCCACTAGGTGACCCTGCCTATTAGTTATTTAACCACTTGCCAACTGTGCACCTACACCCCCTTCCTGCCCAGACAAAATTTTAGCTTCCGGCACTGCGTCGCTTTAACTGACAATTGCGCGGTCGCGCGATGTGGCTCCCAAACAAAATTGACGTCCTTTTTTCCCCCACAAATAGAGCTTTCTTTTGGTGGTATTTAATTGCCTGAGCGGTTTTTATTTTTTGCGCTATAAACAAAAAAAGCGACAATTTTGAAAAAATACACATTTTTTGCGCAAAAGTTATATTGCCTACAAAATAGGGGACATAATTATGATTTTTTTACTAGAAATGCCGGCGATCTGCGATTTTTTTTTCGGGACTTTGACATTATAGCGGACACATCGGACACTTTTGACACATTTTTGGGACCATTCACATTTATACAGTGAACAATGCTATAAATATGCATTGATAACTGTATAAATGTAACTGGCAGGGAAGGGGTTAACCACTAGGGGGCAGGGAATGGGTTAAATGTGTAGCCTAGTTTGTGTTCTAACTGTAGGGGGAGGGGGTGACTGGGGGAGGTGACCGATTGTGTTCCGTTTACACACAGAGCTCCACGTCCCAGCTCAGATACTTGGCAATCGCGGGTGCCCGGCGGGCATGCGCCACGCACGGTGTTCTCAGTGACGCGACGGGTGCGCGCGCGTGCCGCCGGCGGTGTGCGCCCCTAGCGTCATTAAATGACAGGACGTCATATGACATCCTGTCAGAACAATAGAGTATCCCGCCCGCCGTCATTTGACGGCGGGTGGGTATTAAGTGGTTAAGAACTGTCAGACTGCATGCTTGGATAAGGGTCTGGAATGGATTTTGCGGGACCCCACGCCATTTAAACATTTTTTTGGCATGGGGTTCCCCTCAAAATCCATACCAGGCCCTCTGGGTCTGGTATGGATTTTAAGGGGAACCCCATGCCAACATTATTTTTAAATGTATGGGAGGGGGGGGGGGATCCCACATCTTTAAAAAAAAATTGTTGCTGGCAATCCTTTTTTTTACATTCACCTGTCAGCGGGCAATCAAGCTGACAGTTGATGACTCATCGGGTGCCCACAATTAAGTGCTTTACTGGTTGTTAAGGACACAGGCATCCATGTTAACAATGCCTATTTAATAATGTGAATAAATTACTGCATGATTTCACTGCTAAAATACCGCAAGACTTTATAAAATAACTCATGCAGTATTTTAGTAGTTTTTTTACCGCATTTTTGAAGGGGAAATACACCACTTTGTGAATGGAGCCCAATAACTCTACCTAACGTGTTAATTTTAAAGCTTGGTGCTGTTCCACAACCATGCTGCCCACACACTTGTCTACAAGTGATATTAGTAAAAACTACCCATTCACCGTGGGAGAAGGGAAGGGTTAGGTCGGATTGCCTATTTTTAAACTTCGTTAAAGTGATTAGGGAGATGATTTCTACAGTTAACAGATATGCCAAGGATTACAATGACAAGTTCCTAGTGGCGATTGCAGCTGTGAGCTTATATTAACCCTTGCTGCCCAAACAGCATGGGTCAGCTCAGAGTGGCACAAACATGTCATTCAAAATATGCCCTTGATAATCAAATTGGTTACAAACGGTTTATTGTTTTCAAAAGTAATTATTGTAAGAATGAAATAGATGAGCAACTGGCGATGGTGTTTAGTAACAATCCATCAACTTTTTAAGAAAATGGCAACTGAACGAAAAAAAAACTCAAGGTCGCCGTGCAGTGAACTCATTCAGAAGCTACAGCTGTTCTGTTTCAGGGATTTGCCTTAATGCTCATCATTATCTTTCCGTTAATGCTCTTTCATGGACCAATCAGTGGTCATATGCTGTTTGAAAACCCTGGTCACTTAACCCAGTGGAAGAGCGCGCGTGCTATAATTTGTACCTCAATGCAATCAGATTACGTCTAATCTCAATGATTTGTGTCCTTTATGGAACAGATAAAGTGTAATCCGAGGGTTTCTAGAGCATGGAGTGTCCTTATGATACAACATCTCATTGTTATGCATGGGGGTGGAAGGATAAGGGTGCATTATGTGTTACATCTGTGTGATGGATGAGCTTATTTTAATTAGGCAAGGATACAGAGTAAAATATTCCTGTTTGTTTCTTTATACACTTAGCTATGTATTTGTTATATGTGTGTGTGTGTATATATACAGGTGTATATATTAGAATAGTATAGTAATATATATATATATATATATATATATATATATTCACACACACACACACAGTATCTCACTAAAGTGAATACACCCCTCACATCACATTTTGTAAATATTTTAATATATCTTTTCATGTGATAACACTAAAGAAATTACCCTTCGTATAAGAGCCGGTTCACACAGGGGCGACCTGGGATCCGACTTGAAGTTGCCCTAAGTCGTGTGGTTGAGAAAATCAATGGAAGTGAATAGAGCCATCTACTGAAAAAACTTCAGAAAAGGTTCCTGTACTACTTCAATCCAACTTGTAGGCAACTTGTACCCATTGATTTCAATGTAATGTTGCCTCAGAGGTCGGATCACTGTCTTAACTGAGGCAACAATACAGGAAGATAACATACATTTCTCAGGCAAACCCCTCCCTCCCCCAGAGCTGATTGTTGTTTGATTGGCCACTGGAAAGCCTCCTGTCCTGGAGGCAACTTGAAGTTGCCTTGTAAGTTGCCTGATGATTTATACTCAAGTTGTGTCCAAGTTGCCTACCAAAGTTGTGCTGGAAGTCGTGGTGCCCCTGTGTGTACTGGCTCTAGCAGTGTAGATTTGATGTCCCCTCAAAATAACTCAACACACAGCCATTAACCACTTCAATACAGGGCACTCATATCCCCTTCCTGCCCAAACCAATTTTTAGCTTTCAGCACTCTCACACTTTGAATAACAATTACTCAGTCATGCAACACTATACCCATATAAAACTTGCATCCTTTTTTAACACAAATAGAGCTTTATTTTGGTGGTATTTAATCACTAGAGGGTTTTTTATTTTTTGTGTTATAAATAAAGTTATAGGGCCAGATTCAGGTAGATGGGCGAATCTTTATTTTGGAGTAACGTTTCTCATTTACGTTACTCCGCCGAAACTTTAGGAGCAAGTACTGTATTCACAAAGCACTTGCTCCTAAAGTTGCGGCGGCGTAGCGAAAATGAGCCGGCGGAATTCAAATTGGGCGGGTAGGGGGCGTGTATTATTTAAACTAGGCGCTATCCCACAGCGAACGTACTGCGCATGCGTCGACTGTCAGTGCGCATGCTCCAAATTCTGTCAGTGAACGTCAATGACGTCAATCCCCATTCACGGCGTTTTACGCAAACGACGTGAACATTTTTAAATTCGACGCAATGACGACGGCCTTACTTAACATAGGATACTCCACTAGGGGGCTGGTTTTTCTTTACGCCGCATATCTCTTATGGAAACGTCGGAAAGTCACTGCGTCGGGCCCGAAAACGATCGTGAATTGCCGATTCTCGCTGATTAACATATTCTCTGCGTTAATCAGCGGGAACGCCCCAAGCGCCATTTTTAAAATTGCAGTTCCGATACGACGGCAAAATACAATTACGCCGCTCGTATAGGAACTCCAACCCGGCGTTTCTTGTTTTCTGCTTACTGAAAACAGAAACGCCGGCTCAAAGTGAGAGTTAGGCTGGAGTATCACTGATACTCCAGCCTAACTCTACCTGAATCTGGCCCATAGGGCCAGATTCAGGTAGATGGGAGCATCTTTGCTCTGGAGTAACGTTTCTCATTTACGTTACTCTGGCGAAATTTTAGGAGCAAGTGCTGTTATTCATGAAGCACTTGCTCCTAAAGTTGCGGCAGCGCATCGCAAATGAGCCGGCGGAATTCAAATTGGGCAGGTACGGGGCGTGTATTATTTAAACTAAGCGCGATCCCGCGGCGAACGTACTGCGCATGCGTCGACTGTCAATGCATCCCAGTGCGCATGCTCCAAATTCTGTCAGTGAACGTCAATGACATCAAATCCCCATTCATGGACGTTTTACGCAAGCGACGCGATTATTTATTTTTTTCGACGCGATGACGACGGCTATACTTAACATAGGATACTCCACTAGGGGGCTGCTTTATCTTTACGCCGCGTATCGCTTACGGAAACGTCGGAAAGTCACTGCGTCGGACCAGAATTAAAGTTGCGATGCGATGGCGAAATTCAATTGCGCCGATCGCATCGGAACTCCAACCCGGCGTTTCTTGTTTTCTGGTTACAGAAAACAGAAACGCCGGCTTAAAGTGACAGTTAGGCTGGAGTATCACTGATACTCCAGCCTAACTCTACCTGAATCTGGCCCATAGAGTCCACAAGCTATGGTGCCAATCCCTGAAAATTGATCACACCTGAGGTACTAAAGGCTCATCTTTTGAGTCCCTAACAAGCCAGAAAAGCACAAATACCACCCAAATGACTTTGCAAAATTATGTTTTGTGTTTTTGCTTTTACAAAATTGTCATATAAGCAGTTTATTTCTCTCGCAGAGCAAATGCATACAACAAATTACACACACCCCAAAATATATTCTGCAACTCCTCCTGAGTATGGCGATACCACATGTGTGAGACTTTTTCGCAACCTGGCCACATACAGAGGCCCAACATGCAGGGAGCACCATCAGGTGTTCTAGGGACATAAATTACGCATCTAATGTCATGAAGATCTATCCCACTGTTGAAGGCCCTGTAGCACCAGGACAATGGAAGTACCCACAAAATAGTGGCCAAGACCATACAGCGGTTTAACAGAACAGGTTCCACTCAGAAAAGGCCCCGACATGATCAAGGAAGTTGAGTGCACGTGCTCATTGTCATATTTAGAAATTGTCATTGGGAAATAGATGTATGAGTGCTGCCAGCATTGCTGCATAGGTTGAAGGGGTGGGGGGCGGTCAGCCTGCCAGTACTCAGACCATACCCAGCACACTGCATCACTATGCATTCTATGCATTAAGATAAAAAAGCCTTCTGTGTAAAGAAGCAACCCTTAGCCCCCCCTAATACTTATCTAAACCCCCTCTCTGTCCATTGATGTCCACAAGTCCCTCGACTGCTCGTGGCTCTCTCTCCTGATTGGCTGAGACACAGCAGCAGCACCATTGGCTCCTACAGCTGTCAATGAAAGTCAGTTAGCCAATCAGAAGAAAGAGGGCGCAAGCCTGAACTGAAATTCTGTGTCTGAATGGACCCGCAAAACTTCAGCTCGGCTCGGGTGCCCCCATAGCAAGCTGCTTGATGTGGGGGCACATGACATGAGGGAGGGGATAGGAGCAGCAAAGAAAACCCGAGAAGACGAGGAACTGGGCTGCTCTGTGCAAAACCAACTGCACAGAGGAGGTAAGTATAACATGTTATTTTCTTCTTTTTTTTTTTTTTCAAAGAAAACTTTACAACCACTTTAACCAATCACTTTTTAGTGGCTTGGCTTCAGCCGCTCTCCACCATTAAGGTGGCTACCCCAAAAGACAGGTCGCCTAAAGTGATAAATCCATATAAAAAAAAAAGAGACAGCAAACACTCATCTCAAGAGTCCAATATTTGTCACGTAACAACAAGAAAGAAGGAATTATTGTGCAATTGTGCCTGCCTCTATGGTTGAGTGATCTGGATGTACAGGCATGTGCAACCAAACAATAATTAATTCTTCTTTCACAGATTTATATTCAAGAGTTTTTGCTTTGATTCCACTAGACACCTTTTTGCTAAATTGTTCTATTCCTGATGAAGGAAGGTTTTGGCTCTGGAAACACAATTGGCTGTCTTGTTTTGTGTGATAACAATAAAGAATCTAGAGCTGATTGCTTGGTGCTCTTGCTTTTTTCATTTTCAAATGATCAATTAAAAGCTGATGCTGACACAGAAAAAGCAACGGAACTAATAAAAGTCTGGGAAAGTCCTATTTCCTTCACTCGTTCCAGGTCAGTGACTCAAGGGGGTAATTTATTAAGAGAGTCTGACTCACTCAAGTTTATTTTTACATATCAGGAATATGGAAGGGGACTTTAATGCTAGGTTCACACCTATGCGTGTGGCTGCAGGTACGAAAATCGCAGCGATTTCTGCTCCTGCAACCACCATAATGAAAACATGCTGCTCTTAACTGCTTGCTGACCAGCCGCCGCAGTTATACGGCGGCAGGTCGGCTCTGCTGAGCAAGAGCACGTAGTATAACGTCACCTCGCCCAGCAGCCAATAGGGGCGCGCGCGCCGTCCCCCTGCTCGCCCCCGACTCCCGTGTGCGTGCCCGGCGGGCGCGATCAATGACGGGCACCCACGATCGCTCGTTACAGAGCAAGGACCGGGAGCTGTGTGTGTAAACACACAGCTCCTGGTCCTGTCAGGGGGAGAAATGCCTGACCGTCTGTTTATACATAGTATGAACAGCGATCATTTATTTCCCCTTGTGAGTCCACTTCCACCCCCCTACAGTTAGAACACACCCAGGGAACATACTTAACCCCCTCCCCACCCCCTAGTGTTAACCCCTTCCCTGCCAGTGGCATTTTTATAGTAATCCAATGCCTTTTTATAGCACTGATCGCTATAAAAATGCCAATGGTCCCAAAAATGTGTCAAAAGTGTCCGAAGTGTCCGCCATAATGTCGCAGTACTGAAAAAAATCGCTGAAACACTATAACTTTTGCACAAACCAATCAATAAACGCTTATTTCGTTTTTTTTTATGAAAAATATGTAGAAGAATACGTATTGGCCTAAACTGAAGACATTTTTTTCTTTATATATATATTTTTGGGGGATATTTATTATAGCAAAAAGTAAAAAATATAATTTTTTTTCAAAATTGTCGCTCTATTTGTTTATATTGTTTATAGCGCAAAAACTAAAAAACGCAGAGGTGATCAAATACCACCAAAAGAAAGCTCTATTTGTAGGAAAAAAAGGATGGCAATTTTGTTTGGGAGCCACGTCGCACGACCGTGCAACTGTCAGTTAAAGCGACGCAGTGCCGAATCGCAAAAAGTGCTCTGGTCTTTGACCAGCAATATGGTCCGGGGGTTAAGTGGTTAAGAGACGCACAGGGCAGCCATTCATTCTGAATTGCACCCCCCATGCCTATATCCGATTGCCTCTCGGCGGATCAGGAAGAAATTTCCCTCTGCTGGAGCAAATTGAATCATGCTCTGCTGTTTTTTTTTGTCTTCCTCTGGATCAACTGTGGGTATAGTATTGTGTATATCGGATTGTATGATTTATTTTTATTTTTTTCCCTTTTATTGGGTGAACTAGATGGACTTGTTTTTTTTTCAACCTGACTAGGTATTTGTAACTGTGTGCCTCCTTTATACCAAAAATAGCATTAAATGTGAAGCAAAATTACCTAAATGTAAAAAATATGTTTAATCACTACTAAAGGTTTAGGATATCTAGCGATTTAATTTGAAAAAGGAACCTACTCATCACTCGGATAATCCCCCCAACCACTATTCACAAACAGAATGTGCCATACATATAAGTTCCATTTATAGCTAGAAGAGTTGATTTCATTGACACTGCTGCTGAATTTAAATTGTTATATTTATCTGATGACATCACAAGTTGAATGAGTAAACAGTATGGAAGAGTTTAAGACAAGCCCTGAGCATTCATTCTTGGAAGTAATAAACCATATGGCAAGCGAGCAGCTTACTTTCAAAGGACTTTATGTAATCGGTTTGCAAAAAAAGGCATTATGCAGAGATCTAGTAGCCTGCACTGTCATAAGGGTTTGTTCCGCGTATATATTCTCTGTAACAGACTCTGATACTCAGTAATGGGCTGCACTTTGTACTATATCTGCAGAACAGACTTGTCATGGTTTAAATATATACTATAAAAGTGGTTTGAAAGACAACATATAATTGGATCAAGATATACACCAAACTGCAAATGTCCTGGTGTGGTTCATTTTACCAGTTATGCCCGGTACACACGATCGGTTCGTCTGATGAAAACGAACCGATGGTCCGTTTTTATCAGAAGAACCGATCGTGTGTGGGCCCCATCATTTTTTTCCCCATCGGGGAAAAAAAAAATAGAACCTGTTTTAAAATGTTCGCATGGTTAAAAAAACGATAGAAAAAAACGATCGTCTGTGGGGAAATCCATCGGTCAAAAATTCACGCATGCTCAGAATCAAGTCGACGTATGCCCCGAATCATTGAACTTCATTTTTCTCAGCACGTCGTAGTGTTTTACGTCACTGCGTTGGACACGATCAGATTTTTAACCGATGGTGTGTAGGCAAGTCAGCTTCATCGGATATCTGATGAAAAATCCATTGGTTCGTTTTTATCAGATGAACCGATCGTGTGTACAGGGCATTTGTCTCTAAAGGACCCTGCCATCAAAAACATGTAACAACAAGAACCTGGGGAATGCCCAGGGAATAACCAAGCCTACTTACCGACCAGCTAGCAGAACAACCAATTAACCTGTCTAACAATGTGCGTTAAAAACAGGGGTTACAGCGGCGACATACCGTGGTGCGCACGAAAATTAAATGATTATAAAGTAAGTACATGGATTAAAAAAAAAAAAAAAAAAAAAAAAAAACAGCATACTGGCGCTGACGCCAGTATGCTGGATGGGATGAAACAAAGTGGTTTTAAGGGTGGAACTCCGCTTTAATAAGCAGTTTATGCTCTGCATGTTTAACCCTCAACACCTGTGTGGCTTGCCTCATGATTGAGGGGTTAAGGGCTGGTCATGGTGAATCTGCAGGCTGGGGGTGCGTTTGGAGGACAGGAGACACAGGTTTGGCAGAGGTGCCCAGCAGGGGTATCCGAGATCCGTTACAGAGGTAAAAAAAGAAATTACATTTTTTTTATAAGCTCATACTTCTGGACCACCCGCCTTCATTGTATGTCGGTACTTTGACGTAGAATACCGGGGTATCCTCTTCAATGGCAGATGGTCCTCTTTCAGATCAAATCACTCTCCACAGCACATTCGTTGCAAGATCACTTTATAGGGGAGTGGGAGAGTGCCCCCCTCTAACCGGAGCTGTCGGTAGCAGCGGAGACGATCGCGTCCTTTCCCCTGTGAGGCTGGATGCCAAGTGAGGGAAAGATGGCCCCTGCTCGGCTCCATACCATTGGAAGAAGGAAGCAAAGTCAAACGTCACTTCTGCCTGATGGTCTTAAAGGGGAATTTTTTTTTATTTTTTGCATTTAAGTGTAAATGTAAGATCTGAGGTCTTTTTGACCCGAGATCGCACATTTAGGAGGTCCTGTCATGCTTTTTTTCTATTACAAGGGATGTTTACATTTATTGTAATAGGAATAAAAGTAACCCCATTTTGTTTTTTAAGGACAGTGTAAAAATAAAAAGTAAAATAAATAAGAAAAATAAATAAAATTTAAAGCGCCCCATCCCGCCAAACTCACGCGCAAAAGCGAATGCATATGTAAGTCGCAACCACATATGAAAATGGTGTTGAAACACACATGTGAGGTATCGCTGCAATCATTAGAGAGAGAGCAATACTTCTAGTACTAGAGCTCCTCTGTAACTCAAAACTGGAATCCTGTAGATATTTTTAAACATCGCCACTGGAGTCAAAAGTTGACGCTATTCCACGAGCAGGCGCAATTTTGAAGCATGACATGTTGGGTATGAATTTACTCGACGTAACATTATCTTTCACAATATGAAAAAATTAGGCTGACTTTACTGGTGTCTTGTAGAGAAACAGGAGGGGGGTGGGGACGAGGGAATAGTTGCTGAAGCTAACCCTGTAGCATTCCCACCCAATGAATGAATGGACTATCTCAGTACTGATAGAGAACAAAATAATGTAAAAAAAGAAAAAAAACAATACAAAGTACAGTTAGCATTTTAAAAGAGAAAAAACAGATGCTCGGGGTTCCCCAAGAGATATCTGTGATTTACAATATATAGATTGGTCAGGGTCTTTACTAGTTTTGCGGTAAACCGCTTCCTCAGGAGATCCAGCGATGAAACAAATAATACAAATAATAAACACAAAAATAAGATTTAAAGTTGGTTATTATAGCTCACCCAATGAATAAGATAAAATAAAATAAATGTAACATCATAGGAACGTGACCTTACGGGAGTTGCCAACACCCCAGATCAATCAGAAAAATAGGAAACTCCCCGGGGGGGGGGGGGGGGCTTTTTAGGCAACAGTAGTAAGCGTAGACATAATGGTACAGAGAGCAAAAATATATTTTATAATTATTTATTCGTATAAAATAAATCATACAATATAACACTTTACAAATATACAAAATTACAAAGTCGAGACTGATCCACATAAAAAAACTACAAGGCCCTACGCGTTTCGGGTAATTCCCTTCTTCGGGGTCGGGGTCTGTGTGGAAACAAAATACATTACATTGGGTTTACATAACCGTATTATCAAGTAGTTTTTACAATTACAATTTTACTGTTGCCTAAAAAACCCAATGAATAAGAGGTCACGTGCGGACCCAAGGCCGCCCACTTAGATTCCCCCCCACTGGTGTCTTAATTTTTAAATTAAAAAAAGTATTTTTTTTCCCCAAAACATTACGCTTGTAAGACCGCTGCAGAAAAATAAAGTATTGCAAGGACCACTATTTTATTCTCTAGGGTGTAAAGACTGATTATAACTTGTAAACACCAAGTCTGAAAAGTAGGCTCGGTCCTTAAAGCGTTACTAAAGGAATTTTTTTTTTTTAAATAACAAACATGTCATACTTACCTCCACTGTGCAGTTCGTTTTGCACAGAGTGGCCCTGATCCATGTCTTCTGGGGTCCCTCGGCGACTGTCTTTGGTCCTCCCCCGCAATTAGTCACCACAGTCATGCGCTCCCGTTATACATCACTCGGCCCCGCCCCTCGGCGTGCCGCGTCACTGGATGTGATTGACAGCAGCGTTAGCCAATGGCTGCGCTGCTCTCAATCCATCCGCTCTAGCCAATCAGCGGCCAGGCTGAGCAGGAAAGAGGATTGCGAGACCGCGCACAGGTAAGTATAAGGGGGGGGGGGGGGTTCTGGCAGTATCAGATGTTTTTATTTATGCATTAAGGTGAAAAAACTTTTTCCTTTACAACTCCTTTAACTAGTTAAATCCTAACAAATGACCTCTCTTATTTAGAAGGATAGAAGAAAGCCTAAAAAAGAAAACCATTGCCGTCATCAAAACTGTTTGCTTCGAGTTTATTACAGCTTTAACTGCACCCCAGGGAAGTGGATGGAAGCTGGAATCCCCCATTTTTTTTTGCAAAAGAGCTTTATTTTTTGGGTCTTTTATTAACAGATTTCATTAGGGAGACTCTCCGATAAGTGGACCTTAATTTTCATGCAAGGTCTGCTTTAAATTGACTGATTCTCCCAAGAGTATTTATGCAGCACCTGAGAATATGTGCCTGACTAACAATTGTCCTATCTGTTCTGAACAAAATATTGTTCACTCATCTGTGGTCACCTTAATGGCCCATACACACGATCCGAATATCGGCCGACGGATCGTACGACTTTTTTCGCTTAATAATCGCGAGTAAAATAAAATAGGTTTTTAAACTCATGAAAATTATCGTACGATAGAAAAAAACGATCGGAAGTGATGTCACGTGTTGAAATGTATTTGTATTGTATTATCGGACGACGGCTGTACTGACTAAACGAAAATCGGACGAGAAAAATTTTCGCGCTTGTCCGATCGAATTTAATCGGATGAACGGTCGTGATCGGCTGTCGAAAGTAGTGTACACACGATCCGAAAATCGTACGATCCATCATCGGACGATCGTTTTCGTCCGATATTCGGATCGTGTGTATGGGCCATTAGTCTTTGTGATTTTTCATCTCGGCCTGGCTGCAGGTCACAAGATAATGATGCTGTTACCTTTTGTGTTCTTACATTTACTTTGGCTAAGGCACCCTATCTATGTCTTTTCAAATGATCGTATAACAAGCAACACTGTTGAAAAGGACTTTTTAATGTATCATTAAATCCAGGTTGTGAGAAAAAAAAATAAAGGTTCTTTTCTGTGCTACCATTGTAAGGGGACATAAAGACATATATCTCATTTCTATAAAATTGTATTCTACTTTATAAGGAAGGAGGATGCAGCACACAGGTCACCTATATAAAGCCTGATGTATAAAAATGGAAGGTCTTCCATCCTGGACCTTCAATATACAAGCAGGAGCAGGAACATGAATGAAGTGGCCTATGGTAGTGCAGTAAAACAAGCAGACTACCCAGTTCAAATAAAATGCCAGAAACATCTCATTAATCACACACTAGAAAGAATCAGGCCGCTCACTGATGGTGTTGAAGCATCCAGTAAGGTTTAATCTGCACACAGAAAGGACAAAGCTCTCAAAAGCCCTGTAGGGGGTGAATGCGCCAGGGGCTTGGCATTAAGTGAGAGGCTTTCCTGTGTTTGTGCTTTGTCCGTTTTGCTTGCCTATTAAACTACTGAATGCTTCAATGTCATTGGTGTGCGTCCCGGACATTTCTGGTGTGTGACTAGTGGGTTCCTGGGCTCTGGCACCCGGCTGTGCCGTAAGATGAAGGAATGACACAGGACCACATTTGGTGGCAGTGCCCACTCATAGCCCGGTTTTGGGAAAAAGTAATTTTTTTTAATTAGGCAAATTACAGATACTAGTATCACGCTGAATGCAGCTGCGTGCTTGCTTCACATCACGAATGTCCCACTGAGGAGATACAACAACTCTCTGACAAGACATTTGCTGAATGCAGCAAAATCTCTAATTCCAATGTACTGGTTGAGGAGGGTGTCAGACATTTACGCCATGGAAGACACTTTAACTCAGTCGACTGACAGGTTTGAAAAATTCCATAAAATATGGCAGCCCTGGCTGGTATTCAGGTATTCCTCCGCATATTCCGACAACATGTCGCAGGATCTTGATTAGGTGATCACTCTCTAAAGCCCCATACACACTATCAGTTTTCCTGATGGTTTTCTCTTCAGGTTTACCAAAACCATCTAATATGAGGTCAAACCTCAAGAGTTTCAATTTGTATGCAATCAGGCAGGCCCTTGCACTACATGGTTTTGGTAAACCTGAAGAGAAAACCATCAGGAAAACTGATAGTGTGTATGGGGCTTCAGTGTTGAATAATAGCTGAATTTGCAAGGTAATGACTAATACCACCTTTCTCTATTTTCTAAACTTTTTTTTCTTTTTCTTCTTTTCCTTGGCTATATACCTCAGGCGTAGCAAGAACTGCTTGTTTGATCCAGCGTGTTGTGGCGGTTCTTTAATTGCGCTTTTTTTAGGTTGTTTAGGTACGCTTTGACTTGCTGGCCTGCCTTTTCCGGCTAGCTTAATTGAAAACTGTTATGTTTTGAGACGGGCGCTCATACACTGCATAGGAGGCCAGGTATGTAGGTCATTGCTTCTCATTGTTTCTTGGTCTTGTGTTAGCACAGGGGGAGGGAATTGGAGGGCAATATGTGTGAGGGTTTATACAATAGTTATCAAGGGACCTGTGTGTGGTGGAATAAGTGATTGAGGGTGCTGTGTGGTATACTGGTAGAAATGGGTAGATGTGTCTTTTTCCTTGTCCCCACCAACAAGCTGGGGAACTGCTCTCAACCTCATAGCTGTTCACCCCCATATACTCCATTCACTCTCTCCCTCTCTATGCCCCTATTTTCACCCTCCTCTTGCGTCTCTTTATTTTGCCCTCTTTTCTCCTCTTAACCCCCCTTTTAGCCCCCATCCCCATCTTCGCCGCCTTCTCCCCTCCTCTGCATGGTTAAAAGAAATTTAGGACTTTAAATGAGGCGTGTAATCATTGTGGAGGTGATAATAAGAATACATATTTATAAAATTATACGGAATTGCATAAAACAGATATCAGTAACAGGGACCACATACAGAGAAGACATTATAATAAATATCATTCCATAAATATTTGCACATACATGTTTCTGTGCGTGTGAGTTATGAGCATCAAAGGTACATAAATATATAACTTAGTGCCTCGTAGTGGTCTCAATTGATTAGTTCATACATTCAATAAATTCATATACAGTGCGGAAAATAAGTATTTGTATTCTCCCACTTGGAAATCATGGAGGGGTCTGAAATTGTCATCGTAGGTGCATGTCCACTGTGAGAGACATAATCCCAAAAAAAAAATTCCAGAAATCACAATGTATGATTTTTTTAACTATTTATTTGTATGATACAGCTGCAAAGAAGTATTTGAACACCTGAGAAAATCAATGTTAATATTTGGTACAGTAGCCTTTGTTTGCAATTACAGAGGTCAAACGTTTCTTGTAGTTTTTCACCAGGTTTGCACACACTGGAGGAGGGATTTTGGCCCACTCCTCCACACAGATCTTCTCTAGATCAGTCAGGTTTCTGGGCTGTCGCTGAGAAACACGGAGTTTGAGCTCCCTCCAAAGATTCTCTATTGGGTTTAGGTCTGGAGACTGGCTAGGCCATGCCAGAACCTTGATATGCTTCTTACAGAGCCACTCCTTGGTTATCCTGGCTGTGTGCTTCGGGTCATTGTCATGTTGGAAGACCCAGCCTCGACCCATCTTCAAAGCTCTAACTGAGGGAAGGAGGTTGTTGCCCAAAATCTCGCAATACATGGCCCCGGTCATCCTCTCCTTAATACAGTGCAGTCGCCCTGTCCCATGTACAGAAAAACACCCCCAAAGCATGATGCTACCACCCTCATGCTTCACAGTAGGGATGGTGTTCATCATTCTTCTTCCTCCAAACACGGTTAGTGGAATTATGACCAAAAAGTTCTATTTTGGTCTCATCTGACCACATGACTTTCTCCCATGACTCCTCTGGATCATCCAAATGGTCATTGGCAAACTTAAGACGGGCCTTGACATGTGCTGGTTTAAGCAGGGGAACCTTCCGTGCCATGCATGATTTCAAACCATGACGTCTTAGTGTATTACCAACAGTAACCTTGGAAACGGTGGTCCCAGCTCTTTTCAGGTAATTGACCAGCTCCTCCCGTGTAGTCCTGGGCTGATTTCTCACCTTTCTTAGGATCATTGAGACCCCACGAGGTGAGATTTTGCATGGAGTCCGAGTGAGATTGACAGTCATGTTTAGCTTCTTCCATTTTCTAATGATTGCTCCAACAGTGGACCTTTTTTCACCAAGCTGCTTGGCAATTTCCCCGTAGCCCTTTCCAGCCTTGTGGAGGTGTACAATTTTGTCTCTAGTGTCTTTGGACAGCTCTTTGGTCTTGGCCATGTTAGTAGTTGGATTCTTACTGATTGTATGGGGTGGACAGGTGTCTTTATGCAGCTAATGACCTCAAACAGGTGCATCTAATTTAGGATAATAAATGGAGTGGAGGTGGACATTTTAAAGGCAGACTAACAGGTCTTTGAGGGTCAGAACTCTAGCTGATAGGCAGGTGTTCAAATACTTCTTTGCAGCTGTATCATACAAATAAATAGTTAAAAATTCATAAATTGTGATTTCTGGAATTTTTTTTTGATTATGTCTCTCACAGTGGACATGCACCTACGATAACAATTTCAGACCCCTCCATGATTTCCAAGTGGGAGAACTTGCAAAATAGCAGGGTGTTCAAATACTTATTTTCTGCACTGTATATACATAAAGCATAAAAACAGCAGCAAAGCAGCACTGAGATGGAAAATAAAATTATTATGAACCAGTAAAACCATAATTGATGGATGTGTGCTGACAGAGAAAGGCGTAAAAGCCCACCCAAGGTACTTACATAGAGAGGGTTTTTTGAGAAAAAAATGTTTGGGGGGGTTTGGTGTGCGTATGCACCCAGCCAGCACGCTGCTCCATTACCTTAGCTCCCGGGACAGACTACCATTTTGGCCTTGTCTTCATATTCACCATACCTCTGTGTACCCTCTCTATGTAAGTACCTTGGGTGGGCTTTTACGCCTTTCCCTGTCAGCACAATTTATAACCATATTAATTATACTCTATTATACTTTATAGATACCTCTGAGCATCCGCCCCTGATGAGTGTCCTTTGCACATGAAACGCGTCGGGCATTTATGTAGACATATGTTGATACCACACCATCTACTCAGAATACTCTCTACCCATCAATTATGGTTTTACTGGTTAATAATAATTTTATTTTCCATGTCAGTGCTGCTTTGCTGCTGTTTTTATGTTTTATGTATATATATGAATTTATTGAATGTATGAACCAATCAATTGAGACCACTACGAGGCACTAAGTTATATATTTGAAACAGGCAGTGAGGAGGTGACATATCGCCTCCCAGCCACCTGTCAACTGCCATCCACTGTGGATCACTTTTCAGAGGGGTAGCAAGGGCTGACAACAGTGTAAGCAAACCCTAAAATTTGAAACATGTGTAATGTACTCTGATCCCTGCCACCATTTATGTTATGCACGTCTAAAACCTTCCACTCTGTGTGCGTTACACACTCCTGGTTTTATTTAACAATGCTGCTTTAAAACCCTCCCACTGTTGGTGCAATTTGGTCACACCCACCATCTGACACAGCATGCACAATGCCCATGTAGCGGAGAGATTGGGGGGGGGGGATTCCTGCATCTATTCTCTGACACATTTTTTTTTTTATTTTAGATATTCTTTAGGAAGATTTTTTTTTTGTTTCACAAACTTCATGTGCAATATATTTTAGAAGATTTTTTTTTATAGACTGCCCATATATTCCTAAATGGTTGGCATCCCTGTATGTGTGCTCAGTTTACCCATATTATAACATATAATAAATTACTATAAGTCAACACACACACACCAAGCAGCCCATAATTAATCATATGTATTTAATTTGTTCCTATTTAATATGATTCATAATCCAATCTTCACGGTGTTATAATTGATGGGATGTCTGCCATTCATTTCCTAGAAATACATTTTTCTGGCATAAAAATATTCCCCCCACTGAAGGGAGATGTCTTCTTTGAAGATTAGTCATGTTTTGCTTTTACTAGAACAAGATGAGGAACAAATTCATTTTACGTGTCATAAAAACAACATTCTGCTTCAGTGTACAAGAACACTTGTCTATGTAGATTAAGAACATGGTTATTGGTAGGACACGGCACAAAACATTTCATAAATAGCTGTGTTTAATGCTTGAAGTGGACGTAAACAATCACCTTGTAAAACACCCACCCAGCTTGAAATAGAAATGAAAGGCAAAACATTTCTGTATAGATTTAAAAAAAAAACATAAATACCCTTTTCTTCCCTTTATTTATTTATTTATTTTTAAGTGATCACATTCCCTCTGTTCTCATCTGCATACGAGCTGGGGGGAGGAAAAACAGCAGGACACTAAACTTCCTAGTAAAACTTTTATGGCAACCCAGTTTTTGTCCATAGGGCTCAGTATTGAGTTGGCCCACCCTATGTTATTATTTATGGCAGGGCTCGACAAAATCCAGGCGCCCGGGCGCAATTGCGACAAGAAATTGTGACCTGGCACCTGGGGAAGCTTAGGCCTGCAGATTGCCGCAAAGTCGCGGCCTCAATTACCGGCCGGCGCGGGCCAGACGGTAATTGAGGCTGCGGCTTTGCTGCCTTCTGCAGGCCTAAGCTTCCTTCTGTGATCTGGTGCCATCTTGTGGTGGCCGTTGGCATTACAAGTAGTTACATTACAAGTCTAATTAGTGAAAAACGTGAAAAACACATTAGAACTGCTGGCCGGCCGGTAATTGAGGCCGCGGCTTTGCGGCCTTCTGCAGGCATAAGCTTCCCCAGGCGCCAGGTCACAATTTCTTGTCGGAAGTGCGCCCGGGCACCCAGATTTTGTCAAGTCCTCCTATAAATAATAACATAGGGTGGGCCAACTCAATACTGAGCCCTGTGGACAAATACTGGGATGCCATTAAAGTTTCCCTCGAATTAGAACCCCCAAACATTATACATCTATTATATTCTAACACCCTAGAGAATAAAATGGCGGTCATTGCAATACTTTCTGTCACACTGTATTTGCGCAGCGGTCTTACAAGCGCACTTTATTTGGGAAAAAATACACTTTTTTAAATTAAAAAATAAGACAACACTAAAGTTAGCCCAATTTTTTTTTTATATTGTGAAAGATAATGTTACGCCGAGTAAATTGATACCCAACATGTCACGCTTCAAAATTGTGTCCGCTCATCGAATGGCGACAAACTTTTACCCTTTAAAATCTCCATAGGCGGGGGGGCGTGGCCTGACGCATGAAGGAGCAGGACGTGATTCCTCTTAGCTCCGTCCAAAAGCCTTGGAATTGTGGACTTACCTGCTCCGATCCACGATCTGGGAGCGAGCGATCCTCTGCGCCTCCCGAGCTGGCCCCATACCTATTTGAGTGTGCGAGGCATAAACGGAGCAGCGCTCCTCCGCGCTCCAGTTTCCAGCAGGAAAGTCCGCGGCTCCGGCCTACTTGCGGAGCGGCGGCCATCTTTGGACTCCCACCACTGATCCACGGCCTGTCTGGCCCCGGGGACCCTCTGCACCTACCGATCCCGCTCCACGACAAGTCGGCTGGTTCAGGCCTGCGCGGAGTGGCGCTCCTCTACACGGCGGTGGCTGGTAAGCACACCCGCGGCTTCGGCCTACTCGGGGAACGGCGGCCATCTTGGTACTCCTGACTTCCATTCCTGGACTTGCAGCTACCTTCTCCCACAACCCCTGTGACCAGCCAACCTACATACCACCCCTCACACCCATTGAGGAGACGTGCATGTGCAGATGCCTGCCACTGAGTGACCCCTGACTTTCCCATGTAAGTGGCGGCCATCTTGCAACATTAAGGAGGGTGTCCCTGTTCTCCCAGCCTGGTCCCCGCTAGATTTGGGCCCCCCTTGGTCACCACGACATCCTAGCCTGCCAGTGAGCTGCCCCGTCTAAATATTCAGTATTTGGGGAAATAGGCTCACTATGACGGTGTGAAATTACATTGCCTAAGCTCCACTCCATATGCCTGCAAGGAAGAGCTTCTCTCCCGACCTTGCCTGAGATGCCCACGTCCAGAAAGGGCCATAAACACGGAAACCTCCGCGGCACACACCCTGCTGACATCCAGCACTACTTCACCCCAGACACACCGAGAACTAGGTCTGCCTCCCGGGACAAAATGGCACCAGAACCCACTAAGAGGGACAACGCGGCACCTACTGCAACTGCTTCACAGGTAGTCACTATCCCTCCGCTTCCCCCTCCTGCTACCACAGGATCTTCTGGTCCGGGCTCCAGCCTCTCTGGCATACCTCTGTTGCTGAGGGAGGATTTAACTACCAACCCTGATCAGCCTAGCATGTCTACTAGCTCCGCAGATCATGGCGCTTCGTCTGCCCCGTCCTCTCATGCTGTTCTATCTCCTGCAGAGATGTCTGCTATCCTGCTATTCCTACCCACAAGACAAGACATGGAAACTATTGCCACCAGGATGGTATCATCCCTGCGTCAAGACATAACTAACATATTGCAGAATGTTCAGAAGCTTGAAAACTCTGTAGAAATTCTATCCACGGACAGAGATGCAATACTGTACAGGCTGGACTCTCTGGAAGGTATGCACAAACAACATCAGGCCGCCATGACCCATTTGCGTCTGCAACATGACGATTTGGAAAATCGCCACAGGCGAAATAATATCAAACTGCGTGGCATTCCGGAGTCCGTTAGAGCGGTAGACCTACGGAACACTGTTAGTGGCATATTTAATGACATCCTGGGCAGGCCTGCCTCTGCATCCATTGAATTGGATAGAATACACAGGGTGAACACTCCTGGTGGGGGGGAACGCACCCAGCCCAGAGATGTGTTATGCAGGGTGCATTTTTTTCTCATGAAAGAGGAGATAATGCGCCGCGCCTGGAACAGGGGCCCATATTACTTGGATGGGGCTACGATTCACCTCCTTCCGGATTTGTCCCGCAGAACTTTGTACATGAGACGTCAAATGAAACCTTTACTGGATAAAATCAGGGATTGTGGTGGCACCTATGTGTGGGACCTACCCTTTTGGCCTTACTGTCCGCCTACGCAACGACAGCATCTTTGTGAATGATCACAGACAACTCCCAGATGTTTTCCGCTTTCTGGACACCGAGCCCATTGATGTACCTGACTGGTTAGCGATAGATGCTGTTCCCGCTGATACCTCGATCCCGCAACGCAGACGTGCGGGGCCTCTCCACAGAAACACCCCGAGGTCACCACCTCCTGGCCCACATTCTAGAGAGGTGTGACCTGTTTACTAGGCTTTGACAAATCGACTCGTGATTCGCCCTTGTTGCCTTCAATTACTTTTGGACGTCACCTCGATAAAAGACCATACCGCCTTGCTACTCTGCTCTTTAAGGGAAATAGACATTGCCATTATCATAGGATCAATACTGTCATACCTCGTTTAGAGCTACACGTCCAGCTTCCACTCAGTAATGGTTACAATGGTGAAAGCGTTGGCCATAGCCCTGGACCGCTTCAACACCTATACAACCCATAAATTGTGATGGCCAATGTTGCATCCTTGGGCGGGGCTATATTGCATGTACTGAAGTTTGCAAATGACGTGTTGTGTTTTCCTTTACTGTGAAATTTTGTATTTAATTTTTTATTTTTTTGCTAATGACTGCTAATGACTGCTACTGCTACTTTAGAGTAACGCATATGTGCCTCCTAGTACTCCCTTATTTGCACTTAGAATCCCTGGGATATGTTGTGGCAGGCGCTGTTAGTTTAGGATTATTTTCTGTCTGGCTTGGACTCCGAGAGGACCCCTGGTTGGGACTCCAAACGTATTTCAAACTCCACCCTACTTGGGTTGGAGGATTCTTTCTGTATTTCTAGACTACTGTTTAAACCCCCTCATGGAACATACTGTCTATACTGATTTAGAGCGTATCAATCCCCATGGTTTTTGAATTCCCCCCTTTTTATTATTTTTTGGGGGTTTTTTTTCTCCAATCAGAATTCTCCTCTCGTGGGTCCAGCCGGTCAGATGTTATAGTGTAGAGGTGTTTACATACAGTTCTTATTCCCTTAACTGTAAAAGGGTTCTACAACGACTTAACCACTGTGTTTCTGGTGAGCCCTCTTCCTTTGTCATTTTGTTCTCATAACCTGTTTTAAGGCATTGCGGGGTGGAGCTCAGGCAAACTGTTACTTGTGTACTTTTCCTCCCCACATAGAATTTAGCGTTTCTGCCTGTTCTGATTTTTCGGGACAGATTGAATCCTAAGGGCCTTAACGGCCACCCCTGATTGGGGTATTTGATTGGTGTTAAACTCTATACTAGCATCTGGGTGGTTCTGTTGTTTCTGTTGTCTTCCCTCCCCCACCTTTCTCCTCCCCTCTACCATTTTTCCTGATTTTCCTTTTTTTTTTTTTTCTCTCTTTCCATCTCGTTGCCATGGGGGGCCCTCGGGATGTGGCTGCTCTTCACCTGTGCTCATTCAATGCCCGTGGCTTGAATGAACCAACTAAACGATCACAGATACTGTATGACTTTCATAAATCCAAAATTGACATAATTTTCTTCCAAGAAACCCATTTCCGTACAAATCACATTCCAAAATTGCGAAATAAATATTACCCGACTTGGGTACATAGCACGTACTCCCAATCTAAATCTAGAGGGGTGGCGATTGCCCTCCACAAATCAGTAAATTATACTTTGTTAGATTCCTGTTCAGACCCTGACGGTAGATACCTGTTTTTGAAAATATCTCTCAGCGGTAAAACATACACCCTAGCTAACATGTATATCGCAAACCAGGACCAGATAACTAATACTATTCTATACCTTCACAAGCTAATGGACTTCGCTGAGGGAGTGATCCTCGCTGCTGGAGACTTTAACAGTGTTTTAAACCCGGCATTGGATACCTCCTCGGGTAGAAGCTCTATTTCCTATAACCAAATCAATAAATTGAAGAGATTCCTACTCCAACACAACTTGTTGGATGTATGGCGCACCCTCCACCCTACAGATAGGGATTATTCCTTCTTCTCTGCAGCTCATAGCTCCTACTCCCGCATTGATTTTTTTCTTGTCAACCAATACGCATTGACGTACCATCCCCAGGCTAAGATCGGGAATATACTATGGTCTGATCACGCGCCGGTGTTTTTGTCCCTCTCCCTACCTGATTTGCCTGGTCATGACTGGACTTGGAGACTTAATGACTCGCTATTGCAGGATGACGTATGTTCTGATGATATCCGGACCACTATATTAAACTTTATCTCGGACCATAGAAATGACGACACTCCTGCTCCCATACAATGGGAAGCATTGAAATGTGTAGTACGTGGGGTCTTTATTAAACATGGCTCTAGACTTAAACGTCTACGTCTGGCCCAGATTCAGGATCTGTCTCTCCAGATTGCTAACTTGGAACGTTCCCATAAAAGTATTCAATCCCCGACCACCCAACTTGCGTTATCCGCCGCAAGACTCAAACTGCTGAACTTGTTTGAACAGAAGGCCTTGTCCATTAGGGACAGATCACGTAAATTATTCTATGTCGAAGCTAATAAACCGGGTAGAATGTTAGCTAGAGCCCTCCACGCAAGAAATAGCATTGCTTCCATTCCTAAACTCAAGAGACCTGACGGCCAACTCACCCATCATCCTAAGGAAATTAATGCATTGTTTCGTTCATTCTACGACGTACTTTACAACCTCCCCTCACACCCTCCGCACATGTCGCCTGGTGACTTTCAATCTAAAATTGACAATTACATTGCTGCCATGGCACTTCCGACTATTCCTACAGATCTAGTGCACGAGCTTGAACAACCGTTTGTCGAGGAAGAACTTGTGCAGGCAATATCATCCCTGAAGCCTAACAAAAGTCCAGGCCCAGACGGATACTCAACCTGTTTCTATAAATCCTTCCGTGACTCTCTTACACCGCTTCTTATGAAAATGTATAATAGCATCTCTAGGGAGTCACCTTTTCCGAGACAGGCTCTGGAAGCCCATATTATAGTTCTACCGAAACCCGGGAAAGATCCTACGCTGTGCGGTAGCTTTCGCCCCATTTCCCTCACCAACATTGACATCCGCTTATACTCCAAACTTCTGGCCAACCGACTGCTACCAGCAATACCAGGCCTAATACACCTTGACCAAGTGGGATTCACCCCTAAGAGGGAGGCCAGGGATAACATCCTCAAAACTATTTCCCTGATGGAATATGCCCAAAAATGTAAAATCCCGGCTTGCTTGATCTCGGTTGACGCCGAAAAAGCGTTCGACCGGGTTCATTGGAAATTCTTGGAGAGAACGCTTCATCAAGTGGGCCTTGGACCCAACATGCTCTGCAAGATCCTTGCCCTCTATAACAACCCTACGGCAAGGATCCGATCTAACGGCCTACTATCTGACCCAATATGGATTCGTAACGGAACCCGTCAGGGTTGTCCCCTATCGCCATTGTTATACGTTCTAACAATGGAGCATCTAGCCATGGCCATCCGTCACGACTCCAATATTCAGGGTATTTCCATTGGTCACCGTCAATACAAATTGTCCCTATATGCGGATGACCTCTTATTATATGTGACTAAACCCCATACATCTATACCAGCCATTATTGAGGCATTCACAGAGTTTGGATTGGCCAGTAACTTTAAGGTGAATTATGACAAAACTGAGGCCCTTAACATATCCCTACGCAAGCCTACAGTAACCAGGGTTCAATCTACATTTGAATTTAAATGGCAGCAAAAGGCTGTCAAATATCTTGGAATTCAAATCCCTACCTCTTTACCCACCCTGACAGACATAAACTATCTGCCCCTAATGAGAACATTGCGGACGTGCCTAGAATCTTATGATAAACCTAACATCTCCTGGTTTGGCCGAATGAACGCCGTCAAAATGGACATTCTTCCCAAAATTTTATATATGTTTCAGGCAATTCCTAGCCCCCCTCCTCGTAGCTTCTTCCAATCGATTAACAGGGCCATTCGGAACTTTATATGGCGACATAGGAAACCCAGGATTAGCTTTAGCGCTTTAACTTTACCTAAAGATAGAGGGGGTGTTGCCCTCCCGGACTTACGACTGTACTATCACGCGGCCTCTTTGATCAGACTAGTAGACTGGTATCACGGTTCCTCCACTAAATTATGGACATCATTAGAAAATGACCGAATATCTCCCAGCCTCACATCCCTTCTGTGGACTCACCCAACACATAGACCCCCTGCGGACTTATTGCCCCTTGTGACTTCCACTACCTTGCGAATTTGGGACAACTACATCCACAAAGGTTTACTATCCTCGAGACCCAGCCCCTTGACCCCATTATTTGATATAAACTCTTTCTCTCCGACTTATGCTAAATCTAAATTTCTTATGTGGCAAAACTCAGAAGCTCCTCTGTTGAGACATACGCTTCGTGATGGAAAACCGATCCCCCTACCAGACATGCTCTCTTCCTGCCACAACCCTTCTATTGCTTGGCTTGAACACACTCAATTAACGCACTTTCTACACAAAATACCAAACATCGCCGACATGACTAGACCTCAGACTGCCTTTGAGTCATTGCTTTCCCAGTCAGACCGACCAGAGCATTCGCTTTCCCTGATATACCAAATGCTGATCCAGGTCTCATATCCAAACCCACCATCATTCCTCTCGAAATGGGAAAGGGAGATGGATTTGTCTCCGGATGATATGGAGTGGGGCAAGACACTGGCGCTTTCTTTTAAATTATCTACCTCGTCTCATGCCCAAGAACGAAATTACCGTATTTTCTCTAGGTGGTACCGCTGCCCCACTATTCTACATAAGTTTGATCCTAATATCTCTGACATGTGCTGGAGATGTTTGCACGCCACGGGGAATATGACGCACATTTGGGGTACGTGCCCACTTGTTGCCCCCTTTTGGGACAAGATTCTCAACCTCTATGACAAGCTAGTAGGCGACAAGTACCCCAATGAACCCCGCTTAACAGTCTTATCTATGATCCCAGGGTCATACAAACAAATCAAGAAGAGCTTAATCCGCCATGTGCTGACTGCTGCACGTTCAGTTATCGCCAGAGCGTGGCGTCAACCTTTGACCCCCTCTCTGGCTGACTGGGCATGTGAAATGGACAAGATCGAACACATTGAAAGGATGCTTGCGTGGGATACAGATAAATGTGAAGGCCACACTATTATGTGGACCGTTTGGTTACACTTCAGGTTCTCTGCGGATTTTGAATCCTTTATAGCGACCACGGATCCCTCTGCTTCCCGGGTGCCCTCTCATGAGTAACGAGATGCCGCCTCTCCCTGCTTTCTCTCCCCCCTATCCTTTTCTTTTCTCTTTCCTTTCCTCTGTTTTTTCTCCTCCCCCTGTACTTTTTCAGTCTAACAATCTTACCAGTAGATCTACCATGCGTTCAGGCCATTTGTGTTGAGCCTTTGTTTTCTGTTTTGATCCTGTCTTATTGGTTATTTGATTTAACATTACTGTATTCACCTCACTAATCTCTGGGTTCATTAAGCTTATTTACCTGACTATGCATATGTGATACAGGTTATTTTGTTGTCCTTCCGATTCTAATTTGGACTTGTACACTCAACAGACAGATATTATCCCTGACCTATGTTTTGTTGATGTTTTACAACTGTTTGCAACTTAATAAAACAGATTCAACATAAAATCTCCATAGGCAACGTTTAAAAAATTCTACAGGGTGCATGTTTTGAGTTACAGAGGAGGTCTGAGGGGAAGAATTATTGCTCTTGCTCTACCAATCGTGGCGATACCTCACATGTGTGGTTTGAATACCGGTTACATATGCGGGCGCTACTCATGTATGGGGTGCGTTTTTGGGCTCCTAACTTTTTTAGCTAGATTCCAAGCAAATTTGTCAAACCCTGATTTATGGTACTGAGGTATGAACATGCACTACAGACCAGTGTTAATTTTGATGTCAGATATTAATTTAGTTTTAGTCTTGGTCTTTTGACTAAAATACCATTTTAGTTTTAGTCGTGTTTTAGTCATCTCAATTGTTTTTGTTTTAGTTGTATTTTAGTAGACTAAAATAGTATTCATTTAGTCGACTAAAATGTTTTGCCCATTTTAGTCGACTAAATCAACAATGGCGCCTGTGATGTCTGCACCTGAAGCCGAGCTGTCGCCCTCGGGTGCTGCTGTCGCCATCTTTGGTAAGGGAATCAGGAAGTGGCGCCTTGCGGTGTCACTTCCTGGTTCCCTACTGCACATGCACGACTCGCGCTGCGTGATCCCACTGGTCCCTGCTGTCTTCTGGGACTGTGTGTCTCCCAGAAGACAGCGGGGGGAATGAGAAGGCACCGGAAGTGGCAGCAAAATAAATCTATTACACAGGTATCTGCTCCCCCCTTCTCCATGAAAGGTGCCAAATGTGACACCGAATGGGGGAGGGTTCCGAAAAGTGGAAGTTCCATTTTTGGGTGGAACTCCAATTTAAGCTTTGACAAAAAAAACTGAAAGATGATTGGTTTTTATGAAGAGCTGCACCAGATTTTGCACTCTCCAGTTTTAGTAAATCATCCCCTGTGTATTCTTCTTAATGCAGTTAAGAGGCACGTGGCATTGCATGTAACCCAAGAGGCACTGTATATAATAGAGAGGTCATAGGTGTGCGCAGCCTATTGCATTAGGGTGTGCACCCCAAAGCCCAAACATACACCACCGATCGCTCACGATGTTCATTCAGAAAGAGAAGGGCCGGAAAATGACGTATTTACTGGCCCCTTGCCACACTCCTAAAACATCCCAGCAGCAACAGCCAATAGGAGAGGAGGGAGGCTGGCAGCGCTGCTGGTGGAAAGATGGGCAGAAGGGGAATCTGTGCTGCAAAGAGTGATTAGGGTGTGCCTGGGCACATCTGGCACACCCTATGCGCACGCCTATGAGAGAGGTATCAGGCACTGCGTGTAATACAGAAGCAAGAGAAAAGCTTACAATGGAGTAAAAATGTGTACTAGACAATCAGACACACAAATGTCTAACGTAATTTAACAGACCTGTAAACAAGACCTGTAAAAAATCATCTAACTGAAATGATGTCTCCATTGTTGCAATAATGATAGAATAGACAAGCATTTTTTGAATCTGGGACAGAGCTGGGCCCCGAGAGGCGATGGGTTCTACAACAGATGCCACCTCTACTTCCCCCATAACCATGCCACTTGATCAGCTGGAAGGGTTCATTGATTCACCGAAGGAATTATTCTGCATGAGCTTTATGAGTCCTGCTGCACAAGACACACTATTGACTATTCACATAGAATATCTATAGCTTGACCTAATACAGTTTCCTTTCCATTACCAGTTTTGACTTACACTGGTAAATAAAAACCACAAAACAATGTTAACATAAAATGATAAATGCACCGTCCTGCAATACATTATAAAGTTTTAATTAATATTATTTTTTTCGTTATAAATTAAGACTTCTAAAATATCATTAAAACCATTAAAACCATATTACAAATTCATTTCTACTTCTGCAAAGTAATCTCAATAAGAAGTAAATGAAACCAATGACAATGGTGTTTTAATGAGCTTTAAATTATATTCTTAATGAAAAAAATCAATGATTCATCTAGTGACCCTTTGAATGACTGCTTCATTTGCTCTTGCCGCAGAATATTATCTGCATAATAGCCAATAAAGACAATAAAAAATAAGTATTTAAGCACTGTATTTAACCACTTCCGGACCGCCCACCGCACATATACTGTGGCTACCTGTACTTTGGTCCATGCATTATATACAGCGGAAGTGCGCCCACCGCCGGATGCATGCAAGCGTCGCGGGATGTCCGCCGATCACCCCTAATCACAGTGAAGGGAGGCAGAATGAGGATCTGCCTTTGTAACAAGGCGAATCCCTGTTCTGACAAAGAAGGAGAGAGAGATCAGCTGTTCCTGGTGATCAGAAACAGCGATCTCTCTCTACTCCCAGTGAGCACATCCCCCTGACAGTTAGAAAGCATCTCTCTAAGGAACACTTTGATCACCACTAGTGTTAACCCCTTCCCTGCCAGTGTCATTTATACAGCGATCAGTGCATTTTTATAGCACTGTTCATTGTATTAGTGTCACTGGTCACCAAAAAGTGTCACTTAGGGTCAGATTTGTCCGCCGCAATGTCGCAGTCCCGCTAAAAATCTCAGATTGCCACCATTATTAGTCAAAATCTAAAAAAAAAAAAAGTCCCTAAATCTTTCCCTTATTTTGTAGAAGCTATAGCGTTTGTAACAGAATGCATATTGGCCTAAACCGATGAATAAATTAGTTTTTATTTATTTTTATTTTGGGATATGTATTATAGCATTGGCTCCTGCTGCTGTCAATCAAATCCTGTAAGGAGAGAGCAGAGGGCAGGGTTAAACCGCACTGTGTGTGTCAATGGGTGTACTTGAACTTGCACCCAGAGCTTACTTATTTTTGCAGAGTTTCCAAATGAAAAGATGGAACCTAAAACTTTAATAGATACAGAAAGATATGTTATTTTTTTTTGAATATTCATTCTTTATTTCTTTTCATATCATACAAATTTTCAATTGTTCATTTAAAAAAAAAGCAAGAGGAGACTGTTCATTATAGCTATAAACACATAATTGAAACATTGATATACATTGTCATATCATAACTCTTAACTTATCATATCTGGGGGTGAGTTATCTCTTAGTTAAGGGGGGAAAACCCAGTCTTCTCGTTCTTGTTGATATTATCGGTTTTACTACTTGGCCCCTCTCCATTTAGCCCTTTCCAACCACCATTTCTCTCTCCTCAGGTGATGTACCCTATTTTTTCTCCAGCCATGGCTTCCACATGTCCTCGAAGTCTCTAAGTTTTCCCCTTTTTATATAGACTGCTCTTTCTTTACAGAGGGACTCATTGACTGCCTCAGTCCATTCACTTACTGCCGGTGGTGAGGTTGCCTGCCACCTCATGGCTATTAATTTTCTAGCTTGGAATAAGCATCTTAATATTACAACTGTGGTATTTCTTTTCTCCTTCCGTTCCTGCCTATAACCCAGTACACACAGTGTGGCCTCCATTTCCAATGAGATTGTAAATATATCTCTCAAGGTGTCAAGCACACCCTTCCAGTACCGAACCAGCTTTGGGCAGCGCCACACCATGTGTACTAGGTCTCCCTGCCCCTGACATCTAGGACATTTATCATCTGGTCTTTTGCCGAATTTAAAAAGTCTCTTTGGCGTATAGTAAGCTCTATTTATCAGCATCAGGTGGGAGATTTTCTGGGGGGGTGAAAGTGACACCTTTGATCCCATCTCTAGTATTCTCTTCCACTGTTCTTGAGATATTTCCCCTATATCTTCCTCCCACCTTTCTCTTACTTTAAGTAAATGTGCCCCTGTGTTGATCTTTTTGATTATCTGCGTGTATATTTCAGATATGAGGCCCTTAGTTGGTCCCCCTTTAGCTAACTTTTGAAACAGGAGCATTTTGGTCCACACTAGTTTTTGTGTCCTAAACTGGGCTTCAAGAGCGTGGCCTACTTGTAAATAGGTAAAGAATGAGTGTTGCGGGACGTTAAATTCCACTCTCAGATCCTGAAATTTCCTATAGGTATCGCCCTCATACAGGTGTATCAGCCTTTTTATACCGCATCTTTCCCATTCCCCCACCTTTCCTAGCCGTAATATTTCTTGTAACTTAGAATTGTTCCACAGGGGAGTATACTCAGTAAATCCAGTGTAGCCCATTAGCCTCTTAACTTTTTCCCATATTTTAATTATCATTTTAATTGTTGGAGTCCTATATCTAAAGGAGTTTGCTTCTAGTAGTTCAATAATCGAGTCATGTGGGGCCCCACTCAGCATTACTCTCCCACTAGAGGTCTCCCCTCCCCGGGTGTTACATCCCATTAGTTGTTGCAATTGTGCTGATAGATAATAAGCCTCAGGATGGGGGACAGCCAGTCCCCCTTCCAAAGATATGTTATTTTAATTTGTCAATAGATACTATATACTAAACATTTTTATGATAATTTTTTTTTCATTTTAAAATTAATGTACAGTATATTTCACTGAAGCCAAAAAGTTGTAGGTTTTATCACAAACTAAAGCTTCCCTCTTTGGTATTTTATGATGCTAGAAGTAAATTACAGTGAAATGGCACCCATGATACATTCTTTATAAGTGCCGTTGTTATACTCTACAGTAACAATGCACAACTACCCTTTAAATTGTCAAATAGGGAAAAGTAAAAATCGGCTCAACTGTGAGCCCAAGTTAAAGAAAGACAAGTCGTTAATATGCTAAAGAACTAGTTTGTTCACTTTTTAAAGTGAATGTTTCCTTTAGCTTAGCAAATCCACGGTCAGGTATTTTTAGTGAACAAAGCTTCACCTTATTTCCTAAGCTATTTGAACTTACACTTTAAATTGACATCTGACTTGTAAGAAGTAGTGTTGCTCACGAATATTCGCATTGCGAATATTCGCTACAAATATTGCATATTCCAGTATTCGCGAATAACTCGAATATCGCGGCGAATATCGCGGCGAATATTCGCTATTTCGAATATTCGTATTTTTTTCGCAATCAATTTCGCAATCAATTTCGCATTCGCACTAGCGAAATTTCGCATTTTTTTTTTGTGATATTTTTTTTTTCGTGATATTTTATAAAAAAAAAAAAATTGCGAAATTTCGCCAATGCGAAATTTCGTCAATGCGAAATTTCGTCAATGCGATATTTCGCAATTTTTTTTTTTTTTTTCAAAAATAGAGAATATTCGTAAATATCGAATATTCGTGATATTTTATCCAAAAAAAAAATAGCGAAATTTCGCATTAGCATTATCACGAATATTCGATATTAACGAATATTCGCGAATATTCTTCAAAATATTCGCGAAATATCGCGAAATCGAATATGGCGTATTCCGCTCATCACTAGTAAGAAGCAGGGTGAAATATATTTAACCACTTCATATCCAGAAGGTGTACACCACCCCCCCCCCCCCCTTTCATGACCAGGTAATTTTTTTGCCATATGGCACTGCATTATTTTAACTAACAATTGCCTGGTGGTGTAACGCTGTACCCCAAAAAAATGTATGTCCTTTTTTCCCACAAATGGAACTTTCTTTTGGTGGTATTTAATCACCTCTGCCGTTTTTATATTTTGCGCTATAAAAAAAAAGACAGACAATCTTAAAAGCAAAAAAAAACTATGGGCCAGATTCAGATACACTTAAATTTGCGCTGCGTAATCGAAATACTCTACGCTGCGGTGTTTTACCAGGCTCTACATCGAATTCTGGTAGATTTTTGCCCGTACGCTACGGCGGCGTAGTCTATTTCTCGCCACGTAATCGAAATACGCGATTAGGGGGCGTGAAGCATTTAAATTAAGCGCGTCCCCGCAGCGATCGAACTGCGCATGGTATAGTGTTACGCAAAAAAAGATGACTAAAGATGCCGTAAGAGATTGCGATTGAAGATCGTAATTTCGGGGATCGCCGGCAAAAGCTCATTAGCATACCCCGACGCGGAAAACGACGGGAAGTCCACCCAGTGGCCGCAATTTTATTGCAGCGTAGATCCGAAGGCGTACGAACACGTAATCCAGTCAAATTGAAGCCCGCAGCCGTCTTATTCATGGTTTGAGGTTTCAGACTAGCTAAAAAACGCGCGTAATTTGAAATTACTCCAGTCTAACACCAGTTAGACAGGAGTTACAGCTCTCTGAATCTGGCCCCATATTTTTTTACTTTATGCTATAAAACATATCCAAAAAAAAAAGGTAAAAAAATCAATATTTCTTCATCAATTTAGGCCAAAATGTATTCTGCTACATATATTTGTTAAAAAAGAACCCAATAAGCACATATTGATTGGTTTGCGCAAAAGTAATAGTTTCTACAAACTCTGGGATATAGTTATGGAATTTTAATTAATTTTTTACTAGCAATGGAGGCGATTAGCGGGTTATAGCGGGACTGCTAAATTTGCAGTGCAGAAATTGGAAACATAACTAAATTGGAAACCAGTAACACCATTACAGTGATCAGTGCTAAAAATATGCACTGTCACTGTACTAATGACACTGGCTGGGAAGTGTTACTTGTGTGTGCTATTTTTACTAAGCAATGTGCCATTTTTTTACTTCCAGCCTTGCAGAAAGAAAAAAAAAAGAGCCATGTGTTTGTTTACCTACACAGGGCTCTCTTCAGTAATGTCCAGAGCTGATCATTGGGTGCTGGCGACCAATCAGTGGCCAGCAGTCGCTGACTAGTTGGTGCTGCAGCCAATCGCAGCACAGCTGGAAAAACGGGGGCACGCTCTCCACCCCGGTGCGGGGATCATGTACTAGGTATGTGATCCAGCATAGAGCATACAGCGGTTAACCCAAATAACATTTATATCAGACCAACTTCTTAATACTTCTATCATGTACCGTCCGCAATTTATTTTTTATTTTTTTAGGCTGTACAGACCTTGTAATCTACATTTGCAATACGGCTTCAGGGTACTTCTCTGCGCGGTAGTAGGCGTTTCTGGTGTCCCTGTGCTACTGTTCCATGACAGACATGATCTCCACTCAGAGCCGCGCTGTCCTGAGAAGGCAGGCAGCACTGATGGACATTAATAGCATTTACTGATGAGCACTGATAGAAGGTACTGATGGACACTGATAGAAGGCACTGATGGACACTGATAGGAGACACAGTGAGATGGACACAGTGAGGACACCGTGAGGCTGAGGCATGCAAATGTGCACAGTGAAGCTGCAAATGGGCATTGTTGACCCTTTTTTCCACTTAAAGTAGCTGCTGCATTCTCACCCTAGGCTTATACTTGGGTTAACACATTTTCCATTTTTTTGTGGTAAAAGAAGGTGCTTTGGCTTATATTCGGGTCGGGTTTCAATGTACAAATACCGTACTAGTGACCCCATAAGAGGGATAAAGCTTTCTGCGAAAGGGAATTTAATAAGATGTGCGGCCATTCACTAAAATTATATAAGCACCTGAACGACCACAACATACAGGGATATACAATGTAATACTGACATAAAATAACACACATAGGTTTGACTTGATGGACTTGTGTCTTTTTTCAACCTCGCCTACTATATAACTATGTAACTATATGTGCGGTATAAACTGTATGTAGCTGAGGCATTACACTTAGGGAGACAAATTACTCTCCAGACATGAAAACAATTGTGAATCAAACTGAATATAAAGTTGAAATAAAAAAAAACATAAAATAAAAGTATATTTTTTACAGTGAAATTTGTACTAATATACTTTTGTTTGCTTTTAAACCATCTTTACATTTTAACCTGTTGAGATCTGCGCTATAGCCGAATGGCGGCTTCAGCGCGGATCTAAATATCCAACAGGCCGTCAATTGACGGCCTGTCACTAGCACGTTACTCGTGCGCGCTCCAGAGCGCGCCGCGGGGAAATTCTGTGTTGGCCGTGTCCCTTGGACACAGCCAATCACAGATCGCCGCGAACGGCCAATCAAAGTGGCCGTTTGCGATGCGATCTGCGCGGCCAATGAGAGATGATCTCATATGTAAACATATAAGATCATCTTTCATTGCCGTTTTACACAGAGACAGCGTCCTGTCTCTGGAGAGCAGACCGATCTGTGTCCCTTGTACATAGGGACACAGATCGGTCACCTCCCCCAGTCATCCCCCCTCCCCCCACAGTTAGAACACTATGTAGGGAATACATTTAACCCCTTCCTCACCCCCTAGTGTTAACCCCTTCAATGCCAGTCACATTTATACAGTAATTAGTGCATTTTTATCCACTTAAGGACCGCCTACTGCACATATACGTTGGCAGAATGGCACGGCTGGGCACATCAACGTATATATACGTTGATTTTAGTACCCAGCCGTGGGTCACGGGCGCGCGCCCGCGGCGCGCTCCCGTGACCCTGGCCGAAGCTCCAGGAACGGGACCGCGGGATTCGCGGACCCGAACGCCGCTGCAGTGCGGCGATCCGTCCCTGGAGCTGAAGAACGGGGAGAGCCGTGTGTAAACACGGCTTCCCCGTGCTTCACTGTGGCCGCAGCATCGATCGCGTCATCCCTGTAATAGGGGGACGCGATCGATGACATCACACCTACAGCCACACCCCCCTACAGTTGTAAACACACACACAGGGAACACTCAAATTCACAGCGCCCCCTGTGGTTAACTCCCAAACTGCAACTGTCATTTCCACAGTAAACAATGCAATTTAAATGCATTTTTTGCTGTGAAAATGACAATTGTCCCAAAAATGTGTCAAAATTGTCCGAAGTGTCCGCCATAATGTCGCAGTCACGAAAAAAATCGCTGATCGCCGCTATTAGTAGTAAAAAAAAATAATTAATAAAAATGCAATAAAACTATCCCTTATTTTGTAAACGCTATAAATTTCGCGAAAACCAACCGATAAACGCTTATTGCGTTTTTTTTTACCAAAAATATGTAGAAGAATACGTATCGGCCTAAACTGAGGAAAAACATTTTTTTTTATATATTTTTGGGGGATATTTATTATAGCAAAAAGTAAAAAATATTGAATTTTTTTTTAAATTGTCGCTCTATTTTTGTTTATAGCGCAAAAAATTAAAACCGCAGAGGTGATCAAATACCACCAAAAAAAAGTTCTATTTTTGGGAAAAAAAGGAAGCCAATTTTGTTTGGGAGCCAGGTCGCACGACCGCGCAATTGTCAGTTAAAACGACGCAGTGCCGAATCGCAAAAAGGGGCAAGGTCCTTTACCTGCATTTTGGTCTGGGTCTTAAGTGGTTATAGCACTGATCGCAGTATAAATGTGAATGGTGCCAAAAATGTGTCAAAAGTGTCCGATGTGTCCGCCATAACGTCGCAGTCCCAATAAAAATCGCAGATCGCCGCCATTTCTAGTAAAAAAAATAATAAAAAATAATAATTCTGTCCCCTATTTGGTAGGCGCTATAACTTTTGCGCAAACCAGTCGCTTATCGCGATTTTTTTTTTACCAAAAATATGTAGAAGAATACGTATCGCAAAAAAAAACGGAAAGGCGATCAAATACCACCAAAAGAAAGCTCTACTTGTGGGGAAAAAAGGACGTTAATTTTGTTTGGGAGCCACGTCGCACGACCGCGCAATTGTCAGTTAAAGCGACGCAGTGCCGGAAGCTGAAATTTCACCTGGGCAGGAGGGGGGTATATGTGCCCAGTAAGCAAGTGGTTAAAGGGGAACTACTATTGTTATTTCTAGGGTTGTCCCGATACCGATACCAGATGGATCCTGACAGGTCAGTGCTGTCAATGTGAGGAAAATTCTGAAACAGGGACAAGCAAAGAAGCAAAAATCTGACAGAGGTTTTAGTCATCCCATATTCTACTAAAGAAAATCATTTTCATTTCTGTCTGTTGTAGAGTTCCTCCTACTTACTGTCTAGTTAAAACAGTTCCTTCTCTATGAAAAACGATGTAAAAGTCAAGGTAAAAGTCTTGACTGGACAAAAAGAAATATGAAACAAGAGGAAGTTTCAGTATTAACCACTTAAGACCCGGACCAATACGCTGGTAAATGACCCAAGGTGTTTTTGCGATTCGGCACTGCGTCGCTTTAACAGACAATTGCGCGGTCGTGCGACGTGGCTCCCAAACAAAATTTGCGTCCTTTTCTTCCCACAAATAGAGCTTTCTTTTGGTGGTATTTGATCACCTCTGCGATTTTTATTTTTTTGCGCTATATACAAAAATAGAGCGACATTTTTGAAAAAAAAACACTATTTTTTACTTTTTGTTAAAAAAAAAAATCAAATAAACTAAATTTTAGTCAAACATTTAGGCCAAAATTTATTTAGCCACATGTCTTTAGTAAAAAAAAAAAATCGCAATAAAAAAAAATAGCTACCTAGCGGGAACAGCGGCACTAATACAGCGATCAGAAAAATGATCGCTTAGTGACGCTGGCAATAGGGAGTGAAAGGGTTAACTAGGGCGGTGATCAGGGGGTTAAAACTTTATTAGGGGGGGTGGGGGGGCTATCCTGAACCTAACACTAACTGTTTTTTACACTGCCTGTCACACTGACACTAAATGCAGTGATTAGATCACTGCATTCAGTGACACTGTGACAGGGGGGTGGGGGGGGGCGATCACAAGGGGTTAATATGCCTATGTGAGTGTGTGTCAGTGTTGTGTTGGTGCACACTTACTTGTGATGTCTTCTCTCATCAGCAGCGCTGGGAAACAGCGCTGCGATGAGAGAATACATAATTTCCTCCTTCCTGTGTAAACACAGGAGGAGGAAGTGACAGGCTGGGAGCGCGCTCCCATTGGCTGGGAACGATCGCGGGGGGGGCGGATATCACGGACATCCGCCCGCAGATCCCGGATCGCTCCCAGAGGTAGGGGGACCCCCGCACGCCACGGAGGGGGTCCCGATGGGACCCCCGAACCGCACTCAGGCGGGGACGTAAATTTACGCCCTTGTGCCTGTACGTGCCATTCTGTGGCCGTATATGTGCGTGCGGGGGTCCTTAAGTGGTTAATGTATAAGAATCAGGGTGATGTCACTCTCCTTTGCAGTACAAGTAACCAAGATGAAAAAGGTGGAGATCCACTGAAAGAAAGGTCCACAGACACACTAAGGCCCTGTACACGCGATCAGACATGTCCAAGGAAACATGTCTGACGGACCGTTTTCATCGGACAAGGCTGAAGTGGTCTGTTGGTCTGATGTGCGTACACACCATCGGACCAAAATCCCCTCGGACCAGAACGCGGTGACGTAGAACACAACGACATGATGAAAAAGAAAAGTTCAATGCTTCGACTTGATTCTGCGCATGCGGGGGATTTTGGTCCGATGGTTTGTGTACTAACCATGGAGCCTGTTTGACGGACAGGTTTCCAGTGGACCTTTTTTCAAGCATGTTTGGAAATTTTTGTCCGCTGGAAAACGGTCCGATAGGCTGTACACACGATCGAACATGTCCGCTGAAACTGGTCTGCGGACCAGTTTCAGCGGACATGTTCGATCGTGTGTACGCGGCCTAAAAGGTGCTGCAAATGAGATGACCTCTCAATAGTAAACAAACTAACTGTTTGGCGCTGAGTAGATGCAAATGTGTGGCCCCTCTGCCGCTGGCCTTGGTGCCGAGTGGCCGCATATTGAGGTGCAATAGAGTTTGCACCCTTTGTGCTCCCGGCACAGTTATCGGCCATCTAGCCCTAGTCTAAATATGTCTACACTCACTGGAGACGTTTGTTAAACTCCCCGACCCTCTTTTTTTCATAGGGATAATTATGTATGTTCTTCAAAGTGATTTGCATGTTTGTTCCACAACCTTTCATCAAGAAAGATGGTCCAGTCGATTAATCAACAAAGCCTGTAGGCCAACTTTGTGTGCCTAAAGGTACTGGAAGCATGTCCATAGTATCACAAAAACTATTTAAATAACATGAGGTATCTATAATATGACTGCAACTGTGTTATAATATAAATATAGACTTTTCAATGACCATCAACTATTTCAGTATTTGTGGAATTGAAAAGTTAAAGAATTCCATTATAAAATATTCTCCACAGACCTCCATTATATTCACAACTTAGTCACTCAGAGAAACTGATAGAAGTTCTGAAATTGAATGATTCTAAAGAGACTTTGTAAAGGAATGGAAATCATAAATTATAGCTACTTCACAGTCCTAACACACACACACACACAAAACAAAAAAGAACCTGGCGTTGCAACAAGTGCAAAAAATAAAAATATATAAAAGAATGTAATGTTCTTTAAGTGCTCAATCGTATCCGTATTTATTTATTGTAGCGATAAAATAGAGCAACAGTAGCGACAAATTAGATGCAACCAATATGCTCTGGTATGCAGCAATAAAGTGTAACCTGACAAATGATTGATTGCTTCAGACACCAAGCTTCTACTATGGAGGCTCTCAAAATGTAGAGTTAAGCTGGATACACACTACTGTATACAATTTTCTGTAGCTTTTTTACTTCAGATTTACCAAAACCATATAATATAAGGTCAAACCTTTAAAGAGTTTCAATGTGTATGCAATCAGGCAGACCCTTGCACTACATGGTTTTGTTAACTCTAGAAGAAAATCAGACAACAAAAGTTATATTGTATGTATGGGGTCTTAGGACTGCATATAATACTGGGGTGCTGTGAAGTAGCTCTGCATATTATGCATGTATTTGCAAATGAGTGCAAACAAAACCCACATACATTCTGGTAGACAGGATAATTTGGTTGGTGGCAGGCTGGTTGGTAAGTTGAGCTAGGAATTTTCTTTGGTTTTGTTTACCAAGCTTCAGAACTGCACATGGCATACAGGGAGTTTCCCAGTGGGCCGATGGCTCAGTGGGCCGGCTTCAGTGACATTGGACCGCCGCCCCTTCTGCTCCTCTGTCTCTCCCTTCCCGCAGCACTCACCTCCTCTCCCTCCTGTAGCACTCACCTGGGGTGAACAAAGAGACAGGGGGAGGAGCAGGGGGAGGACAGAGGAGCATGGGGAGGGGACAGACAGCTGACTCAACAGCTATGGCCTAGGAGTTTCTCACTTCTGCCTAATTTTGTCCCATGGGGGGCACTGAACTGATTCTTTGCCCTGGGTGAAATAATATCTAGCTTTCCCAGGGGTACTGCCTATAAGGCGGCGTACACACGGCCGAGGTTCTCGCTGGAAACCAGCGAGAACCTCTCTGGAAGCCGCATTCCAGCGAGGACCTCGGCCGTGTGTACACTCTCGGCGAGCATCCCGTCGAGCAGAAATAGAGAGCACGCTCTCTATTTGCTCGACGGCCCGCCTGGATGAATGGCTGGTTGCCATTCCCGACGGGCGGGTCGCCGATTTAGACGGCCGGCAGAGAACCTCGACGGGCGGAACGATGTGTTCTGCCCGTCGAGGTTCTCTGCCGTGTGTACGCGGCCTTAGGCCTCGTACACACGATCGGACATATCCGATGAAAACGATCCGCGGACCATTTCCATCGGATATGTCCGATCGGGAGTTTGATCCGATGGCGTGTACACACCATCGGATCAAATTCCCCGCCGCCGGACGGCGCGGTGACGTGGCGGTGACGCGGCGGTGACGTTGACGCCGCCACGTCACCGCCACGTCACCGCACCAGGAAGTTAAACACTTCCGTGCATGCGCCGAATCCATTCGGCGGCGGCGGTGGGGGACGACATGTCTGCTGGTAAGTGTAAGTGTACACACGAGCGGAGCCGTTTTCAGCGGACATATCCCCTCGTGTGTACGAGGCCTAAGAGTACCAGCAGCAGCCGTTCTACTCTGATAAAGTAGAATGGCTGGTGAAGGGGAGAGGGGGCTTGGGTGGCGGGGGGTGCAGGAGTTGCCCGGCTGCCATGGGAGAGACCTGTGAAAGTGGGCCAGTCTGGATGAAGTCCAGGGCCAAATTTCTATCCCAGTCCAGCCCTGATACTAATAATGTAGATGGTAACACTGGAGCATCTGAGGAGACAAGCCCACATTTTCTCTTATCAACTCTTTCTATATAAAGTAACTGTAACTGTAAGTGTAACTGAGTAAACTAAGTTTAGGGTTGCTATCTATTGCTTGTTTCCAGTAAATGTAAACATATGAGATCATCTCTCATTGCCGCCTCTCCCTCCTCACACAGAGACAGCGTGTGAGGGGGGAGAGAAATTGGTGAGTGACAAATTGTTCCAAAATAGCGATACAGTGCCATCCCTGTGCCACCTCATCAGTGCCATCCCCATGCCACCTCATCAGTGCCATCCCTGTGCCACCTCATCAGTGCCCACCTGTGCCGCCAATCAGTGCCCACATGTGCCGCCAATCAGTGCCCACCTGTGCCACCTCATCAGTGCCATCCCTGTGCCACCTTATCAGTGCCCACTTGTGCCGCCAATCAGTGCCCACCTGTGCCGCCAATCAGTGCCCACCTGTGCCACCTCATCAGTGCCATCCCTGTGCCACCTCATCAGTGCCCACCTGTGCCGCCAATCAGTGCCCACCTGTGCCACTTCATCAGTGCCCACCTGTGCCACCTCATCAATGCCTATCTGCTCCACCTCATCAGTGCCCATCTGCTCCACCTCATCAATGCCTATCTGCTCCACCTCATCAGTGCCCATCTGCTCCACCTCATCAGTGCCCATCAGTGAAGGCTTAGCACACACCTGTGTACTTTCCTGGCTTGTTAGGGTCTCAAGAAATGAGATAGGCCTTCAGTACATCAGGTGTGATCAGATGTGATAATTTTTTATGATTTGCACTATAGTTTGTAGACTCTAAGGGCAAGATTCTCAAAGACTTACGACAGCGTATCTCCACGTACGCCGTCGTAAGTCCGAATGTGCGCCATCATATATGCGCGCCTGATTCTTATAATCAGTTACGCATAAACAAGTCTCCTACGCCGTCGTATCTTGGGTGCATATTTACGCTGGCCGCTAGGTGGCACTTCTGTTGATTTCCGCGTTGAATATGCAAATGAGCTAGATACGCTGATTCTCGAACGTACGTGCACCCCTCGCAATTTGTTATGCCGTTTACGTAAGACATACGCCGGCGTAAAGATAAAGCAGCTCTCTAGGTGGCGCAGCCCATGCAAGGTATGGACGTCGGAACAAGCATATTTTTTTACGTCGTTTGCGTAAGTCACGCGAATAGGGCTGTGCGTAAGTTACGTTCACGTCGTAGGCAGTGTTCGCCGTATCTTAGGCATTCTATCCGACGCATGCGCACTGGGATACGTCCACAGATGGCGCATGCACCGTTCGTTAAAAGCGTCAATTACGTGGGGTCACGATTAATTTACATAAAACACACCCACCTCTTCCACATTTGAATTAGGCGCGCTTACTCCGGGACATTTACGTTACGCCGCCGTAACTTAGGATGCAAGTGCTTTGAGAATACTCCACTTGCGTCCTAATGCGGTGGCATAGCGTAAATACAATACGATACGCTACGCCCGCTCATAGTTACGCCGCCCTACGTGAATCTAGGCCTAAAACGTTCACACAGACCAAATAATTTCCAAAAATGCTGGGTTATTTTTATCAAAGACATCTAGCAGTATAGATTGTGACCAAAATGTATGAAGAAAAATGTATAATTTGCAAAATTTTATCACAGAAACTAAGAAAAAATCTTTTTTTTTCCAAAATTTTCAGTCTTTTTTCATTAATAGTGCAAAAAATAAAATACCCAGAGGTGATCAAATACCACCAAAAGAAAGCTCTATTTGACAAAAAAATCATTTGGGTACAGTGTTGCATGACACCGCGGAAGGGGTGTTTAAGTGCCCAGTAAGCAAGTGGATATACATACCAGACCTTTAACCTCAACGAGGGTCTGTTATGTATTTAAAAAAGGAACTCCACAAAAAAATCAAGAAAAAGCATTGTATTCTCCTCACATCACTGATCAAATATGGAATATCCATATTTGGTCAATAATGTCACCCGGAATACCCCATCTCTTGTTTATATTCTCTCAGAGAACGGGAGCTGTCATTCATGAAAAGTAAGCAACATGATGTGTCAATGAGTATGTCGGCATGAACCGTTCATTATGATTGTCCAGGGTGTGTATTTATGATGATGGTTAACATTATATGTATACTGTAGAGATAGATAGATACATAGACAGATAGATTTTTTTTTTAATAAAGCACAGCTGAGGGCCTCCTTATTTTTAAAGGGGGGCTCACATTCCAATAAGCCTTCTAGTCCACAGACATCCACAACCACCAGGACAGGGTTATGGAGAAGATGTCCTTGCCTCCATCAACACGGTGACCCACTGGTTGTGAGCATGTGGTGAGGTATGCTCTTCACATTAAGATACATGCACATGTCCTGCCCATTACCAACCCTGTATCTTATTTTAAAGCAGAACTAAACTTTTTATCTTTTTCAGCCAAGGGGCCTGCCATTGTGACTTCTGTTTAATCTGTAACTGCCATGATGCTGCACATGGTATCAGTTATGACACCAGCCATTTGATGGTTTCACAGGGCAAATGTAACAGTTAGCATTCCTTACATGCCAGGAACGTAACTTTTTTGGAACCATTAAATAATAGGTAATAATAATAATTTGCTTTAAAGTAAGAATATTGTTGACCTTCTATGATGGGCTGTCTTACTGGCTGTGAAGAATGTGCCAGTTGGCAAGGTTCGGAACAGCAGGCGTTTATTTTTTCTTGGGAGGGGTCTCCTGCAGGTATGCACAGGATACACTGTAAGTCTACACTTTATACCTTATAGTCGTTTTTCATGTTATTTTTTCATGACAGAATCACATTAAAGGTCACATTTGACCAAGTATCTTAAGCCAATAACTCTCTCTTACCCTCACTATCAGACAGAGTTGGCACTGTTAGCCCCTGAGTTCAGCTTATACCTTCTGTGTGCAGTTCGTTTTTTGAAGCTCAGCCCCCATGCAAATGATTTGCATGGGGTCACGCTTCATTTTAATATATCACGCCCACTTCCAGCCCACTTCCACCTACTGTACTTTGACTTACATTGGATTACGCCGACAACTATACGCTACGCCGGCGCAACGTTGAGCGCATATTCTTTGTGAATAGCATGCTTGCCTCTCAACATTGCGCCGGCGTATCGTAAAGAATATACGCTACGCCCGCAGAAAGATGCGCCGTTGGCTGTGAATCCGGGCCAATATGTGTGGTGGAAAACTAACACTGCACATCACCCTGACCATGCCATTTTTTTCAGCAGGGACAGGGGAAAAAAATGTATAACCATTTATCATTTTCCTTCCACTTCACAATTATGTGCCACTGATGCCACGTACACACGATCACTTTTTGTGATGAAAAAACACGACGTTTTAAAAAACGTCATTTAAAATGATTGTGTGTGGGCAAAACGTCGTTTTATGTCTTCAATAAAACGACCAAAAAATAATTATAACATGCTTGAATTTTTTGTGTCGTTTTTCAAAATGTCATTTTTTGTGTCATAAAAAGTGATCGTGTGTGGTCAAAACGACGTTGAAAACTACGTTTTTAAACCCGCGCATGCTCAGAAGCAAGTTATGAGACGGAGCTTCAATGGAACAGAGTGCCGTCGAACGTGGTGTACGTCACCACGCTTTGCTAGAGCATTTTGGAAAAACGATGGTGTGTATGCATCGTCGTTTTGGAAAATTAAGTTTGAAAAACGTTGTTTTGTTTCGTCACATAAAACGTCGTTTTTTTTCATCACAAAAAGTGATCGTGTGTATGCGGCATTAGTGTTGGTCTATCACATAAAATCCCAATAAACAACATTTACGTTTTTGGTTGTAACATGACAAAATGTGGAAAATGTCAGGCGGTATGAATACTTTTTCAAGACACTGTACCACAAGATGTTAGACAAACATTGGGGATTATTCAATTTTTATATAAATAGACCTCTACAGTGGTATTTCACAACATACAAGAGAAAGAAACAAAACAACAACAAACGACATACAGTACTCAAGTGCGTACAACATACATCAATACATCTGATTTAATAAACATCTGTAGCAATGTGCATAGACCAGGATGCGGCAGGGTGGGGGTGTATCCACTCTCCTCACTGTATCAGCCACAAGGTGCCTCTAGGGCAGCTCTATAGGACCGCTCACCAGGACCACGGCAGTGGTTGCTAACTCAAGCCATATGTATTTAGCCAGCAGTACTAGACTCCGCCAGCCATGCACGCCAAACCTTGTCATATTTCAGTGGACAGCCACGGTTGATGTATGTGTCCCTGTACAGGGGAAGGCTGGCGTTCACCAGACGCCTCCACTGCATCAGAGAAGGGGGTGTAGGTTTTTTCCAATGCATGGCAATATTCTTGCGTGCATAGAAAAGCAGCAGACTGACCAACGTGCGCCCCGTGGAGGTTGGGACGATGTTCTCAATTATTCCCAGGAGGCACACCCCCATCGCAACCGGCAGCTGGGTCGCTGCGACTGCATTGATCACTTCTAGTACCATTACCCAGTACCGCTGAACCTCGGGGCACTGCCAGAAAATGTGGGAGAAGTCACCTGGTGATGCCCTGCATCTCCAACACTCCGGAGAATGCGCCGGGTTCATCTTGTGGAGCCTGTATGGAGGGAGTGAAGTAAGCTCTGTGAACTATCTTGTATTGCACCATCCTGTCTCGACTAGAGACAAGTGAGCAGAAGGGGAGATCCCAGACCTCGTCCCAGTCGTCCGTATCCAGCGTGGGGATATCCCCCTGCCATCTGGACTGCAGCCCATCCAGAGGGGGGAGAGACACAAAGATCAGGTACGAGTACAAGTGTGACGTGGGTTTTACGTCACAATTAAACTTTAGTGTTCTCTCCAACTCCGACTGGGCCACAATGCAGGACGACAAGGGGAACTGAGCCGCGAAGGCATGTGACAGCTGGTGGTATCTAAAAGCGTAGTGCTGGGGTAAGTTGAACATGGAGGAGAGGTCCGAGAATGGTATCAGAGCGTTTTGGGAGACTATGTGCGAAACAAGCTTAATGCCATACTTCGACCAAGCAATGGGGTCTGAGAGCTTATAAAAGTGTGATAAGGTAGGGTTGATCCAGATAGGGGCATTCGGGGATATTTCGGTGGGTTTACATTTTTCAATGGCCAGGCCAGTCCGCCACGCCCGCAGGGTGGTGCGCATGGAGGGGGTCAAGGGATACGGGGCGCGAGGGCCCCGATAGAGCAGGAGCCGGATGGCCTCCAGGGAACCGACCACCGAGGCCTCCAGTGCAGTGGAGGTGTTCATCCCATCTGGCCGCAGCCACCAGGCCGCAGTCACCAACTGCGTGGCAAGGTAGTATTTGTAGCAGTCAGGGAAAGCCATACCACCCTGCGTCCGCGGTCTCATCAAGGTTGTCAGTTTGTATCTGGGTGGGGAGGGACCCCAAATAAAGGAGGAAAAAATTTGATTCAGCTTTTTGAAAAAGGACTTGGGCACCCACTGCGGGGAGTGGCGGAAAAGGTAAATAAGTTTAGGGACAATCTTCATCTTAATTAAGTTCACCCTTCCCCAAACAGACAGGGGGAGGTTGCTCCATGCTTTAAGCCTGGATTGGGCCTCTAGCAGCACCGGGGACAAATTTTGCGAAATATATTCGGTCGCCGAGGCAGAGACGGTTACCCCCAGATACTTAAAGGTGGTGACCCAGCTAAGGGGACTGTCGGGAGGGGTGGTGGACCTAGCCGCCTGATCTATAGGGAAGAGAAGGGACTTGGACCAATTCACCCTCAGTCCAGTGACCGAGGCAAACGTGTCCAAGACGGTCAGTGCCCCCCGCAGCGAGGGGCCCGCATCGTTAAGGAAGAGAAGCATGTCGTCCGCATACAGGGCCACCCTCTCCTCCAGCAGACCCACTCGGAGACCCTTGATGTGTGGTGATGTGCGGAGAGCCTCCGCCACCGGTTCAATGGCAAGGGCAAACAAAGCCGGAGAGAGAGGGCAACCCTGCCGCGTTCCCCTGGAAAGTCTGAAGGGGGCAGACAGCCCCCCCCCCCAGACGTATTGAGGAAGTGGGGGCCCCGTAAATCACCTGGAGCCACTTGATAAATACCAGTGGGAAGCCCATCCTGCGCAGAGTCTCCCACAGAAAGGGCCACTCCACTGTGTCAAAGGCCTTTTCGACATCCAATGAGGCCACTGCACGCGTTCCCACATTAAGATGCTGAGTATGGATATTGGTAAAAAGTCTCCTAAGATTGACATCTGTAGACCTCCGGGGCATGAAACCCATTTGGTCTGGGTCTATCACTGAGGGCAACATGGGGTATAACCGAAGGGCGAGGAGTTTAGTTAGTATTTTAAAGTCTGAATTTAGGAGTGCTATGGGACGGTATGAGGCACAGGAAGAGGGGTCCTTGGGGGGCTTGTATATGAGTGTTAGGTAGGCATGGTACATGGAGGCAGGTAGGCTGCCATCCGTCAGACACGCAGTGTAAAGCCGTGCCAACAAGGGGGCTAGGAGTCCGGAGTGGGCTCTATAAAAGTCTAGTGGGAGTCCGTCCGGGCCAGGCGCCTTGCCCGACTGGAAGGATTGGATGGCCCCCTGTACCTCCAAGGCCGTGAATGGTTGCACCAAGGCTTCTCTCTCTTGGTCGGAGAGCCAGCCAAGTGCCAATGGATCCAGCAGATCATTTAGCGTCTCCGGCCGGAAGTCCGCGGGGAGACTAGAGGAATACAGAGACTTGTAGAATTCACTAAAGGTCTGAAGGATGTCCGGGGGGGAGGACACGGTCCCGCCCCCCGTAGTCCGCAGAGTCGAAATCGTTGTAAGGGGCTGGTCATGCTGGGCCATCATGGCCAACAGGCGGCCATTGCGGTCGCCCTGTTCAAAGGCTCTCTGCTTGCCCTTGTATATGTCTAGGCGAGTAACCTCAGCTAAGTGCAGATGTAAATCCCTCTGAGCTGCCATCATCCGATCAAACTGATCCGAGGTGGGGTCTTTATTATAAGCGTCAGTATGTTCTATGACCGAACGTTCCAATTCCAGTGTCTTGGCTGAAAGTTGCTTTTTGACATTGGCAATGGAAGAAATGTACTGCCCTCTGGTGTATGCTTTAAAGGTATCCCAGACATTATCCAGGGGAGTGGAACCCTCATTATTTTCCCAAAATTCAGCTAGCAAGGGGGGCAAGACCTCTGCAACATCAGGATGAGTAACCCATTGCGCGCCCAGCCTCCAAAGCGCAGCACTGCGCGTTGTCGGCGAGCGGAGCACCACCTTTAAAGGGCTGTGGTCGGACAAACCGCTAGGGAGATAGTCCGCCTCCAACACATCCGCTAACAGTGCGAAGGCCAAATCTATCCTGGAAGCGGTTTTGTACGAGGCCGAAAAACAAGAATAGGCCCGCACATCAGGGTGCTTCCACCTCCAAACTTCCTCCAGACCCACTGCCTGAGCCCAGGTCAGTAGGTCCATACATCTATGCCTGGGCGGCGCAGGCCTATCCAGGTCAGGTGACAAGATGGCATTAAAATCGCCCATTACCAACACTTTTCCTGGGCAGAAGGGTGCAACCTTCTCAAGCACGTCGTATAACAGAGCAGGTGAAAAAGGGGGGGGATGTACAGGTTGACAACAATATACTTCTGTGCCCAAAGCGTGAAAATTAATATCACATATTTACCCAGGGGGTCCGTGCGGACCTCTTCTATCACACATGGAAAGTTTTTGTGGATTAGGATTGAAACACCCCTAGCATAAGTAGAATATGTGGCATGTATAGCACGCTGTATCCACGGCTTCTTAAGAGTCAGGACCTTGCTGCCCATGAGGTGAGTCTCCTGGAGGAGAACAAGCTGGGGCGAGTGGGACTTCAGATATTGAAAGAGAAGGGCACGTTTGAACTTGGAGTTAAGGCCTCTGACATTCCAGGAAAGAATGGCAAAGGAGTCAAATGAGCGGTCAGCCATCAGGCAAGGGAGGTAAGGGAACGGAAGCATATTTGTAATATATGTAAATACACCCGGGAGCACCCCAGGAGCAGCAAGAAACCGAGCACATTGCATTGCATATTGATAGCACCCGAGCATATAGCAGCTAGAGAACAGAAAAAAACAGTGAACAAAAAAAACATAGCAAACATACAAAGAAACAAACTTCCCAGGCACCGGGTGCCTATCCTACTATGTCCCATCCCTCCAACAACGGTCAGGGGGGTGGGAATAGTTATTTTCCCAAACAGAAAAACAGAACACAGTGTAAATGAGCCCCGGAACTAGGGGCCCTACACGGCAGGCGCCAGGACACCTGCTACTACAGCCGGACGACAGCGGTTATCAAATGACCACTTGGTCAGGGTCCGGAGTCCAAGTAGAAAAAAGGGGGGGATACAAAAAAAAAAGGGGGGGGAGGACGGGGGGGGCAGGTGTAGCAGTCCTGGTGTGCTGCTACGTCAGTAGACCAAAGTCGTGTGTATCTCGTATAAGGCATTGAGCATCAAAACTCCTCTTGGTACAATTGGGCCGGATTCCCCAATAAAGCAAATCAGAGAGTCAAATCAAAGGAGGGTTGAGTAGTTCCGGGTCTCCAGGCTCAGGGCGACCCCATGAGGACATGACAGCCACCTCGCATCAGTTAGTGGTAGGGCCCGGGGGGGTAAAGGCACACAGTGGCCATATTGAAAAAAGGGCCAGCTTGGGATGACAAGAATACAGTGCCATTTACTGGAAAAATGAAGGGGGGGGGGAGAGATAAAAATAAAACAAAAGGTAAAAAATAAAAATTCTTGACAAAACAGGAACATCTCACCATATCAGCGGGGTCCCTTCTAGATCACCAGGGGGACGGGAGGTAGTAGAGGCAAGGGGGTAAACGGAATGCGACCCCTCAGCGGCCATCCAACCACGACATCGCTGCCTCAGGGTCCATGAAGAAGCGCGTGCGGTCACCATCGATCACCCTGAGCTTGCTGGGGTAGAGTAGGCTGAACTTGAGGCCTTGGTCCCTCAGGCGTCTCCGTACCTCTGTGAAGGATCTGCGGCGATGTTGAACCTCCGGGGAGTAGTCTGGGAACAGCATGATCCTGGCACCATTGTAGAGGAGGTCCCGTTTTTCCCTGGCAGCAGCCAGAATCCGATCCCTGTCCCTGTAGTTTAGCAGGCGCAACAGGAAGGGTTGAGGTGGAGCCCCCGGGATCGGTGGCTTGAGGGGGACTCTGTGGGCCCTTTCCACCACGAATGTAGGCGGCATCGCAGGCAGATCCAGGAGGGAGATCAGGAAGGCCTCTGTAAATTCTGCAGGCCTGAGGCCCTCTGCCTTTTCAGGGAGGCCCAGGACCCTTATGTTGTTTCTCCTGAGCCTATTTTCGGTGTCTATAGACTTCTCTTGCAGGGCTTTAACCTGCAGCTGTAAGGCATGGAGGTCCCTGGAATCAGCCCTGGTGGAATCTTCCAGCTGAGAGATGCGGCCCTCCGCCTCAGTAAACCGGGCCCTAAATTTGTCCATGTCATGCCGGATCAAGCTGACATCGGCAACAAGGTGATCTATCTTGACCATCACCGAGTCCCGACCCTCCTTGATGGCCGCCAGGAGCTCCGCATGCGAGGAGGCAAGGGATGCAGGTGGATTAGGGGAAGCCGTGGAGCCAGCTGACATATTCCCTGCTTGGAGTCTCGTGGGCAAGATGGCCGCGGAGGACCCGTCCCTGGACACCGAGGACGAACGGAGCTTACCCGGAGACAGCGGAGGTGGCCTCGGGGTGCCGGATGTCTTCTTCCGCCCCAGGGTGTCTGAAGATCGGTCACTGAAAGGAGGAATCCGCGCTGAAATCAGGTAAGGATAAGAGAAGGAGCGGAGCTCTGCCTGCACACGTCTGCTCTCGTTCACATCCCGGCCACGCCCCCCTCTACAGTAGTTGTTTAGTACAACGACAGATTTCCTGTAATTAAATTTGCTGGACAGAAAAAAAATCCATCACTTCTGAGGAATACTAAAGTAACCAGAATGTTATATTAAATATCTGTGAAGTTTTTTCTTTTAAAACAAAAGAAATAAAAAATATATATACAAATAAGTTCATAACATTTCAAACACAAATGCATGCCAGAAGTTAACTAAAAGAGGTAATAAATGATAAAACAAACCCTTAAATGTCCCTTAAATTGAACCTTGTGTTGGTTTTTATACACATTAGGCACTGCATTACATAATTTCTCTAAAAATACTTCTTATAAACTCAAAGTAAATACAGACCACTCCCTACATCCAATTTATTTTGGAATATTTAAGTCTGCCAGTAGCATGGTGTGTACTGGATTTAACCACAACGTCCAGTTTTAGTACTAGTGTTAATCATCAGCTACCAAAAATAAATTTGGAGAATGCAGCTGCAACTAACAATTTACTTTTGTATGCAGCCAGATGTTATAACAAAAGTCTAGTTTCAAATTATAGGTCGTTTTCATACAAATATGCAGTTTATACACAACATACACAGGTTTTTTAATTTTTTTATTTAATTGCAGGCCTTTGCTTTTCATTATAGGCAAAAACAGAAATGCTATCTTATAGAAAAAACGTGGTCAGATCATGCTTGTTGCACATTATCTATTAAATAATTGTTGTATTGAAAGCATATGTAAATGAAAAATAATTTAGTTTTGCATTGAGTGGGGTTACCTTTATTTACTTTGCTGTCTTTGTCCCCCTCCAGGGAGATTCACCCACTTGGCTTTTTACTTTTTTTTGTTACTATACAGCCTTTAGTTCAATGTTTTTTTTTAAATCTGAATTATATGTGATGGATCAGAACACAAAGTCTAAGGCCGCGTACACACAATCAAATCTGTCTGCTGGAAACGGTCTGCCAGACCGTCCCAGCAGACAGATTCGATCGTGTGTACGGGCAAACAGACGGATTTGGCCACCCGACAGATTTGAAAGCATGCTTTCAAATCTGTCGGCTGGGAACCCGTCCGCCCGACATGTCTGCTGGTTAGTATGCTAACCAGCAGACATATCTTCTCGCACACGCGTCGAATGGTTTTGACGCATGCGCAGAAGTGTTTTACTTCCTGGTGCGGTGACGTGGCGGCGTCAACATCACCGCCACGTCAGCGCGCTGTCTGCCAGTGGGGATTTTTGTTTGATCGTGTGTACACGATCAAACCAATACGTCCCCAGCAGACAGATCTGTTCAAATCGGTCTGTCCGACCGATTTGAACAGACAGATTTACTCGTCTGTATGGGGCCTTAGTTGGTGAAGGAAAATTTGAAAAATATATACACTATTTTTCAGAAATAAAAAAATGATAATTGACATGTGCATATGTATTCACCCCCTTTGCTATGAAGCCCATAAAAAGAAGTCACATAATTAGTGAAATGATGTCCACCTGTGTGCAATCTAAGTGTCACATGATCTGTCATTACATATACACACCTTTTTGAAAGGCCCCAGAGGCTGCAACACCTGAGCAAGAGGCACCACTAACCAAACACTGCCATGAAGACCAAGAAACTCTCCAAACAAGTAAGGGACAATGGTGTTGAGAAGTACAAGTCAGGGTTAGGTTATAAAAAAAATATCCAAATCTTTGATGATGCCTGGGAGCACCATCACATCTATCATAACCAAATGAAAAGAACATGGCACAACAGCAAACCTGCCAAGAGACGGCCGCACACCAATACTCACAGACCGGGCAATAAGGGCATTAATCAGAGAGGCATGGCCTACAGCCACACCACCTGGAATGCAGTTGTCTGGTTTCAGAAGCTAAGCAGGGGGGGAGGGGGGGCTAAGATCTTGGTGATTCATAGGAATATTTTTCATTACTATTTATTTTTATCATTTTAGTTTTGGGTTTGTGAGCATCACACTTGTTATATACCTATAATTGGTGTTTTAACCCATCCCTACTTTATCCAAAACAACAACAAAAATACTCTCCAGTATACATTTATATTAAATGAATAGTTAACTTTTAATTGCACTTAAACCACCCTTCCTAGTTCAATGTACCACCATACTCTCCTTTGAGGCATACTTATCTCCTCAGCATGCCCACAGCCTCCCACTTGGTTTACATCATTCTGTGGAAATGTTACCACTGTCAGCAGTAGATCCCCGCAGACTTCTATGTTAATAATTTCAAGTGCCTCTAGCCTTGAGAGATGGTCCCATATAAGTTGAGGATTTACTTGCAAGGCACAGCCATGTGAAAATACGTTTTTCAAAAAAGGATGTAAACAATTGCAGTAGGTTCTGGCCACATGATGAGTGAGTATGCAGCGTGTGCGGAAGGAGGTAAGGTACTTAAGTTTCTGAGAAAGGCATGAATGTTCTTTTTTTTAAAGATTGCCTATCCTAAAAAACATTACTAGCCAGGGAGAGTCACATCTTTTTCCAAGTTTGCCCTTTTATATGACTAGAGCAATGTTTCTCAACTCCAGTCCTCAAGTACCCCCAAAATATCATGTTTTCAGGATTTCCCTTGGATGAAATGGCTGTGGTAATTACTAAGCCAGTGAAATTGATCAAATCACCAGGGCAAAATAATGGTAAACTTGAAAACATGACCTGTTGGTGGCACTTGTCCCATGGGATAGGACCCATGTCCCCAAACACTTTTTATGACAATAACTTGCATATTAACCTTTGAAATTTGCACTTTTGATTTTTTACGTTCGTGTCCTATAGACTTTAACAGCGTTCACGTGTTCAAACACATTTTTTGCCTGTTCACATGTTCTGCTGCGAACCGAACCCGGGGGGTGTTCAGCTCATCCATACTGGCCTCTGTACACCGCCCTACATATGACTTACACTGGCCAGAAGTCAGAGTAGACAGCCAGGCTAGCATTGAGGCCAGCCAGCCTTAAAACTAGTGGAGCAAATCAGATTGCAGTACCAGATATTGTTCTTTCATGATGAATGGCATCAGCCTTGTGGGGTGACCAATTACTCCCCATCCCCAGACATGAAAAAAATATGAATGAAAGTGAATTCAGGGTTTCTCAATGAAGGTACATTTTAATACAGGCTAAGTTTATATTTAAATTGGCATTCGTTTTTCTAACTTTTCTTCATGCTGTCTTTACTTTTTATTGGGAACTTGCTAGTTAATTTCTTAAAAAAAAAAAGTGGTGCTGCACCCCGGTGCACTTTAACCTCCCTGGCGGTATGATTCTTTAAGATTTTAGGTGCTAAAAGCGGTACCATTATTTGCAAGGGAATTTGGCGTTTTATACTGTAGGCTTGTAATTCTTAGGAATAACTCACTTAAATCTATTCAAACAAGAGTCTAATAGGCATCCCGGGTATGATTTTTTTTTTTTTTTTTAATTAAAAATTATAATATAATAAATAATTATAAAAAATGATCACAAATGATAATATAATTATAGTAAAAATTATTCAATAATGTAATCAAATCAAAATCACTGAAATTTGCTCAGTTGCAGAATTTTTGCTGTCATTTTTTTTTTTTTTTTTATGACGAATTTCCCCATAAATCGCTATCGCTAAATTCTGCAAGTGATTCTGATTTATTATCGCTGTTTTTTAGCTGCTCTAAAACAATTTTTGCCATAAAGGGACACTTTTGGTTGCTATGGGCAATCTACAGTTTGCAGGGAGAAAGAAAAGTTTTTATTATACAAAATGACATGTAGTGTACAGGGCAGACCACTAGGGACATGGGGGGTGTGTATTTTTTACATACAGTACTGTAATCTATAAGATTACAGTGTACTGTATGTATAGTGTTTGTTTACTTTTTTAAATTTGGCGCCGTTCCCCCCCCTACGTCGCGACGCTCGCAGGGAAGGGAATCGGCGGAACACACAGCATCAGGCGGACATCCGCCCGCCGTGTACTGCGGGGATTCATCGCTGGATCGCAGAGAAAAGGTAAGTAAACTTTTTCTGCATCCAGCGAGGTAAGCGCGTGTGTGGCACGGGGTTACCGATATTAGCTTAAAAATCTCACCCCGTGCCACACACGTGAAGACCGCCAGGGAGGCTAGTCTGACCGGCGATCCAGCGGGAAACCCCCGCCGGATCGCCAGGAATTTTTGGGGGAAAAAAAAATGCACCCCGAGCGTGACTCGGGGTTACCGCTTCTGGCACTGAATGTTAACCCCGAGTCACGCTCGGGAATACCGCCAGGGAGGTTAAAATATTCTATGTTACCCAGGTAGAACTCCACCTCTCAAAGGTAGCCTACACTGCCCTATGGATATATGAAGCAAGACAGACAGCACAGGAGGAAAACCAGGATCAAAGAGTAATAACATAGATAGGCTGTTGCCTGAATTACTTAAAAGGTCACTAAAGGAAAAACATTTTTTTGCTGAAATGACTGTTTACAGGGTATAGAGACATAAAAGTTAACTGATTCCTTTTAAAAATGAATAAAAATAGATAAAAATCAATCATATAATGTGCCTGCAGTTTCACTTTCGTTTTTAAAATGATTTCATATTTCTGTGAAGTAGAGAAGACACACAGAACAAAAACAAGTTTTAGACACACAGCTTAGACCACAGTGAAAATCTGCCACAAGTTTTTTCATAAGGAGCCAGACAACCAGGAAGTGTGGAGATCAGAGAAGTATTAGGCCGCATACACACGACCAAATATATCTGTTCAAATCGGTCTGACAGACCGTTTTGAACAGATATGTCTGCTGGCTGTTTTGGTTTGATCGCTGTACACATGATCAAACCAAAATCCCCGCCGGCAGACATCGCGGTGACGTGGCGGTGACGTTGACGCCGCCACGTCACCACACCAGGAAGTAAAACACTTCCACGCATGCGTCGAATCCATTCAACGCATGTGCGGGCAGATTTGTCTGCTGGTTAGCGTACTAAACAGCAGACATATCGGTCCGACTGGTTCCCAACAGACAGATTTTAAAGCAGGCTTTAAAATCTGCCTGCTGGACAAATCCGTCTGCTCGCCCGTACACACGATCAAATCTGTCTGCTGAGACGGTCTGTCAGACCGTTTCCAGCAGATAGATTTGATCGTGTGTACGCGGCCTTACAGCTACTTCAAAGCAAAAACGAACAATGAGAACATGAAAACAGCACTGCATTAAGGTAAAGGAAGCTATTTAGCTAAAAAAAATGTTTCCTTTAGTGATCCTTTAACTAAAATTAAAGTTTAATATATAAAATGTTTGTCCCTAACCACAGTGTAAAATATATGTGTTTTGTCATAAAAAAAGCATCAATGATAACAATAAAGAATATTAATAATAATAATATCGCTAGAAGCAGTTTGTTAGTTTTAGCAATGAAGGAAATATTTTTCAGATATGATTCTCTTAACCAAAGCTCATGAATATACAGGGAGTGCAGAATTATTAGGCAAATGAGTATTTTGACCACATCATCCTCTTTATGCATGTTGTCTTACTCCAAGCTGTATAGGCTCGAAAGCCTACTACCAATTAAGCATATTAGGTGATGTGCATCTCTGTAATGAGAAGGGGTGTGGTCTAATGACATCAACACCCTATATCAGGTGTTCATAATTATTAGGCAACTTCCTTTCCTTTGGCAAAATGGGTCAAAAGAAGGACTTGACAGGCTCAGAAAAGTCAAAAATAGTGAGATATCTTGCAGAGGGATGCAGCACTCTTAAAATTGCAAAGCTTCTGAAGCGTGATCATCGAACAATCAAGCGTTTCATTCAAAATAGTCAACAGGATCGCAAGAAGCGTGTGGAAAAACCAAGGCGCAAAATAACTGCCCATGAACTGAGAAAAGTCAAGCGTGCAGCTGCCAAGATGCCACTTGCCACCAGTTTGGCCATATTTCAGAGCTGCAACATCACTGGAGTGCCCAAAAGCACAAGGTGTGCAATACTCAGAGACATGGCCAAGGTAAGAAAGGCTGAATAACGACCACCACTGAACAAGACACACAAGCTGAAACGTCAAGACTGGGCCAAGAAATATCTCAAGACTGATTTTTCTAAGGTTTTATGGACTGATGAAATGACAGTGAGTCTTGATGGGCCAGATGGATGGGCCCGTGGCTGGATTGGTAAAGGGCAGAGAGCTCCAGTCCGACTCAGGCGCCAGCAAGGTGGAGGTGGAGTACTGGTTTGGGCTGGTATCATCAAAGATGAGCTTGTGGGGCCTTTTCGGGTTGAGGATGGAGTCAAGCTCAACCCCCAGTCCTACTGCCAGTTTCTGGAAGACACCTTCTTCAAGCAGTGGTACAGGAAGAAGTCTGCATCCTTCAGGAAAAACATGATTTTCATGCAGGACAATGCTCCATCACACGCGTCCAAGTACTCCACAGCGTGGCTGGCAAGAAAGGGTATAAAAGAAGAAAAACTAATGACATGGCCTCCTTGTTCACCTGATCTGAACCCCATTGAGAACCTGTGGTCCATCATCAAATGTGAGATTTACAAGGAGGGAAAACAGTACACCTCTCTGAACAGTGTCTGGGAGGCTGTGGTTCCTGCTGCACGCAATGTTGATGGTGAACAGATCAAAACACTGACAGAATCCATGGATGGCAGGCTGCATGAGTGTCCTTGCAAAGAAAGGTGGCTATATTGGTCACTGATTTGTTTTTGTTTTGTTTTGGAATGTCATAAATGTATATTTGTGAATGTTGAGATGTTATATTGGTTTCACTGGTAAAAATAAATAATTGAAATGGGTATATATTTGTTTTTTGTTAAGTTGCCTAATAATTATGCACAGTAATAGTCACCTGCACACACAGATATCCCCCTAAAATAGCTAAAACTAAAAACAAACTAAAAACGACTTCCAAAAATATTCAGCTTTGATATTAATGAGTTTTTTGGGTTCATTGAGAACATGGTTGTTGTTCAATAATAAAATTAATCCTCAAAAATACAACATGCCTAATAATTCTGCACTCCCTGTACATTTAAAAAATGCAATACATAGCATTTATGCATTGATTTTTTTCTTTCTTGGGCTAAATAACTGACAGTCCAAAGTCACTTTCATTCCCCTGGTTGTTCTGAACCTGTCTTAATGGATAATTACTAAAACCAGATGTGCTTTTCGTAACCTAGTTTCCTGTCTGAGCCTATCATTTATAATACTCCTCGGAGAATAGAGGACATGAGCCCAATTTATTTTGTGTCCTATGCCCACATTGTTAGGAAATGTTGCCTGGAGGTAAAATACAAATGGAGAAACATAGGACAATAGGGTTATTGCACAAAACTGATTGAATGTACACGGTTTCAGTAATGAAGCCAAGAAATGTTATGATAGCTAATTGGAACCAATCAGGTGCTCTTCTGTTTACCAGCAGTCTGTATTGTATTTAAAAATGAGGTTACTACAAACAGTATTTAAGGCATTTAAGGCATCTTGTACATGGTCTCCAAAAATGCAGTCCGCTAGATTTACTAAAACTGGTGCACTCAGAAGCTGGTGCAGTTGTACATGATAGCCAATCAGTTTCTAACTTTAGCTTGTTCACTTAAGCTTTGGCAATAAAATGTGGAAGCTGATCGGTTTCTATGCGGAGCTGCTCCAGTTTAGGTAAAATAAACCATAGTGCTTACCTTATTACCAAGTACCACTCAGATGTGCTAGTATCCGTATTGGTACCAATACCAAGCATTTTCAAATGCTCCCGATACCTGTACAGTCAGGGATGATCGGTGCGGCCATGGGAGTTACAAACACCAATCTCCCTGTAAAGATTTATACGAAGCCTGACAGCTTCTCCTGGACCCCCCCTTTTTCAGCTGCTTTAGTGAAAACTTTACAGCGGTGATTGGTGCTTGCAACTCCCCTAAAGTCACACCGATCACCGCTGACTGTATCCTCTTCCGTTCCCCCCCGTATTGCTCCTGTCCTCCTCTGTGATCCATGTCCCCCTCCATTGTGCTGCTCTCCCCGCCCGCACTCCGCTCTGTGTCCTCCCTCTGTGCTCCATGTCCCCCTCCATTTTGCTGCTCTCCCCGTCTGCGCTCCGCTCCGTGTCCCTCCTCCATGCTCCGTGTTCCCCTCCATTGTGCTGCTCTCGCCCTCCGTGCTCCATGTCCCTGTCCATGTCCTCCTCTACCCCCTGTCCTCAATCTGTCAGGATGGAGAGTGGAGGTAGGAGCCGGTAAACCCGACTCCTTTTCCAAATGGACAGAGTCAGTGATCACTGACTCTGTCCATTCACATAACTGAAACATCATAACTGGTATTTACGATGCTTCAGTTTATGAATGGAGAGGAGCTTCTGTCTCCTGTCCATTCATTTTCAGTGCAGCTGAGGCTGCTGAGAAAGTGACTGGGAAATATGTGTCCTTAGTCCCTTTCTCTGTCTCAAAGATGTCAGAGGTCTGTTAGAATTGTAAAAAAAAACATAAAAAAAATGTAAAAGAAATAAATTGTAAAAAAATAAAAAAATACTGACACGTGCTACAGGACATTAAAAAAAAGTATTGGTAATCGGTATCGACGAGTACTTGAAAAAAAGTATCGGTACTTGTACTCGGTCTTGAAAAAGTGGTATTGGGACAACCCTACTAAAAAATTATACTGCTAGTGAAATGAAAACGAGGGCTTTTCTTCCTGTCTAGAGACAAGGCTACATAACATACAGTATCTCACAAAAATGAGTACACCCCCTCACATTTTATTATATCTTTTCATGTGACAACACTGAAGAAATTACTTTGCTAGAATGTAAAGTAGTGAGTGTACAGCTTGTATAACAGTGTACATTTGCTGTCCCCTTAAAATTATTTAAAGCACAGTCATTAATGTCTAAACCTCTGCCAATAAAAGTGAGTACACCCCTATGTAAACATGTCCAAAAGTGGTCCCAATAAGCCACTTTCCCTCCCCGGTATCATGTGACTCATTAGTGTTACAAGGTCTCAGGTGTGAATGGTGAGTAGGTGTGTTAAATGTGGTGTTTTCGCTCTCACTCTTTCATACTGGTCACTGGAAATTCAACATGGCACCTCATGGCAAAATAACTCTCTGAGGATCTAAAAAAAGGAATTGTTGCTCTACATAAAGATGGCCTAGGATATAAGAAGATTGCCAAGTCCCTGAAACTGAGCTACAGCATGGTGGCCAAGACCATAGAGCAGTTTAACAGGACAGGTTCCACTCAGAACAAGCCCCACCATGGTCCACCAAAGAAGTTGAGTGCATGCGCTCAGCGTCATATCCAGAGGTTGTCTTTGGGAAATAGACATATGAGTGCTTCCAGCATTGCTGCAGAGGTTAAAGGGGTGGGGGGTCAGCCTGTCAGTGCTCAGACCATACACCACACTCTGCATCAAACTGGTCTGCATGGCTGTCGTTTCAGAAGGAAACCTCTTCTGAAGATAATTCACAAGAAAGCCCGGAAACAGTTTGGTAAAAGAAAAGAAGACTAAGGACATGGATTACTGGAACCGTGTCCTGTGGTCTGATGAGACCAAGATAAACTTATTTGGTTTAGATGGTGTCAAGCGTGTGTGGCGGCAACCAGGTGAGGAGTACAAAGACAAGTGTGTCTTGCCTATAGTCAAGCATGGTGGTGGGAGTGTCATGGTCTGGCGCTGCATGATTGCTGCCGGCACTAGGGAGCTACAGTTCATTGAGGGAACCATGATTGCCAACATGTACTGTAACATGCTGAAGCAGAGCATGATACCCTCCCTTCGGAGACTGGGCAGTATTCCAACATGATAACGACCCCACATGACCACTACCTTGCTAAAGAAGCTGAGGGTAAAAGGTGTCGGACTGGCCAAGCACGTCTCCAGACCTAAACCCTATTGAGCATCGGTGGGGAATCCTCATATGGAAGGTGGAGGAGCGCAAGGTCTCTAACATCCACCAACTCTGTGATGTTGTCATGGAGGAGTAAAAGAGGACTCCAGTGACAACCTGTGATTCTCTGGTGAACTCCTTACCCAAGAGGGTTAAGGCAGTGCTGAAAAATAATGGTGGCCACACAAAATATTGACACTCTGGGCCCAATTTGTGTCATTTCTTCAGTGTTGTCACATGAAAATATATAATAAAATATTTACAAAACTATAAGGGGTGTACTCACTTTTGTAAAATACTGTAAATATGCAATATATCAAATTGTAATATTAGTTAAAAGTGTACTTTTTTAGTGCTGGTTAAAAAAAAAAATACAAAAAAAAGACACTATACACTCCCTTTAAACAATCTTATGTTTAGAATAACTAGCAGAATGGCAAAATCCCCAATATTGTTCACTAAACTATTTTGTGATCAGCCATTTAAACTTTTACAAAGAGAAATACAGTATATAGGTTGCCATAGCTGTCCTCTCCTTTGGCAATGCCAGTGACTACCATTCTGTTTCAAGGGCTTTAGCAATTTCTGATTTATTGATCTAGAACAAGTAGAGTGGAGAAGGGTTAGAATCCATGTTGGTATTTTTCTGCTATCTGGGAGTTTGTTTCTTCATTTCATGTCTTTATGAAAACTCGCAAACAGCAACACGGAAATAGTAGGGGAAGGCTGGAACCCCCATTACCAGCTTTGTCCCGTAGCAAATTTTTCCTCACCTGTCTGGTAAAACCATTGTCACCGTGACAGAAGAGTAATTACCTCTTAGGCGGCGTACACGCGGCCGGGGTTCTCGGCAGAAACCAGCGAGAAGCTCGCTGGGATCCTCATTCTGCTGAGAACCTCGGCCGTGTGTACACTCTCGTCGGGAAAGCCGCCGAGAGAAAATAGAGAGCAGGTTCTCTATTTTCTCGGCGGCCCGTCGGGATTAACAGCTGGTCGCCTTTCCCGACAGGATGATCGCCGATTCTGCCGGCCGGCTGAGAACCTCGACGGGCGGAACGATGTGTTTCCGCCCGTTGAGGTTCTCGTACGTGTGTACGGGGCCTAATGCCGCATACACACGACCCTTTTTAATGGTCTAGAAAAACCCGATTCTTGTCAAGCCTGCCTTGCCTACACACAATCGTAAAAAATAAATGCTCTAGCAAAGCGCGGTAACATACAACACGTACAACGGCACTATAAAGGGGAAGTTCCATTCAGATGGCGCCACCCTTGGGGCTGCTTTTGCTGATTTCATTT